>CM052700.1:38046072-38152263 GCA_028551405.1 Uromys caudimaculatus
ATGAGGTGCTGAGAAGAAGGTATATCCTTTTGATTTAGGATGAAATGTTCTATAGATAATCTGTTAAATCCATTTGGTTCATAACCTCTGTTAGTTTCACTGTGTCTCTGTTTAGTTTGTGATTCCAAGATCTGTCCATTGATGATAATGGGGTGTTGAAGTTGCCTACTATTATTGTGTGAGGTGCAATGTGTGCTTTGAGCTTTAGTAAAGTTTCTTTTATGAATGTGGGTGCCCTTGCATTTGGAGCATAGATGTTCAGAATTGAGAATTCTTCTTTGTAGATTTTTTCCTTTGATGAGTATGAAGTGTCCTTCCTTATCTTTTTTGATGACTTTTGGGTGAAAGTGGATTTTATCCGATATTAGAATGGCTACTCCAGCCTGTTTCTTGGGACCATTTGCCTGGAAAATTGTTTTCCAGCCCTTTACTCTGAGGTAGTGTTGTCTTTATCATGGAGGTGTGTTTCCTGAATGCAGCAAAATGCTGTGTCCTCTTTATGGATCCAGTCTGTCAGTCTATGTCTTTTTATTGGGGGAATTGAGTCCATTGATGTTAAGAGATATTAAGGAATAGTGATTGTTAGTTCCTGTAATTTTCAATGTTACTTTTAGGTTTGGGGGGGCTATCTTCTTTTCAGTTTGTTGAAAGATTACTTTCTTGCTTTTTCTATGGTATGGTTTCCCTCCTTGAGTTGACGTTTACCATCTATTTTCCTTTGTAGAGCTGGGCTTGTGGAAACATATTGTGTAAATTTAGTTTTGTCATGGAATATTTTGGTTTCACCATCTATGGTAATTGAGAGTTTTGCTGGGTATAGCAGCCTGGGCTGGCAGTTGTGTTCTCTGAGGGTCTGTATGAGTTCTGCCCAGGATCTTCTAGTTTTTATAGTCTCTGGTGATTAGTCTGGTGTAATTCTGATAGGTCTGCCTTTATATGTTACTTGACCTTTTTCCTTTACTGCTTTTAATATTCTTTCTTTGTTTTGTGTATTTGGTGTTTGCACTATAATGTGATGGGACGAATTTCTTTTCTGGTCCAATCTATTTGGAGTTCTGTAAGCTTCTTGTATATATATGTTCATCTCTTTCTTTAGGTTAGGGAAGTTTTCGTCTATAATTTTGTTGAAGATATTTACTGGTCTTTTAAGTTGGGAATCTTCACCCTCTTCGATACCTATTATCCTTAAGTTCTGTCTTCTCATTGTGTCCTGGATTTCATGGATGTTTTGGGTTAGGAGCTTTTTGCATTTTGTGTGTTCTTTTACTGTTGTGTCAATGTTATCTATGGTATCTTCTGCTCCTGAGATTCTCTCTTGTATCTCTTGTATTCTGTTGGTGATGCTTGCATTTATGACTCCTGATCTCTTTTCTCGGTTTTCTAACTCCAGGGTTGTCTCCTTTTGTGATTTCTTTATTGTTTCTATTTCTACTTTTAGCTCCTGGATAGTTTTGCTCATTTCCTTTGTCTGTTTGATTGTGTTTTCCTGTAATTCTTTAATGGATTTCTGTGTTTCCTCTTTAAGGGCTTTTAGTTGTTTACCTCTGTTCTCTTGTATTTCTTTAAGGGTGTTAATTTCTTTCTTAAACTCTTCTTTCATCATCATGAGAACTGATTGTAAATCTGAGTCTTGGTTTTCTGGTGTGTTGGCATATCCAGGGCTTGCTGTGGTGGGAGAGCTGGGTTCTGATGGTGCCAAGTAGCCTTGGTTTCTGTTCCTTATGTTCTTACCCTTGCCTTTTGCCATCTTGTTAACTCTGATGTTAGCTGGTCTTACTCTATCTGGCTGTGGCTTGTTCGTCCTGCAGGCCTCTGTGTCAATACTCCTTGAAGACCAGCTCTCTCTGAGAGGTATTTGGGTTTGGAGAGCTGTGGCACAGGGTCAGCTCTGGGGTGCAGACGGAAACCAGAAGGATCTTGTCCCCAGCTGTCCCTTGGTTCCTGTGTCTTGATGGCTCTGCAAGGGTCCCTCTTGATCCAGTGAATTTTAACAGAAGTGGTGGTTTTGCCTGTGCTCAAAGGTATGTCAGCACTCCTGGGGTACCATCTCCCTCCTAGAGCCCTGTGGCCCAGGCGACTTTACCTCAGTCCCTGTGTCCCAAGGGTTCCGGTCGCGTCCCAGTGAGCAGTGGTGCTCGCCTTAACCCCACTCATGGTTTTTCCATGCTCCTGGGAGGATAGCTTTCTCCTGGCACTAGTTCGCTATGGAAGCCTGGTGTCCTAGGCAGAGGTCTCCAGCCACAGATGGAAACCGGAAGGTTCAGAAGTTTCCTGTCCCTGAGTTTTCCTCAGTCCCTGTGTCCCACAGGTTCTGGGAGGGTCCCAGTGAGCAGTGATGTTTGCCTTAACCCCCCTCACTGCTTTTCCATGCTCCTGGGAGAGTAGATTTCTCCTGGCATTAGTTGGCTATGGACCCCTGGTGGCTCAGGCAGAGGTCTCCAGCCACAGATCGAATTAAAACTCTTAAGCGTATAGTTAACCAATCAGATTTATGTATCAACAAAATCACAATTTACAAGATGCCAGTAGAATAATTTCAGAGCCAATTGATAATGATAAAGGCATTCTCTCAATTATTCTAACCTTATAATATCATAACTGTGGCTGGTTCAAGTCACGCTGGCTCACATCAGCCTCTATTCTCCTTCCTCTCTCTTTTATGCTCCTCATCTCCTCCCCCTTGGCTCTGCCTCTCTTTTCCCTGTCCAATCACAGGCCTCCTCTGTACTAATGTAATTGGACAGGGAAAATCCTGTGACAGCATATCACCATCTACCATTCTGTGCTTGGAATGAAAGGTACAGCAGTCATGGACTCTGCCAATATTGGATCTTCTCTGAAGAGTCACAGCACCATACCAGATTCTCTGCATTGTCTCTCTGCTCTTTACAAGTCTGTACTGTGTTACAGTCTTATATATTACTGCCCCTTCCTATTAAAGATACAGTAAATGGGGATGAGAAAACTCAATTGCCAGAAAAGGATACAGTAATGAGCTTAATATAAGACTTAGAGGAGCTTAGTAACACAGAAGAGACTATCACATAAAAGCTGAAGTTGGCTTTAGGGGTCAGACCAGGAAGTTGAGGCTCATGGAAGTATTGTTATAAGAGGCAAAGTGTTTATTTGATCAACTAACTGACCTATGAAAATGGTAGGAGAGACTCTCTATAATGGACACTGGTTGGACTGAGCAGTCTGGGGTGGAGTCAAGAATTTGCAAGATCAGCAATTCTTAAGTAAGGCTTATGCTGTGGGTCTGTATACTACACTTTGATAAATTATTGGGAACATCACAACTTGAAAGCTGCCTGATGAAAGAATATCAGATGGAAATGACCAACCCCAAGAATTCTCTGTCTCTAGTCTTGCAAACAAAGCATAGAAACAAGGCCAGTTGTTCATTTTATGTGTATAGTTCTCTCTTCAGAGATACCTCCCTAGATCTAGAAGCCAGCACTTCTCTGGCCTTCACAGATCTCCTGACCCCATCCCTGGCCAGTGCTATCATCTAATCTGGTGCATGTATAAGAAGCAATACAGATAGTTCCTGTGGCCATGTCAGCATTTTGTGGACTATTCTTTCAGATTCTTGGGTTATGATAACCATTCTTTGTAGATACATATCCAACATTATCTTTTCTATGAAGGGTTCACAATTAGTTGGTCAATCATGCCTCTGGGGTCTCATTGTAAGCCTGTGTACTAGAAGATGTACCCAACAGTTTGTCTGCTTCTCTGCTTGACCATATGCCCAAGGAACACTAACACTGTGCATATGAAATGCATCTTTTTATTTGCAGGGTCTAGAACAGTACCTAATCTTTAAGCATTACATATGGTTGCAGGACTGGAGAGATGATCCAGAGGTTAAGAGCACTGATTGTTATTCTAGAGGATATGTGTTTGATTTCCAGCATTTGGATGGTAGCTCATGACCATCTATAACTCAGGTCCCAGGGGATCTGATGCACTCTTATGTAGCTGGCATTTGCTACTCTGTGGGTTCTTCTTTCTTCCACCCTTCTCCATCCCTTCTCTTTCACCTGTTCAATCCTTTAACACTAGATAAAAGGAAGAAAGGATAGAGATGAAACAAAAGAGATCCCTGAGTAAAATCAGGGGATGGAAAGGGGGCATGTTATCCTCAGACTACTTCCTGCTAAGTAGGGGCACTCAGTTCCATGATGCAAGTTTGATCTTCACTGTCAGGATATCTAATTTCTTCTTATTGCTGTTTCTTCTTTGTGCATGACTACTGAACAAACTGTGACCAACAGCAACCAATAGCCCACTACCACTATCAACAATAACCATAACCACCATCACCACCACCACCACCATCACCACCACCACCATCACTACCATCACCACCACCACCACCACCATCACCACCACCACCAACCAACCAACCACCAACCCTCAAGGCCCTAGCATTTATATACACTCAAGTCCTCAAAATTCCAAATGTCACACAATTGCAGAAACTATCTGCAACCGGCAAATCCTGTCTCCTCCCCCGACCCCACCCCCAAACAGAGAACGAGGCAAATCATAGTCAGCTGCCGAAGCCCCATATCCCACACCTGGGATTTTTAACAAAACTTATATTTGTGTGTGTGTATGTTTAAGAAATCAAAAATCAAAACCTGTGAGACAGTATCTCTCACTGAACCTACACTCTTATGGTTTCTGTGGGCACTAGCATGGAAGTGGTACACAGACATTCATTGCAAAACACTCACACAGATAACATTTAAAAAATTATATATGGTTAGTGAACCAGCTAAAGTTCTCTTAGCCCAGGCACAACACTTTGCATATGTTTAAAATTCAGCAGAGATTATCAAGGCTTACAATGGTACAGAAAGAAGGATAGGTGTCTAATATGAATGTAATTGAAAGTAGCTAGGAGACACCTTGTGGTTGATAGAAGCTGAGGTTGCAGTACTGCTTCTCACCTGCATAGGGCAGGGACCCACCTTTCCCCTAGCTCCTTTGCAGCCACAGCATATGGACAAACAATGGTTCTCCAAGATATTCTTTACAAGAAGAGTTTATTCCAACCCCTATCCTTGGTACTTAGAATTCACTGAAAGTGATAAAAGGGGAGTTTGAGGAGACTGGGAGAGGGAGGGGATGAAGCTTATGTCTGAAACATCCAAACCACCTGAGCCTCATTGAAATGTCTCTAGCCTATGCTGGCTGGGGAAGAAGCCACTTGGGCAAAGAACATCCTGATTAAAAATGCAAACGTTTTGGAGGTGAGACTTGTATGTGTCAGGGCCATCTGTTGGTGAAATTCATAAACTGTAGGTGCTAATTTGTTAAAGAAGAAGTAGATTGTTGGTGAGAACTGAGAACTATAAACAACCTTTGATGGCTGGGAAAAGGTGTTGAGCCTGGTTGGAACAGGATCTAGTGTCACCCTCAGGATTCTTGTGACAAAAGGTATGGAACTGCTCCTGCTTTCAAGTCCCATAATCCAGTTCCAGGGTTCAAACTTTTCAAAAGGCTTTCCTTTAGAATTTCCTACTGAGTTAAATGACATTTTCTATTTTCTTCAGCATCGTTAGGTAGTAGATGTGTATGTAAATGCGGTTCAAGATGGAGACCCTTTAACATGAAGATGTATCTAAGTCTACCTAATCAAGAGAGGTATAGTTCTGATTTTCCCTAGCAGACATTTTCCTCTTCTGTTTTAATCATCCTTCACTGAGCATTGCTAAGAGCCTCTGAACTGAATCTCTGACCTCTCTCAAAGGCATATTTTTCCTGTACTCTGTCCAAACCCCTAAAAGAGCGTTTCTCTAAATCAAAGCTCATCCTATTAAGAAGTTCATTGTTACATGGTTTCTCTGTAGTGCTCCAGCAAAATTGTGCAAAATCCAACCTCTATTCTTCTTTCCTTCATGACTGCTTACATTTTTTCCAATGAAAAAGCCTTCTGATTCTTTGTACCATCAACCCTGCATCTTCTAAGATTTAGCTCTTGACACATTGAAGTCTCCCTTCAATTTCCTATTTGATTGATGTGCCCTGTATGTTTGTCAGATGCCTTCTGCATAATGCTTTCACCAA
The DNA here is from genome assembly GCA_028551405.1 of Uromys caudimaculatus. Lineage (NCBI taxonomy): Eukaryota > Metazoa > Chordata > Mammalia > Rodentia > Muridae > Uromys > Uromys caudimaculatus. Next base: position 38,052,154 of record CM052700.1, read on the forward strand.
TCAACTGTTTCTTCTTTATTTCATAAACACCCTGAGGTAAAGAAAGGTTCCTTATGTACCTTTATTTACATAGGCCCTCAGTAGAAACTGAGTGCTGGCTGAGATGAGCAAGAGAGAAGCAATGGAAGCATCCAACAGATACTTAGAACTCTAATTCAGAATCACATAGTAAAAGCTGTGTGATTATACCAGAAATGAAAGAACCATCACATGGGGTAATAGTAATAAGAATTCACAGTTGACATCACTCATTTGATCTGCAGACAGCCAGTTGCTAGGGTCATTGCACATGTGGATGCAGAGTACCCAAACTGTAGCGCTCTGAGAAGTGCCTGCGCACTGAGCACTTCCCCCAGCTTTGCTAGCCATTTGGTTATACACACACACACACACACACACACACACACACACACACACACACACCAGGAACACAAAGTAGCCCAGGTGTGTTAAGTTGAAAATTTAATGTGGTTTTATTTTCCACTAGAACGTGTGTTATTAATTTCATTTCTTTTATTCAAATTGAAAGCAAAGATTGGTCTTTAGCAGGTGATAAAAATGCAAGAATACATAAATCTGGGCAGAAGAGGAGAAGAAGGCAGAGGAGGAGGAGGAAGAGGAGGAAGAGGAGGAAGAGGAGGAAGAGGAGGAGGAAGAGGAGGAAGAGGAGGAGGAAGAGGAGGAAGAGGAGGAGGAAGAGGAGGAAGAAGGAAACAATAAAGCAGTGGTATAGTTTAAAGCTTGTAAGTGTTTCTACTGAGGACTCTATGGTCTGTGTTGCAGCTTTGTCTCTGACATAACACGAGGTACACGTGGAAGTGGCTGTGTCCTTATGTTTACTTAACAGAAAGTGGACCAATGGGCTAGATTTCACAGGTGGCTCAACATTTTACTTGTACATAGGTTAATGAACCCTAAATATTTTACTTTAAGGGTCTTGTTTCTTTCGAGTTGTTCAGAAAACTACCAATTTGAGAAAATGTTTAATCCAATAAAAATATTTTATATCGAACTGTGTTGGTGAGAAACATGGTTGCTCCGCTGAACTTAACCTTGTTACTAATTGGTTTTGTATGAAAACACAGGTGCAAGACTTTTGTTCCTATTTTTAATCTGTGCATATTTTAATGCCATATTTCAAGTACATGTATGTTTTGGTCTTCTGCAATAAACTATAAGGAGAAATGTCTCAGTCCTTTTATCTCCATTTCACAACACCCAGCTTTTATCTATTGATTACTCAATAATAAGATGTAACCAATAAAACTGATAGTCACTCATTGTCAGATACTTTGTCCTAAAGATTAGTAAATCTTTTTCCTAACTAGCTGTATGGCTTACATTCCTGGTAAGAAGGCCATTTTATATAACTCTTTAAAATATTTCCAGAATTTTTCTCTACTTTCTTTTTATGACCTTGCCGTGTAACTTTTGCTCTGGCAAGATCCTTTTATCTTAATATTCTTTCGGGGGCAACTGTAAGAGAAACCTTACCCTCAGTCTCTGGCAACTCATGATGCAGGGCGCTCACGTGCATGCAAGCAAGCAAGCACAAATGCACCATCCAAGAAAAAGATATTAGCCTATGAAACAGTGTTCCAATTAGCAAGCCTCATGCTTCCTGCTCAGAGCCATCAATTTCAGACATTGTAAACTTGAACTCAAAATTAATGACTTCATGGAAGCCATTGCAATTTCTTCTTTGCAATATTTAGCACATACTGAGGAGGATCAATCAAATTTGTATTTCAAATTAATATTGCATGTAACATACTTATGCTTAAAAAGAAAATACTCACTTGTTTTCTCCAAAATCCAAGTCTGTCTGGGCCTCTTGTATTTTACCTGGTACCCTGAATTTGAGTACTGCTATGACAGCTTAAGGGGCAAGGGCTGGTGATTCAAATGCAAGTGAAAAACACAGTCTGCAGTAGAAGAGACAGAAGCTGCCCTCTGAGACCTCTCTGGAGGAGGAAAGAAAGCACGAGGTAAAGTTCTTTCTGCAGGACTGTATATTTGGGAGCTCACCACAGCCCTGGTCAATTTCAACACTAACACACAACCTCTTGAAGGCCCACTATTTACTACCTTACCTCACTGGTGCTATTTAGACTGACTATCTATCTATCTATCTATCTATCTATCTATCTATCTATCTATCTATCATCTATGTATTTATCTAATCTATTTTTCATCTACTCATTACTTTCCCTTTGTTGTTATTAGTACACTAATCTTTCATCTGCCTGCCTGCCCGTCTATCATCTATCTGTCACCAGTATGCCTATCAGCATTAGCAAAGGGCCCTAGAACTATCCCAGAAACATCTGAGGTCCCGGTCTCAGCTCACCTGTGTGGCCTGGTACATCTCTGAACTTCTAGATCTCACTTCTCCATGTAAAAAAAAAGAACTGGTAAGTAGTAACTAAATCATCAGGCTGATATACAGTGAGACTATTACATACCATAAGCTGGCAATTATTAGCACTGCATACCTCCCCATTGTTACAACATACTGTTATAGATTTTGTGGCTTTCCCACCCATATACCTTCTGCATAGTGCACAGAGAGTAGTTAACTGTTTTTTGCTGAATAAAACCTGGTCCACTAAATGTAACTTCTCCTCTCCTGCTTCTTTGAATAACAGTGTTCTGCACATGGCCTTGTCCTGAACAACTCACCCCAAATCCTCACCTCACATATACTCTTTCCTCTTGACTTAGTTTCTCCCTCTTGCCGACTCAGTGCCTTGCCTGCATTGTCTTCTACCTGAACTTAGGCTTCTAGATTCTGGCTTAGCCTGTTGTCTCTATTAGTAAATTCCTATAACAGTATATTACTTTCATATGAAGTCTTAATCAGTGTGGCTCATGTTTCAATGCTTGGCCCCTAATTAGTGACATCATTTTTTGAGGTGGTAAATTTAGAGGGTTAAGCCTAGTTGAAAGGAGTTGGTCACTGGGGGCATGCCTTTAAAAGTTCTATCTGGTAGGCTGTCTCTCCTTTGTCCCTGTCCACAATGAGGCAGGTAACCTCTACCACATGTTTCTGCCTCAACGATGAGCCAAAATCAATAATTCCTCCATTTAAATTTTGTTTGCAGGTATTTTAGTCACAGTGACACCAAGCAAGCTTAAATCATGAGGACTTTAAATGGACTGAATCACAAGCTCAGGTAGCCCTGGCTTTCTAAATGGTCTCTGTCCTATTTGTATCTATTTCTTTAATGAAAATGGTAGAAAAATGTACCTCTTTTTTCTTACATGAAAAAGATTTTGACAAACATAAAAATTAAGTATCAGCTGGGTGTGATGACACACGTCTTTAATCCTAGCACTCAGAAGGTAGAGGCAGGTGGATAACTGTGATTTTAAATCCAACCTGCTCTGCATACTTAGGACCAGGACAACCAGGGCTATGTAGAGAAACCTCGCCTCAAAAAAAACAACAAAAGATAAAATAACATACAAAAATTTCAATAATATCCTAGGACGTGTTTTTATTCACATACAATCTGTATTATTCCTAACAACTGGATAGAGTGTATAGAGAAAGCCCAGCTGACAGAGACTGGGTGATGTCATGTTTAATCATATCCATATTAAATACCTCAGTCTTATAGTTTCTAGACTTTCCTATTTATCATGTGGTTGATTTTTTTCAAGGCTTTTGTCTGTGTGACCTATATTATTATAGCTCTCTTAATCTCTATCTGGCCATAACCATGAGGATAAAGAACAGAGGCAAATTTTGTTTGAACTATGAACTCTGCTGAGTATTGCACTTTTACACTTGAGCTGTGGAATTCAGACATTTAATCTGCATGGCCCATTTAGCACAAGAGTCAAAAGGGGTCTGCTCACATGCCGGGCAGCCTGCCTTGTACAGAGTGATCATCCTTTGGCAGAAGGCTTAGACATCACATGAAATAGCAGCAGAGAATGCCACTTCATTGACAGATGAAATTATTTCAATACCAGCTACGGAGGGATGCCTGTCAGCAACAGGTACTAATCAAGGGCCTTAGAAGAAAACGGTCAGTTCTGAAGGTGATTTTGTGGAGAACTGGGCATCTGAATGAGGAACCTACTGCCTACCTTAGTTTAGATAAACATTAATATTGCTATTTGGTGTTAGTTTATATTCTATTTATTGTAGTAAGATGATTAAATATTACAGTTGTTGTTGCATTCCTGGAGAGATGCAATTGCTAATTTATAAAAATAATCCCTAATGTTTGGAGAACTGTGCATTTAGAATACCATATAGATTGTCCTAAGTAAAAAAGCGGCATTTGTTAGAATGTACTCCAGATTGTTAGAATCTACACAGCACATATAATTAGCCTTTTGGTTAGGATGCCTTTGTGAAGCCCTAGTGACTGGCATTTTGTGATGGAATAATACTTGTATTATGCCATATATATATATATATATATATATATATATATATATATATATATATATATATATATGTTATAAATTCTTAATTTTAAGAGCCTGTATTTCAAATCACTATGGTTTACCACATCTTCAGTGAGAATCCAGTGACAATTTTAACAACAGGAAAATACAATTAAGTCTTGAATGTTGATGAGAAATGGAAGGGGGAGGAGTGACAATCTAGTATGAAAAAATACCCATTAGTTGATATTACATAAAGCCTATGACATTTAGTAATTATGGGCTGCTTGAATAGGCAATGTTCCATGAGTATATTAGTAGGTAAATGTTTAGAACAGTTTAACAAGGATTTTAATAGTCTCCTAGATGTAAAATAGCCGCAATCATTCTGTTTCAAGATAAAGACTCATGGCAACTCCCATGTTATTGTCTGGGAGAATTCAGCGCTTATCTTAGAGTCAAAGTTTATTGTCTACTCTGCCACCCAAATGGAAAGGTGCTGCTGTGTATAGAGGGCTTGTTAGCTCAGTTCAATGTACTTACCTGATGGGATCCAATTACCTGTCAGGATAGAGCATCCTCATACAGTCAAAGTACAGGTGGTTGACACCCAAAAGAACTTGAAAGTTTAAAGAAAACAAATTGTCTTAGTGGTCCTCCCTTGGGAATACCCTCAAGGAGTGGCATACCCCACCTAATTGTAGGCTGGGGCTTAGTGCTTGGGAAGTTCCCTTGGTAGGCTCCACATAGAAATTCTATTGTCTAGAGCCTCCCAACACCTCTTCTCTCACCTCTAGAAACATCATTCTGCTCTTAATACAGTGTCCCTGTGAGTGAAGGCTTGGTGTGAGCAGGATGGTTAGCTTTTATGATCCACACTAATCAGACACTTGAAGAGCTTTTACATTGAGCAGAATAACATTAAACCCAGAAACATAATTGGTTTAACCTTCAAACCACATACCAAGAAGACTTTGTAAGATTTCTGTACTCCCAAGAGTAGCCAGGTACTTATAGTCATCAAGGCTTGCACCTTTGGTATTTCTTGAGCTCCTGCAATACCTTGTGCGATATTAATTAGTTCCATTCTGCTTGGTCCAGTTAGGAAAGTTGTTTTTGTTGTTTGCAAACAGTGGCCCCTACCCACAAAACCCAGTGAAGCTAACAAGTCAAAGTTTGGTGAAGGTGCCAATTTGACACTTGCTAAATTCTTCAGTCCAGTTGGCCTCAGCTAACTCAGGGCATTATTATTAGGTGATAGAGCTGAGAGGTGAAAAAAAAGATAGATCATCAAAGCATGACACTAGAAGCTGCTGGAACTTTCCAGAGCATCACAGAAGTAGTGAGACAGTCCTCCCTGCTTGGTTTGCTATATAGCACACAGGCGGGCAACTGATGCAAAATGCTACTTCAAAGACCCCTTCAATCAATTCATCAATGAGTATTTATTGCAAGGCACTGTGCTAGGCACTATGGAGAGTACATGGAAGAGAAGATCAATGTCCCTGCCCTCAAGGAGCTTACAATCTATTTGGGAAGACAAAGCATACATTCAAGGAAAAGTCAGTAACAATACAAGAGTTAGGTTCAAATGCAAGATAACAGTACAAGATATTTCCAAAAGTAGTACCCTATGAAATACTAAATGAAGGATTGCAGCAAGTTCAGAGGGAGGCCATCACAAGGTCAGGCATGTGAGAAGACCTCACAGATGAGCTGGAGTGTTGGAGGAACCCTAGGACAGTTGACATTTGGGTGTGAGAGTGAGGGGAACATTTCAAGAAGGAACAGCCATGGGACTGAAAGGCACAGAGGTGAGATCAAAAGCAAGCAGTGTTCAGGGACCAAGTAGGGCTCAGTGCGGCTGTATACAGGAGTAAGAGATTTTAGACTAAGAAGGGTCTTTCGTGCTTAAGTTTATATAGATTTTATGATTTTGGCAATGGGTAGGAAAAACAACAGATACACTTAGATCAAATATACAAAATCTTGGCTAGCCAAGAAAAAAAAATAGTCTAGTCTCAGCTTCAAGACATTGGTTACTTGAGTTTGATCCTCTCTGCCTCGAAAGAGGATTTGAAATGGTTTCTTCAGGATTGTCAATTTCAAAGTCACCTTTGGAATTGGGTCAACTAGTTTTGGGGCCAAGGCTTGAGACTTTTGTGTCCCTCTATGATCCCAAGTTGTAACTAGCACAAGGGTAAGCTAAAAATTTCCCTGACAAGCAGGAAGGAATAATGCTCCCAGAAGGCAGATATTTTTACAAATGACAGAATATTTATTAACAATACCTTTAAAAAAGATTACATATGCTAGATCACTGGTAGATATCATATACACTGGGATTGGGAACTATCTGGGGTATCAGGTTTTTTTCATTCATTTTATTATTTTGTTGATTTTTTGCATGTGATTGTAAATCATATTTTAACATAGAAGTAAGCCATATCAAATAAGAAAGGAACACAGCTGAAATACTGACAATATTTTCCCTGTTACCATCCTAGTTTTTACACAAATGAAATCCTGATGATGTCTTTATTGGATGAATATAATTAGCAGGTTGAAAAGCTATGTAATGTGTAAGCAAAATTGACAAATTACAGGCAATCATGAGCTCTGCAAGAAAGAAGAAAAAGGTGACTGTGTGTTTTCATGTGAAAAGCTTTATAGAAAATCTCATTGCCTTCTAGGTTCTACCCTTGTCAGCTTACAAAACATCCCCCATCATAATAAATAGTTCTTTTCATAAGAATAAGGTTTGTCGATATTGCCATCTCTCATTGTATGATTTTAAGATTTAGAACATGAAGCTTATAAAGCAACCAGACTAGCTACTGCAAAACGGGAGAGACATCAAGATACAATGCATCTGTACTATGGATAGTTTATAGAGTTATATGTAAAATTCTTTGCAGCAGCTATTTGCTAAAATAGGAAAAATTTCAAATTACATATGTTATTGTCATTCAAAAGAAGGGCTCTATCATTACAGTTACACATATCTATAAGAAAATTTGAAATTATAAATGCATTGACAGAATCATTAAAAATTTACATTCAAAACAGATATGTCTAAAGAGTAAAATTACCTTTTATGCCATGAAAGACTTGTTTGACTATAGTAACTTTTCATCTATGTTACTACAGGATATGTAACTTCAAATTCAATGCCTAAGATAATGCTACTACAAAGACGATGCTCAAATAAACTCTTACCAGACAAAGCTAAGTTCAGGGATGGGAGAATTGCACAAGGTACCTCTTGGGCTGGGAAGTTTAGCTTTTGGGATGTGTAGTTCCTGAAACCATCTCAAATTGTGTTGAACAACAAAATTCACAACAGGGTGGGAAAACATATCACATATGTCAAGGGGACTCGATTCAATGCATTAACCATTCAAGGAATAATTTATATACAGTAGCCTTGAGTTACAGACACAGTCTCCAGCTGTTTTGACACTGGATACTTGTAAAACTGTACAAGTCATTTGTAATTTATTTACTGAGATGAGTTTCAAACTCTGCCCTTAAAGGAAATCGTCTCAAATCATAATTGTGTAGTTGTGTTGCCCAGAGCATTTTACAGCAGAGGAAGAAAAAAAACCAATATCTACATTATATGTTAACTTTAAAAAATTCTATAAAACACTAAATATATAATAAAAAATATGCATATAAGGACATATGTAAACTGCTTTGGTAACATCATATTACAGATGTCTTCAGTGCATTGCAGAGTTTCCAAAGAAACTTCAGACAAAGCTAGATTTGCTTTGAGGAAGTACTGTATAATGCCATTCCTAACGAAGCAAAAAACATTTTTTCCAGTAATAAGATGTACTTGAACAACAATATTACTTAGTACTGGGTGTCTTCAAAACAACTAGCTAAATGTTGCTTACATTATAAATAGCAAGTCCTTTAGATAACTTTTGTCATAAACTAGACCTGGCTGTGAGAGAAATCACTATAGTACTGATGGCTGATAACGTGCACGCATTGGAGGTAGAAGCTCCAGATCCTCTTGCATAGGAATCTGTAAAGAGAGAACAAATTTGTTCATCAGAGTCTCATCCTGTATACAATGGAAAGCATTGCTACAGGTCTTACCAAACTGGCATGGCTGACTGGGTTCTAAAAAAATCCCATCCTGTTTGTTTGTCCGTCATCCGGCTATTTTATTTTTATTATGTGTGAATGTGTGTGCAGAAATGTGTGTGTGCTCAGGTATGTGTGCATACACATAGCCATAGATATGGAAAGGAGAGGGCATTCCTTAGATGGATGCCATCCACCTTGCTTTCTAGAGGCTGTGTCTCTTACTGGCCTGGAACTCACCAAGGATCTTCCTGTCTCTACCTCTGCAGTGCTAAAACTACAAGGGCATATGGCTATATCTAGCTTACTTTTTAAACCCAGGCTAGGGGTCACATTCAAGTCCTCCAGCTTGCAAGGCAAACACTTTCCTGACTGAGCTTTCTTTCCAGGCCTACCTACATGATTCTATCAATGATTCATTAATATCAGTTCAATGATGACCTATCTGTGGTCTGGGAGCAGGTTAGGAATCATCCTGTAGACTCTGTAGATTCCTATAAAAGGAGGGTGTTCAAATCCAGTGTAATAAATACTTCAGTATTACTAGGAATATACATAAAAGAGATTGATTTGAAAACTGATACTCCCTTTCAGTTCCACTTCTGTGCTGTGCAACGATAAGACACTCAGATCTTATAGCTCCCTCTGTGGACCAGATATTGTCACTGTTTCGTCCATCAGATAAGGAGACTAGGCTCCCAAGAGATGAGGTAACTAACTTGTCGAAGATTGCCTAGCTAAGTGAATATCTGGATTGGGAATCAAAACTGTGTTTGTCTAAGTAAATCTATTTTGCTCAGACAAAATAATCACATTTTAAACAAACTTCTTCATGTGGACTGTACATTATTTTTTAATAAAAGTTTCCCATTGTTAGTCTTGGTTTCTTTAAGGTTGTCTGATTTCTCCAACTGACAGACAGAAGTTCCTTAAGGGAAGACATTATTCTCTGCTAACATTCAGATCTTCATTATTTGGCCACTATAAATTTTTTTGGAATGAATGAGACCAAGAATCAGTGAGAAAAAAAGAACTATCTTTGCAATGATCAGAATTTTGTAGTAAGATTTAAGCAAAGTGAGATAAATAAATCCCAATTTTGTGGTGGTGTGGGTTGGACCTTACTCGTGAATGAGGTTCCCTTTCAGCAGAAGTCAGAGCCCTTGTTTGGTAATTGCCTCATATACATAGCCAGTTCAAGGCCAACTTAGTGAGACCCTTCCCCTCCCCCCAAAGCAAACAACAAAACAAACAAAAAGAATACATTTAAGATGCATTCAAGTCTATTTTCTCATATATCATATATTAACCATATAACCCATATAATATATAACCCATATATATTATATACACTTATACACACATACATACACACATATGTATGTATATTATGTATGTATATAAGTATGAACTTCATCTCTGGAGCATGGCTTTGGCCTCAGTTTCCCACTGAACCCTGTACTCTTTTGAACACAGACAAGTACTCATTGAATCCTTCCTAAATGATAAGCAATTCAGAGAACAGGTGAAATGACCAAGGAGCTCTTTACTCTTCTGAACTGAAAAAGCCCACAGAAGCTACTAAAATTACTTCATGGCTACTTTGTTACCATTTCCTATCTGTGAGACATAACAACCGTTTCTTTCGAAAAATAAAATGATGGTTACCTAGCAGATACTTAATCCAACTCTAAAATTAGGGTCCCAGTGCTGAGGATATCACCCATAGTTTAAAATATTATCTTTCCAGTGATAGCCTGAAAGTTTATGATTCCAGCCAGCACTGATCCTGTAATATACAGACCTCAGATTCAAAGGGCAGAAAAATATGTACCTAGATACCTAATGACTACCTGGATATCAACGTAATCTCTTCTTTATCATTAAAAAACACTCCATAAACAAAGGGGCCATGTGAACTAAAGAAGACAATTCAGGAGGTATGGTTACTCTAATCCTGGCACTTAGCAGAGGCAGACAGATTTCTACAAGCTGGATGACAGCTTCCTCTACATAACCAGCCCAGAGTCAACAGGGCTACTTTATGAGACCCTACCTGCCAAAACAAAGACAAAAGACAAAAACCAAAGCAAAACAAAGACCAAAAAAAAGTGCAATCCATTGGCAGTAAGTACTTTCAGAAGCTTTGTAAGCAGCTCTGCTCTCTCTAGAGGCTTTCTAAATCATGCCAAATAGTACACAAATATTCACTAAACTGCCACGCTCCAGTCACCAGCTGCTGCCAATCATTATTCTGATTTCTGACTCGACACATTTTCTTTTTATTAAAATGAATAAAATTATACAGCAAAAAATTTGTATGCTGTTGAGATATTTGTAAACATAAAACTTAAAAACAGAATAGAATGCATTTGCTCCCAAAAGCTACTCTCTCATACTATTTAACAGCATTTAAAAATGGAGACAATTAACTCTATATAGCTGTATGTATTTTATATGTAGATTTCATATTCTCAGTCAAAATATATCATGTTAACTTCAAGACATTTCTAACTCAAGACTGAATTAGACTAGCTTACTGGGGATAAAACACCACAGCTTTGGCAAGAACTTTTTGGCCAGAGCATACTAACAATGGGGAGCCAAAAGCAAGTGGATCTCTGTGAGTTCAAGGCCAGCCTGGTCTCTGCAGCAAGTTCCAGACCAGTTATGCTACACAGTGAGACGTGTCTTAAATAACAATGACAACACCCAAACATTTTTGTCTATTCCTCCTAACTGCATTGTTCATTAACTATAGAGGCTATAATTAATTAAGGACTATATACTTGTCAGCCAAATGGGTCATTATGAAACAATCCTTCCTGGGGTAAATAAAGGGGCAGCCTTTAGTTACTATTTTGGTTGATCACTGACCAAATCCAACAAAACTAGGCAAAGAGGTTTTTTGTATGAAGTTTCTTGAAATCAAAAAGCATTAGTTATGGAAGAAATGACGCTGCTGTCATTTACCGTAATTATGACTCTTTCTTTTTCTCTCTCTCTTTTTTTTTAGTATAGAAATAGAGTTTATTTAGGGCATGAGGAGGGGAGTTAAGAGGGTAGTAGAGACAGAGAGAGGCAGAGAGAGGAAGAGAGTAGAGAAATAGAGAGGTGGAGGCTGGCCATGACGATGTGGGGGAGGGGGGAGGGAATGGGGAGAGGTAAGAGATAAGAGATGTAAGAGAGAGGCAAGAGAAAGAGATAAGAGACTGTGACTCTTTTTTGTCAGGCTCAATTTCTTTGAAGCCTTCGATCATCTGGGAGACTGACACAGTAGGCAAGTGGGAAGGGCACGATGAAAAAAGTTCTTACTTGATATCTTTGGGATTCGGATTTGCTCGCTGCTGCTGCCATCTCCTCCATCGCTGAATGGCTTGATCTCTATGATGTAATCTTCATCGAAAGGTAAGGAAAGCTCCACTGATGTTTTGTTTGTTTCAATGACAGATGTGCTGCTTTGCCTGTTCCATCTGTACAAGACCTATGCATGTAGAAAGAGCAGGTGTCATCTGTTGTTCTAACGGACATGCAAAGATAAGGTAGGTATATATATATATATTTATCTCTGTGTGCCAGTTAAATGTAAAATGATGGAAGAGCTCTGACGGCCTGCTCACACTGAGAAGGCTCATTTATGGTCAAGTCTTCTGCCACCATGTTGTGGAGGGAAGAGTTGAAAGGAAAAGTTGAAGTGGGAAAGGAGAGCAGCATGTGTGGCTTGTTCTTTCACATGGGTAAGTTAACATGTACTGAATAATAGAAGACTAAATAGCTCTTTAAGGAAGCAGAGTCAATGACACACTAGGAGCCTTGACATCCAAATTGATTGGGCTCTGTATGTCCCTAGGTCATTTATTTCATCTTTCTTAACTTTAATTCCCTCTACTATAAAATGGGACAAAACCATCCGCTTTTCAAAAATTTGCAAAGACTGCAGTAAGGGCTGGGTTCAAAGAACAACTTAAGAAAGTTTATCTATGCAGACTTAAATGGAACAAGATGAACACACACAGCAGGGGTTCCAAGAACAAGAAACACTCAGCAGGTTGTTATTATCAAGAAAGTCCTTGAAAGAGGACATTTCTGCACATATAGATGTTTTGTGAATGGCAAGGACAGTGAGCTCTCCACTTTTCCTCCCGCTGGGACTCCTTTTAAGGACCACAAAGAAGAGGCCACCAGTGACCCTCTGGAAGTGTGATACTTCTGAAAAGTTCCACTCATGCACCTTTGTTTTTCTTCCTGGGCCTCTTAGATGCTGAATTTGGACTGTAATGTACCTGATGAGTAGCTAGCTAGGTTTTCTGAAAACACACTGACTTGGGGCTCTCAGGGTCCCTCAACCCAATAGAGAACAAAATATAAAGGAATAAAAACATGCACCTGCCACTGTGTGCCCAGCAACAATGAAGATAATTACCTTGTAGATTCTGACTCTTAGAGGTAACTTATCAATGTCACCACAAACCCACAATGCAGGTGTTATTGCACCTTTTCACAGGTGGGGACACTGAGGTCCAGGGAACTCTCATCATGGAGAAGTGGTAGGAAGTTGATTCCTAAGCCTACAATCATAAATCAAAAGAGCCTACCTTCTTCAGCTTCCCACTGGATAAAATGGAAGGATGGATGACATCAGTGGTCATCTGCTTTGGATGTTTTGGGACACTTACTGGTACCCTTATCCTATACTTCATAGCAGAGTTAAGAAGAGGCATGGGGGCAGTCATCACTGCCTGCAGACATGCTTGAATGTCACATAGCTACCTATTTAGTGAGTAGAGACCAAAGTCATGGCAGAACCTCCTACAGTAGGTGTTGAAGGCAGACCTACAGCAAAGCATGGTCTTACTCTGAATGTGGTAGGTAGGGGATAGTAAATTTCACTCAACTTCTACTTCTGACTACCAGGTGGGAGTGTAGGCGATGATATTCTTTTATTAAAAAAAAGTTCATTCAGATAATGTCAATATGAGATTAGGTTCACAAAGTCAGTCTTGCCTCAGAATCACCAGGCAAGATACTTAAAACATCATCTGTTCAGCTCATCTCCGGAGGTGATGATTGTCGAGGTCAGAGGTCAAAGCTGAGAACTGAGCTTTTTGCCTTTCTACTAAGCTTTCACCCTACACCATTGTTGCTCGAATATATATTCCAGTTTGAGAAACACAGGACCAGCTCTTGTTTTCCTAAAACCCCTATAAATACTGATCTACTGAGGTCAGAAATATATGGTAAGACTTCTATTGCACGACAGATAAAAACATGAGTGAAATTCATAAAATTTCCTGAGCATAGTTTAGATCCCATTTGTTCCTTGGCATTTCATCACCATAATTTACAGCCCGATAATACAAGGTGGAAAACACAATTTCCTTAAGGTGGAAAGATTCGCAAGCTCTCCCCTTCCGCATGCTGAAGCATCAGCTGTGCTAGGCTCAACATCCCTTGGCTAATGACCAAGTACCAATAAATCCTGGGGTACCACTTCTCATCCCAGCCCTTCAGGAGAATGGGCTGGCTGATGGGATGCAAGGTCACATCTTGCTCAGAGGAATAAATTGCTTCTTTGATTTACTTCTGGTCCTTGCAAGAGCTCAGAGAATTCAACCAGTTTCAAGTATAAATTCAAAGGAAACATTACCAAGAAAAGCATACTTAAAAAAAACAACACTGCTTATCAGTCTTGTAATAGTGGGGACTGCAATGACACCTAAATAAGGCCAACAAAAGCTTTATTTACATTAAACACTTGATACAGCTGATTGACATGAAGGTCGTGCTTATACCTGATATAAAACCGACAGGGACAAAGAGAGGATACCTGGGACTCATGATAACAACAGCAAACACTGACTGCTTTTGCCTCTGCAGTCGAAACACTTCGACTCCCAGCTAAACTTAGTTATTATTTTGACCTCAAAGATGGCAACCTGAGACCTGGAGATAGTAGACAATTGCCTGTGGTCCCATGACAAGTAAGTGATTGACCCGATGTTTAAACCTAAGTAATCTAACTCCAGAGCCTGGATTGTTTATGTCAACTTGGTCAACACCTCTGGGTCAAGTTGCTTTCCCTCTCTGTTCTCTGTCCTCATATGTGCAAAATAAGGGGATTAGGCAGAGACCTTAAAATTAGGTAGGAGGTAGGAGAACAGATGGCTCAGCAGGTACAGGAGTCTGTCGCCAGCCTGATGACATTGATTAGAACTCCAGGATCCACTTGGTGAAAGGAGAGAACTAAGTACTGAAAGTTGTCCTGTGGCCTCCAGATGCATGCTGTATTCATGTGGGTGTAAGTGCACGTATTTGTCTGAGTGCATGCATGTGTGTACACACATATTTGTGCAAACACACACACATAAATAAATGATTATTAAAAAATAACTAAATAAAGGCAGAGAATGAGTAGCCTGAGGATCATATGCTGCTTGCATGTATTATTTGTTTGGTCAACTTAATGTTTGATTTTTTTAAAATACCAACTTTATAAAATAAAAATTATTCATGGAGGTTTGTAGTTATTGTCAAAATATGCTGCCATCATGGTTGGTATGGTTTGAGTAGTTATCTGTTGCAAAATTCCTGTTAAATTTTAGTTGCTACTATATTAATTTTAAAAGATAGAACATGATGGCTTATGCTTGCAATCCTTATATTTTCAAAGCTAATACAAAGCTTAAAATGATTACATATTCAGGATGCTGAGGCAGGAGGATCACTATGAATTTGAGGCCAGTATGGCTACCCAGTGAATTTTAGATCAGCTGTGGCTGAGTTAGACCCTGTCTCAAAACCGAACTAAACCAAATCAACTAACCAACCAACCAACCAAATAAACAAACAAAAAAACTGTGGAATGTTTAAGAGATGATTACACTCAGTTATGATGTGCCTGGACTGTGAGGCTTCTACCCTCATTATGGGATTGGTGCAGTTGTAGGAATCCTGTCCTCTTTTGGTTTTAGTCTCTTGCCTTCTGCTATGTAATGACAGATCAAGAGGGCTATCCTTGTAGGCCAACAGCTCTGCTAGAATGCCTAGCATCCAGAAATATGCTTCTGTTTGTCATATATGAATAAGCCTCAATTATTCTCTTAAAGTAGCTCACAGAGACACAAGCACCAGACTATATTTCTCATTGGCAACAAGTGGAGCTAATTTTCCTGTGCCACCCTCATCTCTCTGGAGAGTCACAAAGTCCCTTGCTATAGCCACCAATATTTCACATTCTGTCACCTCTGCACCTTCATGACTTCTACCTACATACTTTCCCAGAGATCTGCCTGTCTTATTTCTTCTCCCATTTAAAGCCCAATTGAGATGTCACCCCAATATCAAATTAAATGGAGAGATACTTGAAGCAATCCCACTAAAATCAGGGACAAGACAAGGCCATCCACTCTCCCAGCATCTATTCAATATAGTACTCAAAGTTCTAGCTAGAGCAATAAGATAACAAAAGGAGATCAAAGGGATATAGCTTGGCAAAGAAGAAGTCAAGGTATCATTATTTGCAGATGATATGATAGTATATATAAGTGACCCTAAAAATTCTACCAGAGAACTTCTACAACTGATAAACAGCTTCAGCAAAGTGGGTAGATATAAAATTAACTCAAACAAATCAGTAGCCTTCCTTTATACAAAGGATAAATGGGCTGAGAAAGAAAATCGAGAAATAACACCATTCACAATAGTCACAAATAATATAAAATATCTTGGGGTAACTTTAACCAAACAAGTGGAAGATCTGTATGTCAAGAACTTCTAGTCTCTCAAGAAAGAAATCAAAGAAAACCTCAGAAAATGGAGAAATCTCCTATGCTAATGGATTGGTAGGATTAACATAGTAAAAATGGCCATCCTGCCAAAAGCAATCTACAGATTCAACACCATCCCTGTCAACATTCCAACACAATTCTTCATAGACACTGAAAGAGCAATTCTCAATTTCATATGGAAAAACAGAAAACTCAGGGCTAGCAAAAATAATTTTTAACAATAAATTAGCTTCCAGGGGCATCACCAGCCCTGACCTCAAGCTGCACTACAGAGCAATAGTGATAAAAACTGCATGGTATTTATACAGAGACAGACAGGTTGGTCAATGGAATAGAACTGAAGACCCAGAAATAAACCCACATACTTATCAACGCTTGATCTTTGACAAAGAAGCCAAAAATACCCAATGGAAAAAAGAAAGCATCTTCAATAAGTGGTGCTGGTCTAACTGGCAGTTGGTATGTAGAAAAATGAAAATAGATCCGTATTTGTCACCTTGCACAAAGCTCAAGTTCAAGTGGATCAAGGACCTCAACATAAAACCAGACACACTGAATCTAATAGAAGAGAAAGTGGGAAAGAGCCTCGAACTCATTGGCACAGGGGGAAATTTCCTAAACAGAACTCCTATGGCTCAGGCTCTAAGATCAAGAATTGATAAATGGGACCTCATGAAACTGAAAAGCTTCTGTAAAGCAAATGACACTGTCAATAGGCCAAATCGTCAACCTACAGATTAAGGAAAAAAAAACAAAACTCTACTAACCCCACATCTGATAGAGGGCTAATACCAAAATATAGAATTCAAGATACATTTCAAAATAAAGAATTCAAGAAGCTAACCTCCAAAAAACCAAATAACCCAATCAAAAATGGGGTATAGAGTTAAACAGAGAATTCACAACAGAGGAATCTTGAATGGCTGAGAAGCACTTCAAGAAATATTCAAAGTCCTTAGTCATCAGGGAAATGCAAATCAAAATGATCCTGAGATTTCACCTCACACCAATCAGAATGGCTAAGATCAAAAACTCAGGTGAGGGCACATGCTGTCAAGGATGTGGCGAAAGAGGAACACTTGTCCATTGCTTGTGGAATTGCAACTGGTACAACTACTCTGGAAATCAATCTGGAGAGTCCTCAGAAAATTGAAAATAGATCTACCTGAAAACCCAGCTATACCACTTGGGCATATACCCAAAGGATGCCCCACCATACCACAGGGACACATGCTCCATTATGTTCATAGTGGCCATATCTGTGATAGCCAAAAGCTGGAAACAACCCAGATGTCCCTCAACCAAAGAATGGATACAGAAAATGTGGTTCATTTACACAATGGAATAATACTATTCAGCTATTAAGAATGAGGACATCATGAGTTTTGCAGACAAATGGATGGAGCTAGAAAATACTATCCTGAGTGAATTATCTCAGACCCACAAGGATATGCATGGCATGTGCTCACTAATAAGTGAATATTAGCCAAAAGAGTACAGAATACCTAGTATACAATTCACAGAACTAAAATAGGTTAACAAGCAGATGGGCTCAAGGGAGGATGCTTTAATCCTACTTGGGAGGGAGAAGAAAACAATCATGGGAGGCAGAGGGAGGGAGGGACAGGGCATCAAGTGGAGGGATGCAGTTGCCACTCCACAGTCAAAAACTCTGACTCAGAATTGTTCCTCTATAAAAGAACTGCAGGGGATAAAATGGAGAAGAGACTGAGGGAAAGGTGGTCCAGTGTCTGACCCAACTTAGGATCCATCTTAAGGGGAGGCTCCAAGACCTGATACTATTACTGATGCTATGGTGTGCATACAGACAGGAGCCTAGCATGGCTGCCCTCCCAGAAGTCCAACAAACAGCTGTCTGAGGCAGATGCAGATGCTTACACCCAACCGTTGGACTGAAGTTGGGGACCCCTGTGGTTGAATTAGGGAAAGGCTGGAAGAAAGTGAGGAGGAGTGCACCCCATAGGAAGTCCAACAGTCTCAACTAACCCTGATCCCTGAGATCTCTCAGACACTGAGCCACCAACCAGGCAGCTTACACTGGTTGGTACTAGGCCTTGGCACATATACAGCAGAGGACTGCCTGGTCTGGCCTCAGTGTGAAAAGATGCCCCTAACCTTCAAGAGACTTGAGGCCCTAGGGAGTGAGGTGGCCTGGTGGGGGGGAACATCCTCTTGAAGACAGGGAGAAGAGGAATGGGATGAGGGGCAATGTCTGAACTGTAAAAAATTAAAAGTAATAATAATAATAATAATAATAATAATAATAATAAAGAACCTTGGATAAATGTCTAGACTCTGTGTTGAATGAGCTTGGTCACCTTAGTTAACTTATTTGTGTGGACAGTTTATTTTGTCAGAAGGAGATCAGAGGTTATTCCTTCAAATCTGATTATTAGGTTTCAGGATGTCCATATATCCAGAAATTAGCCCAAGCTGGACTACTGAAAGATTTCTGGAGGTTCAATAAAAGCTAGCATTCCTTGGGAACTTGAGAAACTGGTTCCCATCTGTTCCAAGGATTCATTTCCCTCACTATTGGCAGAAGGGACATATTGCTACCTGTGGGACTAATTGGCATTTCGGTGTCCATGCTGCTTCAGCATCACAAAGACTTGTTAGAGTTCTCAAAACCCATGCTAGCATCCCGTCTCTCTCTGCCCCACAGCTACTCATCCTCTTTATAATCCTAGTGATTTGTCTGCTCCGCATCCTCTCTTCCGCATCCTCTCTCTTGCTATTCCCACGATTCTCTCTCGCTATGCTCTGTTCTCTGTCACCTGCTCCCGCCACGATTTTCTCCTTCTCTCCCCTTTTCCTAAACCTGGTCATGTCCAGTCTGCTTCCTTCTCTCTGGACTCTTCCAAATGCCTCTGCATATTTTTTCTCTTATTCACAATAAAAACTTCCCTTAATATTGGATCATCTGTGCCAGCAGTTTCTATATTCTCAAAGTCTAAATCCAAAAGATACGCATCTAATGTCCTAAAGAATGACCTCATTTGATCTGATATGTGAATCAGAAAGAGCACTAAATGTCCTAGTTTTAATTTATTCTCATATTTTATTCTATTACTACAGAAGTAAAAATAGTTTCCCCAAATCCTATATGAAGAACAGACCTCTTCTGCTAAATCAGATATGTTTATGTTTCTCTTGGCCTGCTTTGTCCTTCACATTCCCGACATGTTGTATGGTGTGTGGACTAATCTGTGCTCCTGCACACATGTCTGAAGGGGCAATATACTCAAGATGGCCTTCTTGGGGAGACTTTATAATGAGGATCTGATGTCAGCATTTGTGAGAAGCAGGTATACAAAGCACTGACTGCCAACAAATAATTGTTACCAGTCAGCAAATCTCAACATGGCAACTGCTCCTTGCACCTGAGAAAGCCAAGGGCACTTCAACAGACTAACAGACTTATGGATGGCCTTGAATATATATATACACACACATATATATATATATATATATATATATATATATATATATATATACACACACACACATATATATATATATATATACACATATATATATGTGTATACACACACACACACACACACACACACACACACACACATATATATATATGGAGTTTCACTAGATAATCTCTAATTTTTTCCTGGTTGTCTGAAATAATTTGGACAGCTCCTCTGCATGTTATTTTGTTTTGGCAGCAGCCTGAAAACAAGCTTAAAGTTCACTAGAATTGTTTCCCAGGACTCAAAGAAAGAAGACTGTGGCCCACAAGCCCAGAAGACATAAAGATAAATTTTGGTTCAGTCGTACTTTCCAGAAGCCAAAGCTTTTCAAGAATACACTTAGTGCAAAGGAAGACGGACTCTTCTTCATTGCTGGAAGTAAGCAGGCGTTAGCTATGCCACTTTCTATTGAGATGTCAGGGAAGAAAATTCAGTGTCCTGGTGGAGTTAAGGGCATTTTGCTGCCCATCTATCCTTGGAAAGACTTTACAATGCTTTTCATAAAGTATTATCAACATGGCTATGATGACATGCCTTTGACTGCTAGTGATTTACAGTAATCCATTAAAAGGAAAAAAGTGACTTTCCTTGCAATTTTGCAAGTTCACTTAAATAAACCCTTCCATAGTTTCCATTATTTAAGGAAGATTACAAAATGAAGTCTATGATTTTGAATTTATCTCAAGAAGAAGTTGGACATCAACAGTTTCAATAGTCTTACAGAATTTGGAACAATTTACTCGTTATTAGTCAAGTCCCTTTACATATTTGAAGTATTACGCTTCTGAGAACTTTTATTTCTTCCAGCTAAACATCTGCAGCTCTTCCTTCATTCCTCACAGAGGTTGGAGCCAGACCCCTGGTCATGGTCTGCTCAGAAAGCCATCTGGCCTGCACATTTGGAGATAACCAAGTCTGCTACTCTTTACACTCTTTACACTCAGTACCCTTCATGTCGGGATGATGCACTATTGCTTGCACGTGTGTTCTCTACCCTCATCCCTTTGAATCTGAGCTGGCCTTGCAGCAGCTAGCTTCATCCTTAGCGTTAAAAAGGACAGATAGATTTTACTCACTGTCCCCTTCCACTGAAGCTAAGGGCCCTATCAGAAGTTCAGCTACCTGAGTTGGCCACCCTGTAAGAAAGTCAAAGTTCCCCATGGGGAAAGTTTCATGGACTGAGGGATCTTTGGCCACCCTCCAGCTTTTGCAAAGTCATTCCTGGTGAGAAAGCCACACCCCTGTGACTTATCTTAGGGATGCTAAGCAGTGATGCTGCCCATTTAGGCCAAGTCTAGACTGTAAAATCCTATTTTAGCCCAATTTTCAGTGGCAATGGGAAGGTTACATTAAGTCAAGGGCTGGAGAGATCTCGTAGCCATCAAGAGAATGTACTCCTTTGATAAGGCCCTGAGTTCAGTTCCATGTCAGGCAGATCAGAGTTTTCTGAAACCCCAGTTCCATAAGATAAAACACTGTCTTTTAATTGTGTGTGTATGTGTATGTGTGTGTTCATTTTAAAGAGAGTCCAGCATTTATATGATTTGGCAGACAATATTTTGAGCCTATTCTCTTATGGAGAAGTTCTCTACAGAAATAAGAGCAGGAATGAGAATGATATTGGGAAGTTAGTAATGTTAGTTAAACAAACACACATACTCATGTGTACACAGATACACCATATGCTTGTGCGTACACACACACACACACACACACACACACACACACACACACACACTGAGAAAATAAAGTCAGGCTGCCAAAAGCAAATGGTAAAGGGCTGTTTGGGGGAGGGGTTATTTTGTAGAGTCCCAATCACAGATCTTTTAACAGTTTCTGATCTAGGTTACATAAACCTAAAATTTACATGAAGTTGTAGCTTGTGTACCTGTTTCCCAGTGGTCTATATATGTTAAAGGCTTGCACTCCAGTCTATAGTGTTACCTGGAGATGGTGGAACCTACAATGGGTAGACTTTGTGAGTGTTCTTGCAAGCGGATTGCAGAATGGAATCCTAGTCTCTCTCTCTCTCTCTCTCTCTCTCTCTCTCTCTCTCTCTCTCTCTCTCTCTCTCTCTCCTCCTCCTCCTCCTCCTCCTCCTCCTCCTCCTCCTCCTCCTTCTCCTCCTCCTCCTCCTCCTCTTCCTCCTCTCTCTCCTCCTCCTGGCCACCAAGTACCACACCTCCTTGCCATGATATATGGCCATGCTAGAGGTTCAAAAGCAACAGTTAACTGACCATGGACTGAAACTTCCTCAAGTATAAACCAAGTTAAGTCTTTCTTTCCTTTTTCCACACTGATTATTTTGGTTATTTGCTAGAGAAAGGAAAGACTGGCTTGCCCAGGTGGTAGCCCGAGTCCTGAGAAGTTAGGACCGGGCACACTTAAAGTGTAGATGAATCTACTTTAGGGTAGAGATTCCTGAATGGGAAGTGTTTGGCAGGGAAGCCCATCAGGGAAGAGAGAGAAAATGGAGCATCTTCTGCTGCCCAGCAGACTCCTTTCTTGCTAATAGCAGGATTAGATGTCCTTGCAAAAAGAAATTACCCACTTTGTATCCTTTTACTTCTGACTCATTATCCAGAGCCTTCACTTGATCCCAGTTCAGGATAATTTTGGAGTCCGATGAATTCCATATGATGTTTCCAGGGGGTTGGCTTGGTGCTATAAAAAAAATTAAGATAGACGAAGTCACAGATTATTAAATCTCAATGGATTCCGAGGAATATCCCCTTACTAGAATTCGAGAGTACAGGCAATTTAATGGGCGATTGCACTAATATGTGTCTTCAAGGTCACTGAAATCTGACGAGATACAGCATGGCAAATGGAAAAAGATTCAGTTGGTCGCCTACCATTTATAGCTAAAAGAAGTGGTCCTTCCCAGTAAGGAGAAAAACATTTATCTTTCTGTCCTCTGTAGCAATGAATTTGGCATGCTATTCTGAAAGGTTCAGTTAAAATGCTAAGGTGCATTTGAATCCATATAATGATACCAATTAGTATGCAAATGATCCCTGGGAGGTAGGGATAGGTAATGAATTTGGAGTATGTTTGATGAATCCCCAAAATATTTCTGAGCAATTCCGTCCTTACGTGGCTTTCTGGTCGTGACATTGACTGTTGCACTGGAGGGTCCTGTCCCAGCTGAGTTATATGCCTTGACAGATAAGTGATACAGAGCACTTCCTTTCAAGTTGCTGATTTTCGTGGAAGTCTGATTTCCAACTGTTCGTATTTTTCTAGCATTTTCTTCCTTGTCATCATGTCTCCAATATTTTACCTGAGAAAATAAAAAGAGCGACCTTGGAAATGATATCCACTGTGGATACCACCAATATCATGAGGTAACAATATTGTTCTACAAGTACTTATGATGGAGGTAAATTCTAGGTTAACTCGTGGAAAAAGCTTTTAGAACAAGAGATACACAAGATCTGCAAAATTATCAACAGTAAGAAAATCTTCTTTTGTCTTATTTTCCCACTGAGGTGGGCAGTGTGGAGAATCATCAGTGGCTATTTCTGTCACTTCCCCCACCTTTGTTTTGAGTCCAGGTGATTCTTTGCATATAATATTGGAAAAAATTTAAGATTTTTTTTAAAAAAAAGTGTATGTATACATGTATGTTTGTGTGTGTATGCATCCACATGCACACACGTGCGTGCACACGTGAATATAGGTAACCACAAAGGCTAGAAGAGATCATCAAAGCATCAAATCCCCTGGAGCTAGACTTAAAGGCCATTCTTGAATTGCCCAGGATCAATGCTGGAAACTGAACTCAGATCCTCTGCAAGACCAATGAACACTCTTGACTTCTAAAGCCATCTCCCTAGCCCCAGGGGCATATCATATTTAAGCTCTTTTTACCAACTATATTGCAAATCTTTAGGTAAAGAAAGAGAAAGAAATATAATAATAAACTTGAGCATAACCATAGGTAAAGGATAGTCTCACAGAATCTTCAATGCTTCTATTAATGGTATGGTAGAAGTAGGCCTCTATTTTTTTTGTTGTTGTTGTTTTTTTTTTTCGAGACAGGGTTTCTCTGTGTAGCCCTGGCTGTCCTGGAACTCACTCTGTAGACCAGGCTGGCCTCAAACTCAGAAATCCACCTGCCTCTGCCTCCCAAGTGCTGGGATTAAAGGCGTGTGCCACCACTGCCCAGCTAGAAGTAGGCCTCTAGAACAGATACCTGTATAAGGCAATGTGGGTTTTCTCCCATCAGTGAAGGTGCCTTAGAAGTCTCACCAAGAGATGCAGATCAAATGTACTGGTCTCTATCTTACCTCATAACCTTGAATCCGCCCTCTGTTCTTCCCAATGGGGGAGGCCCAGAAAACTTCGATATCTGTGGCAGAAAGACTCCTGGCAAAGATACTGGCTGGTGGCTTGGTGGGTTCTGCAAATGAATTCAGAAAAAATTTACTACTGGGTCAGCTTCATCACAACAGGCTTCTAAAATGCAAAAAGAACCCATGGTCATATGTCCTTCATACTTGTGCAATGCACAATTCCTCCCCCAGAAAAACAGTTATAATCTAGTGTGGTGGTTAGGGAAGAGATACTTCTAATACTTCTGAAGTCTTACAAAGGTCTACACTGCAGTAAATGGAACTAAAGTGACCCAAGGGCAAGCTTAGCAATAAGTTTTCATAGTCAGCAATTTGTTCATGTAGCTCTTTCTTAGTTCAGTTGTAGTCTCAGTTGCTGGATTATGCAAACAGGTGAGAAAGAAACAAGCATAGTTAACTTAATTGCCTACATTGCAAGAAAGCTGCAAGGCAGCTTAGTTTTATAAGATAATCTCTAAAACCCTAGACAAGTCATTTACAGATTCTGGGACTCAGTAGTCCCAAATGCAAACAGTAGACTGAACCAATAGTTTCTCACATTCTAGTTGTTTTTGACAGATTTTTATGAGAATTGTACATCATTTGTATATAAAATTTTCTTTTAATATTCTACCTTACTGAAAAAAACTAGTTTAGCCATGACTTAAATAATAACATGCACAAAATTTTACCTTGGGTAGCTATGTACGTTTAAAAATACAATTCAAATCAGTATCCAACTATTTGATACTTTTAAAACTTCATCTGTTCCAGGGACCCATTACTGATAGACAGAAGTGCCATCTTCATTCTCTTAAGCCCCAACCCATGCAATCATAAAGCTCCTCTTAAAGCTAACACATTTATCTTTTATAATTTAGTGTCAATTTGTGTAGTCCTCTACATTGCATACTCTAGGAAATATTGGACATGGAGATCTCTATTTACACATAACAATAAGATCCTGCTTATTCAGGATTTTTTAAATGTCACTTGATACACAGGGTAAACATCAGCCATCCTCAGGAAACACTGTCCTTCATGAGAATATATAACAAAACTTCAAAACTTTAAATATGATGGCACGAACATTATCATAGAGAAAAATGATGATTCTATAAATATTATGGCTATAAATGATACTCAAGAAGCGAGACATAAACAAACACCTATTCCATGTAGCAGGCCTAGGAAATCTGAGAAAACCCTTGCTGTTCAAGGCAAAGGCCAGAAGAGTGAGTAGGGATTTATAATGTGAGTAAAACAGAGAACAGAAAATGCAGAATCACATGCAAGGAGAAAGATTTGGCTTGGATCATTCCCAGTCTTTTGCATGTGGTTGAAGTATGCAGGATGCAGGGGACAGCTGTGTGAGTCAGCAGGAAGGGAGGGGAGAGGCCATGGAAGGCTGCCCCCTGTATGCGAATCATTTCTCTCTATATAAAAAAAAGAACGTGTAGTTTCTTTGATGACTCCAAACTAGTGTCTCAACTTTCAGATGCTGTCCTGTGATTTAATTCTGAATATCAATCAACACAACAACAATGGTGAGCGCCAAGCATACTGAGGACTGTGTGGGAGGAATTCTGAATGCAGGACCCTCCTGGAAGAAGTAAATAATGTGTGTGGGCCCTTGAACATTATGGCAGTGTGAATGGTAATCAAGCTGCTTCGTGATTTCCTCTCCTAAGAAGTGAGAGTCAGAGCAAAATGGCTTAAAACACAAGTGACGGGAAAGAGTGAGACATTCCATCCTGATATTCCCTTAAAGGGATAAAATGTGATTCTTTAAAAATAATGATAACACACAGGTACAGGGTATTTATGTATCAATAGATAAATAATAGACACATAGAGAAATATATCTGAAGATAACACAGGGCACTTGCAAGCTTGGTCGATCCTTAGCAATGCAATCAATTGATGGAGAGCCAAATGTATTCATATATTATAGAGTTGTAACTGAATTTTTTTTTGTTTTGGAGACAGATTGAAATACGTACCCAAAGCTGGTCTCAAACTAGCTAACGTGCCTCAACCTCCCATATTCTGGAATTACTGGTATGTACACACATAGCCAGGGTGTTTGTGTTCTTGAGAGTGTAAGAGAGAGAGAGAGAGAGAGAGAGAGAGAGAGAGAGAGAGAGAGAGAGGAGAGAATGGTAGATTGTGAGCCAATGTTTTTGTAGAATACTTATCTGTAATGAAGACATCCTTTTGATTTATGTTATACTCTAAGTTGATCGTACATCCTGAAAAGAACACCATTTAGAATTGAAGAAATATCAAGGTAGCATGAACCATACCTTCTTCAGCAGAATACACCAATGTGGTGGGACTAAAAGGGCCTTCCCCTTTGTTATTGAAGACACCCACTTTAACCTCAAAGGGAGAGAATGGACGCACGCTTTCGTTCCTGAACACGTATCTGGAGGCATCGGCTGAAGCCAGCACTGTCAGCATCCAGATCATTTTGCCATGTGGCCGGAAGGCTACCACGTAACCAAAGCCTCTGCCATTCTGTAATTCCTCAGGGACTGTCTGGGGAGGAAGGGAGGTTGGACTCAGAAAGCACAGTAGTTTGATTCAAATATTAAAGGGGACTCCCCAGCTCTTGCTTCCATTGATTCAACTGTTACTATTCCTCACCAATTGAAACTGGGTTTTATTTGTAAGCACCTTTTAAACTTAGGGCAATCCTTTAACCTGCCTCAGATATTCATGTGGAACCAGAGTAACAATAGCCTTGAAAATAAAATGAAGATCAGCTGTGAAAAGTTGGGCTCTGGTAAGATGGACTCAACTCTGAAACAGCTACAAATGGTGGTCAATTCACCACACGGTTGATTAAAAATCAAAAACAAAGACAAAAACAAAATAAAACAAAACAAAACAAAAAAATCACTTTCATCCTGTACCATCCAGTGATCATTTTCCTTGGGTGTCAAATAGATGAATGAATTCACAAAAGAGGGCCATCTCTGTTCAGGCAAGATCCTGCCCCTGAGGTGAGACTCTGGGCTCAGCTGGGAGGGAGGGAGGGAGAAAGGGAGGGAGGGAGAGATTTCTTTCCTTTCCCTGCTGGGGCTCTGGGCTTTTTATTTCAGGGG
This sequence comes from Uromys caudimaculatus, assembly GCA_028551405.1. Classification (NCBI taxonomy): domain Eukaryota; kingdom Metazoa; phylum Chordata; class Mammalia; order Rodentia; family Muridae; genus Uromys; species Uromys caudimaculatus. The sequence continues at coordinate 38,079,399 of CM052700.1, forward strand.
ACATTGTCTAAAATCTTTGGAACACATTTCAAACCTTTTCTGAAGCTTCCACCTCCTCACTCAAAATCAATTTTTAATAAATTGGTCACTAACCTTCCTCCAGGTTGTTTAAAGAAATACCTTCACAGCCCAGAAGCAAAGCCAACTGCCAGGAAATTGTTCTGGGACACTCAGTCTATAGCTGGCAGATGTTTTAAATCAATTGGCCATGCAGCAATTTAGAAAGAAAAGAAAGACTGGTTTTTCTCTGAACCAGAGTTCCTTATTGTTTTTGTTTTTTTTTAAACATGTTATCTCCTCTTTCATGATTGCTTTTCCTGTGAGCAGTCAAATTAAAACTTGCTTCAACAATGGGTGGCCAAGCACCTTCCCTTCCTGATAGCCATTAATAGATTTCTTTGAAACACAGGGGGACAGTTCTCAGCTTTTTGTCATATGGTGGAAAATAACAAAACAGCCTAGACAAATTCATGTCCCTTTGGTTCTGTGATGGATTTACCTCCCAGGTTATAACCAGTTCAGATTTGCTGCCTCCACCACCACTGACGTTAGCCGGGGTGACTTCGGGGACTGCAGGAGACAAAACAGAAACCAAGTTATTTCAGGTGTTAATGGCAAATGAAGGCCAGGAGGGTTACTTAGACAGGATGTTTCACTGTTAGTGAGTACTTGGACACATATCCCTTTTTTTTTTTTTTTGGATATCAGAAATGACATCAGCAAGGGAGCACTATACTAGCTTACAGAAGCAAAATCTCCCAAGGAAATTGCTCTTAATTACGTGTTTCTACTTCAATGGGGTACACACATTACCAGGTATCACTGACCACTTGTTTAGTTCTGTCCCTAAGGACCTAGAAGTTCACAGGAAGAAAGGACTGAAGAATCTGTTCTCTTGCTTGGTTAGACATTTATTAGCCATGTGGTGGAAACAAAAGGAAAAGACAGGACAAACTGTGCCCACATGGAGCTTACAATCTAGTGGGAGGGGTGAGAGCACATGCACAATATCACAGAAAAGCTTGGACAACACCCAATGATGTCGCAGACAGAATGGAGAAGAGCAGTGGTGTTCTGGAGTAGCAGGTTGCTCAGAGGAGCGCTGGGCTAATGGCTTCTCAGAAGAACGTGAGCTTTGAGCTGGGTGTTGAAGGAAGTGGTGGACTTAGGTTGACCCCTGGCTCACTGTGCTTAACCTCTCTGATCCCCAGTTTTCTCTGTAAAAGAGGGGAAATCAGACTCACTTCCTTCTCCAGATTACAGGGCAGACTTGAGTTATAGATTTGGAGATGTGGGAACAGAGCATGGGGTAAGTTATGCCATCATCTCAATGAAGGACTCCAGGCAAATTCTTTATCTAGTTGAGGACTGCAGCTGGCCAGTCAGTATATGCCCTTGATTAAAGGCAGCAATACATGGATTTTTTTCAATTCCACGAATAAGGTGAAATTACTGGTCTGCTTAGGATCTTGCTATGCCTTTACAAATCATTGTTATTTTCATGGCTGGGAGCTCTACAGAGGCCATACAACAGGATCTCCCAGTTGACGAGAGCATGATTCTGCCCTGCCTGGATGTACAATACTTTCGTCCTGTGATTATCATACAAGCTGTATGTAGGTCACTCATTCTTCACTTGTGGCAATGGTTTATGTCCTAAGAATATCCTAGCAAAGATTTCTGAGGAAATGTTCTCTGACCATCTGTGATTTCTTTTTGGTTTTGTTTTTCCTTTTTCTTTTCTGATACATGAACCAAAGAAGAGAGAGTTGACTTTTGAGGTACTATACTGTTTTGTACCCCTACCACTAGGCTCAAATAAAGAGGACTAAGAACTTAATTAAGATCACTACCCACAAGGTTGAGATTCTCCTGGCCTGGTGTATGATCATTACGATACTTTCAGGGAAAAGGTGTGAAGAAATAGAGCTCACTGAACTAACTGAGCAGGAAGGGGTCAATGGTTCTCCTTAAGACAGTGGTTCTCAATCTTTCTAATGCTGTGACCATTTAATACAGTTCCTCATGTTGTGGTGACCCCCAATCATAAAATTATTTTGTTCCTACTTCCTAACTGTAATTTTGCTACTGTTGTGACTCATAATGTAAATATTTGTCTTTTCTAATGGCTCCTGTGAAAGTGTCATTGTACCTCCAGGGTGAGAACCACTGACTTAAGGAAGGGGAGCTACCAGAACAGACAATGCATATCTTGGGTGGTACTCACGAGCCTCTTCCGTCCTCCGTTTCTCTGAGGGCCGGCTGGGTTCCCCAATGCCAATCACATTAGCTGCAACAGTGCGGAATTCATATTCAACCCAGGGGTTCAAACCCACCACAGTTGCTGTGAATGTCTTCCCATCAACGAGTTCTGGAACTGAAAGGTATCAAAAGGTGGATGAGAGGGTTTAAGAGAGTCCACTTAGGGCCATGAAATGTAGAGATGATTATAGGAAGGAACATCTACCAACACTATCACCACTATCACCACCACCCCCCCCTCACCCCCCCCACCACTTCCAGGGAGGGCATTGTAGTTATCTTACTGGGATAGTGATGAAGACATATGAAGATGCTTTTATATCAAACTCACAAATTATAGTCTGTGCTTTCTTTTCCCTTTTCTGCTTCTGTGTTAGGCTTTTATTTTTTTGTAATTGTAACAAATACTTTGGAGAAAAAGCTTAAGAGGGATAGGATTTATTTTGGCTCACAGTTTTCAAGGTGTTGGTGAAAGGTTGTCAGGCTTCAACGCTTGAGACCTGAAGCAGGCAGAATACTATGATGGTGGAAACATGGTATTTCAGAGCTAGAAACATGGTGTCAGGGAAACAGGGAAACAGGAAGGGGCTAAGGACAGGATATTCTTCAAAGGAGTACCCCATTGACCTTCAGCTAGACCTACTTCCTAAGCTTTCATCTGCTCTCAAAATAGTGCCAGTGACTTAGGACAAAACTTTCATCATATGAGCTTGTTGGGGACATTTCATGTTTAAATTGTAACGGTGTTGTTCCTATTAGTGGATCAGTAGTACCAATAATTTTATCTTTCTTTGCTCATTCATATCAATGCTATATTTGTTTTGGTAAAATTTTATTGTCATGCCTCATAGGTCTTAATCCTTTTACCAAACTCAACACCTGCCAATATTTCATTTTTTTTACTGAGATTATATTTGAGGTAGAAATTAGACAAACAGAAGTTCCTGCAAGGAAGATACACACTCCTTTAGTCCCAACAGACTGCTGTGTGGCCTTGATGCCTTGAGGCAGAAATAAATGTTAAGCACCATTTTATGCAACTTATATAAATCATCTTGTTGCCAATCCAATTTTTATAATATAATATTTGTGTTAATTTTTTAAGGAACTCATATATATTTTGATTACCTCCCCCCCCCCCCAATTTCTTTGGTTTACCACATCTTAGAAGTGGTTTCCTGTCTGTAAACTTTGACTTTCTGTGGATTCAAAGAGGTGCTTTAGGAAGAAAGATAAGGCAACTGAATTATTATCTTGACTATGCTAACCAACAGAATTCTGTAGAACTTCATTTTCCTCATCTGTTAAAGAGGAATGGTAACAAACTTTTAGAGTGAATATGAGAATTTTATTTTACTATTAGAATAGCTGTAAAGATTATATATAGACCCAGCATTATGTAATAAATGCAGAAGAACATGTGAACTGAGAATTATCTAGTGAAATAGCTTTGACTCCTGAAGACTTTGTGTCTTATGGTATCAGCAACGGGTGTCTGATTTGAGTGAACTGGTATAACAACGAGTGTATGAGAATGACTTCACTATAATAACAGTGTGCCACTGCTTATAGTAACAATAGTGTTATAGTTTGAACTTGGAATCTCCTTCCAAGGACAACATGATAAAAGCTTGTCCCTAGGCTACTGGTGATAGTTTGGGAAATGACAAAATCTTAGGAGATGATATGTCACTGGGGTACTCCTCTGAAGAGTATCCTATCTTTGGTTCCTTCCCGACACTCATGTTACCCACATATCACAAAGTTTCCAGCTCTGAGATGTTATATTCTTACCACCATGGTATTCTGGCTGGCTTCAGGTCCCTGGCATTAAAGCTAGCCAATCTTTGACCAATATCTGTAAAATCATGAACCAAAATAAATCTTTATCCCTCAAAAACTGTTTCTTCAAGAACCCAGCTTCTAAACCAGAAGCTAAAAAGGAGAAAGCAAGCATAGAGAAGAGTTTGTGAAAACAAACCATTTTTATGCCTTGTCATCTCCAAATTAATACAAGTACAGGTGGAATCAGCAAGAGAAAAGGCTCCACAGTCCTCAGTTATTGTATTTGATTATATGCTAGACAGTTGTCCATGAGCCTTGCAAGGACTGTGGTTGTAGGCTTGCATTCTCTACTATTTTCCAATGTGGATCACTGTGGAATGAAGGTAGTTTTAGGCAATACATAGATCAGTGAATTTTATTTTTATAAATAGTTTGAATCTCGTTAAGGAAATAAAAGTACCCAGCACAGCACAGCAATCATTCAATAGATGCTGATGCTCAGGTCCAGTGACACTAGTGTAAGTAAGTGTGGAGGAAAATATTAAATAGATCATAGTAGAGCTGGCTCGTGTCTGGGAGATACAGATGCAATGTATCATTTGCAACTGTGTTGACCTAGATGGCTTAGCTTCTTCCATTTTTCATTCACACTTCATTCTAGAAGTTTCTGATAGACAACAGCACCTGGCATGCAATATGGTACCTGTACTGACTGCTTGCCAGCCCACGGAGAATGGAGTCCTAGCTTGGATGACATACATGGTGATGGGGCTGTGGTTGTCAGGTCCAGGTCTCCAAGAAAGCTGAGCAGTGGTGTCTGTAATTTCATCTATGGTCACAGCCTCAGGAGGACCTGGAGGACCTGAGAGAGGGCAAGGCATTCAGAATTGGACAGCATACTCAAACGTCCAAGTATATAATCTACTCAGTTAAATGTGGTACTGAAACACTCAATCATTTGTTTAACTACCTACATGTTCATTCCATAATTTCTTTTTAAAAATCTACTGAGTAACAAGAACCTAGTTTAACTTTGAAACTATAGCAATGAACTGACACATGTTGCTTCCTTGCAGAGGCTCAGAGAATCCAGGGTGAAACACAAAGAGGCAAACACCGAATTCAAATGGCAGGTCCTGATGTTGGGAGAGGATGTTGGGGCACCACCTGCCGTCTCCACTGCACTCAGCAGCTGCATGTGCTTTCAAGCAAAGGAACTACTGTGAAAATGGCCAGGTCTTAAGAGTCCCAAGACCACTGTCCTCTTTGAAGTAATTCCAAAACTGGGTTGGAGTCTAACATCCCTCTGCATGTTCGTTTCTGTAAGTCATACCTATACTTTTCTACTTATCCTGATGGTTATTGCTTCTCTACTGCTGTGTACTTAAATCATTGAAAAGGGAAGAAATCCTATTTAAATGGTGGTCTGGAGAGCATACACAGAGGGATGGAAAAACAGTTAGGAGGTGAAACATCAAGAGGGTCAGAGGAAAGACCTAGAACTTTCCTAGTTGCCAGTATTAGAAGCTGTGGCCGACAGTTAAATGCTTTTTTTAAAAATGTAGCTCAGATATCAATTTATCACCTTTGAATCGAAGGTGATGATGAATTTATTAGGTGACAAACCATTATGTGTTGGGCAGGCATAAGGAGAGATTCCCAAGAAGATTTTTTCCGATCCCCAAATTAGCAATCAAATATATTCTCAAAAGATTACAGGGCTGTGCCGCAGGAGCAAGGTAAAGAGGCCACCTCTAATGGAGTAGGGGGAAAATAATGGAAATTTCCCAGATAAGATTCTGTTTGGTAATCTCTTTCACCTTTGTTCGACATCCTCCATTCTCTCTGCTTCTTTAAAAATCACTTTTATAGACTCACAGGTGAGGCTAAATTTATCTTCTTTCCTCCACTCCTGAATGAAATGCCTGCAAATGTGTATGTTGGAACTGATTAATTTTCCATGGTGACATTTCAGCAAGCCAGTCTAATGCCATCTAGAAAGAGCTGAGGTGACCTTTGGTCTTTACTCCTAATAACCAGGTGAAGTCCAGAAGACAATCTATGTTCCTTTGTATCTGACCAGCTTTCTCTTCCCGGTATTTCTACTCTTTTTCTTTATGAATGTTGTTTGAGAGCCTTTAGAATCTCCCACAAATAGAAAAGTGTTCCCTTTTAACTGCTCAAAGAATTAAATCAATAGGAACTGTCTGAGCCCCTTTGTGGCCACTGTATAGGAAGCAAATGAAGGGGTGGTAAGGGCCTGGCACTGGAGGGAGGAAGATGCTTTTGGGGTCTCTCTTATCCTTTATCTTCCTGTCACCCAACCTCACCAGTGCATAGCTGTGCTCTTAGGGACCATTTACTTTGTTGTAGGGAAATTGGACCCCTCTTTCAACAACAACCACAATGACAACGACAACAACGACAACAAAATGTACACTGAACAAAACATGGGAAGTTTTTGTCACAGCACAAAGACAACTATTTTGACGCTGGTGTCTACTTCTTGCTCAGGGAAGGGAGGCCTTGCAGGTAGACATGGGACAGTGGCAGATTAAGTAAAGCAGGCATCATGGAATTAAAGGTTCCAGAGTCAACACACAAACCCACACTCATTCCAAATATAAAACTCTCTTAAGGGCAGTGGAATACATTTCTATCTCCTCACAGCAATGTGGATGAAAGATGCAAGAACGGAGCAGAAGAAGATAAGATGAAAGATTGTGGCTTTAAGTGTCTTATTAATTTATTTGCCTTATTAACTGATTAGGCTAGACTTTCTTTTAGACTGCGTTTGCAAATTCCTTTTGGTATGCTATGCTATTTTCTGGGAAATGAAGTATACAATATCATTTAAGAACTTCAAGTACTACTGATTTAAATATTTATTAGTCTAATTTATTGGTTTTTAAACTGCTGATCTGAACATTATCCTAATTAAGTAGAGAATAAATTACCAGCAACAGAATTCCTTTGTCCCTAAGGGGAAAGTAGATCAGCTCTGGTGTGTTTTTAAAATGGAAATAAACACATTTCTATACATTATTCTGTGGGCAGATCTACCTAAGTTGAAAATATAATTTTCGATTTTTTTTATCTGGCCTTTAACTTTATGGCTCACATTCTTTTAAGGCAATTAACAGGTAGCTAAAGCAGTCATAAGGGGAATGCAGTATTTCTTTAACCTCTCTTGACAATTAAGTTGCTAATTCCTGTGCATTTTCCCTCACATCTGCTCAGGGCATACAGCAATACTTTGTATTGATTCTCAAAATAGCTAATTCCCTGTGCACTCAGATTTACCCTGCCTTAGATCCTGAGCCAGGGTTTGTATTTTTGGCTCAGGTGGCTGACCAAAAATGCCCATCACCAACAATTAGGAATTGTGATTAATGAGTTTTGGGGCCTGAGATTATCTTGATGCTCCGGCTTGGCTTTTGTTTGTTTGCTTCTTTGTTTAGGAGAGTTGGGTGGGGAGCCCAAGGCTTGAGTGCATGCTGGGCAAATGCTAGACCAGGCAGTTATAACTTCAGTCTGATTGCAAGTTTAAGACTTAAAAGACAAACAAACAAACAAAAAACTGTTGGGTACACAGTTTCACAGAGCTTTTAATTTTCATTGATTTTTTTTTTTTTTCTTTTGATGGGTTAGAGATGGTTCAATGGTTAAGAACACTGGCTGCTCTTCAGCAGCACCCATGCTCAAATCTTAGCTCACAACCATCGATTACTCCTGGTGAATCACTGGGATCTCCCACCCTCTTCTGGTCTCCGAGAGGACTGCATGCACATGACAACTCCCATTTTCTTTTTGCTGTTGATTACGTGTGGTGTCATACATCTGTAACTTTAGCATTCAAGAGGCTGAGGCAAGAGGATTGTGAGTTTGAAGCAAGCTTCTCTTTTAAAAGATCTTAAAAATCTTAAATTCACTTTATACATTGATTTGAAGCCCAGAATTTTCTCCAGCTAGTAGACTCATTTACGGTAGCTCTATCTGTACAGTTTAGTTAGTATTAAGAGTCTCCCCAAGGCTGATGTTCTGTATGGGAATACACTCCAAGCAAGTGGGTGTTTGTTTTCTCATGAAGTCATATTTTAAAACCAAGGCAGCCCTCTTAGAACATGGACCAGGACTGGAAATGTGTTAAGAGAATTCTGGGCGCTTGTGAGAACACTCCAAGAAAACAAGAAAAGAGTCTTGTGACCTCAGATTCTTCAAAACACAAAATTGTTCTTGGAATGTGTTTTCCTGCTCCTCCCAGGTGTAGTGTATAGGAATAAGTTTACTTTAGATTACTCATTATTGCTTGCTGGAGTTAATCAATTAAATGCCTCTATGGAAAAAGCATGTTTTTGCCATGTGTGGCTTGTCCTTGTGATTGAATACAGCTTGAACCCATGAGAACTTTACTAAGGTGACCTTTCTTAACCCTCAGAGTATAAGTTGTCTGATGCACTGAATAAAGTTGGTTATTACATGAGACCTTTGGTCTGCCTCATTTGTCAGTAGGATTCTTCCAAATCCTACTACCTCCAGAGTAGTAAACACAACCCTAATAATTTTAGGGGAAAACGAGTTTACTCAAGCCACTGTTACACTACTAGCTTAAAACACTAATGTGGTTCAGTCCAGATGGAGCATAAAAAGGCTAGTTGAATTACTTTTCTAACTAATTGTTTTTGTTAATCTAAAGTTATTCTAGAACACCTGTCAACTTAGTAGTCCTAACTGGGGCATTCAGTTCAGTATGAGAATTGGACTTTCTCAGTGCACTTTCTGGTTATCCATTTTTCATGAAAATAGAAAATTTCTATAGACTGCTAACCACTATGTATTATGGTTAGCTTATGCTGTTTTAACATATCAAAACCACTGAGGTTTTATGTTGCTGTGGTGGAGTACATACCATATAAATATTGAAAGGGCAAAAAGCAAGCAATAAGAAATAAAACTAAAAGTCGAATACCTCTTACAATCAGGTCCGCAGCAGCAGAGAGTTTGTCCACACTTGTTTGGACCATGCAGACATATTTCCCAGCATGCTTTAGTTGGATGTTTCGGATCATCAAATCACCAGCTGAATCCTGCTGATAAAGTAGAGGAAAGTGGCTACAATTACTTTTTAATGAGCCCTAAATATCATTATCACATGAAGGACACTATGACTAATGGATTTATTTTACACCGGCTGATGAGAACATTAGTGATGCATGCCATGGCTATTAGAACTATGGGAGCCAGCCTGAGAGATAAGAACACCAATGTTGTCAGAGGGCTTATCTTTCTCAGGAGCTCAGGTGTCTGGATCAGTCTGCTACCCCTGCTGGCATCACTCAAAGTTATACAATGTGGCTTTTGATGGAGCCTTATGGGTTCTCTTCAGCCTGTTCTCAGCCTATTGCCTGCACTAGCGTTCTGAGACTTTGAAATTCTATATTTGGAAAAAGGAGGCGAACCTCCATTTAAAGGCATCTGCATTTTTCGGCCAAACCCAGTCTTGCATCCAGCATTTTGATTGCTCTCAGGTTTGAATTAAAGGATTATGAAGGCCAGACTCTCTAAGGAAATCTTGAATCATCTAGTGTGGAATAGTGCTAATTTGTTTTCCAAATGCCAAATGCATGTTTGATTAGCAGATGAATAGGACTAATTACATCCTAGTGTAGATGTCTATGTGCCCCGAATCCATTTCTCCACTGCTCACCAGAAAACCACTTTTTATAAATACAAAGTGATGTCTTCACAAGACTCTTCTACCCTGGAGTTTGGTTTCACAGCCTTGATATTGAGAAGCTTCAAGAGTCAGGATGTCATCACTTCATGGGTTAGACTAGAAATGCTCTCTTCATTCTGAATCCAAACTACAGAGCAAGAAGTTGACACAGACTTTGAAGTTGCTCTTTCTCCAAAGAGTGACTTTCTGTAAGATTATGTATACACCTAGGACTTTCCAAGTGCTTTAGTTATGTTAACATATTCAATTCCAACATGTTCTGTGGGGCAGGTAGTCTGGTTAGCTTATTTACAGATGAGAAAACTATAACACAAAAAAGGCTAAGCAACTTTCTGTAAGTCATGTGTGCATCAAAAGACAGTTCTGGTCTCTGTTATTGTTTGTGTGTACATATATCCATAAAGTCTATACATGATTGTGTGTATGGTGTGTATGCTGGTATATGCATGTGGTGTGTGCATGTGGAGAAGAGTACAAGCTCACTTGTCATTCCTTAAGTATTGTCCTCCTTGTCATTTGACACAGGGTCTCCTACTGGCCTAAAACTTGCCAAGTAGATGAGACTAGCTGGCAGACCAGCCAAGGGAGTCTGCCTGTTTCTCTGTCTCCTAGGACTGGGATTCTGAGCATGTGCCACCATGCCCAAGTTTTAAATGAGGGATTGAATTTAGGTCCCCATGTTTAGCAGAGCAATACTTTACCAACTGGACTGAACCATGCCCTAGGCCCAACCCTTGTTTTGGTGGTAGTTATATACTCCCCTCCTGGGAAGAACTTATCCTTATATGAAAGCAGCAAGTCCTCAGTTTCTTCTTTTGGTTTCAGTAAAACAAGTCACACTCATATTTACTAAGGCAAAGAAGAAGTCAGGAGTGCCAATTGTTGCAACTAGGATTAGAAGAAGAAAGACAGGAGTGTGTCCTGGAGGCAGAGCCTCAGTTTGAAGACTTAGTTGTTTGGGGCCCATGCCTGCTGTGTGATTTCATCTAAGTCTCTTAATCTGTCTGCCTCTCAGTTTATTGATCTTTCAAAGAAGGATGCCTTCCCTACTGTGCGATGTTGTGAGAATCAAATGAGTCTGGATATCTATGTGAAATCCGTTCACAAACTATGAAGCATAGAGTAAATTTAAACTTGTCTTATTGATGGCCGTGATCAATTTTCTTTGTGAGACAATCATGTCAAAGACCTTAAGTCTAATTCAAGAAAAGCTCAGATATTTTTTAATCTGAAAGTTCTTTTATTTATAACCCTTGTGTTCACATCCGATTCCACTATATACTGATCACATCTCAGTAAGAAAAATGGGAAAATAATTACTAACCTATTTCATAGGGTTTTGTGAGCATTCAGGAGCTAATATATAATACGGAGATGATTGATTAGGTACCTTGCAGGTAAAGGAAACCAGCATTCTGAACCTAGAAAGTTCATGTGATGGGCCTTTAAGTAGTGATTTAAATAAAAACTAAGTCCTATAAAGGAAATGTTTGCAGGGGGGCAGTTTTAAGGTAGTTGACACATGTACTTTAAAATGGAAGCCATATTGATTTTAAGGTAGAAGCCATATTGATTTGGTTGTTGTTGTTTATTTTATGTACATGGGTGATTTGACTCTATGTATATCCATGTACAATTGTCAGATCCCCTGGGACAGGAGTTACGGACAGTTGTGAGCTACCATGTGGATGATGGAAATTGAACCTGGGTTCCCGGGAAGAGCAGCCAGTACTCTTAATTGCTGAACCATGTCTCCAGCCCCCACCATTTAAAAACCCTTATTAAAAATCACTATATTGGTGTCTATGGATGGAAGTCAAGATGTGCTTGCAGACAGGAGCCTGGTATGGATGTCCTCTGAGAGGTTCTACCAGCATCTGACTAAGACAGATGCAGATACAGCCAACCATTGGATTGAGCCTAGGGACCCCAATAGCAGAGTTAGGGAAAGGGCTGAAGGAGCTGAAGGGGATTGCAACCCTACAGGAAGAACAACAGCAACAATTAACCAGACCCTTCAGAGCTCCCAGGGACTAAACCACCAACCAAAGAGTATACATGGGCTGGTCCATGGCTCCCGCTACATATGTAGCAGAGGACTGCCTCATCTGGCATCAGTGGGAGGGGAGGTCCTTGGTCCTGTGGAGGCTTGATGCCCCAGAGAAGGGGGATGCTAGAGAGGTGAGAAGGGAGTGGGTGTGTAAGTACCTCTTACAGGCAAAGGAGAGGGGATGGGATGGGGGTTTTGTGGAGGGGAGACCAGGAAGGGGGATAATATTTGAAATATAAACAAATAAAATGACTAATAAAAAATGGCATATTGATTTAAAGGTAGGAGCTATGTTGATTTTAAGGTGGAACCTGTATTGGAATTAAGGAAATAGTTTTACTCTGTCTCAGTGATTCATTCTATTAACTAAAGAATGAGTGTCAAAGAAACTTACTGTAGCCTACTTCAGCACATAGCAACCTACTAACACAATTTTGTGGTTCTGTGACTAAGAATATGTCTTAGCTATTCTTAAACTTTGGTGAGATTTCTATCTTTAAGATCAAACTGAAAAAAAAATTAAAGTAAGGATTGAAGTAGGAGTCTCATGGAGTGAGGTTGTTCTCTCCTTTAGAGAGATCAAACTGCTCCTGAGGTCTACACTTACGTTCCTACCAGATAGAACTAAAGAGTTACAGTGTATTTAACCCCTGTTCCAATTGGGGTCCCTGTTCTGTTTCTGAAAGAGCACTGGAGGACATCTGAGAACAACAACAACAACAACAACAACAACAACAACAACAACAACACAACAGCTTTCCTCAAAACCCAATAGGTTGAATCTGTCCAGCATTGTTTTTTCTTTTTTAGCAGATATTAACTATAAATTTTATTTATTCACTTATTTATTGTTTCCATTTTGAGTCAAGGTCTTGCTATTTACCCCAGGTAACTCCAATTCACAATACTTCTTCAGCCTCCCAAATACATAAGTCCAAGTTTTATAGACACGTGTTAACATGCCCAGCTTAGACACTGCTCTGGATAAATAATACAGATGCTATGAAAATGTTGATCAAGGGTACTGAAATAAACTTGTTTCATTATGCTGACTCGAGAAGCACAAATGTAAATGGGCCTGAGTTCAGAATGGTACATAGTCTCCTTCTCAACTGTGAATCCTAAAATTATCACCATGGGTGACACTGGTGGCTAACCTACTTCCCTCTCTTCATTTGTATCAGTAGAGAGGAGAGAGATATTTCTTATATGGAAAGAAAATAAAAGCTATTATTATTATTATTATTATTATTATTATTATTATTATTATAATTATTATTATCAAGACATGGTCTTCCTACTCAAAGCAAGATGGCCTATACCCCACTACATAGCCGAAGTCTGTCTCAAACTCAGATCCTTCTGCTTCCTGAATGCTAGTATTGCAGGTATGTCCCACTACAGATGGTTGAATGAGAGTCCTTCTGTATATGATAAGTATTCCTTGGTCCTTTGCTTCATTAAGATGTTTCCTCTGCATCTCAGCTAAAATGATGCATAATGGCTACTAGGTCTGATTGGCCAGGGATCTTTTTCACTCATCAATCATCAATCCATACTAATTGGCTCATGAAATTCTCAGAAATTTTAATTTTTATATTGATTTTGCCCATGAAGTTGGTTTTAATGTGAAAAACAACTATTTAGTTTAGTTGCTAAGGGGTTTACTCAAAGTATATTGCCCCGTTATTACAATTGGTATTACTCTTCTTTCAGAGAATCCAGCCATTAGAGTTTTAAGTATATCTCTTTTGTGGTAAGTATGGGGCTAAGTGTATTTTTAGACTTTGAGGCATTTGATGTCATCAATGTTTTAATGAAGTAGAATCTCACTGTGGTGGTTTAAATATTATTGTCCCATGGGAAGTGGCCCTATTAGGGAGTGTGGCCTTATTGGAATAGGTGTGGCCTTGTTGGAGGAAGTGTGTCACAGCATAGGTGGGTTTTGAGGTCTACTAGTGCTCAAGTTCTGCCGTGTAGAAGAAAGCTTCCTCCTAGCTGTCTGCAGAAGAGAATCTACTTCTCTATGCCTTCGAATCAAGATGTAAAACTCTCAGCTCCTTCTCTAGCACCATGTATATCTGCCTGCAGCCTGCCATGCTTTCTTCAATGCTGTTTACAGCAGTTGCCTTGGTCATGGTGTCTTTTCACAGCAATAAAAGCCAAACTAAGACACTAAGCTAGGTCACATGAAAGAGGTCCAGAATGCTTAATAATAGTGATCTCAGCCTGCCTTTCTCAACCAATATTCCAAGAGAGAATCCCTAACAAACAGAGACAGCCACTGGTGTAATGAATTAATTTCTCTCCTGTGTATCCAAAGTGATATTATTTAGATATCATCCTTGGGGGGATTGAGAGAATAGTCATCCAAATCTCTTTTAGTGTTCTGCAAGTCAAGCTCGAACAAACTAAGCATGCATGTAATGGGCAGAATTATTACAATAGTTATATTGAAAATATATTCCCAATATATCTCATAGATGGAATTGTTAATTTCAGGGGATCCATTTAAAGGGGTACACAGGGAATGATATGGGCAAATCAGTAAATCATATTTTTATGGCAGTTAAGGGAGGAAAGAGCTTTTCAAATTATAGTCTCAGTTTTATACCGCAGTACTTTCTAGTTAGTCCTTCCAAGAAAGTGGTCATCAGAGAAAATACTTATTACCAATGGGAATGCAGAGCTGTGATAATGCAGAAAAATAATTGTGGAAAATGTTTGTGATAGACACAAATTGTTTCTAGATTTAACCTTATCTTGGCATATATTCAATGATAATATGTATTGTCCTGAAAAGTAAGGCATTTCAAAAATTGAAGCATTTGAGTTCAGACTCCATGGAGATGATAAATCACTTCAGTGTATTTGCAGATTCAAGAGAGCAAGTACCAACTTTATGATGATGAGTCTCCCGTAGTAGCACAGAGGAATACAATAGTAACCGAAGGCCTACAGGGAAACTATCTTTAAGATACCTCATTAACCCTTTGGTGGTATGTTATATGATGTGGGAGTAGAGCTTGGGGTGTGAGGTTCAAAGCTGAGCCATTTCATTTAGCAGATGTGGAAAAAAGGCATTTTATATAACTCCTATGAATCTCAGTTTCCTTCTTCACACACAGCAGCAAACAACTAACTTGACATCAGGTTTGCTATGGCATCATTTACGTAATAAGTGATGCAGAAAAGAGCAGGAATTAACCAAGTGTTCTGTGAAATAAGATGCTTCCACAATGACTTTACATTTGTTTCCAAGTAAATCCAAACACATTAATTTGGGTACGATTGCAGAACCTATGGTATGCTGTTTCCTATGGAGAGTATGACATTAATACTTACCCCTCCAACTCTTTCAAAGTGGTCTCCATCTTTGTCAAAGTCTATCAAGTGTCCATTAAATGTCCAAGTAAACACAATGTCCAGGGAGTGATCATGTGTCACCTGGCATGGAAGAACAATGCTTTCTCCCACAGTGACATCCATGCTGGAAGGGGGAACCATCACCTTTGTTGGGTCTGGAATTTGAAAGGAAACAAGGACTGTGGATGCAACTCAGCAGTAAAGCACTCTCTCTCATGCATATGTAAAACCCTACACATAATCTCCAGCTCCATCCAACTTCCCCTGGCCCTCCACAAACAAACAAACAACAACAAAACAGTTTATGTGGCAGTGTAGAACCTAGAACAGAAGAGAAGTAGTTGGTTTCGAGATCTTTCTTTGTTTCTTTGTTTCTTTCTTCCTTTCTTCCTTTTCTTTTTTTTATTAAATTATTTTATTTATTTACATTCCAAATGTTGCCCCTTCTCGGTACCCCTTCCCTGAGTTCTTCACCCCATCCCACACCTCTCTGCTTCTGAGA
This sequence comes from Uromys caudimaculatus, assembly GCA_028551405.1. Classification (NCBI taxonomy): domain Eukaryota; kingdom Metazoa; phylum Chordata; class Mammalia; order Rodentia; family Muridae; genus Uromys; species Uromys caudimaculatus. The sequence goes on from CM052700.1 coordinate 38,095,101, forward strand.
AGGTGCTCCCCTACCTAACCACCCCTACCTCACCTCGACCTGAATCCCCTTTCCTTGGGGCATCCAGCTTCTACAGAATTAGACACAGCCTTTCCTACTGAGGCCAGACAAGGCAGTCCTCTGCTACATATGTGCTGGGGACCACAGACCAGTCCACATATGCTCTTTGGTTGGTGGCTTAGTCTCTGAGAGCTCTGAAGGGTATGGGTTAGTTAATACTGTTATTCTTCCTATGGGGTTGCAATAATCCTCTACAGCTCCTTCAGTCCTTCCCCTAACTCTTCCATAGGGGTCTCTACCTCAGACCAATGCTTGGCTGTTAGTATCTGCATCCGTCTCAGTCAGCTGCTGGTAAAGTCCATCAGAGTCAACTGAAAATATTTGTGTGCAGAAAGGATTCCAAAAATTTCTGCCACAGGATGCATAAACAGTACTGAAAAAGTAATTAACTTATTGCTACAGGAAGGTAATAGCCAGTGATGCTTAAAATGTTGTCTCAAAGTGGTAAGCCTACACACCAAATTTAGGAGAGTAGAATCAAATGTCCAGACTATCCCTGACCACATTTGGGCTATCGGCAGAGTCTTCACATATACTGAAGTCTACATTGGAAATTGTATTTATTTTCTTTGCTTAACTTCTCTCCTTTTGTGTTGGACATTGAACCCATGGCTTTGCATACCTTATAGCCCTAAGCCACATTCCCAGCACATTCAGGGATCTTGGACAGATTTTTTTATTAATGAAATCTAATGCCTCTTAACTAAGGACCAGCGGGGTTTCTCACACAAAGGATCATGCTGGCTGAGTCGTAGTACTGACAACAGCTAATTCATTAATTTAGTGCTTGTTGCCAATTCATGCTCTGAGCTCTGTAGTAGCAACAATCAATGCAAAGTAAGTCGTGCATGTCCACACACCAGAGAGGTCTCCCAGGGACCAGAGAAGATTAAACTAAGGAGCTTGAAAACCTCATTAGGTCCTTGGTTTTTATCAATGTTTACTTCTTCAGCACTCTCATTTACTGTGTTATGAATTCTGATGCTTTTACTTGATTAATTTCCTTAAATTTGAATACAACCACTGCATACAAATAAACAGATGGCTTCTTGCAAGAACAAACTGTCTCCCTTCCTTTGGTTTTCATTCATCATGATCACGATGGACCTGTATTTATGACTTCTGTTTTGACAAGCCACTTTCACTATTGTTCTGTGCACAGAACTCTCAGAAGCAATTACAACTCACGATGCTGTTTGAATCTGATTGCTGTTAAGTGACAACAGTAAGTAGGACCAACAACACCGTCCAACATCCATTCTGTGCTTGTTTCCTGTTTCCACCATGGAGAGCAACAAAGCCAGGCCTCTAGAACACAGGCTGACTGACACTTCTTTTCTACTTGCTTAAGCTATTAAGAGTTTATGGAAATTATTTTATTTTCTGCATTGTTTTCTAGATAAACCAACTGCTTTGTTTAAAAGAGTTTAACAACCACAAGGAACAGTTAACCATTAGACAATTAGATTAACAAATGGGTGTGTACATGATAAAACATATCCAAGTCATTTTCTGTGCTTACTTGATGATGGGTGAAAAGGTATGCTGAATTATAGATATTGTCTGTTGAGATAAGTGGTTTTGGTTATACAACAGAGATAACCACACCGTCATGGTTATTGTAGCACTATCCACAACCACAAGATTACAAAGTTAGCCTAGATGTCCATCAGTAGATGAATGGGGAAAGAATAAAGAAAATGCGGTATGGAGATTTGATTGGCCAGAAAAACAGGAAGAAATTACATCATTTGAAGAGAAATGGATAAAACCAGAAACCAACATGTGACATAAGCCAGCCTCAAAAAGACAGTTATCCATATGTTGCCTCTTGTGAATGGAATCTAGGTTTAATAACAATAATATATAGAAGGCTGGGAATGGTGGTGCACTTCTTTAATCTCGGCACCCAGGAGGCAGAGGCAGAAGGATATCTATGAGTTTAAGACCAGCATGATGGTCTACATGGTGAATTTCAGGTAGGGCTAGTGTATGTGTGTGTGTGTGTGTGTGTGTGTGTGTGTGTGTGTGTGTGTGTGTATATAAATATATAATGTTATATATTGATAATTGAGAATATATTCTCAAATATTATATTAAAATTAAAATAATACATTGAAAAAATATATATGTATATATACATATATATTTAATATATTTAACATATATGTGATATATACATATATATACCCATATGACATGTTGTGATGTTGTGGAAAGGAAGGGAAGCATAAGGAAGGCAGGGAAGGACATGAGAGGGTAATGGGGATTGAAGATTACCCAATGCCCCTGATGTACATGTATAAAAATGCCACAATAAAATGAATTATTTTATAGCAAATATACACTATTTAAAAATTATTATCCTATGGGAAAGTAATTCCATTTAAAAATGTTAATGTGTCTTTCAGTGCGTAGAGGCATGCCCATATTTCGTGCACATGCAGAGGTAAAAAGATTGCTTTGTGTATCAGTCCATGCTCTCTGCCGTGCTTGACACAGTGTTCCTTTGTCGTTCATCTGGGCACACCTGCATGGCTGGTTGGTGAGCCTCTGAGATTTCTTTTATCTCCATACCCTGTCACATGGTAGGAATTCTGGAATTACAGATATAAAACACAAATACAGCTATATGTGTGTTTTGGGACTTGAATTTAGATTCTCATGTTTTCATGGAAAACAATTTGCCCACTGAGCCATCTTCTCAAGCCCAATGATTCTAGTTTTGATGTTGTTTTCTGTATATCATGTCTTCCACTTTGCTTTAGAATTTCTTTTCATATCAACGTCAATGCTAAGATATTGTGTTAGTGCTTATTAAGGAAGTGTGTGTGTGTGTGTGTGTGTGTGTGTGTGTGTATGTGTGTGTATATGTTTGAGGATATGTGTATGTGTGTGAGTGTGTGAGGATGTGTTTGTGTGTGTGGGTGTGTGTATGTGTTGTGTGTATGTGTTCATTGTGAATTTCTTGTGAGCAAATTTCCTAACTAATGGTTGTGATGATGTAGTTTGGTAGCATTGTGTCTTCTCTTTTTAAATTTGAATTTCTTTTTTAGGAAGGAACTTTAAAAAGTATAGGACTCTTTAAAGGCTTGGAATTTGCCAAAGAGCTAATGGCTAGTTTACTTTTAATGACGTAAGGGAAAATGTACCAAGAACTGCTTTTAATAATAGCTAAATGCCACAGCAAAGGCAGTTGATAAACGATGATAAGAATTCTGGGGGTCACATGCTTGTGGGTAATCTTTGGCACTCTGTAGTTGGTCCCTATTCTTCAATAAAAATAAAATCAATGTTGGATAAACTAATTTATCAATTCTTTGTAAGATGTGTATCAAAAAGGATGTCCTAAATATTAAATGAACAAGAAGATTCTCGGTGACTCCAGCTGTACCATGTTTTGTTTTGTTTTTTATCTAGGATGAAACTTAACACAGATAATAGCAAAAGACTGCATGTTTGGAAATTAGCAACCTCAGTATATATTGCAGAATTGGCAGTGCACAAAGACAAGATGAATATTTCAGTATGTGAGGTATCCATGTAACTGCCAAAGAAGGCAAATGCAATCTTAGGCTGCACTCATTGCTTGTGTTATTTCAATTTGAGGAAGTAATAATCCAGCTGCATTTTGCATTAGTCAGGGCACAGCTAACCACTACTGTCCTTTGGATTCAGTGACAGATTAATGCACCAATCCTACTGAAGGTTTTATTACATTTAAACAGCAAAAATCACTGAGAGTGTTCAGTACAAGAAACAGATATTAAGAGAGATGCGATGGTAGCTTTCAAACTCAGGAAGGGTTTACAAGCAGAAGCTTAGTTGCCTATTTTGGTTTTGCCCACAGTAGAGAGGAAAGAGCAACAGCACTATTCTAGTTCTGCATAAAGAAGGGCTTTCTAAGCATTGGATCTTTCTAAGAGGAAAACTGGTTTCCCGAGAGCATCGTGACTATTTATTTAGAGAGGTATTCAAATGGATGGAAGGGCCATCAGAAATGGACACAAAGAGATGCTGATGTGTAGTCAGGCTGCACAAGGTCTGTTGCATCTTATACTTGATGGTTTTCTTCTTCCATCAGCACCAACCACACAATGGTGTCTGCCTGGCTTCTCCTTTACCATTTTCCTGCTTGTGGCTGATAGGTAGTTTGTGGGAAGGTATTTTGAGTTTATACAGAAAACTCCTGCCTGCATCAACTTCTCCTATGATTGATGTCAAATTATGCACATATACCAAGTATCATTCTACTCTAGGGAGGAGCATTCTTGTCTCTCTGATATGATCTCTCTGTTCTATTACTTACAGAAATTGACAACATCTCAGAACTTCTTTTATTCAAAAGTTTATAGGGTATTACTGTCATTTTAATGCTTAAAGATTCCCCATTTTGGCCAATGAAATCCTTTGAAGTTGGGGGTTTCTGTCCTGTTGGCATTTTATCACTCAACATTTTGTTACATTCTGGTCCAAAACGATGTTCTAGACCTCTCTTTTATGAGTCTGCGATACTACACACACACACACACACACAGACACACACACACACACACACACACACACACACACACACACTGTGTGCACACACAGAGAGGGAGGGAGGGAGGGAAGAGAGAGAGAAAGAGAGAGAGAGAGAGAGAGAGAGAGAGAGAGAGAGAGAGAGAGAGAGAGGGATCAAAGCTTATTTTTCAGCAAAACTGCTGGGTTCCTGGCACATACACATGTAGCCATATCCAGCATTCTCTCTGACATGTGTGCTGGGGACTGAAATCTTGTCCTTATGCTTTCACAGCTGGTGCTTGCCCACGGATTCCCCAGCCCTAGGCTTATCTTATATTGTGTCGATTTATATCCCTAGAATCAATCACCTCTCCAAGGAACCCTGGTGTTTTTAGTTGAATAGACTTTTGAGAAACCCAGTTAAGGACACTCAACATGCCCATTCTTACTGATATCACTTTACACAACACACACACACACACACACACACACACACACACACACACACACAAGCACACACCACACATACATACACAAGTGCATACATATAAACATTTATAGCTTTAAATATACCCTATCCTACAAATCATTTTTTATTGTCTTGAGTTTCTTTTTTGTGCTGTTGTCCTTTTTATTAACCTCCAACCTTGCTATCTGCATCATTCTGCACCTATCCATGACCAGTTTGTCTCCTAGATTCTGGGCCCACAGACTCATCAGTCCATAAAACTCTGCAATTCCTCTGATCATCCTTAATGATCAGGCATTCTGATTTTTCCTTTGTACTAGGAAGGTTTACTTTGAATTTTATTTAGCACATAAATATTCAAAACATATCACCAGGAGTTAAAGAAATGGCTCATCTGCTAGTGTGTATTCTCTACTAGTGTGAGGGCTATCATTTGGACCCCAGTATCCACATAATGCTAGTTGGGGGGGGGGGCAGCTCCATGACTTCTGACACATAGACAAAGACAAGGATCCTTGAAGCAAGCTTACTAGTCAGACTAGCTGTATCAGAAAGCTCTGGGTTAAACTGAATGAACCCCCACCTCAGATAATAAGGTGGAGAACAACCGAAGGAAATTCCCAATATCAATCTGGAGCCTCAACACATATATACACACATGTGTGTATATATGCACATGTGCATCCATGCACATGAGAACATGCACTGGTGCACGAATACATGTACGCACACATCCACATAAAAAGAAAAATAAAATAAAAGATACTATCAAACACTAAAACTTAAAAGATAGTTAATTCTAATTGGAGAGCAGGAACCATTTAAAATTTGATGTTTTGAAATACTTATAATAAAGAATAACCAGAATTAACTATTCCACTAAAATTTAAACAATGAATATCTATACATTGCACAATGTAGAAAATCTGAGTTGATATACAAATAAAATACTTATTGTCAGGAGCTTTTATAGACCAATTCATCCTTAAGTAAAGAAAACTGAATTCATTTTCTAATTATCGTACTCTGGTGGGTCATTGCATTCTATGACCTTCCTTCCTTCCTTCCTTCCTTCCTTCCTTCCTTCCTTCCTTCCTTCCTTCCTTCCTTCCTTCCTTCCTTTCTTTCTTTCTTTCTTTCTTTCTTTCTTTCTTTCTTTCTTTCTTTCTTTCTTTCTTTCTTTCAATAGTGTTCTGTTATGCAGCCTAGCCTGCCCTGGAATGCCCCTTTGCCTCAGCCTCTAGAGTGTTAGGATTACAGGAATGTGTCACTACTTGGCCACTGTCTTAGATTCTACACTGTAACATTCACACTCACCCACAAACACACTTGTTTGTACACAAACACACACACAGCACACATACACATACTTTCAATTTGCACCCACATACACACACACATGCACCCATTCATACATGCATTCAATTTGCACTTTTCTCCTAGAGTTACTTAGAGAAAAATAATCCCTTCTGCTGGGGAGCTGAATGGGCAATGAGATGGATGAGGTATGGCGGTCCTTGGGAAGCCCATGCAGGCTTTCCTTTTTCACATTGTCTTATTATTGCTATTTCCATGCCCCCTCCCCAACTCGTAGAAAACAAAGACATGATCAAATCAAAAGAAAGAAAAGGAATTATTTTGACAATGGAATCCTGAATCAGAAAGAGTAGACTCCAAAAGGACACAGAATCCTCTGGCTCTCTGGCAGCAGGTTCCCCATTTCACCTGAGCAGGGCCAGCCTGCAAATCTAGATCACCTTCATTCAGCATATAGTAGTTAATTAAAGACTCTGTTTGAGTGATGCTCTCTGAGCTCTGCTGACACCCACAGTGGCTCCATTCTTCCCAAACCATAAGCACCAAAAGGACAAAAATAAGGCAGCCCAATTAAAAGCACAGAGAAGCTTCACTAGAACCAGCATGAAAGGAATGCTGACTGATCAGTATTGCCCTCATTTGCATGGCAGGCATTGCAGGCAGGGCGGGGGAGGGGGAGGGGAAGTGCAGGACACCGTTCTACAGGTCTCTTTAACCCGGTGATCTAAAAAGGGCATCTGTGGTGGTTTGTAAACCCTTTTCTGAATCCATGTGTTTAATTGGTGCCTTGATTCTTTGAGCAAGGTGGCAAATGACATAAAAGAAAACACCCCAGTCAGACGGAGTAGAAACTGGAGGCTCCTTTGTAAAGCAATTTATAAATCACCTCTAAGAGAATACTTATGGTCTATTATCAAGCAGCTGAGAAAATAAATACAAAAGAGAGCTGTTTAACAGAGTGATTGACACAAATAGAAATGTCACAAGCCAACAGAGGGTGGCAAGTTTGTTGTACAGTAATCACTCTTGTGATTATCAAGGTTAGTGGATTTTCCTGGTTCCAATGTATAGCAGAGAGTGCCTTTAATTACAAGAATAGAATTGTTTGAAGGACACCCAAACACAGTTGGTTGGCTCTCAAGTCTTGGCTCAACTATTGATACCAAACTGTTTGTTTTTAAGAACAAGAATATCATTCATACTCCACCCACTTACTCTTTATCTTGCATGCCACCAAGGAAAGCCAAACCTCTTGCTTTTAGATTTGCACAGTGTTGGTTGGAGTCATGGAGGTCTCTCTGCTAGGATGTCTTTCTAAATGCAAAGAATTTTCTGAAGGTGTCCAAGCCTCTAAGATCAATAAGAAAACTCTTAAATCAGACTAGAAAGTAAGTAACCAGGAGTGGGGTGGAGAAATTTAACATCTTAGTTTGACATTTTTTTCGAAGCTTTCTTTATGGTTTAAAAGAAATGACAATCTAAAAGGACGCTCAAAAAATGAGTCTCAATGACAAATTAAATAAAGACCATCTTTAAGTTGAAGTATAATTAGAACCACTCCATGACATCCCTTTGATTGTGATGGAACAGTAAAAAAAGATTCATATGCATTTACATCAAGTAAATTTTAGATTTTTTTTTTGTTCAAGAAGGAGGAATTATAAGTGTGTTTCTTTCACTTACACCACATGAGTAATTCTCCCATGAGTCACTGGGCAAAGGAGTCCCCAAAGAGTCTCATTAGTGTCAATAAGAGAGAGTGAGTCACACATAAGCAACACAAAATTAAGGCACAATGGGATCTTTGCTGATTAAAGAAATACAGTCTTGTTTTGAGGGGCTGCATCTCCTGATACAAAATAGGAGAGAATTTTGCTAGATTCCACAAGAAATGGCATGCATTTCTTGAGAGAATATCAATGAATTTGAAGACAAAGCTTTTGGTTTGCCTACAAGCAAAATAACACCTGAGCACCCATGCTCATTCACACACAGGCTTCAGTGCAAAGGAAGAATGAACATCTCAGCCAGTAGATGGTGCTACAGCCTCGCAGAATGAGTACATAGCCCTTAGACATGTTTAACCTGCTCCGGTCAGCAATTTTCTGCAAGTTTTCAGTTTGAGTTTAAGGTCTCAGGGAAAGAGGTGGTAACTCTTCCATTCAAAAGCACATGTCAGTGTGTGCGTGTAGATATGAGAAGGGGACAGCGAGGAACTCACAGAGCTTAAGATGGAGGCCATTAATTCCTTGGTGAGCATTATTAACGGGCTTTCCTTTATTCGGCATGGTAAGATTGATTTCTAAAGCTTTCTGCTAAACAGAATCCTAACCAGACCCACATACCCTCAGCAGTCAGGTCCACTCCAGTTAGTTTATCTTGGGGTCTCATCTGTAATTCTAATGAATCTTATTCTGGGATCTTATCAAAAGAAATCAACTATTAACAACTCCCCAGCTCCTGGCAATGCTGGACTGGCCCTTTGGTATACATGCTGGACAAGATATCATGAATTGAGATAATGAGACTCTTCTTCATGTTGTGCTCTCTGCTTCAGAGAAGACTCTGTGTATGCTTTCTAGAAACTTGATGAAGAATGAAAATCACTAGATTTCGCAATTAAGGGTCTGTTAATGTTCTAAATTTTGAGAAGATGCCAGTTACTGGAAAATGCTCTTGTAAACCTGGGCAACTCTCTGGAGTAGGTTTGAGGGTCACTGCACAGGAGTATGTTGTCCACACCAGAAGAAGGGGAAGTTTTTTTTTTTTTTCATTGAGAATTACTGACCCAAAAAGAAAAGAAAATCAATGGAAGGTCACAGCAGTACAAAGCAACTTAATTCAGTTTATTTTCAGGGTGATCTTACAACTTTTTATGTTTTTAAAATTAGGTGGAGGAGACATAGAGATCTGAAGATATGTCAAACATTTAAAAAATTTCCATTTAACAAATATAAAGGATAGTGGAAGGGGAGGAACAGTGGGGAAGCTGACAGAAAAAATGCAATGGCACAGAAACTGACCAAGCAAGGCATGAATAAAGAACACAGGACCTTCTACCACATACACACCAATCACTGCACACTCATAGCAAAGGACAGTTACAATGAGAGGAAGACAGGTAGGCAACAGTTAGAAAAACATAAATAGGCTGTCTTTTATGGAGCAGTATTCTGTTTATTGGTCTTTAGAATATTAAAATAGAAAAACATAAAATACTTTCTGAGAAATAACTCCCAAACATGCTCATGGAAGTAACCATAATTAAACTCAGTGGGTTATCCCCATACAAAAATCAAAACCAAAAGGGGGCTGACAAGATGGATGGGCAGGTAAAGACACTGGACACCATGCCTGGTGACCTGGGCTTGATTCTCACCATCCACATGGTAGAAGAGGAGCACTGAGTTCTCCGGGTGGTCCTTTGATTTCCACACAGATTCCAGAGCAAGCACTGTCATACACACAGAGAGAGACACACAGACACACACACACAGACACACACACACAGACACACACACAGACACACACACAGACACACACACAGACAGACACAGACACACAGAGACACAGACACACACAGACACAGACACAGACACACACACACACAGACACACACAGGCACACACAGACACACACACAAATAGATAAATGAAATAATTTTAATCTACCCAAACAAAGCAAAAGACATAAAAGTAAGGGGGGGGGGCTTCTGGGAAGAACAGGTTTAGTAGAAGAGGGCAGGGTATAAAAGGGGGTGCTGAGGGGTAAAGATGAGCAAAGTGCATTATGTTGATACTTTCATCAAAATGGTGCCTGGAATTTAAGTCAGAGGTCAGCTTTGACCCAAATCTCATAGTTTCCAAATTTATATTTAGGTCATTTATAAAGACAGGTGGCCTTTGCTGTTGTGATAAACAAAACAGTCCAGCTCTATGGACTTAAATTCTACTATGTACACAGTATTTGTCTAATCGATGTCAAGTCCCTGGTGTCAAGTCTCTGGATGGATCCCCTAGGCTGCAGTGAAAAAAAAAATGAGTAAGATTTGCCAATTTGCTACATTTTCAGATAAACTATTAACCACAAAATATAGGTAAGAGAACCCAATTCACTCTTTTGAACATTCATAATCCATTTATTATGCAGGCCTGATATGCAAGGTGTATGTATCTACTTACAGATTGCTCTGTAATTTATAAAACACTTGAATTTATCTTCTGTAAGGAAAATAATCTTTTGTTTTGTCACCATGCCAGGACCAACTCCTGTTTATAATCCCAGTGGGATTCATTCACTCTAGGTTACAAGGTACCACAGGAGCCAGCAGAACACTCTGCCATGGTGGAGACTCCCAGATAACACATGGAGAACCAGAGCTCATTCAGACATGGTAGCTGGTGGTTAGACTTCCAGAGGCAAAAGATTTGTTTTCATAAAGAAGCATTGGGGTTGATGCCAGCTTTTGTAAAAATGTCATCACAAAGCACTCATAGCCTTGTGTCTACGATCCCAGTTGTCAACTCTGGGCACACAGCAATGGTGCATCAATCACCACATTAGAAGTCATTTGGCATCTCTGATCTGCAGTTTTCAAGGTGATGACATTTGGCATTGTAGGGGGACCATGGAATTTTTATGAATCATTGTGCGGCTCAATGGATTTTTGATATGCTTCATAAACCCTGCTACATGGTGTGAGATACACATGAAAGTATTAGCACTGCTACCAAAGATTTGCCTGGGAGGAATAGGAACCAGTTGTTTTGAGAGTTAGAAGAGGGTGACGTCTAAGGAAAAAAGCTCTGTCATAAGTCATAGTTCCAAGGAAGCTGCTGGCTGCTTAGTAAAAGCCAGCAAAGATGACAAAGTAATTTCTGGTTCAAGCATGAATGCTCAAGTATAGGAGTTTATGTGCAATTGCCAGATGCTTCAAGCTAGCCGCTAAATCCAAAGACACTTCATGCGCCAGCAACATTCTGGCATTTCAAGCCAGAGGGCTGCATAAATGTACATTCCAACGGGAAGAGATGTCATGGGGAAATTACTCAAAAGAAGTAACTGAGAAACTGATGAGAAAGGCTATGGACTCAAAAACAATCTAAGCCACTGGCAAGAGAAGGAAGGAAAATCTGAGTGCCGACTGGGACTAGACAGATGGCTCGGTAGGAACAGCTCTTGCTCAGCAATCGTGACTATCAGAGTTTGATTTCTTCATCATAAAAATGTTGGGTGGGATGGGAGCCTTCTTGTCATCCTAGCGGTTTGAGGCACAGATGGGATCTTGGAGCAATCTGCCTGGCTAGGCTAGCCAATCAACGAGCTCTGGGTTCAGTGAAAACCCTGCCTCAGTAAACAAAGAGGAGAGTGATGGATGGTGACATCCAATGTCAATGTTTGACCTCTACATGCACACCCACACACATGTACCATGTGTCACATGCATACACATACATACATGTGCACCCACACACATGTACCATGTGTCACATGCATACACATACATACATGTGCACCACACATGCAATAGGATAAAAAGAAAGCATGAGAACTTTTAAAAGATGGTGGTTAAAAGAAATAACCCTGCTGTTTATGTTTTCAAAAGATCATTCACCTCAGGGCAGGAAGAGGTCATATTCATTTATAACTTCTTGGAAACATGATAATCCTTTGTCTCTGAGCAGAATCTTTAATGTGTGCATTCAAAACAAATTGCTAATTTGCTAAATGTTTGCCTTTATTCCTGCCAGCAAGAGTTAAAGCTGCAGGGTATATTTCAAGATGCTCAGGAAATGTGTATACTAAATAGTTTTCTTTTTTGTTGTGTGGTTACCTGGTAGATCATTTCCCTGAAAAGAAAGAAAAAAATGAGCAAGTAGATTTCTTACTGATGTCTAGCTCTCATTGGCTGGAGTTATCATTGTTAGGTTCTTAGCCAAAATCATAGTAAAGACCATTATGAGCTTCATATATATCATCACAGTTGTCTGCATATCACACACACACACACACACACACACACACACACACACACATCATGTGTTTTTTGTGTGCCACAATCTCTACCACATGACTGCACCCAAGACCTCACTTAACTATGAACATTATGAGGGTAGGGAACATGCCTCTATCATTCAGTACACATTACATTAATATTACACAGTGGCTGGCATAACAGGTATCTGAATATCTAAAATGAACAGGACTGGCGAATGGCCCAGTAGGTAAAGAGCTCATCATGGAAGCAAACAGATATGGGGTTGAAGCTCTAGAATGTGTTCATATACACCTGTGATCTCAACACTCTTATGGAAACAGGAAAGACAGACACAAGACGATACTTGGAAGGCAGCAATCCTGGAATAGGTGGTAGTAATAATGAGACTGCTTCAAACAAGGTAAAAAGCCACATCCAATACTGCTCCCTCTGAGCTCTACACATGTACTGTGGATGTGCGCATAGATACACTCACACACATATATATACACACATCACACACAGAGACATCATACACACACACACACACACACACACACACACACACACACACACACACGCAGATGGAAACAGAAGATGAGCAAATACAAGGTAGTTTTACTTTCCAGTCTATGACATAGATTTCAATATCATCACCATTTCCAACAGGCCACACAACTAATTAGAAGGAGAAAACAGGTACTGGATCCCACTCTGGTTGCCTCCACAGGCATGTAAGTTACTGATGTCTATTTCAATGACTACAGTTCACTGCTTACTTTAATTTGCTGGGATAGAGGCGCTTGGGTAGCTCCCAATGCACAGGTATAAATGAGCTCTGCCTAATTCTCTTTTGACTCTGAAAGATTGTGACATGATGTGTTGGAACTAGAGATATTCTTTTCTGGAGTCAAGACATAAGAATGTAGAGGAAGAAATGGGAATCTGGCCATGTTCAAAGTGATGTTAAAAGAAAATATCCAGGAGAAAAAGAATAGGAAATCCCTCCAGGAAGCCACTCCAGAAAGGCAGGAAAGGACCATTAGACTTATGCCCCGTCTTAGTTAGGGTTTTACTGCTGTGAACAGACAACATGACCAAGGCAACTCTTATAACATTTACTTGGGGTTGGCTTACAGGTTCAAAGGTTCAATCCATTATCATCAAGGGTGGGAACATGGCAGTATCTAGGCAGGCATGGTACAGGCAGAGCTGAGGGCTTGACATCTTCATCTAAAGGCGGCTGGTGGAAGACTGACTTCCAGGCAGCTAGAGTGAGGGTCTTAAAGCCCACACTCACAGTGACACACCTACTCCAACAAGGCCACACCTCCTAGTAGTGCCACTCCTTGGGCCAAGCATATACAAACCATCACACACAATAACAAATAAAATATTTGAGAAATGAAATATTGAGAATTAACATCAAATATAGTAACAGCTTGACAGGAGGCAAAACAAGTATCTGTAAGAATATATATATTAGAAAATTAGATGGCAGTTTAGGGATTAGAGGTGAAGACCTTGGACAATAGAAGGAGAATTTCCAAATTTTAGTTGCATATATATCATTTAACATTTTGATCATAAGGAAGTTAAATATTTTCTTAGTACAGCAGTTTCCCTGGATTTAATTGAGATAGCAATACATCTCTCATACTTTGAGAATTGGTACATACATTTATAAAATATTTTGAGAATAATACTTGTTGCATAATAAGCACTCAGTATGTGCTAGCTTGTCTTTATTCATTGAGACTTGCATAATACATGTAACATACTGTGACCAAGTTAACTCCCTTACTCTCTTCCCTTCGATTCCTCACTTGTCCTCCCTACCATTTCCCCTCCTAACCTCAAATGCTCTTTTAAAAAATCCATTGAGTCTATTTAGTGCTGCCAGTCTATGCATGCCCTTTGAGCCATCTCCTGGGGGTCATGGAGCCTATCCTGGGCTGCACCACTGAAGAAACAATTGTCAATAGATCATCATTGAGGAGAAGGAATTCATGAGTTCCTCACTTGTCTATGCTGGGATTTTAGAAAGCCTGATTTTGTGCAGGTCTTGTGCATTCAGTCATAGCCACTGTAGGTTGGTGTGTGCAATGATCCTGCCATGAAGGGAAAACAGGTTTGTTTTCAATTTCTTTGTTTTTGTCCTACCCACCTACTATCTTTCTCTCTTACCATGCTTTTCCCTTTCTTCTAAGCAGCTCCTGAGTCTCGGGGGAGAGGGGGGGAAGGGTGTGATCTCTCTCTCTCTCTCTCTCTCTCTCTCTCTCTCTCTCTGTTTCATTTAGAGAACCCCTTATTTTCTGCACTCTGAGCAGCTGTAAATCTCTGTATTAATTGCTACCTACTACAGAAAGAGACTTTTCTAATCAGGGTTGATAGATTATATTCATTTATAAAAATAAATACTTAGAAGGCAATTCCATATTATGTCAGTTTGGTGGAATAACAGCAGGAGATTCTTTTTTGAGGGTCTATGATTTACTCAGTCACAGGTTCTTGTCCCAGTTAACAGTGCCAGGCATGACTTCCATTTGTGGAGCAAGCCTTAAATCCAAGCAGAAAGTGATTGGTTACTGGCATAATATTTGTGCCACTATTTTACCAATGTTCATATTTTGGCAGGCCAGTCCTTACTATACCATACATAGCTGAGTCAGGCTGATGGTTATTTTTCTCCCACAGTATGTGCTAACTTGAAGAAGGTAGCCAAATCAGATATGCTGTCACATCTAGCTTAGAATAAATGTGTTAATCCTTACAATGGCCATAATACTCTATGTGATCACTAATATCTCATTGAAGACATAATTCCTAAGTGAAAGAATCATTTTCTTGTTTAACAATTTATACTCATGTCATTTAGATCCAAACAGAAAACTTAGAAGTGAAGTCTGACCACCAGGGATTCTAGATTTCAGACAGAAGTCTACTCTTAGAAACTACAAGTAGTTAAAACAAATTAAATTCTTGACTCAGAAATATCTAGATATAAATTTTGATTCTGCTGCTAACTAGTTTTCTGATTCTAAATAAACCTTTTGGCCTGAAAGTTAGTTACTTATTTATGTATTTCTCTGTGGTGTATACGTGTATGTTTGTATGTGTGTATGCGGAGGTACTTGCACTTGTGGAGTTCAGAGTTTGGTATCAGGATACTTTTATTAATCACTTCTTAACTCTAGTTTTTTGAGACAGAGTCCATATTTAGCCTGAGGCTCACCAATTTGGCTAGGCTGGCTAGTCTCCTCCCATGCCTTAACACTGAGGTTGCTGGTGTGAACCACTTATACCTGGCTTTATCTGAGTGCTGGTAATAGGAACTCAGGCTAGTTGTGCAGTAAGTTTGTTGCTGAGTCGTCTTCTCCATCTCTAGATAGTTTATCTTTAATTTGGAATAGCCTTCTGGCTCTATACAATATGATGAGACTTTTAAGTTCTTGAAAAAAATTAATGCTCATGATTATAACAATCACAAGTGTCATCATCAATCACTAGTTCTATCCCCACTCAACCCATTTGGGATTGTGTCCATAGTTTTTAAGTCTATGAAATTTTAGATATAGGGAGGTTCTACAAACATGCAATGATCAGAGAGGAGAGCAAATCAAATTTAATAAGAGAGGAAAAATATGCCTATATAATTCTCCTGAGAAATACCATGGACTTCTAACTTGTAACTTGTAACTAAGTCCACTTCAACTTTACAAGAAAACTAAAGAAGAAATCGAATTGACAGCTACTAGTATTGATAACAAAGGCTCAGAAAATTTTGCTTCTAGTGAATGAACCATGAAGAAATTATCATTGTACATGGAGATTTCTTTGCCAGCACAATGTACAAACACCTTGATAAACAGTACAAGTGCCTCCGTGCTCATTTACCAGGGCAACACACCGAGTAAAGACAATTCCAAAATGATATCAAGTCAAAGGATTAATATGCTTGTTGAATCCACATTTCAGACTTTCATTAGCTCTCTGGACATCATGAGATGCTGTGAAAAATGCTGAAGACAGGGCAATATGACCCTGAACTGAGATTAATAACCGGTGAACAACTAAACTAGCTCACTGATCATTTGCTATGCTGATTTCTACAGCTATCCTAATGGATTATTTTAGTAGTTTATTGGGCATAGCCAAAAATAGACTTCATTGAGGGATATGAAAGTTCATTGCATACCTTAATTGAGTGGCATATTTGGCTTTGCAGCACAGACTCTTTTCAAATCTTTATTTTTCTTCTCTTGTTTTCTGTTTTATAATTCTCTAGAATTGCTCAAGGACAAAGGGCTGCTTTGGGGAACATCAGCACAAACTCCTCCATGTCCTGTAAGACTGTTCATCTCACAGGGGCACCTGAGGCATGCTGCTGCTCTTGGTACCGTGATTAGACACCTGAGAGGGGTGGTGAGGTAGCAACCTTCAGGTGTGCAATCCATTCTTCAATAGCAGTCAGGAGACTTCAAGATCTACATTCCAGCATGGGCATTTACATAATGCTAAACACACATCTATAATTCTCCTCATGTTAGTGGTGAGTGACACTTCAGGTTGCATCTGTTTCTTTTACAAGCTCAGTTCATGCACTCAATAGTTATATAGATAACCTAAAACCATAAGACCTAAAAAATAAAAATTGCAGGTGTGCCACAGGAAGCTTAATTTCAGAGGGCCTTTTTATCTGTGCTATTTGGCCTTTCAGAAATGATGCAGAGTAATTTATGCATTTGGAAGATTTTACAAGGATAGAATAATAACAAAGGAATAAAAATAATTACAAGGAATATGTGTAAGCAATGTGCTGGCTTCTTTCTATGTTATCTTGTTCCCCTTTCTATTAGCTTTATTAGGGAATAATTGAACACTACTTTAAATAGAAGTAAAGGTGGTTTTTGTTAAAGTCATAAGTCTAGAAAGCTGAAAGAATGATTGAAAGGCATTCTCATTAAAATTGGAAATGTGTGGAAGCAATTAGATGGCTAATGAACAAGAATCCTTGAATCTTAAGCTGACAGTGGGGACAGGCAGGCAGGAAAGAAGTCCAGCTTTATACAACATCCTCCAAAAATCCCCAAAGTGGTTTGCTAGAACTGGAGCAGCAGAGCTCTGATTGGCTGAATGGTGTTAGAAGCAGCTGGGCCTGCAAAATCCACAGGATTCCACACAGCCTGGCAACTAGCACTCCCCACCCCTGAAATACGCTTAGATTTTACTTTCTAAGTAGTTAATATGCAGAAGGTTCTCTAAGCCAGAGGATAGCAGCTCAAACTGTGTGCAGTAGAAATACAGTGACTGTCCATATAACTGAATGCTGAGATTCCTTGTCTCTTGCTCAATATGATTTCCAAAGAGACTTCTGCCCTCCAAAGAGAAGGAAGACTGGATAGTGTTTCCAAGAAGCAATCAGCCAAAGAGAGAAACTGTAAAAATTCTGATGAGGCTGAAGACATTTCCAAGGAAATGATTTAGTCACATTGAACTCATATACAATAAAGTTTTATCCACAGGTCATATGTTAATGAAGAGAAATGTCTTTAGATGTCTCCACAACAATACTGGAATTTGGCTGACAGTGGAACAACACCTCCAAAATGCAGAGGGAAATTTGCTTCTGCCCTAGAATTCTAGTTCCAGATAAACTGTTATCCAGTATGAGAGAAAAGGCAAGAAACTTCAGGAGAAGTAAATTCCTTTTCAGAAAAGCATTACAAGATATACTTAAAGAAATGAAGAAATAAATCACGGGGGAGAATGAGAAGGAGGAGAAGAGGAAGAAGGAAGGAAGGAGGAAGAAAGAAGAGGAGGAAGAGAGGAGGAGGGGGAGGAAGAGGAGGAAGGAGATATTTACAATTTCCAGGAGGATGGTAAAGTAACTACCTGAAATGATGGGCTAGTTGTATTTTCTGTTGCTGTGATAAAATACCCTGACCAACAGTAACTTAGAAGAAAAAGTGTTTCTTTTAACTCATAATTCCAGGTTACAGTCCATGACAGCAGTGAAGTTAAAGTTTCAGGGTCTTAAAGCAGCTAGACACAAAGTATCCTTAGTAAAGGGTAGAGAGTAGAGCACGTGCCTACCTGCCTGCTGCCTGCTCCTTTGTGTGCACTTAGCTTGTTTTTCTCCACCGTTATTCAGTTCTGGGGCCTCTCAGCCCCTGGCCAAGGTATGGTGACACCCATGGTAATCTGGCTCTTCTTATACCAATTAACTAATTCATACAGTCCTCCAGACATGACACAAGACCAACTACCAACTCAATGGAGACAATTCCTCATTGAGACACCCTTCTCAATGACTCTAGGTCAAACTGACATTAAAGCTAACCAACACAATGATACTTTATAGTACATATCTAATCATGTTTAAATGCTCAAAAGAACTTTTGAGCAGACTGTCGTGCCGCACACCTGTAATTCCTGTAACTCAGACACTGACAGGGAGGACTGTGACTTGTAGGTCGGCATGATCTTGTCTTGGAAACAAAACAAGGGTCTGAGGAGATAGCATGTTGGCACTCACATAAATTCCAATACCAACACACACACACACACACACACACACACACACACACACACACACACACACACACACATGCTGTGATGGTTTGTATATTCTTGGCCCAGGGAGTAGCACTATTAGGAGGTGTAGCCTTGTCAGAGTAGGTGTGGCCCTTTTAGTGGAAGTGTGTTACTGTGGGCATGGGCTTTAAGACCCTTCTCAAAGCTGCGTGGAAGTCAGTCTTCTCCTAGCAGCCTTCAGATGCTTCTCAGCTTCTCCTGCTCCATGCCTGCCTGGATGCTGCCATGCTTCCGTCTTAATAATAATGGACTAAACCTCTGAACCTATAATCCAGACCCAATTAAATATTGTCCTTATAAGAGTTGCCTTGGTCATGATGTCTATTCACAGCAGTAAAATCCTAACTAAGACACATGCCAAGCAAATAAATAATGGAACAAGACAAAGCACATGAAACCCTGTTATGCTTTGGAAAACTGTTCAATAGCTTAGGATTTGACTTAGTAATGTTAATGTTTTAGAAAACTAACAAACATAGATCTGCTGGAAAAGGCAGAAGGAAAGAATGGGAAAGGGTGCTGAGACAGCTGATAGGTGACCGTGCTGTCACCAAGCTTGCTCCCTACCTGATCAATCCCCAGCCCCCGCAAGGGACAGAGACAGAGCTGACTGCCATCAGCCGGTCCTTGACTTCAGTTCGGCACAGTGGCATGCCTGCCCCATATCACAACCATATACAAAATAAATAAGTAAACCAATTGATAAAAATACGACAAAAGTAGTGGGAGAAAAGAATAAAAAGAAGGAAAAGGGGACTGGAAAAGGAGAGTGGAGAGAGAAGCCATCATAGCTTGGTATATTACTGCCTTGGGAACAACACAACAAGTTATAATTGCAGCTACAGATTAATGAGCTAGCCAGAACTATGATTGATTTATTCTAGAAAGATGTATGAAATGAAATTAAAGACATTTATTTAAGGTCTGACTGGACTACTCAAGTTAGGCTGTGGTCAACATGATTCTCCTTTGGCCTCTGGAGTAGCAGCGATAGAAGACGTGCCCTCCTTGTTTGGTTTAGAATTTATTTTCTTTAATTCAGAAGAGAATCCCTGAAACCAAAGAATCAAGAGATGTGAATATGGGAACGGACTTAAAGATGAAAATCAATACTAAACCAAAGGACAGCAAAGGCTGAGTGACTGGAAATGGTCACCTCGAGGAAAAGGGGAAAAGAGGGGCAGAAAAGTTGCTACTGATGCTAAGCCATTTAGACATAGGAGATTCTTATTTTTCTTTCTATTTCTGAGGTATATTTAAATTTAGAAATATATTCTGCAAGGCAGACACTAAGACTCAATTAAGTAGCAAAAAGGAAATTTAATCTTTATCTGCAGGCATTTTCACTGTGTGTGGATACACATGTACATGTGTGTGTGTGCGCAGGCCAGATACCTTGAGTATCATTCTTTAGCAATCATCCACATTGTATTTTTTGATATTGGGCCGCTCATAAACTTGGAGCTTCCTAAGTTAGGCTAACCACCAGTAAGCCCCGTGATGTCTTGTATGTTTTATGTTATATATCTAATCATAGTTAAAGAATTTTGGAGCTGTTTGTGATCATACACACCTGTAATCTCAGCACTCAGGCACTGTGAAAGGCTGTGTGTGTGTGTCTGTGTGTGTTTGTGTGCTTGTTTTGTGTATATGTGTTGGTGTGTATGGACATATGTGTTGGTGTATATGTGAACAAACACATATAATTCCTAACCTGTCTCTGTTGGCTTCCCCCGAGCTGGGATTTTAAGTGCATGCTACTATACCTGACTTTTCATGTGCGTACGGGGAATTGAACTCAGGACCTCATATTTGTTCTGCAAGTACTTCACCAACTGAGCAATCTCCTCAGCCTTCTGTAGACTCTCTCAAGTGGCATAAAACTAGCAGGCTCTGGAAATCTGAGTGGCCTTAGGAGGGAAAGACATCTCCTTTCTTCAAAACAAAAAGGAACTGTACAGATTTATGAGGCAGGACATAGCAAATCAGTGTACAAAGTCAAGGAGTGATGAATGATCAAATCACTGCAGGTAGCGTTTTGTTCTTAACCATTTTTCACAAAAAGAAAAACCCAGCCCTTCATTAATTGAAGGTAAGTGTACATATTTATATGAGGCAGTGTGATAATCTGATATATGTGAACAGTGTATAGAGATAAGATTTGATAGTGAACATTCCATCTCATTATTATTTCTTTATTTGGGGTTTTTTTTTATCATGCTTTATAAATAAGGAGAAGACCTGTTATTTTGTAGTGTCTTTGTGTCTGAATATGTTGAGTGTTCTCTGTCCAGTGCTGCCCTGTAGATAGCAGGCGGGTATTGGTCTCACTTTACAAAGATAGAATCTGAAGCTTAGAGAGGAAGGGGGTAAAATTTTTTTTTTTCTGGAGAGGAATCAAAGCCCATCGTAAGAAGCCCTAAACACTGTATTTTAGGCTTCTTCATTATGTTTATTGACCTGAGGATGTTGTCAACCTTTACAAGAGATTCTTGCAGTTGCTTAAGGTAAATCCGGCTTCTATGCCTCGCCGTTATTATGTCTCAGAAACAGCTGCTGTGATTGACTTGCTTTCTTTGGTGGTTCTGTGCCAGATCAAGTCCCATCAATCTGGATTCTGCTGCCTGGCACTCACTTAGGAGAAAAGCCTCTTGCACCTCCAGAGGTTTAGATAGGAAGTAGGAAGTTTTAACACTGTTCCTAAACTAACAGTGAAGAGGGGCTTAGGAACTGCTGAAAACTGTCCAAGCTTCATGTCCAGACTCCTTCCCGAGAATTAACACCTCGTGTCCTCTGATAGAAATCATTGGTTCAAACATGAGCCCGTACATTTCCTACATGGCTGAATAATATGCTGAGATTAATTTGTATACCAAAGGGGTCTTCAGTGAGGCCCCAGAAAAGGAGTACATCTCAGGAACACCACTACCCCAAGCATTCCAATTACTCAACTTTGGGGAGACATATATTCTTGTTTACCCAAGGAAGACCTGGCTTATCTCTGTTGTCCTAGAGTTTCCACTCTGTATCTTCTTATTTTAATAAAATGTCTATTTGACACCTGCATGATATGGTACTATTTGCTCTGATGCTACTATACTGTGAGATACTCAGGGCTTAGGCTAGGACTCGCTTGCTCACATGCTAGGATATGGACTGCCAAACCACTGCTACATAGAAAGATGGGTAAAGGGATTTTTTTTTTTTTTTTAAAAAAAAACAACCCATCTGTACTCTCTCTTTATTGAGAAAACAAGAGACATTTTATTAACCTAATGTGTTCTGCATACTGCCTTAAAATAAAGGCAAGTCCATTTCCTAGGTGACCTAAATGAAGCCAAGTTATTTGACAAATGACAGGACTGTCTGGGTCAGACATTATAGTTAACCGCAGGCAGAGCCAGGTGACACCTTTTGTAGGCTACTGATTAAAATGAACTGATATCCATCTTTCTGCGAGAAAAATAAGTCTCTGGTATTACAGAAGGAATGGTAATCTTACAGAGAAGGTTAATCAGATACATAGAAATTATATCTGCACCTTGATGAATTTACAAGTCACTCAAAGATCAATCACACACCTCAGCTGCCCACATCACTGTCCTGTATAGCAGGAAGGACTCAGAGCAGGTGGATGCTGGTTTGTAAGTGAACTAGTAAAAAGCACACCACACTGCAGGTTGGAAAGTTTTGCCTGCTAAGTTCATTGATTTGTGGCTGCCATAATACTTGCATGGCTGTAAACAACATAAATATAAGAGGTAGCTATATAATGATGGTTTACTTTGGCCAGAGAAGGGAATGATTAATCTCTCAGATCTCCAGGCTTTGACAACACCATGGATGGAGCTTGGTGCATTGTTTAGAGAAGTGTACCAATACACAAAGGCATGCACTTTGAGATATTGTTTCTTGGTAACTAGCAGCAGAATCCATGGAGTCCAGGGTAAAAAGAATACATGTACAATGAGGTACTTGGCTAGGCATCAAGAGCTATTAAGTATTTTGTACACAGAATTCTAATATTTGTAACTGACAAATTTCCCACTTTATAGATGAGAATACTAAAACTCCTAATGATTAGATTTAAAACCAAGCCTGTCCCATATCAAAATTCATGTCCCTTCGGCTATACTCCATTGAAGACCTCTCTCTCCTTATTCCCGCTCATAGAGACCAGATGAGTGTATCGATGGTCTGAGAATGGAGTTCCAAGTGATTGGGAGCCACCTCCTGTGAGGGCTGGGAAGCAAATCTGGGTCCTCTGCAGGAACAGCAAGGGCTTTACCAGCCAAGTCAACTCTCTAGATCTCCAATCATGCGATTGTTGTTGCTGCTGCTGCTGCTGTTGGGTTTTTTGTTTGATTGGTTGTTGTGTTGTTGTTGTTGTTTTGTTTTCAAAAAGGGTTTCATTGTGTAGCTCTGATTGTCCTGCAACTCTCTATGTAGACCAGGCTGGCCTTGAATTAACAAAGATCCACATGTCTCTGCCCCCTGAGTGCTAGGATTAAAGGTGTGCACCACTACACCTAGCATCCAATCATGCATTTTAAAAGATGCTGTATTTTCTTTTTCAAGTGTGTGTGGTACAAATGCATGTAAGTATGCATGTTCAATTGTGTGGGTACATGTACATGTTGGGGTGTGTGTGTGTGTGTGTGTGTGTGTGTGTGTACGAGCGCGCTTGTGTGCATGTGTGCATTTGTATAAACCAGAGGTTTATGTCTGGAAGAAAGGCTTTTATGATACATATATTTTACCCAGGAGGTACTAGTAAGGTATTTGGCTGTGTGTGTATATACAACTTTCAAGATAAGAGAATGACCCTGAAGGAAATTCAAAGGCTATTAGGAACCCCTCCCAGATTTTGAAAGGGTGACCTTCACTGTGTCTCCAAACTCCAAACAGACTTCATCCAGCCACACTAGGATGTGTCACAACACAGAATCCCGTGGCAGAACTCCTGCCTTGAAGATCTACAGCAGTGGAATTCCACTCCACTGGGTATAGGAGGCTTTCTTTATGTGTGTTTCCAAGCATGCAGTGGCATAGACAACTGTTTAGAGGATGTGGCTATTTGGTCAGCTGCTGGAATTCTGAATTGATGAGCTGTGAGTAGACGGAATAACTATTTGTGTTGGGAGACTGTATTGAATAACATCAGCATGTCATCAAACACTGGAATTTGATCCTCTTGCGGACAGACTGGTGTGTAAAACTGCCCACACTGTTTAAATTGTAATTTTTCTCCTTTCCTTTCAGAGATCATAATGTGAATTCATTTGAAATAAATGTTCCCATCATGCAACTCTCTTGCACATGAGAGATCTCATCCAATTTTTCACCAGGAAGCTGAGTGATACTGCCAGATAGATGTTCTGGTTTTTTTTGTAGACTTACAAAGAAACTTGAAAGGAGAATGTGTTGATGGTTCATTCCTATATTTCATAGAAATTTACGAGACTTTAACTCTCTGTGATAAAGACTTTCCATTTTGAGATGAGAAAGCTGGCGTCTGGAAGATATACCTAATCCAGTTCACACTATCAGACACTAACAGATCCAGCACCAAGTTCAGAGGGTCCCAGTTCTTTCCCCTCTGCTTCGATCATTCCTATATTCACATGGTTTCAAAAAGTTGTGTGTTGGAAGCTGAGGAGACAGGACAGTCAGTACAGTGCTTGCCTTGAAAGTACAAAGACCTAAGTTCAACTCCCCAGAAGGCATATGACAAAAGAGCTAAGCATGGGGTTTCATACACTGAATCCCAGGCCTGGTAAGGCAGAGCCAGGTGGGACTCCCTGTCTGTTTAAAAAACTCAAGGTGGATGACAACTGAGGAAAGATACCTGATACTGTCCTTTGGCCTCTACATACACGTGCGTGTCTGTGCCTACCCAGGCTCACACATACATTCACACACCTACCCAGAAGGAAAAGAAAGCCATACCTTTTTAAGGTTTTATTCATGAGCTAGCATGGTATCTTCTGTTTTATTGTTTCTCTTCCCTGCTAAAGCTGAACTGTACACTTCCCCAGACGGCAGTCTACAAAGGTAAGTTAGCCAAGAGGTAGAGTTTCTTTGTCTATAATTCACAGTCTTTCCTCACTTTGTACAAGAACTTCTCTGCAGAAGGCGGTTCACTAATGACTTCAGCTGGGAAACGACACCTTGATTTTCTGAAGCTGAGGCTTCACACAAACTGTGTGTCATTCAAGCACACTACTCAATCAGTTAGAAATATTCATCAAAATGAGAAAATGGATTCACAAGTGTCTTGTGACCATAATTTCAATACCACTAATCTACAGTGTCCCCGTTGCTTTGACGGTTGACAGTATCCCCAGTCAGCAGCTGGGGAAAGGCAAAGCCTTTCTAAAGACAGGACTAATTTGTTTCCTGGTGAGAGGTGACAACCTGCCTCCATTTGCTTCAGATTCCTCGGAGATAATGACTTGTGTTTTCTTGTCCCAATTAACCACAGACTGCTCCTGGGAAGCCCACATCCATGCAGATAACTGAGTTTCTTTCCTACTGATAACCTCTAGTTATAGACACTGGAGAGAAATGCAGATTCAGTGTGGCATCATAAATACAAAGAATTAAAACACCCACTTCTCCAGTTTTCTCACATCCTTAACATGGACAGCTTAGATTTACCTAATAATTTTATAACTGGAAATAATCAAAGTAACACAGTTCATTATGATTGGCATCTGCCTAATTGCACAACTTCCTTTTGACTGGTTCTAAGCCTAGAGATTTGAACAGGATATTATTCATTGGAGTCCATAATGCCCCAACACATGATTAACATAAAAGAGATATTTTTAATGGAGACTATTTTAGAATATATTACTTAAGACAATATCACTCCACATTATAGAACAACTTTTTTTTTAAGCCCATAATGCATTGTTCATAATGGCTAAATTGATGCCAGAATGGGGGAAAAAGTTCCATAAGACTCTGCAATAAGAAAACAAAATCAATTATAAGTAGGAGCCCAAATTTCTCAGGGGCAAAGAAACTTGAGGGCAAAGATTAAAATCATGGGATGCTAGTACTTTGGAGACAGAAATGGGAGGGGAGCACAGGTCAATGTTTATTCAGGGAAGGTCTTGAGAATGCTGAGATGAATTGAAAAATTCCTCAATAGGCTACTCAGACCATACATTCCCCCTGATGCATGAATTTGTTTCAACAGTGTTTCCCCAGAGCAGAGGTCCAGTATGAAAGGAATGTCAACAACAGAAAAAAAAAATCAGGAATTTTATATTTTCAGTGGCCTACTTGTTTGCAGCTTTTTACCTTTTACTTGACATGAATAAGCCCCTGTAGCTCTTTCCCACCTCCTCTGCTCCTGCCCTCTCAGGTCACCTAGAGTTTCATAGCTCTTTAAATGTCTGTAAATAATGGCCATCCCTCCCTCATCTTCCCTCTGTGAATCTTCTGTAGCTTAGCCAGCCTGACTTTTCATAGCTGCTCCTTTTATTGTCATCCCAGATGCCACCTTTTAAGCTGATTTCAAATCTTAATGTCTATCTGGAAATAAAAGCAACATCCTTCCCTGGTTTTTATTGCCTCTAGTGCTATGGTAGATCTTAAAGGTTTCACTCTTTTGCTTAGGATACTGTATTACATTCTAGATTTAATTTGCATTTTTAGCAAGCATAGAATCTAATTGAGCTATCAATTGCTTTATGGTCAACCAAAACCTCTAACACAAGTCTGACCCTGCAATTCATCAGGAGCTTAGAACCTGAATGTGAATCTATATTTATGATGATTAAAATGAAACTTGTCACATTTGGCTCCCAAGATGATCTTTTCAAGGTAATTCTGAATGCTGATTCTGTCATTTAATCTATCCCCTAGAGATTCACATGATCAGAATTCACTCTGCATGTTATCAGCTATGCCCAGCCCTACTGATAAGAGATTTCAATAGCAGAAGGTTGAGGAAAAGAATAATTAGATGTCTACCTTCACCACTGACATTGCTGTCCTCTATATAAGCCATGTTGAAACTTTAACCTGCAATACAACAATATTAAAAGGTACACTGGAGGCTGCAAAGATGGCTCAAAGGTTAAGAGCACGTACTGTTCAAACAGACCACTTGAGTCTGATTCCCAGGACCTATATCAGGTAGCTCACAAACACCTGCAATTTCAGCTCTAGGGATCTGATGCCCTCTTCTGGGTTCTGATGGTCCATGCACTCATAGATACATATCACACACAAACATATATACACATAAACAAATTATTATTCGTTTTCTTCTTAAGAGTGGGCTGTACTGGGCTGGAGAGATGGCTCAGTTTCTTAAGAGAACTGACTGCTCTTCCAGAGGCCCTGAGTTCAAATTCCAGCAACCACATGGTGATTCACAACCATCTGTAATGGGATCTGATGACTTCTTCTGGTGTGTCTGAAGACAGCTACTTCTTCTGGTGTGTCTGAAGACAGCTACAGTATACTCATATACATAAAATAAATAAAATCTTAAAAAAAAGAGTCGGCTGTACAAAGTGGCTTAGTTATATGAATGATTAACTTCCTCCCTGGAAAGGTTTCTGGAGGAAGTCCATCTACTTTCACCTTTTCTGTTTCTTGGACCACATGAAGATGCAGCAATGTCCTCACCAGGGCATGCAGCAAAGAAGTGTCATCTTGAAAGTAGGGGAAAGACCCTCCCTCACCACATGTCAAATCTACCATTAACCCCAGAGACATGAGACAAAGGTTCTATTGTTTGTAAGTTACCCAGTCCATAGTATTTTGTCATAGCATTATGAATGGACTAAGATAGTTTTCTAACCAGCTTTGGCATGATACATGTGGCCTAATATTTTGCCCCCCTTTTACTCTCATGTTTCCCCATTGAAACGTCATAAAGGTTTTCCTTTTAGAGAAGTTTTTCACGTATTATTCTGAGTAGCAAGAGAAAATAAACACTTTTATAAGAAAGTAAATTTAATCTTAATATATTGCTCAAAATTCTATCCTTGTAGGATCTGGAAAGGTGGCTCATCAGTGAAGTACATTTACTGCTCTTGTAGAGGACCTAAATCCAGTTCCTGGCACCCACAGTGAGTAGCAAGCACATAAACACCAGTGATTTGGGTTCCAGGGAATCTGGTGCCCTCTTCAGGCATCCACAGATACCTATAAGTTTATGGTGTATGTTCACTCAGGCATACACATATCAAATAAAGGAAACTAAAGTCAATCTATTCTGAAAGAAAGATTAATGAAAAAAATTTCTAAGCTTGAACTTAGTATCATATTTTTGTGATGGGGCTAACAGTTGACAGTGATACATTGTATGTTGATAGGTATAGATTTGTTCTAAAACAAAAGTTTAAAAATTATGGACCTTTTTGAATGACAGGGTTATCTAATGCTTATATTTCTGTAAAAACTAATTTATATATTTTTGCATAACTAATAATACAAATTTTTACATGACTAATACATAATGCAAATTTCTTCTGTGTGTATTAATCACTTTCTTTCTAAATTTTCTTCAAAGATGTAAAATTCCCTGTGAAGTTGGTGTCAAGATCATTTAGCTCCAGTTAATAGAATGTGTTTTATTTCTATTAACAAGAAGGTAAAATCACTTGTTCCTCTGCTGTGCTCAGCTTCTGGAGTGTGCCCAGCAGTCATTTGGTGCCTTCACCTATGGATGGGAGCTCACCTCAGTTTCACACTGTATTTTCCTTGAAGCTTTAAAACACTTTTAAAATTAGCATACAAGGCTTTAGACATCATTGTGGCTTTTTAAAAAAGACAGAGTGCGTTTGTGATTCTTCTTCCTCTCATCTCCCCCATTCCTCTGCTGTTCTGACTCCCCTCAGTCTCCTCCAGCCTGTTTCTCCTTTTATGTCCCAACTGTAGATTTGGCAAGTCTCTCACCTTTGAGTCATTACCTAAAGTTCCTCTGACTGATATTACTATTATCTTTAACTCTTTATCTTTACTTATTGTTATTAAACTTGTGTGCATGTTTGTGTGGATTTTTCCACTCATAGGAAGGGATCTGTGGCGTCCAGAAGAAGGTATCAGAGTCCCTGGAGCTGAGTTAGAGGCTGTTGTGATCTAGCTGATATACGTGCTGAAAAGCAAACTTGAGTCCTCTGCCAAAACAGCAAATCTTTTAACTGATGAGCCATCTCTCCCCACACCTTTTTATATAAAACAAGATATTATTTCTCTCTGTGAGTTTTTAAGCATGAAGATATTAGCGTATACATGCCTAGCATGTACATGAAGGCCAGAAGAAGATGTCTAGTGTTCTTTACCTACCCATCTTGTCAGGATCTCTCCCTGAACCTGGGGCTTATGATTTATCTCCTAATCTGGAAACTAGGGAGCCCCAGCAACCTTCCTGCTCCTCTACAGCTCTAAGGTAAGGTTACAGATGTTTGGAGAATACCAAGCTTTTTGTATCAGTCCATGGATCCAAGGAAATTCTAGTCTTCGTGATTATAGATTAGATGCTCTAAACTTCTGAGCCATCTCTAGTCCCTATCTTTACTTTTCGTAGCATTATGATTAATTAATGCTTGCTTAGCTTTTGCTTAGCTTTCCCCTTGACTCCCTCAGCTACTTCCTGTTTCTCCTTCCTCCATATCCCTTGTATGCTGTCAGATTAATATGGATTGCCAACTTCATAAGATCTAAAATCACCTAGTAGATGAACCTCTGGGCATGTCTGAAAGGGACTGCTAGTTTGGGTTAACTGAGGAGAGAAGATCCAGTCTACATGTGGGCACTCTCAATTCATGGATTCGTGTCTCAAACTTGATAAGAAGGAGAATGCAATCTCAACAGTAGCATCTAGCTATCCGCTTCCTGTGGAAACAGCATGTCTCTACTACCTCATGCTCCTGCTGCCATGGCTTTCCTCCAGGATGGACTAGACCATCAAACTGTGAGCCAAAAGAAGCCCATCCTTCTTTAAGTTGTTTTTGTCTAGTGTTTTGTTATAGCAATGAGAAACATTTCAACAGACACATGCTCTTTGAATGCACCTCTGTCTCTGCTTATCATCTATACCTACATCAATCGCTCCTGGCCTTTCAGCTTTTGCTCAATGTAGACCTTGTTTGTGAACTAGTTAAAAAGAAAACTTTCTGGGCTCCACCCCCGAATCTTCTGGCTATGTAGGTTTGGGGAACAGTTAGGGCTTGTATGCTTATTTGAAAACTCTCATACTAATGCTTGGGTTTGCGGCTCATAGTAGCCTACAAAAGAGATGGCTAGGTACTGTGTACCTTTTGGTTGCCTCATGTATTAGAACAGAATTATGGAGTGCCTACAGCAACAATAGTGATCATTATTCTAAGTAGTCTTTGTCTTTTGCAGTAAGGCCTGCTGAGGCAGATAGCAGTGATCCAATGTTCCTCCTAAACTGTATAAATAGTCAAGGGAGACAGATAGACATCAAGTCAGGAAAGAAAGTGGTAGGCTTAAGAACACATGTATGAAAAAGACATTGTTGATTAGACTGTTTATCTTCGAACCTCTGTGCATCACAGAATCCAAGCTTTTCGTGTTTCTATAAACAGTTCTACTTCTGAAGCAGGTAAGGGGGAAAGCCAATAAGATGACAGGTGACATGTTTTTCAGTCTGGAAAATCTTCAAAGCAGATGTTGTTAATCTTCACTTAATAACAGGCCTTGCACTTTTGCACACTGATTATAGAGCTGCAGGAAGGCCATGTGAAAAGTCACTCCTGCTCTGGACATTCTGTCCACATTTCTTCTCTTATACTGTGAACCCAGGAACCCACGTTCAGCTCCTCAAATGGACGTATAACAGAGACAACCATTTTAACCTTTTAGAAAAGGCCCCTGCTAAAGCAAATCACAGAGAGATGATGGAAATGTTAATTAACTTGCTTTCATCTTGGTCAGATTCTGTATTTAATCTCAAGGCCTAGAGGCTTTTGGGTGTTTTTCTAAGATCTGATTGCCTATGACAGCCAGAGAAATTCAATCTGGTTTGGTGAGGTTGCTCCATTGGGAGAGTTCTACTCGTCTTGCTTCTAGTGCAGAAAACAAATGCCAAGGAAGGAAGGAAGGAAGGGGAGAGTCACTTGTGAATTATTCAGATACATTTCCTTTCTGGTTCAGAGTTCACAAGACAGCAAGCCTTCTTTTTCAGAGCTGGAAGCAGGTGTGACATTCCTCTATCTGTGAGGCCACCTCTCTAACTAAAGGAGAGGGGTGATTTAACACAAACATACACACTTGACACACCCTCCATTTCTGAGACATCATGTGCCCATGACAACTGCCTATCTGATAAAGCAAGAAACTACATGAAGTTCAGAGGGAGAAACAGGAGACAGGTTGGCTAATTTTGCTCTTCTTTTAATATATTAAATAATTAGTAATTTAAAAGCCATTTCTGCCAAGGAAATAAAGATTTATTGAATCCAAGAACCCAACATAAACTATGCCTCTCTTTGGGTAGAGGAACTGCTCTATGAAAAGATGACTGATATAACCTAAAAAAGATGCACATGAGAAAGATGGATTTTTGTTTATGTGCTTAAAAATATATAACTCTAATAATATCGAGAATGTGCGCAGAAGGGGTAGCAGAGGTAGGTCAGAGATCTATGCTTTTAATATCAACTTCCTCTCTAGCAAGAATTTTATCGCATTAATAGCTAAATCATACTGATTGTAAACCAACTGAAATGAGGCAATTAGTATGGCCTATGACAGTCAGGAAGAATGAAATGTGAGTTCTCCAATGCAAGCCAGATGGATATCTTCAATATATTTCTTATTATCTGCTTGTGGTAATAAGTTCAATTAAACTGAATTGGTACAACACAAGTGTCTTTGAATGGCTGGAAAAGAAATTAATTATGTGTTTCACATTTAATAAAGCTTCAGAGTCATATTGTGTTACGTTTGCTTGTTTGTTCGTTTGCCTAATTCTGGCTGTTAAATGTTCATTAAGGAAAAATAATCCAGTATTTTATCCTACATTTTTTTTTTTTTACCCGTAAAAGAAAGCATTTGTACAGAGCTGGTTAAATATCATTTGTATAAAAGTTGTGTCTGGTCTACAGTATAACGGTGAGAAGGAGAGGATTTCAGACCTGCTGTCTAGGTGATGTCAACTGCAGCGTGGAGTTTGGATCTGACCTTTCAAATGTGAGATGTTTCAGAGCTCCAGCAACCATTTGCCAATACGCATATGTACACTTCTGGAATTAGCGGTTTTCAGCACATCTTCATGGATATTCACCTTTTCTTTTAAGAATATATATTTAAAATTCTATGTCAAAAGATTATGAGTAACACAGCTAAAAACTTTTATATAAGAACACTTGAGATCCCTTTCTCCATAGTTTATGTTTACATAAAATTACGTGGCATTATTTCATCTTACCAACTTGGCATTTGCCATAATACATTATTAATTAAATAATATCTCATGCACTGTTGGATTTTAAAATGGCATATGTTATTTTTTTTTCTTTGCATTTCTAGAGAGCATCTCTCTGTGCCTTTCTCCAGGGTAAATGCCCAGAAATAGAATTTCTTGCCCATAGTGATTATATTTTGTAAATTTTGATATCCAAGTATCTATTCTGGTTGTGTATTGAATAGCACTTCAGGTGTTTGAGTACCATTTTACTACCACGAACACCCACAAAGTCGTTGCTATCTTTTGCTAATCTTATATATAAGTTAGTTGAATGCTTAAGTGCATTTTCATGATTACTAGTGGTGATGGTGATGCTTCTTTACAAGCAGCTGACTCATGTTGTGTCTAGTACACCCAACAAGGATGTGGTGCAGATGCTTGTCTTTGTCCTAGAAGCTTTCCCATGAAAGAACAGGGTATAAAGAAATACAGGTCAAGAGATGCTGTCTTTCTCATAGGTCAAGGACAGAAAAGTTAAGTGCCTACCAGTTCTCATGCAGTGTAACCTTTATACATTTAAATTGCAGTGCTACTAGATCTCTTTTATGAACGATTTGGTTAAAAGAAGGACTCACTGTGTCTATAGCTGGTATTGCTAAAGTCAGAGAGTTTGTGAATGCTTTATGGCTGTTCTCGAGGTTGCCATGAATGCCAGAGGAAATCATTATGTCCTGTGCCATTAGATTTCCAAATATGTCAAGCTGCTGTGTACATGGGCAGGACATGAGCTACAACTGCCCACACTTTCTCTCTCTTTTTTATTTATTTATTTTTTATTTTTTATTTTTTGGTTTTTTGAGACAGGGTTTCTCTGTGTAGCCCTGGCTATCCTGGAGCTCACTCCGTAGACCAGGCTGGCCTCGAACTCAGAAATCTGCCTGCCTCTGCCTCCCGAGTGCTGGGATTAAAGGCGTGCCCCACCACTGTCCAGCACTTTCTCTTACTATCGTACATGGCGGTACGATCTACTACTGGCCTGACCTGGCCACCGTTCTTCTATGGAAGGATCTATCATAATTAGTATTTAGCACTTTTATCCAACTAAGTTTTTCTTCCTACTTTAGGTGCCTTGGGTCATAAATTGTGTTAATCCTATTAGGAAAGCCTTTAATTATTGCCTGGATATAATTGGTTTCAGTGGAAGATATCTAATTAGGTCAAAATGTATTCTGTTATAAGGGTCTAATGTTAAAAGCTTTTGTTGTGTGTTAGCAGCCAAATGTCATTGCTGGTTACTGATTTCTGATTGATCTCCAGTCAAATCTTGACAAAGTCTCAAATAATTTTACATGTATGATATAGGCTTAATCAAATGCATTATCCCCCAAATTTTCCAATTGAAAAGACTATATTTCCACCTATCTCTCTATTCAGGGGACGGCTGATATTTCTCAATGTCCCATGCAGTTAATACAGGAGATGAATTTTACATCACTTATATTGGAGATGCTATAGATAACGTAACCTATGGTGTGGAAGAGGTTTTCTTTTCTCTTTTCTGTGTGTGTTGTCTTAGTTAGTATTTTATTGTTGTGAAGAGACCACTTCACACTATGACCAGAGCAACTTTTACTAAGGAAAACCTTTGATTGGGGCTAGCTTACAGTTTCAGAGGTTTAGTCCATTATCATCAGGGTAGGAAACATGGCAGCATCCAGACAGACATGTTTCTAGAGGAGCTGAGAGTGGTACATCTTGACCCACCAGCAGCAAGGAGAGACTGTCACTGGACATAGCTTGAGCATAGAAGACCTCTAAGCCTGCCTCCACAGTGATACACTTCCAATAAGGTCATGTCACCTAACTGCCACTCCCTATGGCCAAGCATTCAACACATGAGTCTATATGGTTTATTGCTATTCAAACTTCCACCTCTGTGTATACTTATATGATTATACATAAGCATATACCTCCTATACATGTATGTATGTGACGGAGCTACTAGACACATACACACACACATGTGTATGGATGAATGTACTTGAAGAAGCTGTTGTTTCTGAACATGAATGACATGAATGAACTTTTGATAAGGTGAACAATGATCACTGTGTCTGGCAAGGAAGCAATCAATTGGATGTTTACTCAATCCCTGGAGCACCTTCAGTGTGCAGAGTTGCAAAGGAATGCAAAATTAACTTTTTTTTTTTTTTGTAGAAGTATACAGGGTCTGAGTGAAGACCTACAGAAAACATCATTTCTTGCAGAGATCTTTGAAGTACAAATTAACTTTTGTTTTATTGTGATTCTGTGTAATGACTTAAAATAAATAGATGAATGAAAAGAACTCTTAGCATTCAGGCAAAATTCTAAATGTTAGACTGTTATGTTGGCCTATCTCAAAAGACACATCAATGCATAGTAAAGGAGCAACCTGGGAAAAGGGTAAGGCAGAAATCCCACTGTAAGAGGCTGGTCACAGTGGGAGGTTTGTGTGTTAAAGAACCCCAGTGACTGTCCTTCACATTGCAGGGTCTTCCTAGCCTATTATGTTTTGCTTTAACTATATGAAGCTCCCCAAATCCTATAGAATTAAGCTAAATACATTGTTTACTGACTGGTCAAAGTTATTGTTCTGTGACAGGTAATGGCTTATTGCCTATTTATATTTTCAACATATGTCCAAATTATGATACACTCTGCTGACTCTGGAGTGAGACTAATATCCTGGGAAAGAAATTTCTCTACCAATTGTAGCTAGTCATCCGATAGGAATTTCCAGCACACAAGGTTAACATGAGGTGCAACCTGAACTGTGTGTGGTCAGGGTAGAGTATATGTCTCACACCAATCTTTAAAGAATTATTTAAGGAAAAGTTATCCAAAGTAAGGAGCCACATATATCCAAAGTATTGAACAGTAAATATTTAAGGTCTTGCAGGCCAAGAGGCTAAGTTAATATTTTAACACAACTTAACTCTATATTCTTGCTACAGTTTAAAAGAACAGTTATATAAACAAATGGTCTGACTGACTTTTAAATATACTTTATTTATAAATATTGATATATCAATTTCATAAAACTACTACATTTAAAAATATCATGTCTCTTTCCCCTAACCAGTTGAACATGGGACTGCTATTCTTAGCTTTGGGCTAGGCACAAACAGACACATGGCTGGATACAACCCAATGGTTATGGTGTGCAAACTCAGACATTCTCTAGTTCAGGTAAGCATAAAGATCAGTTGGAATTCTCATTTGACATATAGTGTTTTTCATGTCTTATCTCTTGCTGTGAAGATTCAGAAGGTTAGGGGCAAAGCCCAGAAGACTTGCAATCCCATGAAGTACTCTAACCAATTTTCATTTGCTAGGGGACATAGACAAAGTCTTTCATTTGTAGGAGATGCCTGACAAAGCATAGGCTGAAACCACTAGCCACAGTTACACAAGGTTTCTTGGGAGGTATTTTGACAAGATAACCATGGTAATCATATCCATAGCTTAAAAGCCTGCATTTCATGTTGATCCCTGGAGGTGATCAAAGGAAGATAGGATTGTTAGTACTATGGTTATCTTGTCCATCCACACCCAGACAAGCACCTTCAGGTGCTCTGCCTTAGGCCTGAGACTTAAAAAGACTTGTCACATAAAACCTGTGTAGCTAAGGCACCCACCATGGAAAATAACCCAACTACCTCTGGTAAGAAGATAAAAAATGAGTGAGTCCAATCCTCATATAAAGGTAGCTGACCATCCTCATAGTTCTTAATAATACTGACAATCATAAACGCATACCTTCAATTAAAGGTAAATAGGGTGCTTTCTGCTAGGCTGGGGACATCTGACTTGAGAAGTGTTCTTGCTTAGAGTCAAACAGCAAACCAAATTCCAAGTGTACTACAACTAGCATAAAAAATAAAATCAGCAAAAGTTAGAAATTCAGATGGTAGGAGGATAATCATGAGTCTCCTGGGCACCTGTCAGAATCTTGCGGGCTGGAAGCCTGCTCATGCATAATTTGAATGTTTATCCCCTAGATGGATACTTGCCAGGGATTTATTTTAAACCTCCTGTCTCATGTAGAGAATGTGCCCTCTTCTCCTCTACTTACTGACTCCGTGTCTGAAAATATCTACCTTTAGCCTCTCTCCAAATAACTGGGCCAGAGGTAGTGAGTAAGAGAATTGAATTTTAAACGAGTGGTTAATGACACAATTATTGTAAAAAGGTTAGAAGGGAAATGTGTTCTGATGTCTGACCTTCCCAGAGTTCTAATCCCAGACATATGAAGAGATCAAAATGAACACAAGCACATTTTAAGGTTAGAGAGCACCTTCTCTGATAAATCAGTCTCTTTGTAGATCTGGAAAGTGAATTAAAAAACGGCAGTATGTCCTATTCCAGGCTAAATGGCTCCAGTTGCACTAAAGATGTGGGCTCGGAGCATTTGATGGGGGATTGAGGACATGGTGCAGTTCATGCTGAGTTCAGAATGGTTTTTCTCTGCCTTTATTGTGCTTTATGGAGAAGATTTCTCAATTGTATTTCCCAGCTTATTTTAATGTCCTTGGTAGAAACTGGCAGAATAGGCAGTCTTCACTACGCATAGGTACTACCCTGTAATACCACAAGAGGTATTCCTAACCACCTTGGACTGTACTTAAGGTAACAGGATTCTTCTGGGACCCTACTGACCAAATGAAGTTCGTATCCTCCCCTCCACGTTATAACAGCATAGGAATCAGAGGCCTGGGTATGGAAACTGATCTATCTGAGTGCCAGTGACCAAGTCCAGAGAGGCCACTGAAGCACATGAACTTCCAGTGGGCTGTGGGTTTCTAGACCGGAACAACCTGATCTTATTGTTTACACATGGACATGTCTGCCTTTCTCTCTTCAAATTATCCATGGCCCTCCTCTCCCAGGCCTTCCTCTTTCTCATATTGTTCTGAAAATTTTAGTGTGTGTGTGTGTGTGTGTGCGCGTGCGCGCGCGAGCGCGCGCACACGCACGTGTTTCCTGAGACAGTGTCTCTTGTAGCTCAGTCTAGCCTCAAATTCTCTCTAGAGCCAAGGCTCTAGACCAACACTGATCCTCTTGCCTTAGCATTCCAAGTGCTGGTTTTATAAGCATGCGGAAAATTTGGAGGTTTTTGTGGGTATTTTTGTATGTATGAGTAGATATGTATGTGTGGTATACATATATGTACAGGTGGGCAAGTACATGTCTGTTGAAGGCTAGAGACAGACTAGATGCTGTTCTCTGGGAGATGTCCACCTTATTTTCTTGAGACAGTGTCATGTCAAGTAGGCTGAACTAGCTGGCTAGGGAGCTCCAGAGATCTTCCTGCCTAGGAACTACATGTGCATGTCACCAGGTCTGGCTCATAAGATCTATATTCTGGGCACGAACCCAAGTCCTCATGCTTATAAGACTAGCATGTTACTGATGGTGTCACCTCAGTCCAGTTCTTATAGTCAGAAAGCTCTATGCAGACACCTTTGTTCACCATAGGCAGGATATCCGAATCCTGTCATATGTCCTTCTAAGTCCACTGGAATTCTCTAGAAAATGTCTTTGAAGGTGTAGTTTCCCATCTTCAACCATACATAGGCCACCCTGACTACTTTGGCATAACCTCTTGTAACAACAAATACTTAATACTCTTAAGTATGCTGACATAATTAAATGTATTTTAAGTGTTTTTTTAATTCATTGCTATTGACAGAAAACTATTGTTTTCCTAGTACATATCGAAACACACAAATGATTACTAAAATTAAAAACACTTAACTGTGTATTTAACTGTACCTCTTGTATTATACTTGAGGAATTATTGTGTACATCTTATTAAATGGCAACAAATAAATTATTTAGTTTATGTAGATAAGTAAAAGTTATTATCTCAGCAATATTTATATCTATACAGAATATGAGGTGGCCATGATATACTTCATTCTGGTATATTTAGAAGCTTTGCTCTGTGGTACTAAACAATAATGCAGCAGAGAATTAAATGGTCGGTTGGGAATAATTTCTTCATCTTTCCGGTGGCATCTGCAGAGTATGCATTCTGATGAGAAGATACCACACTCTCCACAGTGCAGCAGGGAAATATGATGTCTATGTTTGTGTGTCTATAACCTCTACACCACTTGCCTTTTCTAATTACTCCACTGGGTTAGAAACTTCATTAAGTGTTCAATGATATAGAATGTGTGCATAGTCATTTTATTATAATATAAATAACAATGATGTCAATAATAATAACAACCATCACTATTCTCAGGCACCAATGCTTATCACTTAATGTGGATCATCACAGATGCAGAAACCATCTGAAGAACCCAGCGTGGCTATTATCTCCATATAGGCTAGTAATCACATTCAAGGTCATAGAGATAGTAAGTCAAAGAAATGAGATGTAAGCCACATCTCTTCGACTTTAATCCTGGTCTTTAATCATAATTTAACATGGTGTGCTAGTATTCTCTTGTATCTGTATAAGAGGACCATCACTCTAACAGGGCTGAACTTGACTGGTAGTCATCCTGGAAAGCTTGGGCTTTCTACCTTGGTCTTAGTCAATCACTAAATCTCCTCTTGTAGCTGCTGTAACCATATATTACCAAAGGTCTCTAGATGGAATTCTATGTTATAAATATCAGCTAGTCTCTTTTTTTCCTTTGCCCTGTGAAACAGAGGGAACCCACAGGCATACGTCCATGCTACTGGTTCAGGGAATTAACAAACAAAAATAGTTGGAGTCCAGATAAATACAGATAGATCTACCTCTAACTAATGCTCTCTGACATCCAAATCTCCATCTGTATAGATAAGGACATTCATGATAAAAAAAGACTTTCAAGATGACAGCAAATTGCCAACTTTCAATGACCCTGACATATATAATTAGGTGAAATTTTTTAGCTTCATGCTTAAGTTATAATTGAAGTAAATATTCTTTCTGAATATTTTAGCTTGCCTTGGGCTGTCTTGCTTCAGAGAGGAAGCTACAAATAGGTCAGTAAGAAAGAATATGAAGTAATTCATCAGAATGTATTGAGTATCAGCAGGAAAAAATGGTCTCCAATTTTACCTGTAGAACCAGGGAGAAGTTGGGTCAGATTTCTGGCCTTAAGTCCTTCCATTTATGGTGACCTTCAACAAGTCACCACACTGAGTGTTATTTTTATTAGTCAAAGCACCAATGAGTTTCTTGCAACTGAAAAATCCTAAGACTGACTGTGCAAGACAGGAGGTGATAGAAATTCAAATGAAATGTAAATTAAGATCTCATCCTTTACAATTCTCCGCACTTCCAGCAATGCCATCAACCTGGTGTTGGGACAGTCTCACATCATATGCTGTGCTAAGACCATAAAGGACTTTCAGTCATCAAATAAAAAGCACCCAGACTAAGAGATGAGGGACATTTTATTTCCTTCAAACTGACAAGGTTGGCTGGGTGACTTAAGCAAAGCACACAGGTGATCAAAACCCTTTATTACTTGGAGAAGCCATATCCATATCTCTGAATACCCAGGGCAGCTCTTTGTAAAACTGCCAGTGTCGTTTAAACAATGTTTGCTAAAAATAGTACTTGAATCATGGGTTTTTAATTTGTTAGCACAGGGTTCCTAGACATGAATTTCAAACCTATAGAGACTTGAATGAAATTTAATTAAAGGACTGCAGATAACATTCGTTACAATACTCTAATAGACACAATGGCTGTAATTCTGAAATTGTATTGGACGATGCTGAAATAAGATAGCCTTTCAATCATATTCATTACCAACGGTTCTCAAAGAATTGTTAATCATATCATGCTTGCTGTGATGAATTAATCTAGCAACAGTGATATCTATACATATTAATATGAATGCTGCCACGTCTGGAGATTCTATCATTAGAAGTAAAGACACAGTCAGCCATTACCTTTCACAATCACATTCCCAGTACTGCTGGCAGTTCCAAAATGGTTAGTGGCTATGCAGGTGTAACTTCCAGCATCAGATTTAGTCACATTGATGATTCGGAGGTTTCCGTCTTCAGAAATGGTAATTCTGAAAGCAAAGCAAATAAGGAAAATGTTGTGATGTTTATCTCGTGAGAAATTATTTCTGTCATTCTGTTGCCTCTCACACTATAAATCATAGTTACATCACTTGACAGCCTCGTCTGTTTTTAGAAAGTTTGTCTACATATGCATAAACATTATTGGAATGTGTGATATATTTAATACTTTCACTATTTTTCTTGCTAAAGACAGTCTCAGACTTTGGTTAGAAGAACAATTATGAATATTAGATTGGTTGTAGGCATTTCTCTTTTCATGACAACAACACATAGGGAACTCTTGAAGACCACCATTAGTTTTAAAACTGCTAATGAAACATTTTAAAAGGAGGTTGAGGAGATAGCTTTGTTGGTGAAATGTTTGTCACAGGAACTGTGAGGACCTGGGTTCCTTTCCCAGAACCTATGTGAAAAGGGCTGAGTTGGGTGGCATGAGCTTGCAATCCCAGCAGTGGGAAGGCAGAGGTAGATAGATACCTGAGACTTACTGGTCAACCAGTTTAGCCTGCCCAGTGAATTCCAGGTGAGTAAGAGACTCATCTTAAAATCCTCAGGTGGTCAGCATGTGAGGACCAATACCCTAGATTTACCCCTGGCCTCCACACATGTGCCCTCCTACCCTTACCTCCCTCATTCCCTCGTGATCTGTCTGTCTGTCTGCCTGCCTGCCTGCCTGCTTTCCTGCCTCTTATACACACACACACACACACACACACACACAGAGAGAGAGAGAGAGAGAGAGAGAGAGAGAGAGAGAGAGAGAGAGAGAGAGAGAGTTTTACATGGTTTATGTTTTGTCTTAAATGACCTTTAGTCATACTGGTCCCCTACAAGCTCCTGGAGTATTTCAGATCTCTTTCTACCTCAGGGTCTTTATACTTGCTCTTCTGGCAGACTTGGGCATTACCTCCCCATTTGTCAGTTACTTATTCCTTGTCCTGTATCTTCTGAGAGCAGGGCCAGTGTTCATCTTATGATTAACTTGAATCTGGTATATTGAATAGAGTGGGATAAATGCCTTGTAAACCGTTGTTAGCAGTAGGATGAATGAGTATATAAATAAATTCTATTCTAAGAACTGGCATATGTTATGGGAATTTTGAGTGACTAAGCCACTGGGTGCTGGTAGATATTTCAGCCAAGTACCTAGAACGGGCAGAGCTTTACTTAACAGAATGTTCGACTAGGTATCTTTTAAATAAACATAACTGAAGATTTAAATTTACTATATTACAGAAGGCATGTTTACTATCTTTTGGATAATGAAGATATAGCTCTTCCCAGGACATGGTCCAGATTATGAACAAGTTAGCCAGAATGAGAAAACACTCATCAAAGGATGCTGGAACCACAAAGCTGAATGTTTATACATCACACATGCCAGTTCTGCTTGCTCATCTTTGTAACCTTGGGTCTCCTTGACTAGGACATGGAATCTATTAAACAAACCTGACTGGCTCTTGGAAAGAACACATTCTGTGGGCTTTCTAGCATGTTTCCTGGTGTTTATCAGCCAGTAGTATCTTTTATCTTTCTGTTTTGTTGATTATTAATCAATTGATTGATTTTTTCTTTCCTTTTGAGAAAAAGACTCACTGTGTAGCACAGGCTAGATTTGTATTTCTGACCCCAGTGCTGGGATTATAGGTGAATACTAAGATATCTGTCCTCTTTCATCTTGAACAATGGACTATTATTTAGTCACTTCTATATATGTGAAGTGACAACAAAATCCTCTTTAGTACTTTCATTTTATAGAGTAGTTAAGTTAGCCTATAAATTAACTGATCCATCTCAAATTAACAGAGAAAGCACAGAGAGGCAGCTAGAGTGTTATGGTTGGGAGTTCTATATGGGTGGTTGTGGCTGTGGCTGTGTTGCTTTCTGATGGAAGCCTGGAGTCAGAGACAGTGGCTTCTGCGCTGAGATACTTCCCCTGGTGGAGGATAAAATGTCATGTAGGAACCACAGCCATTACAGTGGCAGCAGCTCCTGGCAGTTGGCCTGAGAGGATGGCCTTGGTATTGTATGCTTTATATTTTACAAGGTGCAAAACCTATGGAGACTCAATTAAAGCAGAGTTTCCAAAGTAACCAAAACCTGCCCTCAGCAATGACTGTGGTTGTTATGTGTTTGAATTCAGAATTACACAAGATGAAGCAGCCTTAAAATTAGACACAAGTCCTATTTGCAACACAAAGAGAAGAGAAACTGTTCATTGGAGGCTTCTGTTTATAAATCATCCAGGCAAAAAAAGGATGTAGGAACTAAAACCAACCAAGTTTAAGATTTAATAGATGATCAAGCTATAAAGTCAGGTAATGCACTAACACAGGCCCTAGGCAGGAGAGCCTGTCAGCATCTGCTGTAGAAGGGGGTGCACATTTCCTTGTGGATTTTTACTCAGTCAGGGGTTGATATGTGAAAGAGAGGGATGTTTTATTTAGTGATACAGGCACTAATAAGGTATCCATGCTCCTTTAAAAAGTCATTACCAATACTTCTGTAAATAACCTTAATGAAACTCATCGAGTCATATACCCAGGACTTGAAAGAAGTGGGGATAGTTTGGAAGGGGAAGGTTAATGGCTGGAGTAGAAGTGGAGGAAAGGGTAATCAGGAATCAAATACCATCAAAATTCATCATGTGCATGTTTAAAAATGTCAGAAAAAAAACCTGATTACTATGCAAAACGTGTAGTAGAAAAGGATGAAGTTCCTATTGGTTTTTATATAGTTACTATCTCCTGTAATAAAATTCCTCAAAGCTACAGTTTTCAAAAGCATTCTTGCTCCAGCTAAATCAAAGCCTTGGTTGAAAAAGATGCAAACTGGAGGCCTTCTGCTTTCTCACCCACAGAGACATATACAGTTGCTCACTGAAGAGCATTTGATTCCTTATTTACCAGGGAGCAGATGTACTAACAAAAGCAGAGTGGCAACCACATTTTAATTACCTCAGTAATAACAAAAATAGCATTCAAGGACTTAATCACATTCCTATTTATGAGACAATTTGCTGGAAATTGAGAAATGTTGGCATATAATAACTCAGTAAATAGGGTGGCATTCATATTTTGGATGTGAATTGAATTCATCTAACATGAGGTAGATGAGTCTGGAACATAGTAAACACACAGGGACACTTTCAATGCACAAAGGTCTATTAATAGATTGTTTCAATTAAAACAGTATCATTCTAATGCCAAAATTCTAAAGCTACTGCCCAAATTAAACTGTACAATGCAAATGTTATGGATCAGGAAGAGTGCAGAGGATTCCCCCCCACCCCCAATGACTTGGGACCTAGCCTACCCTCTGATACA
The DNA here is from genome assembly GCA_028551405.1 of Uromys caudimaculatus. Taxonomy (NCBI): domain Eukaryota; kingdom Metazoa; phylum Chordata; class Mammalia; order Rodentia; family Muridae; genus Uromys; species Uromys caudimaculatus. The sequence continues at coordinate 38,138,840 of CM052700.1, forward strand.
TGTCAAGCGTATAACATGACCATATTATTTATGCTCAAAGGCAGGGCAGCTCAACCATTTCAGGACTGATAGTTTGAATTAGATGATTCTTAGTCTTTGGGAAGGATACCAGGCAGCATACCAGGGCTATCTCAGGCCCCATCTCACCCTCTTATGTTCTGACCATAAAAAAGGTTTGAGGGAACTTGTCTTTGGGGAGAGGGAAAATTTTACCAGTAGTTGAGAATTGGTCTAAGCCAATCTGCTATTGCAGTGAGTGCCATTGGTTCTGTTCTGTACCTTACCCCTTCCTCCTCCTCCACCACCACCACCACCACCACCACCACCACCACCACCACCACCACCACCACCACTACCATCACCACCAATTTTACTTACAAAGAGATAAATAAAAACATTTTTATTGGATATTTTCTTTATTTACATTTCAAATGTTAACCCCTTTCCTGGTCCCCACCCCCAGAAACCCCCTATCCCATTCCCCCCCCCTGCTTCTATGAGGGTGTTATTAGAATTTACACAAGAGGATGCCAGAGAGGAGGATCAGTTGTATGTAGGGCTACTTCATTAGTCTTACTAAATCATGTCATCTTGCTATGATTGCTTATTTTACCTTGGTGCAGTCCAGATTAGGGGGCAGTCTGATGTTCTCAGAATGGTTCCTTTGCAATACAGTTCAACGATTAAGAAGACAAATACTGATCCTGAACTTAAATCTTGCTCCTATTCTTAAGCTGTGTCATTTTGAGTAAAGTGGTATCTCTGTACTTTTTTTAAAAAAAAAAAAGTCATTTTATTTGTTTACATCTCAAATGATATCCTCCTTCTCGGTTTCCCCTCCACAAACCCTCCACCCCATCCCTCCTCTCCCATCTCCTTTGCCTCTATGGGGTGTTCTTTCACTCACTCACCCATTCTTGCCTCACTTAATTTGAAGAAACAGATTAATAACAACTATGTCTTGTAGGTTGTTGGTAAGTTTTGCAGCATTTAGAAAAATGTGTGGCATACCAAATGTACGATATGGTGTACCAACCATTCATGCCAGTGGAGCTCTGCACCCTCCACTCCCATTCCTCCTCCCAAGCCCTCCCCCAGCCCATGTTTCAAGTACCCATAAAGGACTTGTACTGGCTAGTTTTGTGTGTCAACTTGACACAAGCTGGAGTTATCACAGAGAAAGGAGTTTCAGTTGAGAAAATGCCTTCATGAGATCCAGCGGTAGGCATTTTCTCAATTAGTGATCAAGGGGGGAGGGCCCCTTGTGAGTGGTACCATCTGTGGGCTGGTAGTCTTGGGCTCTATAAGAAAGCCAGCTGAGCAAGCCAGGAGAAGCAAGCAAGCCAGTAAGTTACATCCCTCCATGGCCTCTGCATCAGCTCCTGCTTCCTCACCTGCTTGAGTTCCAGTCCTGACTTCCTTTGGTGATGAACAGCAGCATGGAAGTATAAGCTCAATAAACCCTTTCCTCCCGAACTTGCTTCTTGGTCATGATGTTTGTGCAGGAATAGAAACCCTGACTAAGACAGGACTGCTCAGGTGAAGACGAGTAGTAAGTAGTTCTGCCATCTGTAGTTCTGCGACTTATTAGCATATTTAACAAAGCGTATGGGTGACACTAAACTGTCACAGAATAGCGATGGAATATGAGCAATATTCACAGGTATTTAATAATCATACCCCAGATAATAAACCTTTTTCATATGACAATTTCTTCCTAATTGAAATATTCCCTCCTGGACAAAGGATCATGGGACTTAGGAAGTGAACAATCTTTCAAGTCCATAACAAAGCCCCTTCCCATACTTATAAAAGCAGGAGACAGCTGCCTGGGGAAGAAACTCTACCCAGCCCACCTGCTGGGAAAAGATACTCTTTGATCTGTAGAGCCATGTGCTAGTGATGCAGAAAGCTGCTGTATTGCAGCTCTTGATTTGCCACCCATCCTGGGTGGGCTTTTTGGTGACATAACTGCCTTTGAGTCCAGGCTCCTGTGAGCAACTTCTTTCTGACACTCCTATAAAGAATCCCCATGAGCTCATCACTTCAACAACTTGAACTTGGGTGGTATCATTTTTTTTTTTTTTTTGGACTTTTTTTTTGTGCTCTAGCTGGAGTTGTTCACACCTGTCCAGAAAAAAGTAGCACAATAGCCTTCACCCGCATACTTACATTTTCAATAAATATACTAATGCTTTAAACATGACAATACATCATCTAGAAACATTGTTCTGTTCATGTTATAGACCAAACATTTCTATGAGTGCAATGGCCATTACTTCTCCAATAAGAAAATTTTTTTTCATAACTCTACCTGTTTGAAGAGTAGGGTGCAAACCTGTCTGACCAGGAGACTCTGTTCTTTTCAGTACAGTGGTTGCTTTAAGAATATACATACCACCAAAACCAGAGTCTATCTGAGGAGACAATCTTTTTCTGATGAATTGCTGAAACTCGGAAGATATAAAACTAGAAGTTTGGGCTGTTACTTTACAAAGGAAAAAAAAAAGCAATTCTGGGGGAAGTCAAGCATAGAGACTGAGAGAAGCAAAGATGGAGAGGCCAGCAGCTTATGCCAATGTTGAGCTTCTGATTCTGCCCAACAGTTAGGAACCCATGATATATGAACCAATAATCTCAGATACCAAGAATGGAGTTTCAGCCCATAAAAGTGGAAGAATGCAATCTCCTGAAGACACTACTGAACTTGTCCTGGTGATAGTGGATGTGAGAGCACAGACAGGGAATGGGTGTTTGCCCGTGAGTCAGTGCTGGCTGCCTCTCCTGGACACAATATGAGCAAACTGATGAGTGCTCATTATGGTAGAATAGCCACAGAGCATTGAGTGTAGGGACCTGATCCCATACTTCTTCAAATAAGGCTGGATCATATTTTAACTACTTATCTCTACATTTAAAGGTTCTAAGTTCACAGATTAACCTGTTGCTTTAAGTTTGTTTTACAGGATTTGTGTGTGTGTGCGTGCGTGCGTGCGTGCGTGCGTGTGTGTGTGTGTGTGTGTGTGTGTGTGTGTGTTTGGTACATGTACTTGTTCCTACATGTACATGTGAGTTCACAAGTATGGAAGTCAGAGGCCAACATCAGGTGATTTCGTCAATTGCTTTCTACCAGATATTTTGACACAAGGTACTTCACTGAAACTAGAGCTCACAGATTTGGATATACAGCTGGGAAATGAGGGGACCTTTTATCTCCTCCTTTCTTTCTGCAGTCAGGTTCTCAAGCTGAAATACACATGCGTTGACTTTACCCAGGAATACAGAGTCTGAATTCAGTTTCCATACTTTCATGACACACATTTTACTGACTGAGCCATAATCTTCATCCCTGTTTTATGGAACTTTTTTTTATGCGCTAAGAAAAAGTTCCTATGTTAGAGGTGCTATTTGGACAATCTCAAAGAATTGTTGAGCTAATACCCACTACTAATATTTATTTAGATACTTGTTTCATTTTAAGTCAGATGCCATGACAATTTTCAAAAAAGAAGAAGAAAAACAAGTTCTTCACAGACTAGATTCTATATTAATTTTCCTGAAAACTTAAAATGTTTTATTTATTTGATTTTGTTTATGTTTATGAGAGTTTTTCCTGCATGTATTTATGGCACCATGTATGTTTCTGGTGACTGTAGAGGTCAGGAGAAGGTATTGATCCCTGAAACTGGAGTTACAGATCATTTGGAGTCACCATGTAGGTGCTGGGAACTGAACCTGGCTCCTCTGCAAGAGCAGAAAGTGCCCTTAAACACTGACCTATCCTAATAACCCCTTTCAATGAGATCACACAGTTTCCTTTGTGCTCCATATCACTTGACCTTTCCCATTTTAGGTTATTGATTGACCCGAGCTTGAGTCTGAACTCTGAGCTCCTTCTAAGGCTTATGAATAGTGATAAGACTAGATACAAAGGATTGAAAAAATGGAAATCCATCCCTGGCTTTGAATGGGTCAGCAGGGTTTTGAAGACATTACTGATAATATCAGAAAAAAAGTCAACAATGATAAAGTATCAAGTAATAAAAACAAGGGTGTGACAGGGAACTCAATTGTTTCTACGTTAGGAGAGGTCATTTAATTCACAATACAGTAAATTACTGGCAGCACACAGAAGTGTTTGCTCCTCTCCTGTCACCAGAGGCTTCAGTTACAGGGCGGACAGGAGCATATCTGGACTTATGAGATAAATTGAATCTTTCTTTCTTAGTTTGAGGCTCTGGGTTGGAGCCATTGAAGAGATGACCTTGTCAGCTCTGTAAATCAAAACTAGTCTGGGGACAGGGGACCTTTAAAAGTGCTGAATCTTTTCTTTTGGGGGGCTTTAGTAGCAGATGACAAAAGCTGCCAACTCCACAATATTCTATCACCCCAAAGGGAAGGTTGATCCCAGAATAGTGACCTGTAATTCTTATGAGCAGTTGTGCGTGGAGGCCCTGCTGCTAGGGAGAGGCAGGACATACTCATTTGCCTGTGAGTCACTTTGACAATTTCTTTGTAATTAAATCTCTTTACACTACAACTTTTCTGCAAAAGGGGGGGAGTTAACAATCTTTGTCTCTTCTATGTGTGATATATTTTTAAAAAAGTTTGAAAGTTGAATGCCTGCAAACAAAGCTATTGATTATACATTGCAGAGTGGGTGTTAGTGTTTCTCAAAAGGGAACACACACAATGTAAGACCCCAAACATGTAGCTAGGTATTGCTAATTGTCAGCTCAGGAAAACTGGCAGGCTGGTGGTATTGCCAAGCAAGACTTGGTTTTAGACAGGTGTGGACTACAAGCTCCAGGGGAGACCAGTGATACCTTAGATGCAGTAAAGACACGACACGCATCCTTTCAACCAGGGGGCTCTTTTGCTTTTTTTGTTGAGGGATGGCACAGAGCATGTCAATCACCCCCTTATTGTAAGATCAGAGCAAACGTTGCCTAGCCCTACATATGTGTGCTTTATTCTATATTGAATATTATCTGAACTCAAATAAGAGGATATTTTATGCACAAACCCATTCTGGGATAATTGTGACAAATGGAAAAACAGGGTGCTAGAGATAACACATCCCTTAGGGTAACAATTACTCAGAAAACAGCAGTAGCTTTTGGGGGCAGATGACCTCATTAAAGTTCCTATCTGGCCTCTGTGGGGCCTTCAGATTGTAGTTCCTCAGCCAGTTTCTTTCCATTGCTTCCATTTGTGAAGGAGTCGGAACAGCCTTCAGGCATAAAGCTATAAGCGCCTTCCTCTTTAGCTCTGTGTGCAGACTTACTACACAGAAAACAGCAGGGTAACAGAAACTAGGAGGGGTGTTGTCATTGCAAAGTTCCATACACCAAGTAGTTTCACCATGGGGACTTGTTAATTCACACCTCAGGAGGCCGAAGTCTGGTATTATTGATTTTTTGTGAGCACTTCTTCAGGAAAGCCTAATTTCTCAAGATAGGCAGGGTTAGGTCTGCTTAGATAATCTGAGGAAGAAATAAAGGTATCCCTCCTTCTTCTTCCTAGTTTCTAATGACTGTGTGCTTCATTCTGTATTGAATATTCTATGGACTTACAGAGACACCTCTCAGTTCTCTGATTCTGTTATCACATATCCTTTCTATGTGTTCTTCATACCACCTTCCCTTGTGCATGTTTCTACTCTCAAATTTCCCCCACACTATCATAGCCAGACTTTTGGCTACTTTGTAGGCTCTTTATTTCTTCTATTCTTCATCACCTTTTTCAACCACCCTTTCAATTCCCTAACACTAGATAGGATTGAAAAAAAAAATGCTAGAGGGGAAAGGGAACAATGTTAACATTAGACTATTTCCTGCTGATTAGGGGCATTGAGTTCTTTTCAGCAAGTATGATCTTTGTAGCCTGGATATCAAATTTCTTCTTTGAGCCTGTCTACTTAACAAACTGCAAACAATAACCCACCAACAGCAACCGCGCCTCTTGAGACCCTAGCATTTATATACCCTCTGAAAAGTCCCCAGAATTCCTAATGCCGCATACTCACAGAAACTATCTACAGCTAACAAAATCACACCCCAGCTAAAGCATGAGGCAAATCATAGTCAACTGCTGGGGACAATCAGAAGTAGCCCCATATCCCACACTTGGGATTAAAATGAAAACCTATTCTTATATTTCTGTGGTTTTTTGTTTTTGTTTTTGTTTTTTTTTAAGAAACCAAATTTTCACTACACACTATAACCCTGATCATTGAGTTATGTGATCTATTCTGACTTTATGGCAATCTGATTCATTTGTAACGACCATTTCCATATAAAGCCACATTGCAAAGTTCTGAGTGAACATGAATTTTAGGGATATACCATTCAATCTATCTAAAGAAGAAACTCACCAGAGTTGTTTGTCCTATGTGACCAACTGGCTTCTATACCACACTATATACCTCAGAGGAAGGTACAAACTAGTAACCAAAGAGTGGATTTTGTTTCTGTAGGCCTGGTCCTAGCTCACATGCTTACTGCTCAATTGCTTTGCTGCTTTCAGAGTCTGGTGCCTTTTCCCAACAGTAGCTAGCAGAGACTTCAAATTGTTGCTCTTTTGTGATGTGTTCTAATCCAATATGGAACAATAAGTAGAGATGGAACACAAAAGCAATACCATTCAGTAAGGGGGATGGAGAGATGTTTCAGCACTTAAGAGGACTGAATGCTCTTCTGGAGGACCTGAGGTTTAATCTAAGCACTCACATAGTGATTTAAAACCGTCTGCTAAATTTAGTCCAGTGAATTCACCACTGTCTTCTCACCTCCATGGGCAACTGCATACACAAAGTACATAGTCATACATGTAGGCAAAGTATATATAAATATTTTTAAAAAACTAATTCGATATTTTTATGTCCACAGATAAAAAAAAAATAAATATTTGGCTGAGAAGTGAATGTAGTCTTTAATTCACTAAGTTTATTTATTAATGGATAAAAGTAGATGTTTGTTTTTATCCCTTCTTTTGTGACTGGACAATTGAGATTTGTTTTGATATTAAAATTACAATAATGTTAGACAGCAGAATCTGTTTAGTTACATTAGTTGCTGTAACCAAATACCATAGAGACCAACTGAAGGATACGAAGGTTGAGTTTGGTGGTTCATAGTTTCAGAAAGTTGGTCTATGGTTGCCTGGCTTTATTTTCTGTGTGAGACATCATGGTGTCTGGAGCAAGAGTCGGAAAAGTGTTTCATTCCCTCATGGGAGACAGGAAGCAGGAAGAACAGAGCTGACGGTTGGGAGCATGAATAGCTCTCAAAGGATTATTCACAGTGATCTACTTTCTTACACTAGTCCCTATCTATTAAGTTTCTAAAGCTTTCCCAAATACCATTACCAGCTGGAGTGTAAAGGGTAAGCAAGTGGGCTTGTGGAGGACAGATCATATCCATGCCATAATAAAGATGCAGACCAAAATTGAGACCCATGGTTTTCTCAGCTTCTCTGAATGAAGTGTAGTTGCTTTTGAGGAAGACTATGTCCTCTTCTATCTTGATAACAGTAGCAATAAAGCATAGTGCTGATATATAATACCCACAAAATATTCAGAACAGTGGACTGGTAGAGAGGTGGCAATAAAGACACAGAGATAAGATTTGTGCATTCAGATAATCAACGGGCGAGATTAACAGAGTTGGTAAGTGAATTTGAAAAAAGCTCCCTTGATTTGTATCACTTGAGAAATTTGAAGAGCTGAGTTGAATCATCATCATTGGTATGTATAACCCATATTTCCCTGACAGCAGATAACACTAAAATTGCCTCTGAAGGAATAAAAAAAGATTTACTGTCTATTTTACTTACTTCTCTGTTGCTATTGACAGCAACCATGACCATGACCAAGGCAAGTTAGAGAACAGAGAGTTTATTTGGGGCTTACAGCTTAAGAGGGTGTGTCTCTGATCATCGTAGTAGAAGATTGATAGCAGTCAGGTAGACTTGATGCTTAAGTAGTAACTGAGAGCTTACCTGTTGATCAACAAGGGTAAGGCAGAAAGAGTGACACTGGAAATTGTTTGGGCTTTTGGAAACTCTAAGCCCTTCCCCAGAGACACACATCCTCTGACAAGGACACACCTCCTAATTCTTCACTAATTGTTCCACAAACTATGGACCGAGCATTCAAATACATGATCCTCTTTGCTCCATTCTCATTTAGACTACTATACTTTGATCTGAAATAGTTGGAATCCCCTTCTACTTCCTTTAAGTGGCATGTGGCCAAGCTTAGATATTTAATTTTAAAAGATCTAAACATTCTTGCTTCAGGGAGGGAGTGAATTCTGCCGACTTACAGAAAGTACTACTGTTTGTGGGTTATGTGCAATTTAAGTGAGTTGAGAGCTGCAGAAGACAGCTTTACTCCCACTGAAAGGCAAAATGATGTTTAGATTACAAATGTAAATGAGGCCAGCAAGAAGAGACTCAGTCCAAGGGCAGTTTCAAGTAAACCCACCATCGATCTTCCCATGTAGTTTCCGTGGCAGCAAGAGACATCACTATTGAACAGGCACCCTGGTGACAAAGTTCCCTTGGAGATAATTTGCTTTCTGTAGACCAGAGTTTAATAAAGCGGTGAATAACATGTGTCTTTCAGTCCATCAGCACAACACTCAGTGATTCCGACACCCGCCGCCCCTGCGCACAGCACTGCTTCCAAGAGAAAATAGAATCATGATATTTAACCTGTTTTGACGTAAGTCTAACTTCCTCCTTTGTTAAGCCCTGAAAAGTAAACCAGAAAGAAGCAACTGCCTGAGAGAGGAAGAGGAAAAATGACCATAGAGTCAATTATAATATTGTCTGGGCAATACTTGACAGAAGGGAAAATATTTTTCTTGATCTACTAAAACTTTGTCATTTTATTTGTTCTTGTAAATATGCAAGACAGAAAATACCACATCTGGGAAGACAGGGATAGTATTAGGGGCATATTTGGCTCTAGAATTTGTTTCTTAAATTGCAGGGTTTAATTTATGCAAGGTTATTTTGTGTTTCTATTAGGACAAGAATTAGAATTCCTTTCTTCTGAGAAATTATAGCCTGGGATAATATTAACATAAATCTAACAGTCATCATGAAGATACATGAGGAAGAAAGATAATATGTTTCATTGTTTATAATTTCATATACTTCTGTCAAAGCATCTTAATAAGTAATATTTTTATAATGAGAAGAAAAAAATTACTAAAGACATTCAGGATGTTTTATATAATGTCATCCTAGGGCACTAGAATAGATATTGAGTGAAAGAAGAGTCTAATAAACAAGTTCAAGAACCTTTCGAAACAACTGGCAATAAAAAAGAAAGCATGAGCAAAAGGACCCAGGAGAATAACTAAGTGTATTAAATTGGATGGAACTAGAAAATATCATTCTGAGTGAGGTAACCCAATCACAAAAGAACACACATGGTATGCACTCACTGATAAGTGGATATGCGCCCAAGATACTATTCATAGACCATATGAAGTTCAACATGAAGGAAGACCAAAGCGAGGGTGCTTCAGGACTTCTTAGAAGGGGTAACAAATTACTCAAGGGAGGAAATACAGAAGGAGACAAAATGTGGAGCAGAGACTGAAGGAAAGGCCATCCAGAGTCTGGCCCACCTGGGAATCCATTCCATATATACAGCCAACAAACCCAGAGGCTATTGTGGATGCCAGGAAGTGTTTGCTGATGGAAGCCTGATATGGCTGTCTCCTGAGAGGCTCTACCAGAGCCTGACAAATACAGAGGTGGATGCTCGCAGCCAACCGTTGGACTGAACACTGGATCCCTGATGGAGAAGCTGGAGAAGGGACTGAAGGAGCTGAGGAGGTTTCCAGCCCTATGGAGGGAGCAACAGTGTCAACTGGCCAGATACCCCGGAGCTCCCAGGGACTGGACCACCAACCAAAGAATACACATGGAGGGACCCATGGCTCTAGCACATATGTGGTAGAAGATGGCCTTGTTGGACATCACTGGGAGGAGAGGCCCTTGGACCTGTGGGTATTAGATGCCCCAGTGTAGGGGAATGCCAGAACAGGAAGATGGGAGTGAGTGGGTGGGTGGGAGAACACCCTCATAGAGGCAGGGGGGATGGGATAGGGGGTTTATGAGGGCGAGACCTGGAAAGGGGAAAACATTTGAAATGTAAATAAAGAAAATATCAGGAAAAAATGGGTGTTGGGCATGAAAGGTATCCAGTTTATTAAGAACCTTCAAATTACTAACAGATGCTGCTGGATAGTTGCAGCTTCTAAAAATTCATTCAAGTGACATGACTTCAAGGAGGAAGATTATTTCTGAGAGATGTATTATAATGACCAAGATGTGAAAAGATGTCATGAGCCCAGGTTTGCCCACAGTTTCTATTCCTTCTATTATTCCATCCTGTGAACTACCAGAAGGTACACAAATGCAAGACAGGATGCAACCATAGTTAAGTGATTTTCCTTCCACTTTCCACTAGAGATTTGCTTCTAATTAGGGATTGTTTTCCAGTTTACTTATCAAAATGACTTCTTTTCCTCATATTGAGACATTTATGTTCATGCTAACGTGTCTGAAAGCATAGGAACAAGTAAGGAATTAGAGACTGGAATCACAGGATGAACCGTTACCCTCAGGTAACGGAAATGCCTAGAAGGCATTATTATTGATCAGAAATTACTTCATTATTATCCAGAAAGGGTGCACACTATACAGATTAGGTAAATCACTGCGTAGAAGTGGCTTCCACAATGCAAGCAGCAATGTCAGAAAGTACAGAAAAACTTGGTATAGTTGTACTGTTTCCCCAATTCTCCGTCCCTTGATAACTGCAAGACAAATCTGTGTTTGCTTCATGCCTCATAGGCGAACTGCAAAGTCTTTCTCAGAGGAGAAATGAAGGATGAATGTCTTTGTTCTTGCTTAGGTCATGATAAAGTACCATTGTCAAGGTTTAGCTGAAATGCCTAATGGTTTCCCTGTCCTCAACACTGGCTACACTCAGCATCTTTGCCTACTGTGGAAAAAACGAAACTCTGGATCACAAACCAGTCATACAATCCAGCGTTTCTCAGACCCCTAACTTGCTGTGCCCTCCATCTCTGCTCTAGTCATTTAAGGTAGCTTAAACCTCTGGCTCCATGCTGGCTAGGCACAGAAATTGAGAAAGTCTCAACATATCCCGATTCTGGTTTGCACCTTTAAAATGGGATTATAGGGCTGGAGAGATGGCTCAGGGATTGGAAGTACTTCTGTTTACAGAAGACCTGGGGTCAGTTCTCAGCACTGCCTCCGGCAGCTTACAAACATCAATGACTACAGTCCCAGGGGTCCACTGCCACCTTCTGACCTCTGTGGTCAAACATACTCAGTGTACAAACATACTTCCAAGCAAAATATTCATGTACATAAAATAATGACAAATTAGAAAATAAAGTAAAATCAGAGTGATATTGACAGCATGTTGGTATAATTTGAGTTTTAAGAAGGTTAAATGGGAAAACAGTACTGAAGTGTTATCGCTACTGCTGAGTATGCAGCTGGTAAATGACGTTGCCACAGTCATGTTCATGCTTATTTTCAGCACCATTATCATAATCAATAGTCAGTTAAGGTTTTCTTTAAAGGGCTCAAAGTTGAAAATTACAGCAGTTGAGTAAAGGAAATATGATATTCCTATGGCTGATGGAAATCAGTATCTGCCCCATCCTCAATAATGGTAACAATAAAAATAAATATGATGAAAGTATAAAGCATACATTTATCAGGTTCAGCTTTCTGACAAGATTCTGGGCCCGGGGGCTATAGTAGTTGTTGTGTAAGAGGGATTGCTTGGGCTTCCAAAATGTTCACACACATTAGAACCTAATCGAATTTCTTCTTCCTATTCTCAGAAGGATGTGTACACGGGCTCTGTGGCTATGTGCTATATGCTTCTTAAGAGTGCCTGAGGACATGGAGCGATGCAAGGCTGCAGCTCTGTGAAACAGTCTCCATCATCTCTGCTCCCACACATTCTTTGTGTGACACCCTGAACATCAGTGTGTGTTAGGCAGCTTCTGTTACTCCCAGTTCATAGCCCTCCATAGTTGCTCAGTCAATTCACTTAACACTTATAATGCTGGCTCGACTCACAATCACCCAATCTATAAAAAATTTCCAAATACCAAGTTCTGGGTCTTATTTTCCTTTCTGTCCCCTTATTACTTCACATCAACAGGCAGATAGTTAATGCATCGATTACTATACTAATGTCGTTTCTTCTTTTTCTTCTTTTTTTTTTTAAAGAAAAGATTTATTTATTTTATATAGGTGTACACTGTCGCTGTCTTCAGACACACACCAGAAGAGGGCATTGGATCCCATTACAGATAGTTGTGAGCCACATGTGGTTGCTTGGACTTGAACTCAGGACCTTTGAAGAACAGACAGTGCTCTTAACCTCTGTGCCATCTCTCCAGCCCCACGTCATTTATTCTTAAAGGATACCAGACATATTGGTGACTTCTTAAGGTTAAAAACTTAACATTTGGGCTGGACAGATGGCTCTATAGATCAAAGCACTTGGTGTTCATGAATGAGGATCTGAGTTCAAATACCCAGGATTTGTGGGCACTGAGATGTTTGTAATTCCAGACAGGTAGATCACTGGGTTTTTCTGGTCACTAACATAGATCCAGATTTAATGAGCAATTGTGTCTCAAGAGAATAAAACCAGCAGCCTCTGGCCTCTGCACACTTGGGTGCATGCATCAGCATTTATGTTTGTACAAGCTCCTCCCACACACACACATATGCACGTGCACACGTGCACACATGCACACATGCACAACCACACACAAAACCCAACTTTTAAATAAACATTTTAATCACTGAGTGTAGTTTAAAACTTTCATAAGAACCTGAAGGAAATTATAATATGTTAGAGATGAAATGTAACCATTCACATTACTACTAAAAGTATATGGGGTTACTATTTCTTTAAAGATTAAAAAACAAAATAAAATAAAACAACTCTGAAAACAAAAAGTCACTGTCCTTGTGAAAACAGAGAAGCTGTAAATTTTTTGTTATAAAGCTGTGTAAGCTATGTTTACTCTTTCTATGAAGCTCAGTAAATGACTCTGGGTGATGAAGTTAATATACAGGTATTTTCTTCCTAGGGAAATCATTTTTATGTGCACTGTTCCTTCAAGTCTATTTTGTTCTGTAATTTCCCTGACTAACCCAAGTCCTTGCAGCAACCGTCCTTTCTCTCTTCTCTCAACTATTGCACTCAACTATCCCCTCCCCTCCCATACATGACAAAGAAAGCCATTTCTTTTAAAGAAAGAGTCTTTATTCTTTTCAGACAAACCATCGAAAAAAACCTGTGAAGTCAGACAGGTAATGGGTTTCAATAAATAATTCTT
>CM052700.1:38152763-38182763 GCA_028551405.1 Uromys caudimaculatus
CAATAAAGTAACCCAACACTTTGTGTTTGGTGTGTGTGGTCTATGTTTTACTGTGTCCAAAATTCTGATAAGTACTTTGTGAGTATTCCAGATACATGAAACATTGCAGGGGACTCTAAAGGAAAGAATCGGTATTCTAGAGCTGCTTTGCAGTGGTATGAGCATCCTCCCCTTTGCTTGTCTGGTTCTACTCTCGAATCTCATACTCGAGGTGTATCTATGTGACTTGGATGGACCCAGGAGGAGTTTGAGGTTTCCTGCTTAATTACAGGGTAACCTGCTGGGCAGAGATGAAAATGTTTTAAAGAGATACTTCTGTCTCTCGATCTGACTGTCAGACTATTGAAAGAATGGACCCAAAAGAAATTCAAATTTCTTCAGCAATCTCATTCTGGGAAATGCAAAAGACCCAGCCAGAGGGGAACTTGCTTGTCAGAAGCCCAAACAGGGATAGGTAGGTCAATAGTGGCTGGACCACAACTTGGCTGCAACTGCTTAGGTGTGCTTGTCCTTGGCCTTCCTTCTTTCAGACCTCCTTTTAGATGAACTTGGGGGATCACTGAGTCTCCTTGTCTTCTTCCCAGTGTGGCCACTTTGAATAAGCCTCTGTTTTGTTTTTCACTTTTAATTTGGCTCATTTAATTGGCATGTTGAGGACCTTACTTGGGGCACAGGTTTGATAACAACAGTGCCATTCAGAGTTAAGGCTTCATTTTTAGTGGCCTTTCTGCTTTTAAGAAAATTCAGGGGGGAAATTATTTAATAGTCAAGGTCATTATTGAAACTTGGAAAACTCCCCATGTATCTGCCACAGTTCTCAGCTCTCTTCATCCATGTAGTGACAGATTCAGTCAGAACTAAATCCCAATTCTATTTGGTTGGTCCGTCCATATCCCCTCGCCTCAGTGTGGATGTGTGTCTTTTGCCATGTAGACACCCATTCTATGGTATGATCTGAGAGACTGGGATGCTTGTCTAACTTGCATGGGAAGGCAGGAAAAGCATTATAATCAAGTTCCAAGAAATTTAGAAAGTGATTTTCTTGTACATGCCCACAGATTCTGAGCTCTGTTTAGCTGCTGACAAACCAGTTTTGGAGCCATACTTGAGATTAGCGGAGAAAAAAAACAGCAAATGCAATCTCAGCTTATTTGTCCCAGCTGATATCATCTAAATAGCCACCGGAGGCACAGGCTTCTGAGATAAGGTAGACTCCCTAAGTTTGAATGGTCACAGTTCAAAGACAGATGACCTGCCTGACTCTGACAGAACATGAAGTACAAAAGGCAATGTGATATTGTAACTTTTGTTTTTAAAAAATAAAATCCATCAAAATCAATGTACTGCCCCTTTTATTTAAATTAATTGCTCTAAAATAGGTGTTTGGAGAATAAAGTGGTTTCCTTGTACACCTGGCCCCTCACAATGCATTTTTCTACACACCGTGTCAATCCAACTCACCATTTCAGTACCTGATTCACCATAGTCAAGCTATAGATCACTCTGAAGATGATGGACTAGGCTTGGTGTTTTCTGGCTTTTAAAGATCATAGTAAAAGGCCTGAGAGGTAGCACAGGGGGTGAAGTGCCTGCCCTGAAAGCAAAAGAACTTGATTTCACAGTTGTAGTGGTGTAAAACTGTAATCCCAGCCTGGGTAGTAGAGGCAGCAGGACCCCCCATGGGGGGGTGTTCACTATTTAGGGAATATAACCTAATGTGTGAGCTCCAGGCCAGTTTGAGACCCTGTCCCATACAATGACTTGGATGGCTCTTGAGGAAGGACATGTGAGGTTGGCCTCTGGTGTTAATATCCATGTAGGTGTACATTCACATATATGTACAGCTAGACATGTGTACCCATCTACAAACACATCCATATACACAGGCACACAGGTACACACACACACACACACACACACACACACACACACACACACACACACACACACAAGATTTTATGACTATGACACTACTCACCATAATCAAAGATTCAGAAATTTTAGCAAAAGGGAAAACATTTTAGCTGATTGAAAGGATATATGAATGTGGGGAAGACACTTTGGGGTTCACAAACTGTGTCTCAAGTCAGACCATGCCTGGTCACCCGTTCTTAATAAGCCAATTAAAAGAGCCATTACAATGGTGAAAGGGACAGAGAGATCATGTTAGCCCCACTGAGGTCATCTCTGGCACCCTGAAGTGAGATCAAGGTTTAAATGGAAGGCCAAGGACACATGCTCCTAAGTAGTCACAGCCAAATTGGCCAGTCACCACTGACCCATACTTGTCAGGGCTTTGTTCACATACTGTAAGGTAGTCTAAGAAGTTGTTAGAACCTTGTGAAGTCTCTTTGCAGGAGATGAGTTCTCTAGCCACCTGGTGTCTCTCAGTTCCCCCTGTGTGACATTCCTGGGGAAATTCCTAATTCTTTGGAGTCCATTGTTTCAATGGTCTGACAGATTGAGAAACACAAATGTCTCTTTAGAACATCCTCATTTCTGCCGAGCTGATTATAATACCATGCCTTACGTTTTACACATTTGAAGCTTGTGTCAATGTATCAGTTGTTTATAGGAGAGCTATATTAAATAATAAACCTGATAATGGATTCTTTTCAACTGGAACTTACATTGGTGGTATGCTCTTAAAACAGTAAGAAAGCAATGGGAACAAAGAAGTTGAGATTCTAAGAATATTAACGCCCACTATTTTTACATGAACATGTAACACTCGGTGAGAGGCCCCCTCTCTCAAGTCTTTCCTTTCTTCTCCTTCCATGTCACATTGATTCAGGGTCTAGCTGTGTTATGATGTGTTTATAAAAAGATATAGATATATAAATATGCTTTATGGTGCTGTGGTGAGGTGCGGGGGAAGGGGCTGCCTCAGCAGGCTCATGCTGAGGCATTTTCCCCCTGAGGGACCAGTCACATCACAGTATAGTATACAATAGTATTTGTTCAGGGCACAGGGAGGGGAGTTAAGAGGGTAAGTAGAGGCAGAGAAAGGCAGAGAGAGGGGGAGAGTAGAGAAGTAGGGGAGTAGAGGCTGGCCATGACCATGTGGAGAGAGAGAGGGAGGAAGGGAATGGGGAGAGAGGGAGAGCAAGAAGGAACAAGAGACCAAGAGATCAAGAGAGCAAGGAAGAGGGGTGGGGACAAGAAACCCCTTTTATAGTGGGTCAGGCCTACCTGGCTGTTGCTAGGTAACTGTGGGGTGGAGTTTAGACAGAATGCTAATATTTACTACCCATGTGAGGATCCACTACACCAGCAAACAATCACAAAAAGATAAAATGATATAAATAAGTGATATGCACATTTATGGAGTAGCCTGCAAACAAAGCAGAAGACATGAGTGGGCATGAACCAGGGGAGGCTTGGCATGCACATGAGATACTTCCTGAAGGTACATCATAGGATACAGAAGTGTACAGAAGACACTCTGGGGAAGGATAGCACCATGTTGTCTGAGCATTAACTGGGAGGGAGAGAGGGAACTGGAGCAAAAGGACTGGTCACAAGGAACTTTAGAAGTCACCTCAGAGTCCAGACATTTTTCTTTGTGGGGAGAATTAGGTAAGCAATACTCTCAAAGCTGTGTTACAGAGTAGCCACCCTCAGAGAAAGTGAGGCAAACAAACCAACTATAGCATAAGATAGAGACCTGGGAAACCAAGAACCTGCTGAGGAAACCTACCTGCTGAGGGAACACAGGAGGATGGTGAGATAGCCCAGTGGGTAAAGCTGCCTGCCACCCAACCTAATGACCAGAGTCCCTTCTCTGTGAGCCCCATGTTGGAAGGAGAGAACAATTCCCCCAAGTTCCAGAGTCTTCTTTTGACCATACATGAACCTTGGCTCACATATCCACATGAGCACAGAAAATAAATATAAATAAAAACAAAAGTAAAAAGCTCAAAGGCTTCTTAAAAAGAGCATCCATGTTGATTTTCAAAGCAGCTACACTAGCTAGCTGTGCTCCCACTAACTTTGAACATGTGCTCCCCTCCCCTCTCAATCACACCAGCATATGTTATACTGGCTTTATTTTGTTGTTGTTGTTTTGTCTTACCTATGAAGATGAAACCTCAAAGTACTTTTAATTTGTGTTCCACATAACTAAGGAATAATAAAAAATATTTTAAAGAAACTGACACTTTAGGAGCCACATGCTTGCAGCACACCCCCCCCCCCCCCGAGTCATTGCCAGAGAGGCTATTTCACATGACAGTCATGAGAATGTTAGGTCAGACTCAGAGTTCACGTTTGTTTTCAGTTCCTGGAATAAATATTGACCAAAACCAACTTGGGAGAATGGGTTTATTTCAGTTTACACTTCTGGGTTACAATTCACTGTCTTAGGATGGCAAGATAGGAAGGCAAAAATTGAATTGAATTGAATTGAAACAGAAACCATGAACGGTTATTGCTTGCTGCCTTGGTACCCAGGCCCTATTCAGTGAGCTTTTTAAAACAACCAGAATCCCATGCATAGGGATTAAACTGCCCATAGTGGGCTGTTCCCCCACCCCTCCAAATCCATCATCCATCAAGAAATTGCTGTCAATGTATACACAAGTCAATTTGATAGAGACAATCCCGCAATGGAGAGTCACATACCGTTGAGGGCATGTGAAGTAGACAGCTGAAGATAACTAGGAGACACAGAAATAAGCAATGAAGATCTATAAAGGAGGCTAAATAGAGCCCAAGATAAATTGTCTCTGCATCTGCAACATTCTGACTCTCCACAATCAGTGATATTCTAATCCATCAACCCGAGTTGAAGAATCTTTAGCACAGGAGTGTATTTCTTCCAGGAACTTCAGTTCACACACTGATAACAGAACTGTTCAAGCAGAGTTACACCTTTTATGTTATATTAGTCTGGAAGTGATTTTTATTATAGATATGCTAACAAAGGAAGCAAATGATTGTATTTTAATACTATGTAAAGTTATTTATTTGTGTGTGTGTGTGTGTGTGTGTGTGTGTGTGTGTCCATCAGAGAGCAACTTAGTGAAATTGGTTCTTTCACGGCGTGGTTCGCAGGGATTAAAGTCACGTTGTCAGACTAGGTCTCAAGCACCTTTTTACCCACTAAGATATTTTGTAGGCCTGAGAATTAGACCTCTTAGGAACATTTGCTGTATTACAGAGCTTATCAATTGAGCCTTTTTATAATTGGGTTTTAAGCCGAAGCTAGCAACCCGGTGTGGAGCAGAAGCCATTCTGTTGAAAAGTGAGCCCTGTGCATGGTCAGAGTGTGAGAGTAGCGCAGACAGTTTATGAGAACAAGACAGAGGTGAATCTAGGCTGCTTCTCAAGAAGACAAAGAAGGGAGCACAACCTTCCCTTCGCGTCCCCTCTAAAACTACCAGTTGCTACCAGTATCTATTTCTAATAGAGCCCCCATGCTGCTTGCACCTTTCTCCCCTGCGGCCTATTATCAAAGGCTCTGCACAGCAGCTCCCTCCTTAAACCCCAAAGGACAAAGAAACCCAACATGGCTGACATTTATTTATCTCCACAGGGGCCTCTAATCAAAAGGTTCCTGCAAAGAAAATCGCATCTGCATTTCGAGTCCTAGCTCCATAGAGCCACTATGGGCTCTTTTATTTTCCAACCCGTTTCTTCCGGGAATTGTTTCAAGGCCCCCACATTCTTTCAATAAAATCCCCGTGTGCTTGAGTTAGCTGGAGCTATTTCTGTTAATCGCATCTCAGGAATGCTGACATTCAGGCAGCGAACAAAGAACTTGGGCAAACCAGGGTGTGGGAGCGTCGTTGGCTGCGGATATCTGGGACTGGTGGCAAACCAAGGGGTGGGAGCGCAGCTGTCTTCGGATATTTGGGACTTGGGACTGCTGAGAAAGGTCTCCTTAGTCACACCAGGGGGGGTGCTTAAACCTCAATTACTACAGACCAGGGGTAAGAGTTTTACTCAATGACTGTTCCCTCGGTGGCAGTTCTTCCTAGAAGGTTCTATTAGTGGAGGTGTTTTGGAACACAGTGCATTTGACATGCTCAGATTTTCTTCGGGAGGGGGGGATTGAAGACAGGAATGAGATGGGCTTGGCATAAATGACTTTTAAGATTCAGAGATTCACTAAGTCTCGGAGTTCCAACGGCGTCTTTCATAGGACTTGACTTTTCCTATGTAATTGCCCTTGACATGTTTTTGCAAGCATATTTTCCCCAAGCTTAAATAGACTTTGATGAAGAAGAAAAAAGCGATGGATATTTATCAGAACTGCCACGGAGAGCTCCCTTTGTTTCCAAAGGTTCTTCTTTGCAGATGGCTCTGTTTTCACCCTCCGACTATGGCAGTGTGGCTAACCTGCACTCGGGGTGACTGTATTCTCTCTCAAGTCCCATTTACAAGACATGGGAGAGAGTAATAAAAACCTTTGTTTTCCCAGGCATTCAGTGAGCTCTTGAACAGTACTGAAAAGGTGGCTGATTTCTCATAACAAAAACCTTTCACAGGTGGCTGTACCATCTCTATGAGAAATTTGGTAACAAGTAAGCAATATGCATTGAGAATAATGTAATGTGTTTTCATTTTCATAGAGGGACTGCTCTCAAGGGTTGCATTTGTTAGAGAGCAGCCTACAGTTGCTAATTATCTACTGTGCAAAACACTATTATCTTTGTACCTTTAAGGACCTGTATCAGATAGCTATTGCTGCACAACAAACAACCTCCAGCCTCTTTCTTAAAGTAAGAGTTTTTATTGTGCATTCTACAGTTAGCTAAGTGTTGTCTAGGGTACCAGAAGGGACTGTGACATGTGTTCCTTCCTCACTCCAGTCTTCTCTTGTCCACATGGTAGTGACAGAGTTTCAAAGCCAGTAAGGTCTGCTTCCGAACTGAAAGTTCTTTCAAAAGCATTTTCTGGCATTACTCATTGGTGAGTTCAAGTCCAAAGTCAAAGTGTAAATGTTCCTCCAAAAGACGTGCTGACAGGTGGGCATTAGAAATACCAGTCAAGCTGCAATCCACCTGACATTGGAATCTAATCTATAGTTTAATATCAGAAGAAATTTTCCTCTTTAAGAATTTTTTTCAGATACTAAATATTGCTTATCATTGCTTTTCCTTCTGTCTCCAAAAATATTTAAATATTTCTATCATTAGCTAAATCCTTTGTTGATGTTTTGTTCTGAGACATGACCTTGCTATGTACTCAGGTTGTGTTCATGTTTGCAATCCCCCTTCCTCAGCTCCTGAGGGTTGGGATTTATAGGTATGTGTCATTACTTTGGTTTTCCCAAACCCCATCAGCAATCATTACTACTGTATTCTTTCCCCTTCTCATTAGCTAATGTTATATTTCTATCATCTGATTGTACATGAGCTGCCATCTAAGCTGTGGAAGTGTGCTTATGTGTTTGCTATAGTGAGAACCACTATGATAGGAAAAGCATACTCAACATACTCATATTTATCCAAGGCACCATTACTGTCCATGCATCACCTACAGACATTTGAAATGTTTGTAATAGGAGAGAAAGATGCTGTATCCTTTAAAGAGGCATGGTCATTACTCCATGTTACAATCTTTGGGTTCTAGCCTGAGTGACAATGGGATACCCTGATAAAAGTTTCTCAGGAAATTATCTCAAACCAGTTTTTCAGTAGGAATGTAGCCTTTACAATCCTCACAGGTTCAAAAAGAGAAATATTTTAAAATTCAGAGTGTATGCCTAAGAAGGTGACAGACATGAAACGTAAGCGGCTGAAAATGAGGATCTTCATTTCACTTTGGAATATTTTTTTCCTCCAAAGATATCATGAGGCAGGTTTTCAAAGGGCTTTGAAGACAGAGCTATAGTGTTTCATAGCCCTGCAACTGAGGCTGGGGGCCGTTACCTGAGATTTGGCAGTTGAATTGAAATGTTGACTTGAAATATTTTTATTGAAGTTTGTACCAAAGTTAAATAGCACTAAAAAGTTATTGAAGCTGTTTTTTAACATTTTCCTGTAAATTTGTTCTCTGCTAACAGGGAACTCTCATGCCTGCTGAGACAAAGTCTTAACAGGTGTTAAAGGTCTTTGGCACACTTTATCTCTGGAATAAGCTAAAGGATTTTTACAGATCCCAAATTATTTCTGATGAGTTGAAGATTTATTTTTACTAAATCAATCACTTACGAATTAGAAAAAGAGCTTTCTCCATTAAATCTGAGATGGACTTGGCATTCAGTCTGAATGGCAAAGACATAGTTTATACTAAGATAATAATTAGGGGGGGTGGGATAGGGAAGCAGTTAAGAACACTCGGTATTCTTCTAAGGGACCCAGCAACTACACTGCAGGTCACAACCATCTGTAACTCCAGTTCCAGGGGATCCAACTCTCACTTTTGGCCTCCTTAGGCACTCATGGGTGTGTTGTATAGGCATACATGCAAAACACCCACACATATAAAAATAAAATTTAAAATAGCAGTTAGATTGTCATTTATATATTGCTGTGATGGTAATCTCGTCCAGAAATGATTTAAGAGAGGAAAGATTTATTTAGGGTCATGGTTTCAGAGGGTTCCTATCCATCCTGAAGTAAAAGACAAAGTGGTGAGGGTGTGGCAGAGGGTGTTCACACCACAGTGGGTGTGGCAGAGTGTAATCACATCACAGTGGGTGGGTGTGGCAGAGGGTGTTCACACTTCAGTGGATGGGTGTGGCAGAGGGTGCTCACATCACATTGGGTGCATGTGGCAGGTTTTCACATAACAGTGGGTGGGTGTTGCAGAGGGTATTCATATCATAATGGTAGATGTAGCTGGGACTATTCATACCATGCTGGTGGCTGTGGCAGAGACCATTCATAGCGTAGCAATGGGTCTTGTGGAGTAAGCTTACATCATGGTAGATTAGGAAGCATAGACCAAGTCAGGAACCAGGCATTGAGTATAACCTTCAAAGTCTTGTCTCTATTGAGTTTACTTCACCAGCTAGTTTCTACTTACTGAAATATGACCAGTTGGGGCCCAAGTTTTAAAGCAATGAGCCTGTGGTGGAAATTGCAATCTATTTATAGTAGATTGTATGAATTCCAAATCCATGTCTTAGTTCTTCTAGTTTTAACACCATAGATAAGGCAGAGGCACGCGGAAAGGGCTTTCAAAGTTTGAAAGACCAGAAGAATTCATAGACATTTGTATAAACCTGCTAGTTGAGCCATTCTGAATGTGGAGCAGATCACTCTATTTCCCCAGTTTTCCCTAGGCAATCTATTGATATCATAGGCATAAATAACACTGTACTGCCTTCTGAAAACTCACTCTCAAAAATACTATCGGACTTTTGTTATTTAGTATATTTCCCTCCAGAACCTAATTTCCTTGACCTAAAAGAACTTCAAAGGACGGTATTCTTTTCTTGATGTTAAGATACTGTGGTGATCACCTGCAGTGATGTTTAGTTCTAAGCACGGGGGAAGACCACACAGTAAAGTTTATGTGCTAATAGACTTTACTCACTATGGCCTTGGGAAATACTCTGAAGAGATGATACAAGCTTTGGTTTTAATTTCTATTCCAATTACTTTCCTTCTATGCATTTAAAAATACTTATTTTAAGTTTTGTTTAAGTGTGTGTCTGTGGGAATGGCACAGATATGCACGTGCCTATAGAAACCAGAAAAGGACATCGGATCCTTGGAAATGGAGTTACAGGCACTTGTGAGTCATCTATCATCAGTGCTAGGAACTGAACTCCGGTCTTCTGGAAGGACCATCAAGGGCTCTGAAGTACCAGACCATCTCTAGCCTTGGATATTTGCATTTTGACCTGTGACCTGTATGTGTTTGTATATGCCACATACTGCTGATTCTCCTGTTCCCCAAGGTTATAAACCTTGTAAAACGTATCAGGAAGAAAAGATAACTAATGAACAAAATGGCTCTTTCATCATACATCATCCTCAGTAACATTTCAGAAGGGATGGCCAAGACAAAGACTCTGGAGTTTGAGCTGTCGTTTCTGCCTTATTCTCAGAATGCCTACAACATCCCTCTACACCCCTTCCTTAAAGTTTCTGCTCAGTTATAACAGAAGACAGATCTTTCTTAGTTGCCGATTCTTTCAGGATGCCATGCTGCTTTCTCCCAGCTTGATGTCTTCTCTGTGACTCTCCTAGATGCTTGAAGACTGCTGCCAGTGCTGTGGAAGGGAACTCCTGTGCTCTATCTTGTACCACAGTGCTGCATTTTCTATGCTTCTTGAGGTAGACGCTAAATGTGACTTCTTTTCTACCATGCACAGTTGATCTGGATGATTTCAACAAGGGAGATTTCTAAAATTCTGATTATTTATGCTAAAGTTTAAAAGAACCTCATTGCAAATAGAAAGAGACACTAGCCTTGCTGTGATGAGAACTCAGTAGTCTGAGGTATGCCACTGAATTTCCATGGTCCACTGTCTAGACCTCACTCGTGAAGGTTCAGAAATCACCTTCCCTGTATCATGAATTCATTAGACTGTCTACTTATAAAATATAAGGACATGTGAGAACTGGGTACATAAAATGGGATTTTCAGTTATTAATGTACCATGAAAGATAAAACTGTCACTCATCCAGCTGAATTGGCACACTCTTTACCCACAAACCAGTGGTTCTCAATTAGAGGCAGTAGCATCTCTTACAATGTGCTTGAGATAGATGGAGGTTTGCCTGTCACAGTGACTAGAAAGCCTGATCCTAGAGATGATATCTATCAGTACTTGTGCTTGGGAGACTGAGGGAGGGTGGTGAGTTCAAGATCAGCCTGGGCATGGGTGAGATGCTAGAGGTTTCTGTGACCTTTTATATTTTGTCTCTGTTCCTTTCTTAACTTTTCTTTTTCCTTTTCCATTCCCTTCCTCCATCTCTCCTTCCCTTCTTTCCTCCCTCCCTTCCTCTTTCCTTTCTTCCTTCTTTGAATTTCACAGAATACCTCTGGGGTCTCAATTATGCCCAGTCTGGCCTTGAGCTCACCACCCCAGCTCTCAGATATAAAATTTAACTAAACATACTTTAATGTAAAAATATGAAATCATAAATTCCCTTGAGAAAAACAAAGGAGAAACTTCATGACATTGATTTTTGTCAGTGAAGTCTTAGGTATGATGATCACAACCGTGGGCTACAAAAGCAGAAGGTCAAAGAGACATTTCTCCCCCAAGATACACCAATATCCAAAAGGGGTTCAATATGGGAGGGGGTTCAAAATCTCTAGTCATGGGAAAAATGCAAATCAAGACCATTGTGAGATAGCATCCTGTACCCTGACATTAAGGAAACAGAGAAGAGATGACAAGTGTTAACCAGGGTCTTAGGAGAAGAGAACTGTGAAGATATAAATTGAAACTTTTGCAGACTTTATGGGAAACACTACTCAGGTTTATTAGAGAAATACTACCAGGTAATCCACTGATGTTACTTTTGGATACACCTTGAGGTGAAAGGAAATCGGCATATGGAAGGTGTATTTGCATGTTCATGCTCACTGTAGCAGTACATAAAATTAGCACAGTTTTAAAAACATCAGTGAAAATGCATAAAGAAATTATGATGCACGTGCATGACAGAATACTATTCAGCCATATAAAAGGAAACCGTGCTGTTTGAAAATATATGGATATATCTAGAGGATATGGCGACATATGATATTCAATGAAATAAGGTAGAGATGGAAAGGTAACCATTATAGGATATCATCACAGGAGGAGTCAAAATCATAGCATAGTCTAAAACACAGAAGCAGATTAGCAAAAGAACAGTAGCTATGAGAAACTGAGAGATGGAGAAATGCTGGTCAGGTCTATACAATTTCAATTACAGAACAAACAAAGTCTTCTGATATAACATACAGTCTGGGTGGTTATAAATATTGTTTCATGATGATAACCATTACATATGATGTGTTGGCATGTACATGCATACAGCATGTGTGTGTGTTGTGTGTGTTGTATGTGCTGTGTTCTCTCTCTCTCTCTCTGAATACTGGTTTAATTTGAGACAGTGTCTTGTAATGTACCTCAGGCTAGACCTTGTAATGTACCTCAGGCTGGGCTCCATCTTTGCCATCCTCCTATTCTAGCTTCCTTAGCCCTGGGGTACTAACATACCAGATATGTTATATGTCTTGTGTGTATTCAATCTTTAATTACAAGTTCAATATTTTAAAATAAAATTGGTATCATCCACTTGTTTAAAAAATAAAAAGAAGTAGTATCTCCTTCATTAACTGAAATGTGGATATTCACTGCCTTTGACATTTTTGTCTATATTTTATTTTTAATAGTTTTTTATTGTGATAAAATAAGTATAATGTAAAATTAGCATTTGTTGATCTTTGATTTATATTTCAATAGTACTAAGCACATCTGAACTGTCCAAAACCATAATTCACCTTTCAGAGGGAGGTTTTCATCACCTCTAATTGTGACTCTGTGCCCATATCAAAAGAATGACTATGGACCCCATTTTCTTCAGCCGTTGGGAACTGATAATATACCTTTTCTCTCTGTGAATGTACACATGTATTCCTTCTATGTATAATAATCTGCATTATATGTTCTTTTCTGCCTATTCTAGTCCCCTACTGTGTTTTCAAGTCTCATCCATGTGGCGCCATGTATTAGCTCTCTGTTCATCTTTCAGTGTGAAAAATATTCCACTGTAAATATACCCATACATTTTGTTTATAAATTTATCTCTTCTCAGAGGTTTGGCTTGTTTTCACCTGTCTATTGTGAATCATGTGTTTAGGAACATGATGGGAGAACATCTGTCTGTGAGTTTTTACGTTCAGTCCCTTTGATAACGCCTTGACGTGGAATTGATGACTTCTTAATTCTATCTGCAATCACTTTGAGGACTGAGCATTCCGTTCCTGGTTTAGCAGAGCCATTTTACATTCCTATTAGCAGTGCACATGGGCTCCAATCTCTCTATGGTCTCTTCCCATTTTGGCCATTCCTTCCTGCATGAGCAGTTGGATACAGGATCTTTAGTGCTGTGCCTAATAAAAGCCATTTGAGAATGATTCCCCTATAAACTCCATCCATGAGATTTTGGTCAGTTTCATTTCTAAGTCTCAACTTAGGCTCAGGCTGATCACAGTCCTTAATTTCCTCTGGTCACTTTAATTAGTAAGGAAGATTTTGGAATTCTGAGATAATGAGCAGTAAAGAGACTTTTTTGTCCTATGACTTTCTAGAAAATGAGTCTTATTTAACCGCTCTACAACTACATACATGAAAATTCTGCTTTTAGAGCCTTTTGTTTCTCATGACAGGGAAACCTGTTTGCAATGGTTTAGATGAGCCTATTCTCATAGGTTCAGATGTTTTATTGAGTACTTGGTCCCAGTTGGTGATACTGTTTGGGTGGATTTAGAAGGTGTGTCACCAGACCAGGCTTTGAGGTTTCAAAGTGACTGGTCATTCCCAGGACACACTTCTCAGCCTCGTACTTGCATTTCAAGATGTGAGCTCTCAGCTTACTGTTTCAGTCACTGGTGACTGTTTCTGCCTGTTGCCACATGTCCTTGCCATGATGATGATGGATTCTTGTCCTTTTGTAGTCATAAACCCAAATTATAAACACTTCCTTTTATAAGTTGCTTTGGTCATGGTGTTATATCACAGCAATACAAAAATAACTAATACACTGTCCAAGAGAGAGATTAACAAGGTAGACAGAGGAGTTGAGAATTGGTTTATTTTGTCACTTGAGACATCAGAAGAGACCCAATAAACTCTACCTGACTGACACATGCAAGTATCATTTACTCTGTAGCTTGCTCAGTCATGCTAATAAATAAGACTTATGTGCCTTTTAGCCTGGAGTCCTGAAGAATATTTTATCTTTAGGGATGCTTTTGCATCTAATCATACTGATTATGTATAACTTTCAAAGTTGGATTTTGGTGAATATTGGGCTGTCTTCTCTGCCTACGACTCTTTTTAAAGGTCCATTTAACTTTGGAATGTTTTATAAGCCTTTTCATGGTGTATTGGCCATTTTGATTATTTCTGTTTTAGCCAATATTAAAATGAGGCTGCACTGCTGGAAACCTCAGGTGCTGTCACCTGCCATGTGTCTCCTCAGCATAGCCTAGGTGATTTGGTTGAGGGAGTAGGACTCTGCTTAAACATTAGAACGTCTTATGACATCTTTGAATCTGACAGCCAGAATGTTCATAGCAAGAGACACTGACTGGAGAACAAGAGATTTCTAAACAAAAATTGTCTAAGAGACAGAAACTCAAACTGAGTAGGATACACAGGATGGCAAGGTCTAGAAAACTCCATGTGGCACTGTGGTCATTATTGATGGACCTAGACTGCATGACTATAATACTAGCATCACATTTCAGGAATAAATGTACTGACAATGAAGGCCTTTGCTATCCACATGACACAAAAGAGTTCTGACTGCCACACTTAAACCATTACCCGACTTGATGAACAGAAGGAGGAGGCTGGCGTTGTCAGCCCTGTTGATTTGGATGACACATGTTCTCGGAACCACCTAAGGGGATTCTCTGTAGACTGAATGGAATCCAAAGGTCAGAGGAGGAAAAAAGAAACACCTGATAAATATAATTGCAATTTCCCTGCAGCACCATATTTGATGACAAGACATTTGACACAGTGACAATTTAATATGTGGAAAGACAGAGAGAGACCAGACATGTTGTCTATCTATAGTAATTGATTGTCTGCAAGTTCCCAGTGGGCACTGGGGGACAACTCTCATAAATAGCTTTTTCTTCTAACCCAAAGCAATAAGGTGGAAGACCCTGTTCATTTTAGTGAAGTATCTTCTTTCTCTGCTGAAGACGTGCAGACAAAATGACATCAAGCAGAAGAATCAGAGGATGCTGGATGATGCCTAAGCAGTCAAGTAAGGTTCTGAATGAGAACTCAATCTCCCTTGGGTCAGGTTTACAACTCTGCAATTATCTTATATGACAACCACATAAATCTCCATTTTGGTAAGTATTCAGAATATTTTAGAAAAGAGACTCAGGGAATGAGTGGTTGAGAAGTTCTCCATTCACTGTGTATAATTAAGTGGAAAGCTGATTCCTAAGTTATCAACTTAATTTAGAGTTTCCTATTGCCTAGATAATTGGCTTTAAAAATCCTATATAAATCCTTAGCATAGTACTTGGCATATGATATAGTCACTAATTAATATTTGAAGGAGTGAATCAATGAATTAATTACTCAATTAATCAATGAATACCTCTAGGTGGTTTAGAGAATTCATGTCATCTAAATCAATAGGCCCAATGAAGCTTGACTGTCTCCCACTCTTTTCAAGGAGGAGGAAGACAGTTTATATATTGCAGTTGGGATCTTTTATTCCTGAGATGGATAGCAAAGACCCAAGTAGATGTTGAACAGGCCATTCAATATAGTAACGTGGAGTTCCAGGGAGAATTCTTGGCTAGAAATATAAACTTGGACAGTTTTAGGCTTTAGAAATGTTAGAAGTCAATGAACTCAGTGAAGGTATCCAAGAAGAGGGGCCATGGAAAGACGAATTGCAGCCCAAAGATGGGTCCTGATTTAGTTCAGAGGTTGTGAAAAGGGGAATCATAAAAATAGACATATTGGGACATGGTTAGTGTCAAGGGCTGGGGTAGGGGAACATGGGAGAAGGAAAACCAGTCAAGTAAATGGTCCTGGATAGCAAGTGATATAAGAAGCAGGAGGTAGTCCACTCTCTGTGTCAAACATTATTCAAAGGTGAAGAGTCAAAAGCGATCATTAGCCTTGATAACCCAGAGATAGTTAAACTTACCAAAAGTGGTTTAGGACAATGGAAAAAGATGGCTGATTGATAGTCAGGGAAGTGGAGATATGGTGGAACTGTTCACGGCGGTTGGATACATAGTAGGTACATAGAGGATAGGTTTTAGGAAGAGTAACATGGTGAAATAAAATCTGAACAAGTAGAGTTTAAGATCACATGGTTTGCCTGGCATAGGAAATGGACTACAGATAAATTTTATTGATTATTTTCAAGATGATTTGGTTAACATTCATGGGCTTCAGTCTCTCCACAGGCAAAATGACCACAAAACTAGTGAGTCTGGGGGAGCCCGAGATAAGCATGGGCAATAATTAATTCAGAATAGATACTCAGTAAAAGCTATCTGCTTCTATTATACTAATAAACATTTAAAATTATGGCAGCCTAATATTTCTCTACTAGGCATATTGAGTATCTCTAATAAGAAAATTCTATAACTTGAAGTGCCCTGCAGTCACAATCAACAGATCACAAGTAGAAAATTCCATGCTATGAAACTTCTTTTTGGTACAAATCATTACAGAGAAATCATATAAACTTATATTGGGGCTAGTGAAGAAGGAGGGCATGAAACAAATAAACCTCACATCTAGGTTTGAGCTCTTTTCCCATATTTCATTGTATCTGTGGGAATAAGTAAATCTTACAAATTCAAAATTGCCAAACGTTTCTGGTTCCATGTATTTTGGAAAGGGATACTCAATCTGTATTTTAATTCTGATTCAAATTGTGAGCCCATGTAGTTGATGTAAACTGGTCAGTTAAAGGACAATTCTAAGGAAGACAATTAGTCATTTAAAGTAATGACTAATAAGTATTTATATCAAATTGAAAAACTAAAAAGTTGCGATAAAATTGTGCCAAATGTGCTGCTGAGATGGCCTGTGCTTAAGAACATTTGCTGTTCATGTAGAGGATCCAGGTTTGATTCTCACAGCCACATGGTGGCTCATAACCAACCATAACTCTAGTTCCAAGGGATCCGACATCCTTATCTGACTTCCACAGAAACCAGGCACAAATATGTAGGCAAAACACTATTATATATTAAAAATATCAAAATTAGTAAATCTTTCAAAAACAATTTTACTAAATATAAGATGCAGGTATCATATACTTCCATATAGGATGGTATCTACCATGTGTTACAAATTAAAGTCAAATTATAAAATGGTAGATGTGATATAAAATCATCTTTGAAAATATGCATAAAATAGAATCTCCACAGTGGCTTAACAATTATAAAGCACTTTCTTGTCCAACGAAATCTCATCAGAGTGTCACAGGTATTCACTGATTTTTAGGTTACAGATGAGAAATTGACTTGTTGAATGTGACATAGATAGGAAAGCTGGCTCCTGATTTCACTTCCCAAGTATAGTACATATAAGGCTAAGCCAGTTGTATGGAGATATAAGAATGTCTTAAAAGTTTAAAAGGCATGGTGGTTGTGAGGGCTGATGAGTTCCATCTCTATCATAAGGAGCCCATGCCTAAGACTTCAGATTCTGCAGCTTTGAGAAAGGCAGGCCTGTGTTTATCATGCTTCCTTATTTAAGAGGCCACAATGATATGCCAGGGTGCTTTACACACTTTCCGCCAGCTAATGTATGCCATCAGGGTGGTGGGAGCTCATTTTTGCTAGAGGCAGCACATCTCAGCATGTTTGGTTCAAATATCATGCCTAGAGATGGGCAAGGGACCAGACTGGATATCACTAACATAAAGACCTGCTACTCATCACAAATGGTGGCAGGCCTAACTACTGAGCTGGAGATGCTTATATAACAAGCTGCTGATGGGCCAGTGACTTCTTAATTCATTTGGCACATTCAGGCCTACTGTCCAAATCTCCTTCAGCAAAAATCAATGAAGCAAAGAACAATGACTCGCTATGGGAGGATACAGATGCCAGACAACCTGAGTGAGCCCAAACCCAGCCAAAAGGCTTCATCCTCCACACTTTACCTCCTCTTGCAGCACAGCCAAAGAGTTGAGCACGTGACCACAAGGATGGGCTTGTCCTCCTTCCAGGAAAAACAAGTCTCTGGAGGGGAACATTTTCAGTTCCATTTTGTCTTTGCCATTCCTTATGCTCAACAACTCCACTTGTCTTGGATAAGGTTGTTCTTGGGGTGAGGCGAATGAATACCTTGCTAAAGCAAAAGGTTTCAGACTGTCCCCCAAAGGTGTCAGACAGCCAAGTTAGGAAGTCCTCTTTGTCAAATGGGATAAAATGCATTTATTGTTTTAGATGGAAGATGGAGAGAAAGAACATCTTACAGATGCTCTATTTGCTTACAAACATTATATAGGGGTTGGAGATTGTCAACAACTAGAACAAACTGATAAATAATATAATAGAAGAATTTATTGAATGAATAAGGGGGTTGGGTGGCAACAAACTGGAGAAGTTTAACATAGGGCACCTGGAAGGGGCAGGAACTCAGAAACAGATCTTAAGAGACAATCTTCCCAGAGCTCTTCCCTCAAATGACTGTGAAATGCAGGGCTAGGTTCCCAGCATCCACATGGAAGTTTACAACCATCCTTAACTTTATCCAGACTTCTTTTGACTTCAGCAGGCATTCATGTATGCAGCGCATATGCACACATGCAGGTAAAATAGCAACATACAAAAAACAAAGTAAATAAATATAAAAAAAAAAAAAAAAGTAAGAGACCTCCATCTTGTCATGCACACCAAATGGGCACATTCACACAGGTACACACACACACATACACACACACACACAAACACACACACATCATAGCACTCTATTTTCATAACATCTAAAGAATATAGTATCATAACTCAATATATTAATTTTATGATGAAAGGGGGTAAAGACAAAAGAGATCAGAATTCAGTTTTATCTCCAAAGAAGCTTGCTCCCCAAGGACCTGAATAAATCAGTAAGTAGTGCAGGAGATAAAAAAGAAAAACATCCTTTTTTCTTCACTGCAGATCTCACAGATTCAGGCAGAGTGTTCTGAGCCTCTGATTGTAAGCATGGGTTTTCCTGGTTACCTGGCACAGCTGGCAGTTAATGAGTATTTGTTCCCATTATTCTTCCCGGACTCACCGCTCACTATCCTTTCTTGCCAGGTCATAGCACATGAGGACACCACAGGGCCGGGAAATACTCTTACCCAGTGTTTGTCTTGCTTTCTTTGCTCGGCTCTGCATCAGTGAACTTCACTTCCTTTCTCCCTGCAGCCTCTGAGGGTGTGAACATGTGTGTAGGTCTGTAGATCACAGAGGTTGTCAGGTCTATGGTATAATGGGACCATCAGGGAATGCCACCAGCAGCAAAGTCCCACAAAGAGGAGAAACCTCCGTACGTTTCTAGGTCAGAACTTACTCTAACAGAGCGAGCTGTGCAAGCCCCTTATATAGCAACTTGTTTAATTAAGATAACAGATGTTACTATTATACAAGTCCTAGTGAGCCACACTTTAATTGGACATTCATTCACATGGCTTGTGACTGGCAAAAACCAGTACAAACAACCATTTCCCTGCCATGGGTGTTTTTCCCACTACAATTAAATTGAATAAACAATGCATCCGGTATACATTCATTTAAATGAGACAGTTTTAATGGTACAGGAGTTTAATATGAACAATAATGTTAGAACAGAATAATTTTCTGGTTTAAAAGGCAAGTTGAGTTCCCTGTTGAATCCATCTATGGGCTCTGGGCTAGGCTGACAATCAGCTGCTGGGGAAAAATAGCAAAGAAAGTCTTCACTTGGGTGGTGTTTGATGTCTCATATTTATAATGAGAGAGAGAGAGAGAGAGAGAGAGAGAGAGAGAGAGAGAGAGAGCTGCTTGCAGCTTTTATGTTGAGATTTTAATATAATCTGGACTGGAAAGAGCAATAATTGACAGCCTATCATTCCTGTCAGTGTACTAGAGAAAACAAAGACAAGACACACACACACACACACACACACACACACACACATGCATGCACATACAACTTTAACAGTATTGTGATGGTTAATCTTGGCTGTTAAGTTGTCCGAATTTGGGATCAACTAAGACATGCTCACAGGGCACTGTGAAAGTTTTGGGAAGACTGAAAGCAGGGGAAGACTTGCCTTGAGACTGCAATGACCCGGGATTATGGACGAAGGGTCTAGGAGAGCGTCAATCTGGAATGCCTCAGATGAGGGTGGCTGGGATTGGCTTCCTCTCCCTCCCAACCTGGCACCATAAAGTCTACTGCCCTATCATCAATAGTAAGAATTTATTACCCTTACAGTTGTCAATCTCCACTCCTTGTTTGACCTTATATGGTTCTTCCCCCTCCCCTGACCCTACAGCGCAAGCATTCAGATGAAGCATCTTCCAACATGCCTGCCTTGGCCAATTGTATATGGCCATACAAACCTTGCCCCAGAGACCCTGGATACCTACCCAGGGACACAAATACCCTCCCTCGATAAACTGAATCAGTTCTCCAAAGCTGTTCCTGGGTGGGTGGATGTTCTTTGCCTGTGTACTCACTGCAGAGCAAGACGGCCTGCAGTCGCCCTCCAGGTTAAGTTTCCCTCCCTCCAGCCCAGCTTGGTGTGCAATGGGCCCGGCTATCCAAAGAGGGAAGAGGACAGGTTTGGCAACTTTCCTGAGAACAGGCAGCATCCTAGAGGCTGCCTACTTTTAAGGCTGCAGTACCCCACCTGTGTGCTTTTGCTCCTTGCTGGTGTGTGCATCTACTCTATTGCTGCTTTGATTGTCATCCTCTCTGACCCTTGGTTCACCAGGATTCTCCCAGGCCTTTATAAATGGCCAGGGACTGCTAAGGTTTTCAGCTTTGTGCACTGAAAAGCAAGCTGCTGGATTCTCAGCCTTTCTGGCATGCAGAAAGTCTGGATTATAAAAGCTAATCTAATAAAATCATGTGTGTCATATATTCATTATATCTGTTCTGTTCCTCCGGAGAAACCTGGTAGATATAACTGGTTCTCAGGGAAGAAAACATATATAGCATTTGTTTAATCTTCCAAGGGAAATTTCTAAGAAGGCCACATTGGACTTCTTCATTAGTCAAGGAGTTGTAAAACGTTCTTGATCTTTCCAGTTATCACCAGAAACAGGGACAAAGGGGTAGGTTCAGATACAAACTTTCAAATATCAGTGAGCACAGTGTTCATCCATGTAATAACAAGAAAAAATGGCTCAGAATTTTTTAAATAGTAATTAAAAACAAATTCAATCTATTACCAAAGCTTTGTAGAGTTTTTCAAGTTATTATTCTTATCTTGTGTGTTGCAAGGTACTCTCAATTTTATGTTCTTGCTTCTTTCTTTTCAAATCTTCGTTACTATCTCTGGCTTGTATTTTCTTTAAAAAAGAAAAAAATATTTTATGCCGGGCAGTGGTGGTTCATACCTTAATCCCAGTACTTGGGAGGCAGAGGCAGGCAGATCTCTGTGAGCTCAATCAGTCTGGTCTACAGAGTGAGTTCCAGGGCAGCCAGGGCTACACAGAAAACTCTATCTTGAAAAACCAAAAATAAAATAAAATCATTTTTTATGCATGAATAGTTTGCATAGAAGTTTGATGAGATGGTGCCTATGGAAGCCACGACAGGGCCTGGTCCTCTGTGCAGTGGTTCTCAACCTTCCTCATTCTGCAGCTCTTTAATACAGTTCCTCATGTGGTGACCTCCAACCAGAAAATTCTTTTTGTTACTCCTTCATAACTGTAATATGTTGCTACTGTTATGAATCATAATGTAAATATCTGACATGTAGGATATCTAATATAAGACTCCCAAAGGGGTCGAGAACTACAGGTTGACAATTACTATTTTAGTGTTACAGACATTTGTATACTGCCATATGGATATGTGGAACCAAGCCAAGGTCCTCTGCAAGAGCAGCAAGTGTTCTTTAACACCAAGCCACCTCTTCACCTCCTGGATTTTTGAAATCATAATTTTACTGCAATAGCAAGAATACAAATGATATTGCAAGAGCAATGGTAAGTGACCACTGGTGCTGCATCTTGACATGGAGACATAGTTCACATGGCTAGAGTTCTCATGCCATTGGTAAAATGGAAGTTTTCCTTACTCCAGCCAATTACTGTCATAGACATGCAGACTACTGCAGGTTCTGAAGAGGAGTCAGAAATCTGGATACATGATACATTTCACATTGTATTTGTTGGAAGCTAATTTAAAAATATGAAACATGGAACTGAGCTAATATACTAAGCTCCTTAATGTAAGCTAAAGGGGATGGCACAGTAATAGAAATATTTACAAACAGAACAGGCCTGGGGACCCCAGTTCAATCCCCAGATGTCGCAGGCAGCAGAAGAAAAGTGACTGCCCAGAGCTCTCCTCTGATTCTCACACACACACACACTGTGGCACGTGTGTACCTGCATCCCCCCACATTTACAAAATGATAAATACACAGAATAAGCAAGAATTTGGAAATGAAAGCTGGAATTGATGAAGGCTTCACTAGGTATCTTTCAGACCTTCTACTGGCACCTTTCACGGTTTCTAACTGGTATTCTTGCTAGACATTCTAATTGTTTTTCAGTGGTAAGAGGGATCCTTAGTTCAGAAATAGTTACACCACCAGCGTATACATAGCAATGGTTAATTGGCGACCTCTATGGACCCATCTAAGCGCAGTTGTTCAGTAAATATAAAACTATGGTGCTGGGAACCAGTGATTCCCATGTGTTGGAAAGCTACATGAGAAAGAATGTTTGGCAGGGTTTCCCAGGGTGTTCCCTTTCCTGTGGTCCCTGAGCACTGTACATTCCTAGGCTCTGTCTTTCCCCCTTTACCTCATCTGATTTCACAATGACTTATCTAAGGCATGGGCATTCTCAGGGATGCCTTGGCAGCAGCAGACTGGAAATCATGTTCTGTCTGCAAAGCTTCATCTAAGTCTAAAATCTGCATAATCAGAGGTGAAATGCTCCTGTGAATCGGTGCATTCTTCAAAGATGATGGGAATCTCTAAGCCTTTTCATACTTTTATTGCACACATATATAAATTATAGAAACATTTCAGTGATAAAATATTCCATCCAACTTTTGAAAGTTCCCAAATGAGTATAGATGAGCAAACACATTCAGTGAGTGTTGTATTTTATGGAAAGATAAGGAGAGAAGAAATATGTTTGGTGGAGGTGAGGTATGGTGTGGGGGAAGGGGGTGTCTCTTCCGGCCCTTGCTGAGGCATCCCTTCCTCTTTTGAGGGACCAGCCACACGGTATAGTGTAGAATAGAGTTTATTCAGAGCATAGAAAGGGGAGTTGAGAGAAAGGCAGAAGAGAGAGAGAGAGAGAGAGAGAGAAAAGAAGAAGAAGAAGAAGAAGAAGAAGAAGAAGAAGAAGAAGAAGAAGAAGAAGAAGAAGAAGAAGAAGAAGAGAAAGAGGAGGAGGAGGAGGAGGAGGAAGAGGAGGAAGAGGAGGAGTAGAGGCCAGCCATGAGCACATGGAGAACGTGGGGGGGTGGGGGGAACGGGGAGAGAGGGGGAAGAGGGTAAGGGAGCAAGAGCAGGAGAGCAAGAAAGATAGGAGGGGGCAAGCAGTCCCTTTTATAGTGAGTCAGGCATACCAGGCTGTTGCCAGGTAACTGTGGGGTTAAGCCTAGACTAAATGCCAACAGAGAGGTGTACGTGTGTATGTGTGCGGGAGGGTGTACATACTCATGCGTGTCTGTGTGTGTGCAAGCTCATATGCATATGTGTGTATATACATATTCATGTGGGTATGTACGAAATGTAATTTTTAATCTATCTTGACAAAAATCTTCCTTGCACAATCACCCTACACCAACGTTAACTAAGTGTTCTGCATTTTTAGTTACTGCCTCTTTTTTCCATTCAAAATAAAAAGTGAGCATTAATTTTTTTTTTAATATATATCATAGCCCAAGAGGAAGGTAAAGGGGTAGTCTTCTTAACCTGGTGGAAATGTCTGTTTTTCTTCTGGATATTCTTTGCTTCTTTCCTTCTTTCCACCTCCCTTTCAATACAGACAAATGATCATTAATAACTTCATCCAGGATGAACAAATGGAACAAAATGACTGACAACTTTGATGGGAGTTGAGTAAGACAGTGCAGTTGTTAGATGTGGAGGCTGTCAGACAACTTTAAGAAGCAGGGAGGTGTATGGGACAGAAAGTACAAACAACTCATGGACAGCAAAGCCCACAGTCAACAAACAACAAGATTGGGTGGGTCACTGAGTTGGTTTTCTGATGTGAAAGAGTTGGGCTAATGCGATTACATGAGGACTCATACTTTGATCCCTTGTCATGAATCATTCTCTACTGCAGATTGTATTTTGAACATGGCGTGAAATCCATGCAGATATTTCCAGGTATCCCATGGAAGTCTAACTGGAAGACATTCTTAGATAATGAGTGGCTTCAGCTGATTCCTCCATCAGAAGGGTATCATTTAGCCAATCTTATGATATTACAGAGACCTCCATCCAGATTCCCACTTCAGGACCAATGCATCCCACCCTTGAACTTGACTCAAGGATAGTGTTTGGTGACCCTTCACAGCTGTGTCTATTCCTGATCTTCCCTCCACTAAGGTTATATTGATTACATCGGGTGGGATGAGGTCAGTAGTAAACTGACCAAGGACTTAGATATCAGGCCCACTTGCTTCCGACAGGAACATTTCTGAAGGTCTACATTTCTGGAGCTTCCAGCAGGATTGACTGGATCCTCATTTGCAGCCAACTAGCACAGCAGGGTTTCATTTCCTTCCTTACCTCCCTACTAGTCTATCCCCAGAGAGCATTGCCCATAAAGTTTTATGCTGTAGTTGCCTTATACAAGGTTCCAGCACCTGTAAGGAAATGTTAATATTATGTCTTATTTCAGATATTTGTTAAATAAGAATCGAAGTTGTTTTTGGAGATTTGAGACTATAAAGGTTATACTCAGTGCTGTGATCTTGCATTATTTTGTTTTTAGCAAGTATTTAATAATAGTCCAATACAGGAAAACAGAGTGTGCTATATATTCAGAACCAAGTAGTCAATTGCTCAGTAGAGAAGCAGAATGATAAAGTACAGAGAGGTGGACCTGCCTTGGATAGCTAGACACAATACTGCTCATGCACAGCTGTTGTTAGATGGTGTTTGTTTACTTTTTATTTTTTTTGAGACAGGGTTTCTTTGTGTAACCCTGGTTGTCTTGGAACTAGCTCTATAAACCAGGCTGGCCTCGAACTTACAGAGTTCCATCTGCCTTTGTCTTCTGAGTGCTAGGATTAAAGGTGTACACCACCATAGCCCACCTTGTTTGTTTGTTTGTTTTACTCTATACTTTTGTGATCACAACAATAAAATGGAAAAATAAATTTATAATCTAGCTACATCAAAATGTTGCTGCTAATATAAAATTTAATAAAGCAGGTACTGTGTTTCTGTTGGTGTATAAGAAGATGTAGCACACATCAAAGCAAAACAAAGCTAAGACAAACTAATGATAATTCATGAATTCTTGAGCCACATTCTTACCTTGCAGCTTCTTATTTAAATGAAATAGTACACATTATTAGGAATTTCATAGTACGACCAGTTTTTAATGAATGAATTTCTTTTTAAAAACTATCTTACTGTAATTCTATTATAAGACAACCATGAATACAAAGATATATAAATGGAAGGTAAAGAA
This sequence comes from Uromys caudimaculatus, assembly GCA_028551405.1. Classification (NCBI taxonomy): domain Eukaryota; kingdom Metazoa; phylum Chordata; class Mammalia; order Rodentia; family Muridae; genus Uromys; species Uromys caudimaculatus. The sequence goes on from CM052700.1 coordinate 38,178,267, forward strand.
TGAGATATGCTTCAACCAGATTGTACCTTCTAAAACCCACAACAGCTATGAAAACAGATATGGATGAATCCATTTATGAGAATAACACTCTCAAGACCCAGTCACTTCTCAATGGTGTTATCAGCTGGGATGTAAATCTTCAATACAGAAAGGAGGGGCACTCATATCTGAACCAAAATTCCAAGCCAGTTGCTAGGGAATTGTTTGTGGTCATTTAAAATATTACACTATAAAATATATTAATATACATAATGTCTCTATAGCCACAGAAGATGCTCTTTAATATAGAATGAAGTCATCTATGATAAGTTGAGGTAAACAAGAGAGTTTACTGAGTTAACTTACTATTTACTAAACATCCATTGGTTCATAACATAGTCACTGTGGACTATTGGTCATTTCTTCTCCTGACCACTTGGCTGATTAGAAGCTTTCACTCACAAATACTGCACAACATCATCAGATAAAATTTATGGTCAATCACAAGCCCAGGAAGATTCAGATTCATACCCAGAGTACAGTTTCTATCTACTGGATGCACATGTCTTTGTGTGACCACAAACATAGACCATTGCTTTTTATATAGACCATCTGTGTTCATTAATCTGCATAAATTATGAGATCAACAAAGATGTTGCTGCTAAGAATTTCCTGAGTGTTATTTCTTCCTGCATGGAATTTCTGCCTCTTGATCCTTGAGAGAGCTACAAGCAAAGCCTTCTTTGTCCTGTGCTAATTATAGCCTTGAATTGTTCACACTATCATTTATTTATTTACTAGTTTCTTGTTGAGACAGGGTTTTATATGCCTGAGGCTAACCTGGACCTTACTACATAGCTAAGCATAACTTTGAATTTCTGAACCTTGAGTTTCTGAACCTTGAATTTCTGGTCCTCCTACCTCTACTTACTGAGTTCAGGGACTATAGACATCACACATCAATGGTGCAATCCTAGGGATCAAACCCAGGACTACGTGCATGCTACTCAAGCACTTTTTTGGGCTACATCCCTAGTTCTCCACACTATTCTACATAGAAATGACTTTTTGCAATTTAGCTATTCATTTATAATATCCAATTTAACTGTCCAAAATGGAGACTATGCCTAGCTCATACCAACCCTCCCTTATCTTGAGTCCGTAGGAACCAGTCAGTGATAGTTAAATGTCTCATACTTAAGCTTTCTCATATGGGATTTTTACTGTTATACCATCCTTAAGGCACACATTCCCACATTGTTCTCCTGATTCTCTTTGGCCTATTCAACCGTGTATGCCTGGTTCAGATGGATAACCCACAGACAGCTGTACCTTGTTCTCTGTCCAGCAATTTAATCAACATTTTTTTCTAACCAGTCTTTATTATAATTCTGGCCATGAAAAGTAACATCAGAGTCACCACAATAAATTAATATATATATGTTCTTCATTTCAGGTTTAAAGCATTTATTTATTTATTTATCTATCTTCAACCCTTAATTCCTTGAAGATTCTGTACAATAATGTTCATTTGGAAATAGACTTAGATATCACAATTCTAAGATATTCTCAATACAGTTTTCAGGTTAAATGTTCTGAGGAGTGTACTGCAGAAAGTTCAAATTGCATTTCTTATTATTGTTTGATTAGAGACAACTTCTTTGTATGACATGTGTCACTTCTCATCAAATATTAACAATTACTGTGAAAAGTATTGATGCAATTATTTACTATTTAACCTTTGACTTAAACATCCCTATTTGAAAACTTCATAATTTGGCCTACCTCACAGGATTGAATTTTAATTCTTGTTCTTTATCATTATGTAATTTGTCTCATGTATAAAAGTCTACAAGGCACATTTCTGATATCTTGCTGGATCTCCTAATCACTATTTCTTGTGGGGAAGGTTTGGCTAAGATTTTACTATTAAAAGGAAAACCTTTCTTTAAAAAGATTTATTTTTATTATTGTTTTTAAGTTATACATGTGTATATGCATGCTTGCATGCATTTGCGCATGTGTGGCTAGCATGAGTGTGTGTGTGTGTGCATGCGTGTGAAAGAAAGAGAGAGGGGAGGGAGCACATGTGCACATATATATGTGTGCAAGTCAGACGAGGACATCAGATCCTTGGAAGCTGGAGTTAGAGGTAGCTATAAGCCACCCATTAACCCATTATGGGTGCTAGGTACTCTGGTCCTCTAGAAGAATGGCAAATGCTCTTAACCAATGAGTCGTCTCTCCAGCCTGAGATGTTTTTAATCATAGAAACTGTACAGATTTAACTATGCTCCCTAGATGGATCTTTGCTTGGGTAGTAAAATAGATACAATCGAACATGTGAATCATGCTGAAAGTATTGCTGTGTTGAATTTCATTGTGACATTTCTATCTTTGTTCTGATAATCCCCCAACTATTCTAACTTCCCCAATTACTTTTATCATTGCTATTGCTTTTACTTTTGTATAAGCCTCCATTATGAGTCTTTGTGTTGTCTGATTCCTCTATTTATTCAACACATACTTCCTAACACTGCAAATTCTATTCCTGGAGTGACGAACACGCAGGGCTGGATGCATGGGAGGTCTGTCCTCACACAGCCTGCAGACAACTCAGGAATACAGAGAAATGTCAAATCAACCAAGGCACGAATGAGTTATTAAAATACAGAAAAATGTGAACAAAGACGTGAAGAAAACACATGCTGATGATGTGTTGGTGTCATGGCAAATTTCTATTATCAACTTGACTGGATTAGAAAAACACCTTGGGAATTAATGTGTCAAGATTCTAGATGTGCCTGTGAAGATTTTAACAGAGAAAATTGAGGGAGAAAGACCTGTTGAAACTGTGGGAGACATTTCCTTTATCTGATTCTTGATCACTCCAGCCCATCAAGATGTGAGCAAGATGCCTTAGGCTCCTGCTGTCACAGACAACCTGGTTCCCCCCATTTCCTTCCCTATTATGGTGAATCTGAATTTCCTTAAACCATGAGCCAAAATAAATCCTTCCTTCATTACCTTGCTTCTTTTCTTTCAGGTATTTTATTATAGCAATTAGAAAAGCAACCAATTCAGTTGGGAAATAAGGTGCACATACATGCCTTTTGGTTGTTTTTGTTTTAACAATTACCCATCAGCTAGATTTCTGTTTTATAAGTCCATTAATGGCCATGGGGCAGAGAATAGTGGGGAAGCACAGTAGAGCAATAAGTGGTGGCTACTGCAATGGTCCAGAGAAAATGCTGGTGGTTGGACCAGGGAGTTGGTGATGTTGAGAGGCAGGAGATAGATACTTATCTTTGGAAGTAGGATTGATAAACTTCATTAATATATTAGATATGCAGGATGGGAAAGCAAAACAATAATTTCCACGTTTCCTACTTGGAAAATGGTAGGAAGGTTGTATATAGCTAGGAGAAGCCTGGGTTTCAGGGCAGAGGTAGGTGGCTAGGATGAATGGCTCAGGGGATAATTTTGAACCAAAGTTTGAGGAGCAACAGCAGTTAGAATTTAAAACCAGTAGGTAAGGATGCTCTCCTTAGAGAGACAGGTGGAAGTGGAAGGATCAAATGAGGAGTGTAGATGAGGGAGAACTTGCTTTGATGTCCTGGTGGAATGGTACAGTAGAAAGTGAGAGGAAAGGAGGGCCTGGTGTTGAGAGGAGGACGTGAGCAGGAAGGGTTGAAGACCTTGAGACAATGAGAAAGAGAGACGTCGATTTTGAGGTGCACTCTTTTCTGAGTCAGAATACATTGTAAACCCCTCAAAACATTTTTCCTGACCGTGGGAGCATCCAACTTCAATTTTCCTTTCATAACAACTGCATGCTTTGGAACAAACCACCTTTTTTTGGAATAAAAACTTTAAGATCAAATCAATATGTGGGAAAGTGGATGTTATGAAAGCAACTAAAAACATAAAAGTTCAATTGTATTTTTATAATACTAATCAGAGAAACAGTCTAGACTAGTGATTCCTAAGCTTCCTAATGCTTGTCACCCTTTAATATAATTTCTCATGTTGTGGTGACCCCCAACCATAAGATTATTTCTGTTGCTATTTCATGACTGGAGTTTTGCTACTGTTATAAATTTTAATGCAATATGTGTTTTCATGTGGTCTTTGAGGGATTAAGAACTACTGGTCTTAGACTAGTGAGAACCACTGCTCTAGACCTTTTCTTCCTCCCTTCTCTCAAGCACACAATCATTTCCACAATGAGACTTTAGCCCCCGCCCCACCTCTCTTTGTTAAGGTAGCATTAGGTGAAATCCCTCAATGCCCTCCCTCTCCTACATCAAACTTGTTTAATCATCCTCTGAAGGCTCTTGAAGTTGAAGCCATGATCATCAGCCTACGGTAGAGGTGGGAAGGGAGGAAATCTTTAGACTATGGAGCTGAGTTTAAGTTGGGAGTTATATAACAGAGTCCTAACTCTTTTGCTTCTAAGCTTTGTTTTTCTTTTTATTATTATTCTTTAACCTTCTTTTTATAGTCCAGTTCCTCATT
>CM052700.1:38185263-38213172 GCA_028551405.1 Uromys caudimaculatus
AGAAACACCATGATGGATATTTACTAGAAGGATCATAATTAACTATGGCATATCTGTTATTGAAATATGAGGGTGAAACTGTACAACAGAAAAATCAGGGCCCAAAACAGTGTGTAATCTCAGCTCTTCAATATTTACATAAGCCATCAAACAGATTTTTCTTTCCAGAAATGGCAAAGTCAGGAGGAACTCCAGTTATGGCCTTGCTTCCACTGAATAGGAATACCAGTTACATCACCCTGGTTCTAATTGTTCTTAATTATATGCCACTTTGGTTTGGGCGTTTTCATGATCACTTAAACTCATTTGACGATACCAAGCTATTTCATCTGAACAAGGCACTGCTGAGATAATTCAAAGATTTCATTTACCTCTTCTCCGAGGGGTTTAGCTGGTTCTGACCTAGCCTTGAAATCAAGCCATTACCCCTGTACCCCGCAACTCTCTCCAACTATAAAGCCTATGGATACAAAGGCTGCCAATTCATTACTGAAAATTTGAGGTGATTAAGAGTCAAGACTACAGGGGCCATTCATACTATTGATATTAAAAGCACTATCAATTTCCCACTGCTCTAAAAAGAAGGTAATAAAATGTTTTATTTTTAATAGTAATTTTTTTTTTTTGCCTTATGACCCGATTCCAGATGCTCTGTGCAGTACAGAGAAACATAATTATTCCATCTTTCAGAAGTACTTATGAATTCATGGATCTTGTGATATGTAAGGCATGGATGCAATTCCCAGCTCTAGCACTGACAAGCTCTACAAGCTTCTGTTACACAAATGCACTGTCAGGCCCTGGTTAGAGTTAACAACAGCACTGACCTCATAACTAGTTTGTAAGGATCCAAAAGGATCTCATAAAATATGTAGCAAAGGTCATAGTAAAGATTTTTAAAAATGCAATAACAAATTGGGGAGGAAGGTTTGAAAATGTTCATTTTTTTAAAATTGAGATTTATATAGTGGCCACAAGGCAACCAAGAAATACACCACTAAAGCCAAATAAAGAAGTTTCCTGACTCCCCAAGGTTCCAGATGCTTAAGATTTATTCATGAATGCAGCAGTGACAGAGAGTGATCAAAGTCTCATTTCAGCTTAATGGCTGGAGATTCCCCAGGGCTTCCTGCAGCCAAGCTGACACACAGTGTTTCTGTCACTATTATTTTGTATCCATCGACATTATTTCATAATGCCAATAATCTCTCAGGAAACTCATAGCATCTTCTTCTTGAGGATGATTCTGTTTCTTCCATCTAAACTCTGCAGACATTGAGTCTGCCCCACCCTCATCTCTTGCACTTATGTGACTTGCTAATGTCCGCCATCTAATACTGCTTATGCCAACATGCACATACACCCTCTCTTCTGTTTGCTTCTTTATAAGGATCACTTGCTTTGCCAGCAGCTCCTACTCCTATTCTGTTGGGAGTCACTATTGGCAGGTTCTGCCTGCCAGGGATGCTATCTTCTCTGAGTGTTCCCTAAGTACCACTGTTTGAGATGGTTGGACTCTATTATGTTCATTTGTGCTTTGTTGGTGGTTTTTAAATTGCTTCATGGGTGTATTGTTGCAATAACAATGTTTTATAAAGCCCTAGGAAGCAAGTCTCATGATTTCTCTCTTTTCTCTCCTGAGCTGGATATTTTATGAACATAAAATTAAAAGAAAGCCACTATGTAAACAAGCTGGGGTGACTGTGGGTCCCTGACAAGGGGTGGGTTTCTAGATTGTCTTTGCTTTGCTGCAATGTGGAATTGGTCAGAGATGTAGAGAACATGCCAGGCTTCTGTTTGCCCTGCTGCTCTGCCAGTTTTTGCTTCCTGTGCTTTCATGTTTAAAGGCCCCACCCTTGATCTAATTTCTCCAAGGGGTTCACATCCTTCCAAAAGAAGCTTCCTTGGCAAAAGTCAAGAGCTCTTGCTCTAGAGAGCCAAGGGAAATAATTCAGGGCTCCAACCAAATTTCCTTGCCCTTCACTTTGCATTAGATGGGCCCAATGGAAGTGACAATTTAATCAAAAGTGTAAGCACAGGAAACCCAAATAAAGTTAAAATAGAAAAGAAACCCAGCCATGGGGAGGGGTATCCAGCTATGAGGATGCTTTCCTGTGCTGTCTGTCAGACAAAATGGGCTTTGGGAAACTTTCTCCTGTAAAGGACTAGACAGCATTTCAGGCTCTGGGAACTGAGTTTCCATTGTAATCAATCAGCTTTGTCCTTCTGGTGTGGAAACAGCTGTGGATGGTTAAGCACTGAACGCACATAGTTGCCTTTGATAAGGTGTCATGTGTGGACACTGAAGTTTGACACCGATGCAACTGTTGGGTGTCACAAAATGCTGCTTCCCTTCAGAGTCATTTCCCAGGTTTCAGACTACACAGACACAAGTGGAGGGTGGCGTCCAGCTTGGGGACACTAGTTTCTGTCTGCAAAAGAGCATTTTATGAAGAGATGTCCTGTGTAAAGGTTTTTTGTCTGAACAACAAGGCTCTTTGAAGAAACAGAAGAAGACCAGTGTGACTGAGGGGATAGCATTGAGTGTGAGTGAGGGGAGAGAGATGGTCTAGAGCAGTGGTTTTCACCCTCCCTAGTGCTTCAACCCTTTGATACAATACCTCATGTTGTGGTGACCCAACCATACAACTATTTGGTTGCTACTTCATAACTGTAATTTTGCTACTGTTATGAATCATAATGTAAATATCCGATATCCAGGATATTTGATATGTGACCCTAAAGGGGTTGTGACCCACAGGTTGAGAAATGCTGATCTAGAGTCTTACAAGACATGGGATACCCTAAGTATATGAGGGACACTGGCACGGGCTCACTTAGGAAACACAAAATATCCACAGTCTTAGGATTTGTGAAAAATTATGATTTGGACACACATACACACACACACACACACATACTCCCACCTACACATGTGCATGCATGCATACTGCATGAATGCACCCATACATGCACATGAGTATGTGTGTATGTATTATGTGTGCTGTATGTATATGGTTGCATGTATATGTGCATGTGTACGTATATGTGTATATGGCATGTATATGACACATGTGTATGTATATGATGTATATGTGTACGTATATGTGGATGTTCATGCTATACACTGGTAGAGAAGCCAGAGGAAGATAGAAGATGACATGGTCTTTGCCTTGTTCTTTTGAGATAGGGTCTCTCGCTGAACATCTATCTAGAGGTGGCAACAGTAATCCCCCTATCTCTGCTCCCAAGAGGGATGGGGTCAGAGGCATGTGTGTGGCCAAGTCCAGCTTTTTATATGCGTACTAGCTCAGGGCATTGTATATCAAGTACTCTTACCAGCTGAGCCACCTCCTCAACCTGAGGCTTGGTATATCTCTGTTAGGGTTGGTACAACCAACAGTTACTAATATGCAGAGCTATACTTGGGAAGTACACCTGGGTCTTTGCTGTCAAGATGGAGAAATTCTGCCCCTGGGAAGCCTGGTGATTTCCTGGTTGAATGCACAGTAAGTCACAACATGTACTCTGAATACAGCTGCCAAATTCAAATGACTAAGAATAGAATGCCCCTTAAAGGAAGTGTAGAGAGATATGGCCGTACACCCTCCCCCCCTCGAACTCTGTCTTATCTTCAGTGAAATATAAGCTCAGTTTGTTACATTGTGGCTTTGGGTTTTGTGGTTGTTGTTGTTTGTTCTTTATACCTGGTTAAAATCAAGTTAAGAAATACTTCAGTCTTATTTCCAGTTAAAATATTCCATTTCCTTTCAAATAAAATATGTTTTTAAACACTGCTCCTTATAATTAAATATTCCACCACCACCTTCACCAATCCCCTCCAAGAAGCAAATGCTTTTGTCTGGCTGTTTTAATGGTTAATTTTTCTGATTGCTGTGATGGATCACCTGACAGAAACAACCTAAGGGGGTGAGCTATTAATCTAAGCCTGTGGTTTGCATCTATCAAGGCACGGAACTGTGCAGAATTCATATCCGCATCAGTGGTTAACATGAGGGTAAGGCTCCACATATCTTGGTGGCTCAAGAACCAGAAAACTCAGGCCAGAAGCAGGGCTAGAGTTTACCCTCCCCTAGGAAGCCACTACTATTCTTCCAAGCCTCACAATAGAAGGCTGCCATTACCTCACCAAACAGCGCCATTAGCTGGCAGCTAAGTATTTAAACACATGAGCCTGTGGGGGAGATATACCATATTCCAACTGTAGGAGGTGGTTTACTCATTACTTATGAAAATACTCTCTACAGTATTCTGGGCCCAGCAACGGGGGCCACCTGTGTGCTCTAACGACATCCCTCCCCTTCACCCTTGTTGCCTGTGAGGAGAAATGAATACTAGCTCATCACATCTATAAACAAAGTTTCCACAGGAGCAGGATAGTCTTTGCCCTTTAAACGACTGCACAAGTTTTTTTAGTCTCTCATTTTATGTCATCTACAGAACTCTGATTTCAATGACATTATGTCTAGCATATTAAATATTTGTTGTACAGAGGGGGAATGAGAAACGTGACAGGCATTTATTAAAATGAATTAATCAGAAGTCTGATGTGGGAAGCTTCAGCGTTTAGAAACCCGGGTGAGGGCTGGTCCCAAGGAGCGCTGCTAAGAGGTTTAACAGTTTTAAGGTTAATATAAGGATTGACAATGAGGAAAGGGACAGAAGGTTCTCTCTAGCTAGCAAAGAGAACATTCATATAGGAAACTGCAAAGGACATTTTAAAAGAAAACAAGCATTGCTTTTAGATTTCAGACCTGATTTTACAGTTTCCCCAATGAGTTCCACATATATATGTTTGAGACCTAAGCAATCCTCAGCAGCTCGAGACAATCAAGGGGTCAGGCCAGGCTCAGATGGTCACTGTCTTAGTGTGGTCAGTAAGTACATTCACCCCTGACCATAATATTACATGATGTACTACATTAAGGTACAAAGGACTGCTGTGGTTAATTTTTGGAGTTCCAAAGAACTACCCACAACAAATGTGTCATAAGAGACATTTAAAAGAAGGATCTCTCTACACTCATAAATGCACAGAGGTGCTAAAGCCCATAAGCTTCTAAGCATCTCATCCATAGCTCCAAGTCAGACAAGCTGAGGTAACAGGTGAAAATTCCAGAACTAGATTTAGAGAAACAGGATAAGGTTTATTTCCACAACTGTGCCTGCAAATTAAAGTGATATAGCGTCTTCCATAAGCAGGGCAACAGATCCCAGGAAGAGCCACGTGGTGCTTGCTGTTGCTTTGATGTTGTTTTGCCTCCAAGGCAGGATTTCCATTATTATGGAGATGAACTGCCTCTAATTATTGCAATAACATAATTGTTCCCTAGGGCAGAATCCCTAATAACAGAACAGTATAGCTCTGCAGCAACTGTACAAGCTATCCTGAGGGCAGGTTTCTCATTAGGAGCACATATAGAGACATTCTGCCTCCAGAAGAGAAACGGATCCCCGCAAGCAATAAGCTTCTCCTCCCACCATCGGCCTTCTGGGCAAATATCTGCCATCACATTTGGCGTCTTCAGACCTGGGTTTCACACCTTGCATACAAGGTGGAGTTTTATGGCCCTGTGCTGGGATTCCCTTCCATGTTTTACAAGAATTTCAACTCTCTTAAATGCCTTTGGGAAGACAGGCAAATTGAGGCCATGATCCGATTTCACCTTGGAGGCAGATGTCAGTGTCTCTAAAAAGACACGCGAACATGATTTTATTCCTATTTTGGTTGCGTGTTTTAACAGATTGCTAGCCTTCACGGGGTATACTGTGTAGGGCAGGCAAACCCAAATATGTATTTCATTCCAAGAAGACATAGTGAAAATTCTAAATGCTTAATGTGGTTTTCCTGTCTGTCTTCACAACTGGTCCACAGTGACCTAAACGTGTTCTGTCCAAAGTGATGATAGGCTGCTAAATCAGACATCTCTTTGAGTAATTTAGTCGAGCCTCTTTGTATGTATGTATGTATGTATGTATGTATGTATGTATGTGTGTATATATGTTTGTATGTATGTATGTATGTGTATATGTATGTTTGTATGTATGTATGTGTGTATGTATGTATGTGTGTATGTATGTATGTATGTGTGTATGTATGTATGTGTGTATGTATGTATGTATGTATATGTATGTATGTGTGTATGTATGTATGTATGTATGTGTGTATGTATGTTTGTATGTATGTATGTATGTGTGTATGTATGTATGTGTGTATGTATGTATGTATGTATGTGTGTATGTATGTTTGTATGTATGTATGTATGTGTGTATGTATATATGTGTGTATGTATGTATGTATGTATGTGTGTGTGTATGTATGTGTGTATGTATGTATGTATGTATGTATGTGTGGTATTTTTTTAGAAGAGATGACTCATTTTATTTCTCTTAACTTGATCCTATCTTTCCCATGTTAGGTTCTAGCTTTTCAGATATGCCATCCCCTTCCAGTTAACAGTTGGGCCTCTGGGAGGTGAAGGGATAAATGATAAAGTTCGGGGAAAAGCAAAGTCATTTACCTCTCAATCATAGAAATAAGAAAGGCTGCATGGGAAATGAGCAATCCCCTTTGGTGGTGGCCAAATGCACAGTATCTAGGTTCTTGGGCTCAGTCATAGTCCGCAGTAAGTCATAACAAGCCACTGATGCTGTGAGTTATCAGATATCATTCAAGATACACAGGGGTTCCAGGAGTTTGAAGACACTTCATACAGTTAGGTACCTGATGCTCTTTCCCCTTCAAGAGCACAGGCTCAGGTAGTTTTGACCTGGTCTTCCAGTTCATCAAGAAAACATCCCTGAGACACTAAGTAGAAGGTGTAACCATAAATTACTAATACCAGAGCCAGGATGCCCAGGCTGGTTGTAATGTTTTGGGTGAACCACTGTGGCAGTGTTTTCTGCTACTAGGAAAACTGCATCTGCCCCATAAACTGCTGCTACTCAGGGATCAAATTCTCCCCTGATGAGTTAATACACTGAGCAAACCCGGCATTTCCAGTCTCAGCATCCAAAGGGTCACTAACTCCATGCTGCTGCTCCACCCTAAGCCCTGGCCCTCTGAATATTAGAAGCCACTTGCTCTTTCTTGTATAATTCTACTGTTTTGGCTTGTGTCTGTTACAGTCTAGCTGTGATTTTCTCTCTTTTAGTCTTCTTCTTGTCCTCCTTGGCAACTTGCTTCTTTATCTTCTGTGAAAGTGATGGTTCCTGAGGGCTCCTTCCTTTGGCCCACAAAGTGCTCTGACCTCAACACTATTGCTGATGAACTACTTTCCAGAGCTTCTTACCTACTGGTGCCGGCTAGTTCTCTGTGTGCATTTCTCAGCTTAGCGTGTGATGTTTCCAACTTTCTACCAGCAAATGGCCATGAAGCACCACCAGGCAGGGGTCTAGATGAAAGTGTGACAGATTGGAAAGGCCCAATGAACATATAGTAGCCCACCCAAACGATATGGCAAGGTTTGAGAGGACATTAGACAGATACAGGAGGACTTACCTGTGCTAACTTGGAGACAGAGAAAAGGGGCCACAAATTATGGATTGAAGGAGTCCTCAGAATCTAAAAGTGGATTCTCCCCTAAAATCTCAAAAGGAAGAGAACCCGCCCAGTTGAGGCCTTTGATTTAGCCTAGTAAGGCACATTTTAGAATGTTGGTGCTTTTAATAGTCATATGCTAGTTTGGTGCTGCTTAAACCAAAATCACATTCCAAACACACACACACACACACACATACACACACACACACACACACACACACACACATGAATATTAACCATTCTTTCCTTCAAATTTCCTTTTAAGAAGAATTTTTATTTTTATGTTTTGTATCTTACTGTTTTGTCTATACGTATGTATGTATGTTCTGTGTGAACCTAGTGCCCATGGAAGTTAGAAGAGCACATCAGATGCCCTGGACCTGGAGCTATGGATGGCTATGAGACACCATGTGGATGCTGGCAACTGAATCTGGGTTCTCTGCCAAAGAAGAGAACTATGAACTTCTAACTATAGAGTCATCTCTCCAGGTCCCAAGTTTTTTTTTTTTAAATACTCATTATTGTAGCAAATACATTGTCACTCATCTGCTGTTTAAGTAGGGATCCTTGGGGTCATGTTTTGTTTTTGTCTCTTGCTTTCTCAATCCTTCTATTTAATATATCAATAAAGGCCTTAAATTCTAGCCCATATGTCTGTCTCCTTTCTTTATTGAAGGGACACTGATACCATTCAGCCACTCATGATTTCCATCCAAGCCTGCTGCTATCCTTGGCCTCCCTGAACTCATTATCTTCTTTCACTCTGGTTTTTGCTGCTGGTTGCCGATGAAGCAATCTTTCCATAGCATGCACACAGCTGGCCATAACTCCACACTAAAATCCTTCAATTCCCATTGAGGACGTTCAGGTCCAAGTCTAAGCTCCTCAGACATAAACATGAAATCTCTACACTCTATTGCTGTCTTTCATTTTTCAGTGTTTCTTTTCAACACTTAATATATCAACTTTATAACATAGCCCTCGGTGTTACTGCAAAAAACTCATGTGATCTTGCTCGTGGACCCTGGTAGTAGACTACGAGCATCTTGAGGACTGGCTTTATCTATTTTTCCCTTCTATTCTCAGTGCCAAGCAGTAGGCCTAGTGCACGGCAAATACCCAAGGAGTGCTTTATCACTCCTTGGAATGGAGTTGGGGAGGTTTAAGCAGATCATGTATGCTGCTGTCCAGAACCCAGCCAGTAGAATTTAGGCTAAAGTTTTGAGACTCTTTTCTGTGCTATTCATTAGCCTACCTATGCCTAGTTATTATCTATTAATTTTACATAGTGTATCACTTTCATGTATATGAGAAAGTATGGAGGCAGTAGAATGTTCAAATGTGATTAAGTCTTTTTGTACACAGTGTTAACTAGAGTAATATTGTTAGCATTTTATCTAAGCTCTGCCCCATAGTTACCTGGCAACAGTCAGGTATCCCTGACTCACTATAAAAGGGGCTGCTTGCCCCCTCAGCTCTCTCTTGCTTTCTTGCTCTCACTCTGTTCTTTGCCCCTCTCTTCCGATTCCCCTCCCCCATCTCTCTCCAGATGCTCATGGCCTACTGGCCTCTACTCCTCTGTGTTCTCTCTCTCTCTCTCTCTTTCTCTCTCTCTCTCTCTCTCTCTCTGCCTTTCTCTATCTCTACTACCCTCTCAACTCCCCTCCACATACCCTGAATAGACTCTATTCTATACTATACTGTTATGTGACGTGTACCTCCGGGGGAAGGGATGCCTCAGCATGGGCCCACAGAGGCACCCCCTTCCCCCACACCTGACTGCACAGCCACCAAACCTTCCTTCTCTCCTTACTTTTATAAAACACAACAAACATTCCATTCATTTCTTCCCCAGCTTCAGTAGGAAGCAAACTCTTTCTTCTAGGTGAATTTTTCTGACATCTATACTTACCTTTTAAACAACAGGTTATTTTTTAAAGTAACTATTTACAGTAAGCAATTTTCTAAGATGACTTATGTACTCCCCAGTTTTACTAATCTAAGTTCGCTAAACAATTTTCCATTTTGGAGAGGTCACTGAACAATAATGACTATTCTTCTCTGTATTGATGAGTAAAGGGCTTCTTTTCCTCATGAATGCTGCCTTTAATTCAGGGTGATATACTTTGAAGAAGACACTCAAAGAACTGACCAATATGATGCAGGGCAGGGGGTCACAAACAATATCATCTGAAGAGCATCAGAAAGAAATGGAATATCTGAACTTGGAGAAGATCTAAAAGAAGCAATGAGAGTAGGTTTCTAGTAAGTACATAAAGAGACAAGGAGAGAGAAGTAAAGAGGGATTTGTTTTGTTAGCATGGCTTCAGACTATAGAACCAAAAGCGAGTGGCTGGCGCTGGGAATATCATTTCTCACCTAGCTGGTTCTCCATCATTAGAAGTACCTGGGAACTGATGAAGGATAAGTATTGTGTGGACCCTTGTTCTGGATGAGGGGTGGGATCTGTAGGGACTGTAGTAGGGGGCATTTGGCAGTGCTGTCTGCCATTCTGAATTCTCAGTTTTTGCAGTCACAGCTAGATTTATTTGGTAAACTTTGTACATCACTCTCAGTCTAAGTCAGTGGTTCTCAACCTGTGTGTGACAACCTCTTTGACAAACCTCTTTGGCAGTAGCAAAATTACATTTAGGAAGGACCAAGAAAAGTAATCTTATAGTTGGGGGTCACCACAACATGAGGAACTGTATTAAAGGGTCACAGCATTAGGAAGGTTGAGAATCATTGGTCTAAGTGGTTGAAGGGGGCATTTCTCCATAAGCCTTCAAATATAATCATCTAACCCACATCCTCCAAATCAGTCCAAAAGTTAACTAGATACTCCTTGAGTGCACATGATTCGGAGAAGAACTGGGGCCAAGGCAGGTTTACTTGAGACCTAGCAAATCTGTTCTGGAATGTCTGTAATCACTTGGGATATAGGGCAAACTTACGGCTAATGGTGGCCCTCATACTACCAGCAGAAAACAGTTTGTTGGAGAATGGAACCAAGGTAAAGAAAGATGCTGATGAGACACAAGCAAGCATGACAGAGTTCTGATGGTTCCTTCTTAGCCACGCTTTGCGTGGCAGTCTACACAGCAGGTTCCCAAGTAGGCAGCCAGAAAATTCACTTTTACACTTAACCCAGTTTGAGATTAGTCTAACTTACAACCGTAAGGGTCCATCCCAACAGATATAATGGTATCCTTATATTTAAAATTCTAGAAGTTCAGGTTATTAATGATTCTGCTACTTCTGCATATTGATATTTTTTTGTTACAGCATAAAACCAATCTTATTTGCCTCAAGGGCCTTCTGTCGAAAAACTAAAAGTAAACAAAATAATCAACTTTATTCAGTTAGTAAGCTTAATTGCTCAATTCATCCAAATGATTGGGACTATTTCCATGGTGACTAGTGGTCCCTCCTGAGGACTGAAATAGTGAGGCTGTTCTAATATCTGATATCACTACTGCTAATAGCTTGGCAAATGTATAGGAAAATAGGAAGCATTCCACAACGTACGGATGTGGGGCCTGCCCTGGAGCAAAGCTAAACAATTATTTTACTTTTTCAACTTTAATTTGGATGGTTGGGTTAATATAAGTAAAGAAAAGCTAATATGTTTTAAATTTGTAAGCAAATAGAAATAATAATTTTATAACTACACATTTAAATCAATTAACGTACTGATGTTAAACCAGTAATTCTAAGGTTCTATCCACTGAACTAATACAACCACTATCATCTGACTTTAAAATAAACCATCCTGCATCTGCTTCATGTCCCTCCTTATGCATTTATGGTAAACTCATTTACGGACAATTAAGCAGTTGAAACTGGAATTAAATAGCAATTGATAAGCATGGTCTGACCAAATCTTTAAAAATAATAGGATTTAGGAAGAACATTAATAAAATAAGATGTTAGATAATGGAGTTTTGTCTTAGTGTAGTTACACCAGTGCTTTGTAATTAGGGGATTAATAATTTGTATTCAAAGGTTAAAGACTCACCATTTGATTGTGAAGGGTTTAGTCTCAACAGAGAATTAAGGCTAATAAGACAGTATGTTAGAAATTATTACTCAGTACTAATTATCCTTCCTATTGGTCCACTATCTCAATCTTCTCCTAAAATAGGGATAATAATTTTTCATTCACAGATAACAATTATGATTGATTTTGTTCATTTGTCCATTTAATTATCTTCCATCTCTATCAAAAAAAAAAGAGAGAAAAATAGCATTTATTTTTGCCAATGAGGAAACAATAGTTAGATCTGTTTGATTTCTAACTCTTAAACTGTATGAAGTGTTCAACAGGGCATATATCTTACTTAGAGGTTAAAAGTCTGTTGTTCATGCAACCAACTTGCTGTATAGATCCTTGGGTCTCATTATAATTGTATCAGCATGTTAGAAAGAAGTGGTCTCTTGTTTCTAAGAATCAGAATTTAAAAATAAATCATCTAGGTGTCTCCTTTTTCCTGAAAAATGCAATGGTCCAACATCTGCTTCTCCTCTCTCTGTGCCTGTGGGACAGGGGCATCCTGACTTTCCCCGTTATATTCCACTTGGATGGTTTTAATTAAGTGCATCAACATGACCAAATCCATTCTGCTTTATAACGGTGAAAAGAGTGCAGCAGAGACATGAGAGCACAGCACCCATATGGAGATGAAGTTTTAATACTGATGCTTTGGGACCAGCCTGGTGACACTGGAGGTGGACGTGATGAACACAGGAACTAAGTAATAGCAGGGAGTACCTTTAGGTGAAACACATTTTCTGCATCGAAGGAATGTGGAAGAATGCTTGATGTCTCTTAATCAAACCAACACAACATGAACAGAGAAGACTTTGTCGTAAGTATAGTGGTGGAAATAATAAATCAAATTCATTTGTCCTATAGAAACTGGCACGATAATATACTGTTTTCTCAGAGAAAATTAAATCGGTTTTGTGGAAGTGGTTAAGCTTTAGTCGTACTAAGCTACCATTCATGCCGTCTAAAATAGTAAGATGGCACTATAAATATGTGTGCATAGTTAAGTTGTTTCTTTTCTTGTAGGTATGTAGCAAGATTATATTTTTCTTTAAGATGACACTGGTTTGTTTGGGCTAGTGTAGTATCAGTAAACATAAAGTTGCTTCATTCCAGCCCGAAACACTAAAAGGCCGTGCATTTAACCCTTTTTATAATGCAGTGGTAAAGCTACAGAAAGAGCTGGTCTTCGGACATGGTCCTTGCAGGAGAGCAGAGCCACAAACAGATCTTTGCCGATATGTATTGAGAATGAGAAATGGCTTCCGCTGTTTTACACCATGATGGCTTCTTAGACTGTCATAGTGTACTCTCTAGGTTAGTCTTTGATAATTTCTCAAAGCAGTCATAGTTTTGATGTGTATTTAAATCTCATTTTATAAAGCATTTTTTTATGTAGAGTTTATTTTATTTCTCTCTCTCTCTCTCTCTCGCTCTCTCTCTGTATATATATAGATATGGAAGCCCGAAAAGGGCATCAGACCACCTGAAGCTAGAGTTAAGGAGGCCGTGTGCCACCAGACGTGGATGCTGGCTGTGGAACTGTGGCACTCTGCAAGCGCCTTCTTTAGAACCATATCATTCTCTTAATGTTGTATCCTTAAATCATCTTAATTTTAATTGATTATTTTATTTGTTTACATTCCAAATGTTGTCTCCTTCCTGGTCCCCCTCCATGAGTTCTTCAGCCCATTTCCCCTCCCCTTTGCTTCTGAGAGGGTGTTCCCTTACCCACCCTCCCACTTCTACCTCACCCCGTTAGCATCCCCCTTCCCTGGGGCATCTAATTGCTACAGGATTAAGTACAACCTTTCCAACTGAGGCCAGACAATATTTAATGGGGGCCATGGACCAGCCCATGTATGCTCTTTGATTGGTGGCTTAGTCTCTGGGAGCTCTGAGGGGTCCCGGTTAGTTGATACTTTTGTTCTTCCTATGGGGTTGCAATCCCCTTCAGCTCCTTCAGTCCTTCCCCTAACTCTTCCGTAGGGGTCTCTGACCTCTGTCCAATGGTTATAAACCTTAAACAATGCAGCCTTATTCTAAGCAATGCACATGGTGCATACTGATTATAATTCAATTATATTTTAAAATATGTAGCTATTAAATGTAATCTCACACAGCACATTTTGAGAAACACTATGGTAGAATAGATTGTTCCCTGTGTTTGAGTAAGAAACCCTGTTTTCTAGTACTGTTTTATTGCTAAATGGACTCGATATACCTGTCAAAGTATATCTGAATATTTGTCTTACTGCCTATAGACCAGCAGTGCTATCATGTTTGGTAAGAGAAGCTTCTTTTGCCTTCTGTTTGGGTTCCTACTGATGTAAGTGCTAAGGGCAAGTTGCTGCTGAATTCTCAGACTTCAGTAGGTCTTCTATATCATTTCTTCTAAAGTTTAGAAAGCATAAAGGAAGAGGGGGGTAGAAAATCCAAAGTATGCAATATTGTAGAATACTGTCCTGTGGGTAAGCTACAGCTGCTGTCCTCTTGAACTGCAGCAGGTCTACCTGCTTGCTCAAAACCTCTACCATTCTTGGGCCTGTTGATGTTATATTATAGAATAGGGTGGGAGTTATGAGGCTCCACTCCTTTAGGAGTTATAGGTTGTTCATGGTTGCTGAGGGAGAAAGAGACATTTGCTTCAGTGATGTAGTCACTGGTCCATGATTCTATAAGGAACCCTAACTGAACTCACTGGGTCACTGAAAAGCAAAAATCAAGAAATGAAATTAGAAGGAAGATTGTGTGGGGAGAGAAAAGGAACCTATGGCAGTAGGCGAGGGCAAGAGAGGATAAGGGCGGAATATAATTAAAACAAATAATATGCATGCACAAAAATGTCATAATAAAATCGATTATGCATAATTAATATATTAATAACAATAAAAGCTATTTGCTTTCAATTTACAGATTTGCCTTAAAATTTGAATGTCATTCCAGTATCCACTGGGCTGTTTCCTTAGTTTATCAGGAATCAGAAATGTCTATTATGAAGTTAATATGTGTGTGGATATATATCACTTAGAAACCATACCGTTTGTTTATAAAGACTATTAAAATGAACAACATCATCAGTGCAGTGATCTAATTTGTATATGCAAATGTGAGGGTGTACAGGTGTAAAAGGGCAGATACACACATTTTTAAATGCTTCCTTATTGGATCTATGAATACTTGCCCTTTAACATCAATTAAAATAATTATGTATACAGCTGGTAAATCCTGTCTTATGGGTGACAAACACAGGCTCATGCATAATTACCCCTTTCCAACAGATTGAATACATTACAGAAAGGGGTAGAGGATATTTTACAGGGGTGACAGCTAAGACAAGGTCTTGGAGATATGTGCTACTTGGTACTCTCTGATGTCAAACTCCAAGTAACCCATACAAATTTGCATCCTTTAAACAATATGCTTTCCAAATGCAATTCATATATTATAGGAAGCAGAGGCAAATAATTTAGATATTAGAACAAATCTGATGCCATAAAGAGATACAAATGAAATAATGAACAACCACGCAGAAACATCGGCTATATAGGCCACCTACATAACAGCAGGAAACATGACAGATTTTGGTAAATACTTGAAGAGTTGTCATGATATGGTACTAGACTGACTTGACTAAGCCAAGGAATTACGATGGGGAGATGCACACACAAAAAATTAGGCTTAAAGTATATTTTTAGTTGCTCACCTGCAGGCAACTTTTGAGTAGTCATGAAATCTCTCTGTGCTTGGAAGGCTTTCTAGAACCCCAGTATTAAGAAGAAACACGGAGGTCAGTGTTGCCTTTACCAACTGTCTTAAATACCTTGTGGACTTGACTATTTGCTCAGGTATAACAGAAAGACAATTTATTACAAGTTACTAAAATATTTAAAATACTTCAACACAGTACCTTTCATTCTCTCTTAGTATTTCTCTTCCCTTTCTCCAGGTGTAGACAGGTCTTGGGGATGCTTTTGGCTTGCACTCAATGGCAACTTCACCTCCCACTTTGACAAGTGTTACTCTTTTTAAGAGGGTTCTCGAAAAATCTGGACTTTCAGCTAAAGAAAATATAGAAAAATAGCAAATTATTATGGAAGGAAGAAATAACTTGGCTTCTTTTCTTTCTGTGATAGCTACTTACTATAGATCATCAGAGACAGGAGCTAAATTTTTTTTTTCTGATGGAAAACATGCAGCTCTGTATGTTTTTATGGGTTATTAAAATTTAATTCATGATTTATATAAGATAAAGTGCAAGTGTTCTATGGATGTGTAACTTGATGGATTTTGTATCCTCCACCATGAAGATCAAGATAGAAACATTCTTAGCCCCCTGTGGAGGATTCTCTTAAAAAATTTATTCCACCTTCAAATGGACAAAACTTTAAAAATTTAAGAGAAGCAATAGGGAAAGAAACAAAACAAAAAAAGCCACATTTGGCAAGTTTCCTGATTATGTATGCTAGCATGGCCCCCTTTTCTGACAGTTACTGGTTTGGGTCTAAAACAGAGCATTCTCTCTCCCTCCCTTTCTCCCTCTCTCCCTCCCTCGTTACCTCCTTCCCTTCCTCCCTCCCTTGTTTCCCCACTCCGTCTTTCTCTGTCTCTTTGTCTCCGTTTTTATCTGTCTCTCTGTCTCTTTCTGACTCTCTCTGTGTCTCTCCTCTGTATCCACTAGAGGATGCTTATACGATTGTCTTTTGTGAGTCTCTCCTTACAAAGAAGGGGTCTGTTCAATTCTTGTCACAAGTATCCAATACAATGCTTGTCCTATTTAGAAGAAATCACTAGCATTTGGTACATAGATTTAGAAAACCGTGTTACACACTTCTATTGCTTTAAAGAATCCACTCACATGGATACATTATGCTGTGCTGACATATTAATAAAATTAAATAATTACTGGTTTTCTGAAACAAAACACCTCATCTTTAGCCTCACATAAACAAGCAAACACACACATAAATTAATTAATAAAGCCTCTCCCTCTCTGTTTTCTTCTGAGTTTATTTAGTTACATAGGGAGGAGGAATTCTTGAATGACTAGATGAATCCTTTTTGTTTTGTAATTTGTGTCTTATTTAAAATTTCTGATTCACTGCAATTTAACTTCATAGAATGAAGCTTTCAGTTCACGGTGAAGACAACGTTTAAATCCAAACTATAAATGACTTAGTGAGGACTCAAAGTGAGTATGTGTACACATGGATGAGGTACATATCCACCTATTTTTAAAACAGTTTTTAATTTTTTAATAAGTACTGTTTTGCCCACATGTACATATATGCACCACATGAATTTGGTGAACATAGAGGGCAGAGGACGGTGTCAGATCTCCTTGAACTTACCATCCACAGCTGGTGGATGGTAAGTCGTGCAAGTGCTGGTAACCAAACCTGAGTCCTCTGCATGGGCAGCAAGTGTTCTTCACTGCTGAGCCCCTCTTCCTACAGACCCATTTCTTGAACATATTCAAACCATAGCTTGTGGTAGTTTTCAAATGAAGGGCTGAATTCAACCTGGGGCTTCCCGCATGCTAGGCAGCACTTTATTACAGTGCTGTGTCTTTAGACCTCTTATAATGTTTTTAATTTTGAGACAAGTCGTACTACGTTTCCCAGACTGGCTTTGCCAGTGGCTGTAAACCAGAAATATCTTGAACTTGTAAGTCTTTTGTCTCAGTCTCCCCAAAAGTGGGGATGATAGGCCTACACCACAAAGCTTATCCATAACTAGTGATTTTGAAAATTCAAACCAAGCTGTAGTAGAAATAAGTTGACTTTTATTAAGGGCTTCCATGGTAGAAATATTTGACAGAATTGCCTAGATACAAGTAAAGTTGAGGTTCCTGTGTAACACGGTGCTGTAACATACACACTGAGCAGGCATCACATGTGAAGCTGAAATAAAATGAATCACTGAGCTGCTGACATTCTGTGCTCTTTGTGTGTACTTTGAATTCGTAACAATCTACATTTCAAGGAATACCTTGTTAGTGGTCAACAAAATTGACAGAGTACAAGTTCAACTGTTTATAATGAAAGCTATATATTGTAATATTGCACTATTAATAATGTATCACCATATGGTCTACAAAGTTACATCATAAAAGTAAAATGATTAATGGAAAAGATCATTAGGGAAGACCGATTAAACACTTAGCGAATAAGACACTACCAAAAAAACTTAGGAAATACAAATTGCAGGAAAGTTACTCACTAGTGAGTATGTGCAGTACTCACTAGTGAGGTATGCGGCAGAAACTGCATCAACAGACTATGGGTGAATGTGATTGCTTGCTACCATCTTATTTCACTGCCTAGCTGTGTTGATCTGCATTAGTAGCCTATTGGTCTAGTTGCTTCAATGGTAAATTCATGAACATGTAAAGCAGTGGTTCTCAGCCTTCCTAACGCTGTGTCCCTTCAATACAGTTGTGGTGACCCTTAACCATAAAGTTATTTCTTTGCTACTTCCTAACTGTAATTTTGCTGTTGTTATAAATAGTAAAATAAATGTCTGAAAAACAGGATACCTGATATTTAATTCCCCATGAAAGGGTCATTTGACCCCTGAAGGGGTCGTAATCCACAGGTTGAGAACTCTGATCTGAAGCGTTTGTGCTATATTGATATCTTCTACTTAGCAATTGCACATAAGCTATGCTCTGTCATAGCAAAATGTTTGGCAGAACAGACTCCTTCTCAAATTAGGTAAACATTCAAACTGACACAAAAACATAAAAATAAAATCAAGTCTTCTAGAGATCTTTTAGAGGGAAAATTTGAAATAATGTTCCAACCCCTTTCTCATAAAAAATCTCTTCTTACAACTCTATCTTTCTACACACATGCATTTATCACTCTAGGCAGATATTTTCATCTGTTCAGGAGGAATTCTGCCTCTGCATTCAAAATGAGTTTATATAAATCAAACTGTGGAGCACACATGGGTGTATTTGTCAAAAAAAACCCAAACCCTATATATTGCTTTTACAGAATTTGAAATTGCAGGGTATCAGACACAGAAATCAGAAAACAGGACTGGCTTAAGAGGCATTTATAATATTCCAGTTACAGACAGATTACCTTTTGGATATCTTACGATGAGACTGGCTTAAACATTGTTCACTCATAAAAATAAAATTACACACCAAATACTTTCCCATTGTCTAGTCCATTTGTTTCTGTTGTTATCTAACCCTGCAAATGTATCAGTTGTCACCATAAGCCACAGTGATTTCTGGGGCAGGACTAATAGAAGATCTATCACATTCCGAATGCTGGATAGGTTTCTTAACATTCTGCTATTTCAGAATGGCCTTGTGCACTTGAGATGCAGTTTAGCTTATAGAGAGGTGCTTTTCCTAATGATACCCTATATTTACTCTGACTCACCCAAACACTGGCTTAGCACAGGCTTGGAGGAAAAGGAAATGGTCCTTCGGGTCCATTCGACACTCACAGATTGGTAATTCTGCTAGATGATATTGGTAGGAGCCACAGGAGGGCAGCATTAATACACAATCTTTGCTCATACTAACCACTTAGTGCCAAAAGTGCTAAAATTTCAGTGGTTCTCAAATCTTTGGAATGATAAAACCAACAGATAAATTACCCACATAAGTCTGGGAATAGCCGACAGATTCTTGCAGGGGCTCATTTGCTGAACCTAGTAGACCTGAAGGCCAGTATTTCTCATGTGAGTTACGAGAAGGCAGCAATCCCTCAGTGCTGGGATGCACCGTACAACAGCCCTCTTCCACATGGTAGGTGAAACTTTTAGCTATTTACCAATGGTCTACATTACATTAAACTTATATTATCTATGAAAAGCTGTGGAAATCCGTCTATGCAATTCACAACTATTTATATTTAGCTAATTAAATGGCTCTTGGTCACATATCCAGGGTATCTAAAGTGGCTATCAGAATCCTAGAAAACAGAACTTCTCATCGTGTTTGAGTTACTGTCATTTCTCTAGAGCAATAATAAAATGATACTCCCTTAACTGGATATGCAGAGGCAATTCCATTTGGGAAATCCAAGAGTACAATGTTTTACTACATTAGTGAAGAAGAAAGGGTAAATCTGCATGCCTGTTCTGTCACAACTGGCCTGTAGAAACATCACTGGGAACATTGCCAGTGGAGTCTATTAAGGCTGGTGCTTTTGGAAGTTTCTAATTTCAGATTATTTTAACCTTCATCTATTATCTTTAGCTATTACCTCACCATCCTATAAAAATACCTAGAGCAAATGCATTAATTGTAATCCTTTACTGAGGGGGTAATGGTGATAACAGACCACAAACCTCAAGGTTCTCCTAGCTTGCTGGCTAAGAGGAGGGAGTGGGGGTGTGGCAATGCAAATGTAGAGGTTTTCCTTTCTGCGTTTAAAATCTGGCCTCCCTGATTAGGAAGATATATCCAAAGAGATACTTAACACAATAATGAAGAAGATTTTCTTTTTTTCCTTATCAGCATGATATATCATTTCCAATATCTCTGATGCCTACATTCTATTTCTTTGACTTTGGGCTGATTCACTCGTCTTTGTTTCCTAAGATCCTAAAAACTCCTGCTCCTTTGGGTGAGGTATTGTAAAGCAGAAAAAATAGTATATACAGTTGCAAAGTTATTTGGTGGACCAAGAAAAAATATACATGTTGAACAAAAAGTACTAGTGGTGGTTAAGTGTTAGTTGTTAACAAAATTTAGAATCACTTGGGAGATGGGCCTCTGGGTATGCCTATGTGGGATTATTCTGATTATTTAATTGATATGGAAGGGGTAATCTTAATTGTGGGTGGAAGCATTCCCTGGGCAAGGCTGAATAAACTGCAGAAAGTGAGCTAAGCACTAGCATGCGTGCATTCAACTGTTACTCTCTGATTCTTGACTGTAGATGCAATGTGACCAGTTTTCTTACACTCCTGCCCCAGCAACTTCAGTGATGATGGACAGCTACACACAGTGGTGGACAGCTACACACAGTGATGGACAGCTACACACAGTGATGGACTGCTATACACAGTGATGGACAGCTACACACAGTGATGGACTGCTACACACAGTGATGGACAGCTATACACAGTGATGGACAGCTACACACAGTGGTGGACAGCTACACACAGTGATGGACTGCTACACACAGTGATGGACAGCTACACACAGTGATGGACAGCTACACACAGTGATGGACAGCTACACACAGTGATGGACTGCTACACACAGTGATGGACTGCTATACACAGTGATGGACAGCTACACACAGTGATGGATAGCTACACACAGTGATGGACAGCTACACACAGTGATGGACTGCTACACACAGTGATGGACTGCTATACACAGTGATGGACAGCTACACACAGTGATGGATAGCTACCTGCAGCAGTTGAGAATGAACCCTTCTCCCCTATGTTGTTTGTGTCAGTATACTTTAAAGCATCTTGTCAAGAAGCTACAGCAGTACTTTACATGGTACTTTTACATGGTACTTGTTCCAGAGTAAGAAGGTGACACTCCCCTTCCTCCACTCCTATTTCCAATACAGCAATAACTTCTACCAAAGGCACTGGGGGACTTGTATGCAAGAAAATTTCTTACAATCAGAGAGCTACATCTTTGTTTAAAGCAAACAAACAAACACCCACTTTATTTGTAAATAGTTGTAGAGTTGCTCACAGAGAGTTGCAAGAACTTAGAAAACGTCATTGTGTCCATCACTGCACTTCTCCAATGACTGAGTGGCAGGCAACAAAGCAGATAGCAGAATAAGGAAGCTGACCACTAGGTCTATACCAGTCTCTTATATGGATTTACATATGTACTGTGGAAGTTAAGATAAAGAAATGGCTGCGAGAACATTCTTTTCCTCTGCAGTCCTATTCTGCCCTCTTGACTACACCACCCTTAGTCCCTGGGAACATCTGATTTCTTTGTGTGTTTTTCCCATATTGAGATTATTTTAGACATGGAGAGGATCACACAGCATCTGACCTTCTGGTATCTCTTTTCTTTTTTTCCAATCAGCTACATAGTGTGCACCCAAACAGCATCTCTGTATTACTGTGCAGTAAACCCTTATGTGGATATGAAATATCACTTTAATGTAGGCATTACAGGGTTTATGGTGACTGCCAAATAGCTTTTCTGCAGAGACACCATTTCAAGATCTCACAGTGATTTCAACACCAACAAGTTGAATCAGGCATAGTATTTTTCCTCTCAATGAAAGGTTTGAAGATCCAAAGACTAATTAAGTAAATATAGTAAAAAACTATTTCTTATTTCAGAGAAGACACTTTAACTCTGCTTTAGAACATTCTTGCTCATACATTCATTAGCACACAGTACTTTAAATCATTCTTATGTAATGCCTCAGTAGGGTTTAAACCACTAACCTCTTGTTAACCTCCTTTGACCATCTACATAAAGATAAAAAGACATAATGCATTTTGAAACTGGTAATTGCATTGACCTTTCTGTATCTGTCCAAATGCTATTTCATTGTACTCAGCAATATGTCCTTAACTCTTATAGAAACCTATAGCAACAAATATAGATTGCTACAATGTCATGTGTTATTATAAGTAACTTTATTTTGTGAAAGAAATAGTTACTGAAAGAATAGAAGAGAGCCTCTCAAGTGGAACAGTATAGATTATAAAATTCCAGTGGTTATCAAATGATAGGTTTTACTTTTAGTTCTTATTAGACCATAACTTCTTTGTTTGTTTGTTTGTTTGTTTGTTTGTTTGTTTTTAAAGACAGGGCCTCATACACCACCTGCTGGTCCTGAACTCACAATGTAGTTGAAAAGGACCTTGAAACTATAATCCTCCTACTTTCATCTCCCCAGTGCTATAGTTATAGATGATATGAACATGCCCACTTTATATGGTACTGGGAATTGAATCGATGGCTTCATGTATACTAGGTCAACTACTAACTAAGCTGTAATTCTACCTCCATTAGTTCCATTAGGGTAAAAATTTGTATCGTATAGCCATGTAACCAAGCATAGTACTTTAAATGAAGTACTATGTATATATTTCTTTGATGCTTTTCTTAGGAGAGAACTCAGGAATTTAAATCATTTCCTCCTCATGATGCTTTGCCTAGGTCTTATATCCATTTCTTCCCCGGTGCTACAGATATAGATTGCTTCTTTAAATCCCATGCCAAGGCATTGGACACTTGAATACAAAAAGACTTCGACCTCAGTTAAACTGAGCATACATAGCATATAATAAAAGAATTAGCTAACAATTATTTTCTGAGATATTTATACTCACAAATCACCTGAACATAGGATATGTTCAATATCCCACACAATAAAACAATATAACAAGGAACTTGATTTGTGGCATCTGCCAATTTCTGTGGTGTAAAGAGTCCACCTTTATTGGTTTCAACACAAAATCACCTGGGACAAATATGAGATGTGCAGAATATGAACCAATATGAACCAGCACCAGCACTCCACTGTTTTTGTTCCCTTTCCCCAAAGCACACACCTAGGGGATGTCAACAGCATACATGGTACAGGGTACATGGGCCCTGGAGCTGTCAGCTTGCTGAATGAAGACCTTATTCTGAAGCTGTAGCATGTTTTTTGTTTGTTTATGTTTTTGTTTATTTTCTAGATATACACACAAGTGGATTTATTATTGAAATGACAATAACATCAATTTTCCAAGTTTCCTTAGTGGGTTCACTTTAACAAATCTATTTCCTAGACTTCATGAGTTGAGGTATGATGATGGTTTTCAGTGCTTCTGTTTCCATGGGAACATATCTTAATGCAGAAGAGCTGTATGTGGAACACACAGCAGAGGCATACTCCTGGTTATCACACTTCTTCAGCGAGGCATCAGAAATGTTGTGCAGGCAGTCAGTATGTTACTTGCCCTTGGCCAAGTTTGTTTTCACTCACACTTAAAAGACTTCATTATGAATCATGTGCCTTACTCAAAAGACAAATCAATTGCTTTAAGAATCTTTATGAACCACAGTTTCCTTAGAGTAGAAAAATAACAAATTTTGTGGTCTGGATATAAGAAAGGCTGCATACCTGGTTAAAACAATTTTCTTTCAGGACAGAGTTTTTTGGTTTTGGTTTTGTTTTGTCTTGCTTTATGTTGTGCTCATGCATAATGGAACTGGGAAGATAGATGAATTGAACATGGGTGGCTATACCAAGACAAGAGCCTTGTCCTGCTTTTCCTGACTGTATGAAGGAGAAAGCTGTCAGCTGAAATGGCTCAGACTGAGGATTAAAGGAATCTAGAACCCAGAGTTGGCATCACTGCCATCTCAGCTAACTCACATTAATCATGTAAAGGTCATGTGTTCTTTTTTTATTTTATTTTATTTTTATTTAATACTTTATTTACATTTCAAATGTTTTCCACTTTCCAGGTCTCCCCTTTGGAAACTCCCTATCCCATCCTCCCTCCTTCTGCCTCTATGAGGGGGCTCCCCCACCCACCCACCCACTCCTGTCTTCCCTCTCTGGCATTCCCCTACACGGGGACATCTAACACTCTCAGACCCAAGGGCCTCTCCTCCCAGTGATGGTCAATAAGGCCCTCCTTAGCCACATATGTGGCCAGCACCATGGGCCCCTCCATATGCATTCTTTGGTTGGTGGTCCAATCTCTGGGGGCACTGGGGAGCCTGACCAGTTGACACTGTTGCTCCCTCCACATGGTTGCAAACTCCCTCAGTTCCTTCAGTCCCTTCTCCAACTCCTCCATCTGGGACCCCATGCTCAGTCCAACAAGTTAAATCATGAGTGTTCCGAACTTTTGGGCTAATATCCGCTTATCAGTGAGTACATACTGTGTTTGTTTTTTTGTGACTGAGTTACCTCACTCAGGATGATATTTTCAAGTTCCATCCATTTGCCTGTGAATTTCATTAAGTCATTGTTTTTAATAGCTGAGTAGTATTCTATTGTGTAAATGTACCACATTTTCTGTATCCATAACTCTGTTGAGGGATATCTGGGTTGTTTCCAGCTTCTGGCTATTATAAACATGGCTGTAATGAACATTGTGGAGCATGTATCCTTATTACATGTTGGAGCATCTTCTGAGTATATGCCCAGGAGTGGTATAGCTGAGTCCTCAGGAAGTATTATGTCCAATTTTGTGAGGGTCTGCCAAACTGATTTCCAGAGTGGTTGTACCAGCTTTCAATCCCACCAGCAATGGAGGAGTGTTCCTCTTTCTTCACATCCTCACCAGCATCTGTTGTCACCTGAGTTTTTGATCTTAGCCATTCTGACTGGTGTGAGGTGGAATCTCAGACTTGTTTTGATTTGCATTTCCCTGATGACTAAGGATGTTGAACATTTCTTTAGTTTCCTCAGTTGAGAGTTCTCTGTTTAGTTCTGTTCCCCATTTTTTGATAGGTTATTTGGTTCTCTGGAGTCTAACTTCTTGAGTTCCTTGTATATAATGGATATTAGCCCTCTATTGGATATAGGATTAGTAAAGATCTTTTCCCAATTTGTTGGTTGCTGCTTTATCCTATTGACAGTGTCCTTTGCCCTACAGAAGCTTTGTAATTTCAAGAGGTCCTATTTGTTGATTCTTGATCTTAGAGTATAAGCCATTGGTGTTCAGTTCAGGAACTTTCCCCCTGTGCCCATGTGTTCCATACTTTTACCCACATTCTCTTCTATTAGATTCAGTGTATCTGGTTTTATGTGGAGGTCCTTGATCCACTTGGACTTGAGCTTTGTACAGGGAGATAGGAGTGGATCAATTTGCATTCTTCTACATGTTGGCCACCAGTTGAGTCAGCACCATTTGTTGAAAATGCTGTCTTCTTTCCACTGGATGGTTTTAGCTACTTTGTCAAAGATCAAGTGACTGTAGGTGTGTGGGTTCATTTCTGGGTCTTCAATTCTATTCCATTGATCTACCTGTCTGTCACTGTACCAATATCATGCAGTTTTTATCACTACTGCTCTGTAGTACAGCTTGAAGTCAGGGATGCTGATTCCCCCAGAAGTTCTTTTATTGTTGAGAATAGTTTTTGCTATTCTGGGTTTTTTGTTATTCCAAATGAATTTGAAAATTGCTCGTTCTAAGTCTATGAAGAATTGAGCTGGAATTTGGAGGGGATTGCATTGAATCTGTAGATTGCTTTTGGCAAGATGGTCATTTTTACTATATTAATCCTGCCAATCCATGAGCATGGGAGATCTTTCCATCTTCTGAGGTCTTCTTCATTTTTTTTCTTCAGAGAATTGAAGTTCCTGTCATACACATCTTTCACTTGTTTGGTTAGAGTCACACCAAGATACTTTATATTGTTTGTGACTATTGTGAAGGGTGTCATTTCCCTAATTTCTTTCTCAGCCTGTTTATCCTTCGAGTTTAGGGAAGGCTACAGATTTGTTTGAGTTAATTTTATATCTGGCCACTTTGCCGAATTTGTTTATCAGCTGTAGCAGTTCTCTGGTGAAGTTTTTCAGGTCACTTAAGTATACAATCACATCATATGCAAATAGTGATATTTTGATTTCTTCCTTTCCAATTTTTGTGCCCCTTTGACCTCCTTTTGTTGTCTAATTGCTCTGGCTAGAACTTCAAGTACTATTTTGAATAGATAGGGAGAGAATGGACAGCCTTGTCTAGTCTCTGATTTTAGTGGGAATGTGTCAAGTTTCTCCCCATTTAGTTTGATGTTGGCCACTGGTTTGCTGTGTATTGCTTTTACTATGTTTAGGTATAGTCCTCGAATTCCTGATCTTTCCAAGACTTTTATTATGAAGGGATGTTGAATTTTGTCAAATGCTTTTCAAGCATCTAATGAAATGACCATGTGTTTCTTTCTTTGAATTTGTTTATGTAGTGGATCACATTGATGGATTTCCGGGTATTGAACCATCCCTGCATCCCTGTGATGAAGCCTTCTTGATCCTGATGAATGATCGCTTTGATGTGTTCTTTGATTCGGTTTGCGAGAATTTTATTGAGTATTTTTGCATCGATATTCATAAGGGAAGTTGGTCTGAAGTTTTCTTCCTTTGTTGGGTCTTTGTGAGGTTTTGGTATCAGTGTAACTGTGGCCTCATAGAATGAATTAGGTACTGTTCCTTCTGTTTCTATTTTGTGGAATAGTTTGAAGAGTATTGGTATTAGGTCTTTGAACGTCTGATAGAATTCTGCACTAAAGCCATCTGGTCCTAGGCTTTTTTTTAGTTGGGACACTTTTAATGACTGCTTCTATTTATTTAGGGGTTATGGAACTGTTTAGATGGCTTATTTGATCCTGATTTAACTTTGGTATTTGGTATCTGTCTAGAAACTTGTCCATTTCATCCAGATTTTCCAATTTTGTTGAGTATAGGCTTTTGTAGTACGATCTGATGATTTTTTTAATTTCCTCAGAATCTGTTGTTATGTCTCCCTTTTCATTTCTGATTTTGTTAATTTGGATACTGTCTCTATGCCTTATGGTTAGTTAGGCTAAGGGTTTATCTATCTTGTTGATTTTCTTAAAGAACCAGCTCCTGGTTTTGTTGATTCTTTGTATAGTTCTTTTTGTTTCTACTTGGTTGATTTCAGCCCTGAGTTTGATTATTTCTTGCCTTCTACTCCTCTTGGGTGTATTAACTTTTTTTTGTTCTAGAGCTTTCAGGTGTGCTGTTAAGCTGCTAGTGTATGCTCTTGCCAGTTTCTTTTTGAAGGCATTCAGAGCTATGAGTTTTCATCTTTATATTGCTTTCATTGTATCCCATAAGTTTGGGAATGTTGTACTTGGAAGTCTTTAATTTCTTTCTTTATTTCTTCCTTTACCAAGTTATCATTGAGTAGAGCATTGTTCAGATTCAGTGTGTATGTGGGCTTTATGTTGTTTTTGTTGCTATTGAAGACCAGCCTTAATCTGTAGTGATCTGATAGGAGGCATGGGATTATTTCAATCTTCTTATATCTGTTGAGATTTGTTTTGTGACCAATTACATGGTCAATTTTGGAGAAGGTACCATGAGGTGCTGAGAAGAAGGTATATTCTTTTGATTTAGGATGAAATGTTCTATAGATATCTGTTAAATCCATTTGGTCCATAACTTCTGTTAGTTTCACTGTGTCTGTGTTTAGTTTGTGTTTCCAAGATCTGTCCATTGCTGAGAGTGGGGTGTTGAGGTCTCCCACTATTATTGTGTGAGGTGCAATGTGTGCTTTGAGCTTTAGTAAAGTTTCTTTTATGAATGTGGGTGTCCTTGCATTTGGAGCATAGATGTTCAGAATTGAGAGTTCTTCTTGGCAG
>CM052700.1:38213272-38226728 GCA_028551405.1 Uromys caudimaculatus
TTTACTCTGAGATAGTGTTTATCTTTAACACGGAGATGTGTTTCCTTGGTGCAGCAAAATTCTAGGTCCTGTTTATGTATCCAGTCTGTTAGTCTATGTCTTTTTATTGGGGAGTTGAGTCCATTGATGTTAAGAGATATTAAGGAATAGTGATTGTTGGTTCCTGTTATTTTTGATGTTATTTTTACTTTTATGTGCCTATCTTCTTTTGAGTTTGTTGAAAGATTATTCTTTCTTTTTCTAGGGTGTAGTTTCTCTCTTTGAGTTGATGTTTACCATCCATTATCCTTTGAAGGGTTGGGTTTGTGGAAACATATTGTGTAAATTTGGTTTTGTCATAGAATATTTTGGTTTCACCATCTATGGTAATTGAGAGTTTTGCTGGGTATAGCAGCCTGGGTTGGCAGTTGTGTTCTCTTAGGGTCTGTGTGAGTTCTGCCCAGGATCTTCTAGCTTTCATAGTCTCTGGTGAAAAGTCAGGAATAATTCTGATAGGTCTGCCTTTATATGTTACTTGACCTTTTCCCCTTACTGCTTTTAATATTCTTTCCTTGTTTTGTGTATTTGGTATTTTGACTATTATGTGACAGGAGGAATTTCTTTTCTGGTCCAATTTATTTGGAGTTCTGTAGGCTTCTTGAATGTTTATGTTCATGTCTTTCTTTAGGTTAGGGAAGTTTTCTTCTATAATTTTGTTGAAGATATTGACTGGCCCTTTAAGTTGGGAATCTTCACTCTCTTCTATACCTATTATCCTTAGGTTTGGTCTTCTCATTGTGTCCTGGATTTTCTGGATGTTTTGGGTTAGGAGCTTTTTTCTTTGACTGTTGTTTCAATGTTTTCTATGGTTTCTTCTGCACCTGAGATTCTCTCTTCTATCTCTTGTATTCTGTTGGTGATGCTTGCATCTATGACTCCTGATCTCTTTCCTAGGTTTTCTATCTCCAGGGTTGTCTCCCTTTGTGATTTCTTTATTGTTTCTATTTCCATTTTTAGATCCTGGATGGTTTTGTTCATTTCCTTTGCCTGTTTGATTGTATTTTCCTGTATTTCCTCTTTAAGGGCTTCCAGCTGTTTACCTGTGTTCACTTGTATTTCTTTAAGGGGGTTATTTATTTCCTTCTTAAAGACTTCTATCATCATCATGAGAAGGGATTTTAAATTTGAGTCTTCCTTTTCTGGTGTGTTGGGGTATCCAGGGCTTGCTGTGTTTGGAGAACTGGGTTCTGATGATGCCAAGTTGCTTTGGTTTCTGTTCATTATATTCTTGCCCTTGCCTTTTGCCATCTGTTTATCTCTAGTTTTAGCTGGTCTTGCTCTCTCTGACTGTGGCTTGTCCCTCCTGCAAGCCATTTTATCTGTACTCCTTGGAGACCAGCTCTCTCTGAGAGGAATTTGGGTTTGGCGAGCTGTGGTACAGGGTCAGTTCTGGGTGCAGAAAGAAACCAGAAGGATTCTGTCCCCAGCTGTTCCTTGGTTCTGTGTCCTGATGGCTCTGCAAGGGTCCCTCTTGATTGAGGAATTTGAACAGAAGTAGTGATCTTCCTCTGCTCAAAGGTGTGTTGGCACTCCTGGGAGACCAGCTCTCTCCTTGCACTGAGTATGGAGCCCTGTGTCATGGGATTAGCTCCCTGGCCTCAGAAGGAAACCAGAAGGCCACTTTTCAGTCTCTGTGTCATGGAGGTTCTGGGCAAGTCCCTCTGAGAGGAGGTACTGGCCTTACTGCCTGATCACAGGCTTGTCCACACTCCTGGGAGGGTAGCTCCCTCCCTGTGCTATTTAGGTATGGAGCCGCATGGCACAGACCACATGTGTAAACCGGAAGGCTCCTGTCCCAGGCTGTTCCTTTCAGTCATGCGCTCTTGAATACACCCACCTAAGTGTGACCTGGAAGTTTTATAATATTTTCCCACCGGTCATCTTCTCCTTGGAACATAAGAATTAGCACCAGTAGATAGTAAAGACAATTATTTCCAGGCTTTCTCTCAGACCCGATATCAGACTTTGAATTAAACATCTCAAAGTAGTTCACGCATGTAATCAAGATTAACATGTACTACTATATCTTCATTTAATTTTTTTGTGGTAAGAATCCCACATCATGAAATCTACCATCTTATCTGTTTTTCATATACATTCTTGTTAACTCTATATGATACCATTTACACAGCCATTAATTAATGGCTGCTCTTCTCCCTGTCTTCTGATCCATTTATACCTCTGTTTTCTGCTACTATGAATTCGACTTGTCTAGGTGCATCATGAAACAGGAGTCAACAGAATTTCCTTCATGAAATGATCTTATTTCCCTTCATGTGTCCTCATGGTTCATCAGTGTTGGATTGTACATCAGTATTTCCTTCTCTTTAAGGCTGAGTAATTTTCCATTGTATGTGTACTATACTTTACTATGCGTCCATTCATGAGAAATTAGATTGTTTCCATTTTCTGGCCACTGTGAATAATGATACAGTGATCATGAGTGTACCAATACTTGTTTGGGATGCTACTTTTTAATTATTTTGGATCTTTAACAAGAGGGAAGCTAGTTGGGTCTTCTGAGAACTTGCAACTTTTTGAGGAGACACTATAGTATTTTCTATGGCACTGTAACCCTTTCACTGCCTTCAATGATGCATAGGTCACAATGTATTAAAGCCAATGCTTTCTCCTAGCAATCAATTTCAAGGATTCTATTGACCTCTTCTAGCATTTGGTCTGTTTTTTCTTTACTTCTTTACCTCTCCCACTCTGTTTAGTAGTATGTGTTATCCTATAAGGTAAGAGACAAGATATCATTATGATTATGACTTGCGTTTCTTCATGAATTGTGTTTGTTGTTTACAAATATGTCAATTCAAGACCCTAGTCTATTTTTTTTGTCTTTTTAGTTGTAAGCCTTTCCCTTAATAGTTGAACCACCTCTCCAGCACCCTTTGTCTCTTTTTAATTGATTTGCCTCTTGTTATTAAGTTGCAAGGGATGGTTTTATCCCTAGTTAGTAATCCCTATGCAAATATAATCTCCATTCCTTACATGGATGGTTCTGTTTGATGAATTTCTATTAAGACGGTGGTTCAACTGTGTTCTTTTAAATGTAGATACCCAATTCCTACAATACCATATTAAATTGTGTGTGTGTGTGTATGTGTGTGTATGTTTGTGTGTGTGTGCAGGTACTCACATGCTACAGCATGCATGTGGAGGTCAGAAGTCAGAAGTCAGAGGATAACATTCAGGAAATGATTCCCTCTTGTCACCTTGTGAAATCCTTGGAATTAAACACAGGTATTCAGATCTATGTACAAGTCATCCTATCTATTGAAGTATCGCTCTGGGTCCCATTAGTTACCAAGACTGTTTATGTGTACATGCCCGTCTACTTTGTTGTATTTGGGCCCTATTACTGACAGTTATTTGGTCATTTCCATAGTTTGTTTTGAGGACTTTCCCTTCTCTTATGCTGACCTACAAACCTATGTTGAGAAGCACACTGTATTGATACTTCATGTCCTGGACTCAGGAATCATGAAGCTTTCAACTTTGTTCTTTCTAACATGGTGTTAGCTATTGATTGTGTTGCAGTTGTCAACAGATCTGGGAAGACTGGACATTTTAAGTCTGGAGTCTGGAGTTACACATAGGGAATTCCTTTCTATCTGTTTTTTCCTCAGTCCTTTGAACAATATCATGTAGTTTCTAGTGCACAAGTTTTTTCTCCCCCCCTCACCGATTACTCTTCAATGTATTTCTCTTTGATGCTATCATAGATAGGATTTCTCTTGATTTCCTTTTTTGGATTGGTGTCTGTTCGCATACAGCACTGTCACTGAGTTCTTTGTGTGTCTTGATTTTGCACCCTGCAGCTTTCCTGAAATGATTTATTAGTTTCAATAGTCCTCCTTTGCTTTTGTAGCTGCTTTTGAGTTTCCTCTATGTAAGATCATGTCATCTTCAAACAAAGATTTTACTTTCTTCCTATTCCAAGTTAGAAGACTTTACTGCTTTTCCTCATTTAATTGCTCTGCTTAGGACTTCCAGGACTACACTAAACAGTAGTGGTAAGGGTGGGCATCCTTTATTTGCTCTCAGTCATAGGAGGCTTTCAAGCTTTCGACAATGAGTGTGATATTGGTGGGCTGCTTTGTATGAGACTCCTATTGCATCAAGACAGTTCTCTCTTATCTTTATTGTTGAATGTTCTTTTTTAAAATCATAAAATGGTGCTGAATTTTGTCAACTGCTTTCTTCATGAACAGAAGTGATACTTGGTGCTTTTCTTCAGTCTTGCCATGTAGAATAGAATAGGCAGATATTCACACCATGAACCCTCTTCAAGTTTTAGATATAAATTCTGCTTGGCTTTGCTAGATAATCCATCATGCTAATAAATTTGGCTGGCTAGCATTATGTGGGGGATTTTTTTTCGACACAATATATCAGGGGATGTACATGTTCCCTGTTCTAAAATGCTGTGGAAGGCTTGAGCAGAACTGGTGCTAATTCCTCTTAAATACTTGTTAGAATTCTCTGTGGAAGGCTCGATTCCTAGGCCTCTTTTTTTGGGAGATTTTAACCATGACTTTCACTTCCTTCCTGGCTATAAACTATTCAGATTCCCCACTTCTTCATGACTCAGCTGGGAACGGTGCTGAATGTGGTAATTCATCTGCTTCTCAGGCATTAAGCTTAAAAATATCTGCGCTATAATTTTCAATATTTTACTTTTTTATTTTTTGTTTTATTTCAGTCTTTTTCTTAGCCTCGAAGGTTTGGCAATTTTGTTGATCTTTTTTAAGAACGAACTCTTCATTTTACTGACTTTTTTCCTATTCTTTATTTCATGTACTCCACTTTAATAGTTATTATTTCCTAAGTGCTATTTTGTTTGTTCTGCTTAGTTTCTTTTCCTAACTTCTTAGTTGTAAGCCCAGGTTGCTAATCAGGTAACGTCTCTTAAAATTATTTATTACTATCCATTTACCACTTACTACAATTTGTGCTGCATTTCTATGTCTTGATATATTTTGACATATTTCCAGAAAATTTCCAAATTCCCTTTTATTTCTCTCTATACATTGATGAATTAAGAATCAGCTTTTCCACTTTTTTAAAATATATTTGCAGATTTTCCTGTTTTCCATCAACTATTTAGTTCTATTTTCATTCCAACATGGTCAGTGAGGATGCCTTATACAACTCTAATATTTATAAGTCTGTTTGAGGCTTGTTAGATGTGTGTTATCTTGTAGAATGTTACAAGCATCCTTGCAAAGAATATCGGGCAATGTTCATTTGCAGGTGTTAGTTATGTCCATTTGGCCTACTTCTGTTCAATCTCCTTGTTTTCTTATTGATCTTTTTCTACTTCTTTTCATAAGTGAGATACCAAACGTATTTTATAATCATTTTTTCCTTCATATTTTCTGACTTTTGCTTCATGTATTAGGGCTTGCCACCTTTACTATGCTTTTGATATTGTAAGTTAATTTTAATAACATATGCTCAAATTTATAGTTACATTTTATCCAC
The DNA here is from genome assembly GCA_028551405.1 of Uromys caudimaculatus. Taxonomy (NCBI): domain Eukaryota; kingdom Metazoa; phylum Chordata; class Mammalia; order Rodentia; family Muridae; genus Uromys; species Uromys caudimaculatus. The sequence goes on from CM052700.1 coordinate 38,218,805, forward strand.
ATATATTTTTCCCAGATGTAAAAGTGACTTTTGCACCAATATTAGGGTATTAAAAGACTATGTTCATGTATGTATATATCTATCTCTACATGGTAGTTTTATTGAGATTTCTATTTGATTATTTAATTCATTTTAATTCAGAAGAGTTCCTTTAGCATGTATTGAAGTGCAGGTCTCTTAATGATGAACTTTTGATTTTGTTGACCTGGGAAAGTATTCATTTCTCTTTCATTTTTAAATGAAAATTTTGTTAGGTATTTCCAGTTGGAAATGGATTTTCCCCAGAATTTTCATTAGATCATCCTATTCCCACTGGATTGCAAAATTCATCCTGAGAAGTCTGCTAACCGTTTAACAGACTCTCCCTCCTACATGCGATATGTCATTTTTTCTTGCTGTATGGGCATTCTCTTCTCCTTCCTGGCTTTGGACAGTTTAATTAGCATTTGTCTAAGTGTATGTCTCTTTGGACTCACTCTTGGGGGGATTCTTTGGACTTCTTCAATCTCTATGGCCATTTCTCTTTTACCTATCATTTATTCAAAGTTGTTATCTAACACTTTATTTTCTTTTTTCTTTTTGTATTTCAGAATATATATATTTCTATAGGATTCTGTCACATAAATTCCTTAGTCTTTTCTACTTTCTGTGAGTTTACTCTTTGCTTTCATAATTTCCAATTTCTGTCTCTGAATTACTAATTATTTCTTCTTCTTGGCTAAATTGGCTGTGAAAATTTTCAACACAATCACTTCAGCTTTCCTTCGCCTCTGGAATTTGTGTCTTGTTCTTCATCTTTTGTCTCCATGATTATTCTATGTCTTCCCCATGCATCACTATATCAATTTCATTTTGCTGTCTTAAAAAATCATTAAGAATGGAAATTATGGCTTATTTGAATTATTTTTCTGGTAATTGATAAACCTCTAAGTTTTTAGAGTTGGTTTCTAGATACTTAAGCTGTTCCTTCAAGTTGCCTGTATCTGTATATTTTCCTACAGAGGTCTGCAGTTCTTGTTCAGTACCTCCCCATAGTGTCTCTGAGAATGGCTTTGTCTTTTTCGGAGTCATCAGGCAGCTGTATTGGTAGGATGCCCCTAGTGTTCACTGTACAGATGGCTCTGATATCTTATCCCCAAAGCCTTGTCCTGGCAGCATTTAGATTTAAGGAAAATCGAGACATTATTCCCTTTGGCAACATCCTTCCCTCCATCCAAATCACAAATAGTCACTATATTGACTATATCTTCTATCTTTCCTACTGTCTCCAGGTGAATATAGGAAATTGTAATTATTTTTCTGATGACTTCATTTAATGCTTAGATGTCGATGGGATGGGTGGATAGAGAAGAACTGACTCCTAGTGAGTAATCACTATGAACTTGTCTACTCCAGTTTAACATTACTTGTGTCACTGAAGACTAGAATGCAAAAACATTCATTGTATTAGGTAGTTAGCACTTAGCAACCTTAGAGGCCATTGAGGAGGCACACCCCCATTGTCAGCCTTGGCTCCCCCACATTTTCCTGGTAATATGAGCAAGAGAAGAGTTGCAGTTGCCTTTCATGTGATTTAAAATGCTACTTGGAAAGATGAACACATCAGGACTTTGCTAAGACCTATTAAAGCAAAAGTACCTCGTTATGGTTGAAAGAATGGAATTTGCATTCTATTCTAGGCTCAGAGTAGAGATAGAATAGTCTTATCTACCTATCAAATTAGAACTTTATATAATTCTATCTCTTTCCTTAAGAGTTAATACAGTGGGCCCTGTCAATTACTTCGCCAGGAGGCCACCTCTTAGAAGGCTGATTCACTGTCAGACATGCTAAGGAGACTGGAGGAATAATTGTTCCCTAAATGAAATTGTGGAGTTATACACCTAACTCTTCCTCCAGTATAGGTGCTCACAGATCTTCACTGCTAAACCAGCTCACTATTCTGAGTTCTAACTCAAAAAGCACATCTTCTTTCTTTCTTTTTCTTGTTATCTCTTTTTGAGATACTGTCTCAAAGCTTACTGATCTCCAAGGTTTAACCTATCTGCTTTGTTGGATCCTAACTTAAAAGGAATGGCTATCTCTCATCTTTTTATCCATCTCTCTCCTTCCATAAGTTTCTGAAATCCACCATTTACTTGTACTCTGGTTTATATCTCAAATGCCAATAAAATTGTCCTCAAGCTTCCTTCTGTGTCCGTCTTTAAATTTCTTTATTAATGAAACTAAGATCATACAAAAGGAAATCCCAGTTTTCCTGGTAGCAATTATTTCTAGAAATCTCACAATGGCAATTGCTCTGTGCATTGTTAAGTCTGTGTGTCCAGTGGGCGAAGAGGGTTCTTCTATTCTGCTATTTGATGCCTTTACTCCCTACTTTGAAAAACTCATAAATACTTCTAATACACCTTAAGCCAGGCTCCTAAAATGTAATTAATTTGTTACCAGAAGGAGTTAAAGAGGAAAATAATTATCTCATTTTTATTACATTTTCTGGCCAATAAATAAATAAATAAATAAGGGTGGATAATGGTAAAATATATAGAACAATAAATACATTTAAAATATTACTGGAGTTAAAGAGATGAAAGGAAGAAAAACAATCTCACTAAAATTGTATGAGAGAGTTAAATTAGGTCTGGATTCTTGGAAGTCAATGTAGACAAAGCACCATAGAGAGCAGGGGAAAGGAGTCTATCTGTTACTGACTGATGAAGATTTTGGCTCTATAATAAAAGACTTGCACTTTTCCATCTTAAAGAAAATGCTCTTCATTTAAGATCAATGTGTTAGGCATATCTTTAGAAAAACAATGGATTTCAGGGCAGATGTTGTTTTCACAGCAGTTTTATCAGGATGCAGATTCTGTTAATAAGACAATATACAGTAGCCACACTCAAATGAGTTAAAATGATTCACATTTTAACTATGGCCTTTCTTTGGCTATGAGGAATTGTAATACATCCCTCTGAGATTGTTATGTCTCTCCTAGGCAATCTTTAAGGTATAAGATTCATAGCATGCAACACCTCTGCTCAGCCTTCACAGGGTAACTGGTCAAGTCATTCTACCAGTGTCCTGGACACTCAGGTTATCTAACCATGGTAGCAATTCATGATGCCTTTCTTATACAGGTGACTCTGATATGGAATATTGATCCTAACCAGAGATTTCCCAGGTAGAATATATTCAACATTTACAGAGAAAGAGAATGCTTGTGTCCAGAACTGGGAGGATGTTATTGACCAGAAATGTCAGCATGACCTGGTTCCTTGTTAGAAATGTGAGTTTTCAGTCTCATCTCAGAAGTACTATCCAGAAATTCTGAAGGAAAGGTGCAACTATATTTTGATGGAATTTTATCTAGATAATTTTGGTTCACAGTAAAGTTTGAGGACTGAGACTTTACACAAAATTCTATAGTATTTGGATCTGACCAGTAAGAACATTAGTTGACAACTTTTGCTCTTTATTAGAGTCATAGTCAGATGTTTTTGAGGAATATTGCCTCATTCTAGATATAGAGATAGAATTACTTGATATGCACACAGTACAGAATCAGAAGAAAGATCCTCTAGGTTATTATAATTTGTAGTAAAATTTGATAATTACAAAATGATATGTATTTTGAGGCTTTCTATACATTTTTGGCTTGAAAGAGTTAGCAAGAGTGACCCCTTTCTTATGTTGTTATAAACACTTTCAAGTTTGACAAAGGTATTTACATGAGATTTTCTGGTTTTCACAGGGAGAAGAGGTAATAGCAAATGTGGACTCAGTAACTTTTTAAATGTAAAAACTTTGATTCTGAGATCCAAGCATTTTCCTTGCCTCTTTGTGATGGTAAAGTTTCTATGTCTACATTTGCATTTGGATAAGAAAGACATTTGTCCTCTCATTGGATGTTGCACACACTCTTCCATTTGATTATTTTGTAATTTGACTCAACGAAGCAGTTGAGAAGTCAGACTGAGATGCAGATAGGCACTTGTGAAAGTCCCTCTGAAATAACTTTTAGTTTAGCCTTAATGGTTTTCTAATTTGGGAGCCAATCATCTGGATAAATGCCAACTTAACTGGATAATTGCTCAACCCTATACCTCACTTTAATTGGTCCATCAGTTACATGATGTTGTCTGAGTCTCCTCCTAGGGTCAGATGTCCTATCCCAAGCAGAGAAATGGAATTTCTCAAGATATACTGCAGTAGTAGCTGCCAGCACACATTTTATGTAACAGTTAAAAAAATTCTTCAGGACAGAGGCCTCTTTGAATATGACATGAAATTTGCAGGATTTAATTGAAACATCAGCTGTCTCTGTGTCAATCCAGTGTCTCTTACAGGTAGCTTATTTGACTACGCAAAGCAAGGATTCTCTAGTACAGTAATTACACTACCCGTTATAGTCCATGAAGATTGGACAAAGTATTCAGGCATCTTGTTCTCTGTTTTCTGGTGTCACCTGCTGTGAATGTTGGGCATTTGACACCTCTAAGCCCTCTGGAAAATTGACTTTGGGAGATCTGCTTCATTCTTCACCCTGTCTCCTAGCATCTCCCACCTAGGACCTCATCCCTGCCATCAATGGGATAGACTAGGGGCTAACTGAGATGTTTTCTTAAATAAAACCAGAATCCTTGCCTTGAAGTAAAAAATGTGAGGTTCAATTTGTCTTTCAAAAATGTCTCTTCTGTAACTCACCTGGGCTAGTGTTCATTAATGACTTCTTTATTTCTGTTCACTGTTTCTTCTTACCTACTCTTCTAGAATCTTAGGCACTGCCCCTGGAGAATACTCTCTTAATTTTTATAGCTACATGATCAAACCTCTGGTCTAAGAATTCAGGCATCTTCTATATCATAATTCTATATCTATAATCTATATTGCATAAACATTCTATATCAAACACAACAGAGAATCTCACATATTGGCAGTTCATCGAGTAACACTGTCACTTTGTGAACATGAGTAGAAATGTTACATTAGGATGGTTGTATTTTAACTAAGAAAATATACAATATGGATAGTTGCCATTAGTTATTTTGGGGGGATGGATTATACAGTCAGATTTTATTATTATTATTTTGTTTACATTCCAGCTGTTGCCCCTCCTTAGTTCCACTTCTCACAGTTCCTCATTCCATTCCTCCTTCCCCTTGCCTCTGAGAGGGTGCTCCCTCCACCAGACCTCCCCTTTCCCTGAGGCCTCAAGTCTATTGAGGATTAAGTACATCTTCTCCCACTGAGGTCAGACCAGGCAGACCTCTGGAGTTCCAGGAGCTCCAACAGGTCTGTGTATGCTCCCAGTTGGAGACTCAGTCTCTGGGAATTTTCTGGGGTCTGGGTTAGTTGATACTGCTGGTCTTCCTGTGCGGTCAGCCATTAGTTTTAAACTGATTTATTTAACAATCAAGTTTCCCAGTAATTTCAGGGTTGTAGTCACTTCAATTCTAATATATTTGCAGGAGTAAAGAGAGGAATGGAGTTATGTTTAACATCCAGGGTTTATATGTAGCACCCCAAAGAAGCCCAGAGATTATGACCCCTCCCAAATTGCATCCATGATGTAAGTTAATAAAGGAAACAAAGACTTGGAGGATGGGTAAAGTGGCTCAGAGGGTAAAGACACTTGACTCGACACCTGATGACACAAGTCACATATGATAACCCAAAAGGAATAAAAGAAACTGTAATTTTAAAAGTTTAAAATATTTGGGTAACAGTTCCCTTAGGAAACTTAAAAAAGGTAAGTTATAATAGGCCAATTAAAAACCAGGAAATCTCTATGCAATGTTAATGTACTGACCTCAAGGTAAAACTCTCCCCATGCCCTGTGAGCAAAGCACCCAATACTTGCATTAATTATTTAGCAGGTTCAATCCATTAGAAATAGACATGTTACAAATACATTAAATATCCATACAGAATGCATAAAGCCAGACTATGGGAAAAGCCTATTAAGTATATACTTCCTAGACATCTCTTATTCATGACATTGGGGCTATTATCTAGCATTAAAGGGAATCTCCTCTACAGCACTGAGGAATCCTATTGTGGTATCAATAGTTGAAACCAACATATTTTTTCTTTCCTATTGAAAAGTATATAATTTCAATTCCTGTTATGTATTTTTTTTAGTTTAGTCTCACACTTCTAATACAAGTAATAAGAAATAGAGTATGGAAACCCAAAGAGTCAGAGTATTATTATTTTGTGAGGAACAAAGTCTCTTCTGGAATAAAAATCTATTATAGTTTACTGCGGTTAAGCAATATCAATCTATGCTGAATTTTCAAAGATCAAATTTCTTATCCCTTGAGTAAGACTCTGGGGTTCTACCCAGCTAACACACAAATTCCCTTAAATTAACTCAAAATATATAATGTGACAGGGTTGGAAAGAAAAACGGGCTCTAAAGGATAGGGCTTTCAAATCTGTCATTTCAGTTTCCGTAATTGTTCATTAATACAATTTCATCTTTATGTCTTGAGCTAAATTTTGTCTATGCATGCTTTAGTCACATAAATTGATTGTTTTGGAAAGATATTCAGGATTCTATATTTACAGGAAATCATGTCAGTTTTTTTCTGACTTCAGGTCAATTTACTCTGCCTGGAACATTCTTGGATTTCTTTCTGTCTGAATTTTCCAATCCAGCTTGGGCAAGGCTCAGCTATCCAGTCCAGCTCATCACCCAAACTCTCCTTCAGCTACTACCAATTCTGTTTGCAATGCTAGTTCGGCCCATGACTTTACTGGGATAACACTGTGGTCCTCATGGTAAATGTGGCTACAATAAAGATAGATAGCTATTTCTTAGGAGCTTTCATCTTCACTCTCTAGGCTCTGACCTGAAGTTGTCTGTGCTTTCAGAAATCTTGATTTGAGGACCTTAATACCACATGCAATGGTATTACAAGATGATGATTTGCGAAGGGGATTATGCCAGTAAAACAAAGCATTCGTGATCTTTTCTGAGGCATGCCATACACAATCTGTGCGGCTCCCTGAACCCACAGAAACTTTTGCCTTTGACAGGGTGCTCTCCTAATCTAAAGACTTTAGCAAGAAGAGCAGCTGTGGAGACTTTGCCTTCCTTCTGTCTATGGCACAGGTTAGAAGATAGTCAATTTGAGATTGTACACTTCCCATGTAAGATCTACATGCTAGGCATGGAAGTCAGCCTTGCAAGGGGAGAGTCAGGATTCAGAGACTAGAAAGCTCTCAGGTTTATGAATTACTCTTGTCTGTGAGATTTTCTTCATATTCCTTCTATTATGGTTCAGTCAAGACCTATTGCTTAGACTTCCCAAATAAAGGGATGCTGATGAAATATTTTAGTGCATGTTGGCATATTTAGACCTTTACTATTACCTTTCTATTAGTAATAGTTAAATTTAAGAACTTTCTATGGAATTGATGCAAGTTGCTTTCTTGGACTTAAAAAAAAAAAAAACTACTATAGATTAGATTAACCAATTATTCAACCATTTATTTACTGACACATAAATCTGTTTTCTAAAATGATAGCCAGAAGCTGGAAACAACCCAGATGTCCCTCATCAGAGGAATGGACACAGAAAATGTGGTACATTTACACAATGGAGTACTACTCAGCTATTAAAAACAATGATTTAATGAAATTTGCAGGCAAATGGATGGAACTTGAAAATATCATCCTGAGCGAGGTAACTCAGTCACAAAAGAATGGACATGGTATGTACTCACTGATAAGTGGATATTAGCTGAAACGTTTGGAATACCCAAGTTTCACTTTACAGAAACAGCTGGACTGAGAGTGAGGTCCCAGATAGAGGAGTTGGAGAAGGGACTGAAGGAGCTGAGGTAGTCTGCAGCCCTATGGAGGGTGCAACTGTGTCAACTGGCCTGACGCCCCCCCCACCCCCACCCCGGTCTTTCTGGC
>CM052700.1:38226828-38298240 GCA_028551405.1 Uromys caudimaculatus
AGTTCTGAGAATACAATTATGGATTTTGATACAGGAAAATTAAAATGCAGTGGGAAGGAAAAAGTATAATATACTCCTGGCCTCTGTTATTAATGAGATAAAGGTAAAGGATAGTACAAAAATCAGTAATGGGAGGAAGTGATCCAGGCACACGGCATGTGACTTTGTGAGGAAGCCATCTTGGTGCTTAGAGAATGGGACTGGAAACCTTGAAGGCAGGAACAGTATATTCTATTGGCCTGTGGGAAAACTGTATCCCTAGCATCAAATGCACAGCCAAAGAACACAGTTGGCCTGTGGTAAGCACTGGATGTATGTAAGAATAAATGAGGGTACTAAGTGAATAAAGGAGCTGAGAGACTGTCTCAGAAAATAGATTGGGGAATGAAGTAATTAATAATTAAAGGCAAAACAGAGAGGAAGATAGAGTGGTAGGTATGTGGATAGGAGAGGTCAATGTCAAAGGGAAGACACAGCACATCAGCAGACCATCAGTGCACAGTCTGGAAAGGGCAAACATGGAAGAACAATAGCCACTTTGCCAGCTGTTCAAATAATCCTTTCCAATCAAAGTCAGCTCTACTCCCCACAAATGGAAGTTCTACCAAATCAGAATGATCACAGCAGATGTATTTCAGAAACTGTTCAATTGAAGGAGCTGAAGGAGTTTGCAACCCCATAGGAAGAACAATATCAACCAGCCAGATCCAGAGCTCCCAGGGACTAAACCACCAACCAAAGAGTACACAAGGAAGGACCCATGGCTCCAGCTGTATATGTAGCAGAGGATTGCCTTATTTGTCATCAATGGTAGGCGAGGCCTGTGGTCCGGTGGAGGCTTGATGCACCAGCATAGGGGGAAGCTAGGGTAGTGAGGTGGGAGTGGGTGCCTGGGTGGGGAGCACCCTCATAGAGGTGGGAGATGGGAATGGGATAGGGGATTGCAGAGGGGAAACTGGGAAGGGGGACAACATTTCAAATGTAAATAAATAAAATAACCAATAAAAAAAGAAGTGTAGTCTGTAGAAGAATGAAAAGCAAATGTCAAGGGAGCCATGTAAGCTGTTGTAAGCATCAGAAAAGGTCCATTTTGAAAAGTGGCCTCTTCCATTTGCTTGGAGGCTATATGGGTTGTTTTTAGAACATCTTCAAACCTACAGATGTCTTCATACATTCTCTAGGAGTGAACATTTATGGTTGGCAAATTTACTTACTACTTAAATGACTTTTAAGAGATTTTCTTCTTTTCTTCTTTCTGCTATAAGGACTCACCTATTACACTAAGCTCAGCGCTGGAAAAGATAACTCCATGTTTATTCTCTGCCACACACTGGTACATGCCAGCATCTGAGAGATTCACTATTGTTATGTTGAGTGTTCCTTGCTCGATTTGTATCCTATCCTGTGAAAGAGAAGAGGAGTATAAAAATAGTGACCTTCTACATCTGAGAACTTAAGGTAATTTTGCTACATGTTATGTCAAGAGGGCTTAATGAGAGGAAAATAGTCATTATATAAGCAATTTACATTAACATGATCTGCTTATTTGTCAAGTAAATCTGTGCCAGGTCAGATGGCAAATGGAACCAGCAGCATATCAGTTGGTAAATGGAATTTAAATTGTAGGATTCTTTTGCATCAGTGTTGATTTAATAGTGAAGTAATTCAGATGAATAGGCACTGTAAATAAGTGAACTTGACCTTGAGAGTCAAAGAGCTGTTTTTACTCAATGGTTTTGTGCTAATTGGGGAAAAGGGTGAAAACAGAATCAAATTTATCATTTAGAGTTTAGAGCTCTTAAATTCTCACCAGCTGTACCTTCAAGGACTGATAGGATTATAATCTTATATGCGCACATACAAATTTTCAGTATGTGCTGAGTTTATCAAAAAATATGTATCAATAATTCAATATTCTACCAAGCATGGTGGTGGTACATACCTTGAATCCCAGCACCTAGGAGGCAGAGGCAGACAGACCACTGCATAGATGGAATTGTCTACATAGTGAGTTCTAGGCTAGTCAGAGATACATAGTGAAACCATGTCTCAAAAATAAATCATAATTCTGAAGTTTGGTTGCTGTCAATGGAGAGATTTACACTTATGATCTACTAGTAGTCCAGATGAAGGAAGAAAGAGTATATAAGACAAGAAAACATTCTCATGTGTGAAGCTGGTCATTCAACTTGAGCATTAATTTGTACATCACTAAAGATTTTCTTTCTCTACATTAAATACACACACACACACACACACACACACACACACACACACACACACACACACACACACTCCTCCCCAGTGAACACAAAGCCTTAGAGTAAAAAATCTCATGTCTTCTGAAGGACAGTTGTCTAGTTGAATGGATACTTTATCAGACTTTGATCAAGTCATTCTTGTTCTTGTACACTTGCAATTTGTTTGACTTTTGTAACAGAGGAAATGATGAACCAGAGGAGCCTTCTGGGGAACTGAGAGAGACCATGAAATGGAGTGGGCCAAAGAGTTCCCTTTCTCTACCAGTAGTAACCCAGGGCAGATACGTTCTCTTTCCTAGGTATACTATGCAAGGAAGAAATCTCAGCATTGCAGCTAGCTCTCAATGTGGACACTGAGGGAAATGCCAAACTCTAGTAACATCGATGTTTTCTAATAACACACAATAAAGAAAATTACATAATTGTTCCTCTGATTGAATTTTGAGAGTCACATTGCATTTGGATGGCCACCCTTATATGATATCAAGACTTTCCCTACTGAAGTGGGTCCTTGAATGTCAGTTTCTACAAACTACAGGTTCCAGACATTCTATGTGGCTTCCTTATTGTAAAGCTACAAAGTGTCAATCTGTTGGCTACAAAGGTCTGGTGTACAAGCTTAGCAAGATTTATTTATAATTTTTATTTGTCAACTTTTTCTACTATTAGTGGCATTTAGTTGCTTGTTATTTTGGAGACAACTCAAAATTATTCTGTTTCCATAGCAATGAGACCACATTAAAACATTACATTACATTAAGACAAAATTACCATCAATTTACTTACTCGTGTTAACAGTGGTTCACCATTTTTTAGCCACCTGTAGGTAGGCTTGGGCCTTCCATTTGCTTTACACTCCCAGAAGACACTCTCTTCCATGGCCACGTTGATATCACTTATTATTTGAACCCAGTTAGGTTGAGCTATAGACATTCAAAAAAAAAAAAAAAAAAGCATACATTCATTGTATAGCCAATTTCTTTTTATTCTAAGCAATTGAAAATTAAAATGGGCTTTTAATCAAATTACTTTTCTATATGACATACAAATAGTAAGGATAAGAAGACATTTATGGAGACTGTATGACCTCTTATGAACACCAAAATGTAGATTGTTTTTTTAAATCAGTGAAGGCAGAATCTATAAATCTTTTATTAACCATGATTTAAATTGTTTCTGTCCCTTAAGTATTGCTGTTGTTTGTGTTTTAATATGAGAAAACTTCAAGGACCTCCTTTGAATGACCTTGTGAATTCCTACTTACTCTTTTTCAATATTCCTTTTCATTAAGAAATAACCAAGTGTCTAAGTTTTTTCCAGTTGGTCACTGCTGAAAGTGGAAAGGGAACCCTCAGACACTAGTCCTGGAGACCCACGTCTCTGCACTGATTAGAAAATTGTAAAAAGTTTAGCATGCTTGGAAATAGAGATGACAGCAAGATAGGGATGGAACTGATGACCAGCCAACCTTGGCCCTTGAAAGACATTGTGAAGCAAAGCAAACCAGTAGTGAGGGCTACTTGTTTATTTTTGGAAAGCTGATGTGAGGTAAATGCCTCCCATTGAACCCATTCTATACTGAATTTTTCTTTCATTAGAACAGCTTAACTCATCACTTACTAACATATTTCATTCTGATAGGTTACATGTACAACTTTGTTGCCCATATATGTCTGTATATATTCATGATGAACTATTGTTATTATTCATTATTTGCTGATCTCATATTAGAAGAATGCTAGTCACTGCAGTATGATCCTTAAAATCATTTTTTTTAGCGAGTCTTGAATTTACTGGGCCCTTTTAAAAAATCAAGTTCTGCCCATAGTCTCACATGGAACTCAAAGAAGCATTTAATTCTCAAAGTTCATAATACTGAACATCACCCCAACACCCATATGGTACCATGTTTTTCATGCTTCCATTGAAAGCATGTTTTATTTTCCTATGATCTTAATAGATATTTAAGCAATGTTCCATAAACATATTAATAAGTATCACCTCTTGCCTTCAGCATAGTTCATGCTTTTATCTACATTTGTATGCTTAGTGGTAGAAGACTTTTTGCTAAAACTCCTATAGAAGATAACTGCAGCAATTAATTTGGGTAGTTATCTGTTTACAGATATCTGTAATAACTACTGATGTCAACTTAATAAGTAGACTTGATACTAGTATCAATCAGGGATATTATTCAATATCCTTAACATGTCTTTTAGCTGATTTGACCTCAGGATATTCATTCAGTGAGGCTTTAAGTCATGGATAATTTAATTCAAAGAGAAAGGTAGTATGAAGGCCAAGCTATGTATCTTACCTTCTGGATAATAAACAAACAAACAAACAAACAAAAAAAGAAAAACACTCAATAAGTCACTCAACCAACCAGCAGAGGTCTCTAAGTCCTTGATAAATCCTTCTTTTCCATGTACAAGCAATTCCATGTTTTTCAAAAAGCAAAACACAATTTTGCAAACGCCCTCCTGATGGAGATGATGCATGGCCGCTTAAGAGGGGAGGCCAAAAGGGTCAACTTCAAAAAAACGTTACAACATCAACAAGCATTAGCTTGAATGAAGGGTTATAACCTGCATCATTGAAAGAGCTGCAAGTTGCCTGCTGTCCTCTATCATCCGGCTGCTAATGGGAAGGGAAGCTCAAGAGGTAATATCTTCCCAGGGCTCTTCTGGGAGAAGCTAGCGCACAACTCCTTTAGGACTAATGGCCTAGCCTGCCAGATACACATTCAACCTGCAGCATATTCACCCCCTGCAGAGTCCGGGAAACAAAGCAAAGAAGAATGCCACAGAAATCTGTGGAATATTAACAGGAGCAGACTTTTGAAAAAGAGGGAGGCAATACAAAGCAAAACAAGGAAGGACAAATAACGTGTGCAGCAATGTCAAGTTGAAGTTCAAACAGGAAACTTCACAAACGCATGCAGAGACAAACTTCAATGTCACCCATTCCCCGCAACACTTGGGCTCATTCTTTCAAAACTATAGAAATCTGGAAGCCAAACCTTGCCACTTCACAAAGGTGCTGGGGTAGGAAAGGGAGGCTTTGAAAAGAGTTTGAAGTGACCTTGCAAATTTCAACTTAATTAGGGACTTCTTTGGGCTCATTCTTTCTCTGGCAATGGGGTTGTGAAAGTCAAGGAGCTCAACAGAATAGATAATTGGTTCAGGCTGAGGTGAAACCCACAACTAATTTGCCTAATACTGAACTAATTTGGTGTTTGACAACAGTCATCAGGTACATTCTTTGCTTTCAAAGTGAAATCTCTTCACAGAAGCCAAATTAACATGATCTAAATACATTCCTTTTAAAGAGAGTAACTACACTGAAATCCAGGGAGGTGATGTAGTGTCTAGGAGAGGGGAGTTAGATTGGTTTGTGAAGTGCTTGATATACAAACATGAAGACCTGAGTTCAACATTTAGCCCTCACATACACAGGCTGGGCATGGTGAGACATGGCTGTAATCGCAGCCCAGGAAGTCAAAGTCAAAGACGGTATATTTCTGGGGTTCACTGGATAGTCAGCTTGACAGCTGAACTTAAATGATGAGATCCTGTCTTAAAATTCACAGTGTGTGGCATCCCAAGGAATGGTACTTTAGGCTCACCTCTGATTTACACACACAGGCGCACACACACACACACACACACACACACACACACACACACACGCACGCACACGCAGACACCAGATGAACCTTTTGTATAAGGCCAAAGAATGAGACAGTTTGTATTTTAATGTTTCAATTGCAGATCTACAGTCACTCCCAGTTATTTATGTTGGATGAATCACATATAATTGGGTGATTCTTTCTTTGTAGAAAAAAGTCTCTGCTTGGTAGAATTGGTTTATATGTGTTCATATGCTCACAGATGCCCATGTGAATTGTTATTTTCCTAAGTATTCTTTTTGGAGCTCACGCACAAAACAGAATTTAAAAAATATATTGAAAAAGAAATCACTGTTTTGATCTTTTGCATTCTTCTACATTTGAAACAGAAGAATCACTCCAAAGTCTTGTCTCAAGCCACAAGTTCAAATATAAGATTAAACAGCTGTGCTGGGATTTGACCCTGTCACACTGATCATATTTTGACAGATGAACAATCTTTTCATTTCAATCTTTTGTTCAATAACTGCCAGAAATGACCTAAATCAGAGTTTGTATATTCCAGCCACTAGAATCATACAAGCCTCTTATCTAATAATAATTTCTATTTCAAACAAATATAAGTTGAACTCAAGGGTCAAACAATTCACAGAGCTATCTGCCTCTCTTCATTCCCCCAAGCCAGAAATTTCTCACAGAAACAAGGGCAAGCTTTGGCCTTAGACCTTGGAATTTTAAATATATAAGAGAAAGGGCATGTAGGCAAAATCCTTTAAGTAACTTTTGTAAAGTTAATCTATAGACATTTGCATTTATTTCTAATGGTTTCATCATTTTTGGAGATTGAGTCACTTGCAGGAAATGTAGAGGGCTAGCTATAACCATTGCTCTTATGTGTAGTAAGTTTAGTGGGTCTGAAGGCAATTACTCAGTTTCACTTTGCCAAATATGTATGTATGTATGTATGCATGCATGCATACATATATATATATACACATATATATATGTATACACACACACACACACACACACACATATATGCTAGGATTTTTAACACTATTCTTAAATTTTTCAAGATAGTCTCAATTTGCCTTAAATCTAATGTCCCCAGATTTCTACAGAACTAACCATCCATCACTTAATGTTTGAATGTATAGTTTATAATTAGAGACTGGTTTTTAATAAGTCCTAGACCTTCAACTTACACATATCACTGAAAGTACACTTACATTGTGCTGCAAGACATTGTCCAACTTCCACCTTTGTTCACCTGTGATGGGCTCCCAGCTAGTACCCACACTGCAATGGTTGTCATTCTCTCACTGGGTTTCAAAGCGAGCTCTACAAGGACCAAGGGTACTTAGAAAACACTGAACTTAGCCAGAGCAGAGCTGCTTTGTTTTAAACATTAAACATTTGTCACATTTCATGTAAAATATGACTTAATGACTAACCGCATCCATGTTGAGAAACACTGCTCTGATATGAGGTCCTGTAACTGTAAGAAGTGCTACATTAGGGTATAGAGGTTGAAAACCTAGGTTTTCTTCCCGAATTGATAGAAAGTTGTACTTAAGACTGTAAAACTCCCTCGGACTTTGATATGTGAATTTAATCACACTGTTTTCTACATATGTTTTTAAATTTATTTTCAGTTTTGTGTCTCTGTGTGTATGAGGGTTGCATGAGCATGTGAGCGTACATGACAATGGAGGCCAGATGAATCGGATTCCGTGGAACTATAACTATAGGTATTTGTGAGCCTTTATATGTGGGTGCTGGGAACTGAACTTGAGTCCTCTACAGGAGAAGTACATGCTCTTAACTGCTAAGCCATCTTTTGGCCCCCTACATATTGCTTTTTTTTTTTTTTTTAACCATTCATGTCTCTTGTGCTTTTCTACTATTTTTTGTTTTATTCACACACTCTTGTTTATGGTCTTCTCATTTCTTTACAAGAACCAATTGATTTTTTTTCCCCCCTAAGGGTAGATAGATGCCTCTGCACCAACACTTTCACATATAACAATGACAAACAGACATAAAAAGTCACCATGTTGAGGGGTTAGAGAAAAGTCTCAGTAGTTAGGAGCAGTAGATGCTCTTGCAGAAGACCAGGTTTTGGTTCTCAGCATGCCCATTGTGGCCCACAATCATCTTTAACTGCAGTTCAAAGGGATTGGATGCTCCTTTCTGACCTCCACAGGCACCAGATGCCCACATGATACACATACATGCAGGCAAAATACCCATATGCATAAAATTTAATAAAGAAATCAGTAAAAAATGTGAAGACACCCTAGAAGGCAAGTCATAGTAGGCATTTTTCTGTTAATAGGGACTCATTAATATAGAAAACAAATATGATCACAGAAAGCCATGTGTATATGTAATATTGGATGAGGTCTGTAATGTGCTTCGCCCGCTGTCAATGTGACATTCATTAAGAGACTATCACCATCATTTCATATCTTTGGGCTAATGTTTAAGCTCATCTGCCATCTGTTCTCACCCAACTTCTTCCAGCCAGTGAATCCTCAGCTCTTGTCAGATAGGTTTTCTTCATCCTTAGCTATAGTAATAAGCCAGTTCCTGCCTCCCTATCTTTGCTTATATCGTCTTATCTTCAGGAATGTTCTCTTTCTCTTCATTGACTAGCAAACACTCTGCTCTGCAGTATCTCTCCTCTAGACTCTCTCTGTTCTGCCAACTGCAGGGCTCCCCGTCTGTAGCCCACTTGACACACACAGCTTAGCTCTTGTGTGTCATCCACTGTCTTATTTCTCCTTTATAATTTTAACTTTTTTCATTTTTTGAAAATTTTGTACATGGATACAATGTACCATGAGAATGTCTGCCCCTAACTTTTCCCCTCCAGCTTCCAAGACCCCCACATGCTACTACAGACTTTATGTTTTCAGTCATAACTATTTATTTGTTTATTGGTTTATTGATGGATGGATGAATTGATTTTACTCACTGAGTGAAATGAGTGCTTCTCATATGTGCATGGGTTTAGGGTCATACATTGGGAAATGGTGACATTATCCAGGGTCACACATGACAATTTCTACAAAAGTACATATTTTTCTTTTCCTCCCAGGGAAACTATGGGCAATTTATGATTTTATAAGTGACTTATTGAGAGATAAAAATTAAATCACAATATGTTCCCTATTTAAAATGCCTTAGGACTGATACACTAAGGCTAATTCCATCCCTAAAATTAACCTATGACTGTAGTCTAACAGGAATTATTTTTCTGAACATTAGGTCTCACTGTGTTGAATTCATTCCCTTTTCCTGTCCACCATAAATTCCCAATTCATTCAACAATATACAGTACTTACATGTGGCTCTCACCAACATCACTTAGTATATCACTTCTAAGGCAAACACCAAAATATAAATTAAATGGAATCACCCCCATTTTATCAGGAGGCCCATGGACATTTCGACCCAAATTGAGAGTGCAATGATTAAGACTCATACATGAACCTGCTCTGCTCTGTGGTCTTTTCTTTAGCCAGAGGACCTAAAATTATGTCTGTTTTATCAATGACATCAGGAATATTCATATGGACCTATGAGGCTCCAAGTGTGACTCCTGGACCACCATGGACCCCCAGAATCCCTGCAGGACATCCATGAATTGCCCATATTCAAACCACATATTTATGTAAGACCAGATTTTCTTCATATTCTTTAAACAAACCAACACATAAAAATACATATAAGAATCCAGTTTTCTTCTGTTAAAATAGATACTAAAGACATGTACAAAAATACAAATAATACCATCCATCTCCATAGCTGTTTAGTTTGGGAAATAGAATCACTTCTCTTAAAATATGATAATTATGAACATACACACTGGTTTTTGTCATGTAAAACAAATGACATTCTAAATAAAAATCTGTTTTAACTTACAACATGAATAGAAACACCATAAATACATATTTGAGGCTTTTAGTGATTTTTTTTTTTTTTTTGGTCTGAAAAGGAAACTTGGAACTAGCAGTGTAAGTAAGATAGCCCATTAGATGATTATTCAAGCAAACTTGGCACAGTAAATTTAATGAATGAAAAGTATACTTAGTATGTTTTCTCTTCTCTTTTAATATACAGAGGCTAGAACTATGTTCCAGCATGTTGTCCTTGATGTGATCCTTTCCTTGTGGTTTGCCATTTCATGCGGGGTGAGGAGCTTCTATCCCCATTTCTATATTATTCCCCACTGTCGATGCATACTCCTTGATTAACTGTAGCAATTCAATTCATTGGAGTCATTAGATGCAAGAAAACAAACAAAAATCAGGGATGTACCTTATGTGATACCCAGGGGGTGACTCAGGGTACTCAGTATGAGTTCTCCCTAGCACAATTAAACAGTTATTGCTGTACTGTAAAATCACCTTAACTTCTGTGTTCATCTTCAGGTCACTCTGTCCTTTAAGTCGCTTTGCAGTGTTGAATATTATCTAGTTGTCACATATACATAGCCCATTCATGGGGAATTAGGAAGTTGTGCACAAAATGCTTCTGTAATTACTTATTGGTGACCTCACACACACACTTGCACACCCTCTGCAGTACCATCAAGCCCACATCTTTCTTTTATAGACACAGGACTGAAGCACACAAGGTCCAGACATAGCTTACAAAAAGCTTAGAAAACAAAAGGGGAAAGGAGAAGCATTAATTGTTTAATCCTGAAATGTTCATGCATGGCATTCATTGGTTGCAGAGAGTACCAGGGTGACTGATTGATGAGTCTCTGATATATTTTATCAAAGTGATAAACTGGGAGCAATGACAGCATTTATCGTATGGTAAGGAACAGTTTCAAGCACAGTCAAATCCCACACAATATATGATTTGGGGCAAAATATTGTTTCGTCCCTAGGTTTCTATGTTATTTGTGGAAACAAATGAATGGGTCTAATAGTTTCTTCCAACAAAAGAGTTAGCAAAGTCCTTGAAATAGAGGCTTTGTTATTGGGATACAAGTTTCTCAGTTTCTTTTTGCAATTTTTTTTTTTTCGAGACAGGGTTTCTCTGTGTAGCCCTGGCTGTCCTGGAACTCACTTTGTAGACCAGGCTGGCCTCGAACTCAGAAATCTGCCTACCTGTGCCTCCCAAGTGCTGGGATTAAAAGCGTGCGCCACCACTGCCTGGCTAATTTCTCAGTTTCTTAGTGATGAATATAACAATGGATGCTATAGGAGAAAGTCTGCAAAAAGCACTGACTATCCAACTCCTGGTTCCCAGTTTACTCTTCAAGATGAGGACTGTAGGTACATCTATATATTTTTACAGAAAAAGAAGTGGCTCCTGAGGTGATCAGGTGTAATGACGAACAAGTTCCAAGAGAATGAAGTACACTACATTTTCCTTTTCTCACATCTAAGAAATTACTAGACCTAGATCTCTGATTCTACTTGGAGTCTATGGACTCACTGTGGTGCTTTCCAGAACAGTGAGGTGGAAGCTTTCCAGAGCAAAAGGAACAATTTCCTGCAAGTAAACTAATCCCGTTCTTCACTATAACATTGGAAACAATCTCTCACAGAGCAGCAGTCCTTACTATGTGGACGCCACAGAAGTATCAGCAGTAGAATTCCACCTGGGACATTAACTGAAATGCAATCTCATGTCTACCAAATCAAAACCACCATGTACGTGGTCCAATATTCTGTATTTTCTTAAGATTTTCCACTTACCCCTGATGTACACGGAAGCTCCAGAACCTCTAGCGCAGTGTTAAGGATCTAGCTCTACTTCTCACTATGTAAACAGTAACCACACGCTCTAATATCTTTGGGAGTGAGTTTCTCTCTAAACTGGATAGTTGGAGGAATGAAATGAGAAAGCTCTACTGGCTCTGACTCCAAACTACATCCATCTTTATTTTTCTCAAAGTCCCAATCATGAACAGGGCTCTCATAGACAGGACAAATGGCTGCTTAGCTGTCTTTTCTGCTCCTGTGATTTAAACATCTACTCATCACATAGCAACCAGCATTTTAGAAGCATGAATCAGATGGAGCCATTTTATCATTCAACATCCTCCCAGGATCCTGAATAAAACCCAAACTCTCCCTGGCTTATAAGGCACCAGCTAGCTCACTCCTTTGTGTCAGATGTACATCTTTCCTTGGTCCTTATGGTTTAGAAACATGAACTTCCTCCCTGCATCTCAAGCGTGTCACACAGCTGGCAGGGCTTCTGATCTTCCCTATTTTCTGCCTGGTGTGGGCTTCTCTGTAAAGGCTATGTGTTTTTACTTTAGGATTTCTGCTCAGAGGTCAGTCTTGCCAGCCAAGCCTTCCCTGACTCCTTGACCTTAGGAGTCTTTCTTTGCTGCTGGTTTCTTCAACTCAAAGGACTGTCAATATTTTCTCCTGTATTCTCACTAAAACCTGAAATATTGAGTTTGCTTGTTTGAGCACTTAATCTGTTAACAATCTGGTAAAATATCAACTCCAAGAGGTCAAAGAGTTTCCTAGCATCCTACTATATAGTGGTGGACCCCTACATAATGGGGCCACATCAAAATAGCTTTAAACGAATGCATAACATATTAAAGTCATATTGGAAGAGTTCTGGCCCAGGAAACAAATTTTACCATTGTATATCTGAAGACAGATTTATATTTTAAGATATTTTTTTCTTGTAAAAAAAAAAGTACTGAAAGAACAGATGAAAGTCACCTGCTCTGGCAAGATATAGGTCTGAGCAAAACAAACAAGATGAAGTAACATCAAATGTCGTATGTTTGAAACTCCTTTCAGGTCTTCATCTATGGTGAGACAAATTGGCACATAATAAACTATATGGGCATAGTTATAGTACTGGCAGTGACCAAGTACCTCTGCCCAGCTCACACAGGGGAGGGGAGTGCAGTGTGAATCTATGCAGTAAGCATTTGGAATAAGGTTAAATGCTTTTTTAGCGAAACAGGGAAATAAAAATCCATTTTACCAGAACTGTTACTGCAGAGCTCCCAAATGAGTCAACACTCTGTTACAGCAACAAAATAATGTTTTTCCTCACTTTTCCTTTTGATTATTAGTTTTTAATTAGTATACAAGGTGCTAGCTATCACCATGCTATTCAAATAAAATGTAGTTTTGTGCTTCTGCTTTTCCATTACGCCCTCATCCCGGGTTCCCTCTTATAATCTTCCACTTTCTTTCATGTCCATGTGTGAATGATATCCACTTATATACATATGTACACATTTACACCATAAAGCAGCATTTACATGTGACAGAAAACATGCACATTTTGTCCTCTTTTCGGTCACCTTTTAATTTTAGACTTTCCGCATCCACCTACTTTCCTGCAAGTTTTGTTTGTTATTACAATTGAATATACAGATTTCTAAGCACAACCTATGCTTCCTAATCTCTGAGCAGGCATACCTTAATGTTGTAAGGAACTGTCTTGTCAACAAAGACAGAACAATCTTAGATAAGTGGCTAGGGCTACTTTTTCCCTCTGTGGGACTCTGTATAGTGATTTTAATTAGAATAATTCATTTAGCTTGAAGATTAAGGCAGCTGGCTATTAGGAACATAGCACTGGGAACTCACCAAACCCCTCCCTTCAAGAAAAAAAATAGACAAGAAAAAATGACAGCCAAGCACTTCTGTATAATTAAGCCCCCTCATGCGACAGTGAAAACAATATCGATGATATGCTGGTTGGGGAAGAGCAAAAGGATAAACAGATATAATAGCCAAGTGCTGCATGAGTCAGCTGATGTGACATCCAGGTTGACTGACAAGGACGTGACACTCCATTATCTTCAGAAAACAGGTAAATTATTCTGCTCCCTCATCAAGCACTGCTGCAAGCAGCACAATTTAAAAGGTAATGGTTGTTAGCCCCGGTTAGCCCCTGATTCTCATCTCTAGGGCAGGATGCACCTATTTTACACAAAGGTGGGGTCTCAGTGAGAAGGTTCATTCTCCACTAGACTCTGCATTTCTGTATTGCTAGGATGGAGCCCTCCAAGCCCTAGGAAGATCAATGGTAAAACATAGCTACAGAAAACACCGTAACATACTGATGCAAGCATTTCACCTTAGAAAGAAATCATGCAAGTGAAAGTGACTTTATTCAGTTCATCCAGTGATTTAAATAACATTTAGAAACCAATGAATCTTAAAGTCTATCCAATTAAGAAGAAAGAAAAATGTTGCCCATTTTGCCTACATAAGTTCAAGTGGTTGCTAACTGACATAAAGGAAATAATTATCAGGTGGGTGAGAAAATAAATCCCAAACAATGAAATAAACAAAAAACAAAAAAACATGGCAATTGCTTCTCACTGAATAAACCTGTAACTATGGCTTTTGTGAGTTTCCAGGTAACTATGGTATGTTATACATTTAACCCATCAAAAAAGACACTGACTCTCATAATTTAAGAAAGAAAAAGAGCAAATATCAAATCCCTCATTTGGTATTGGTATAAAGACAAATAAGAAAAATGAGGTTTCTTTTTTTCCCCCAACTACAGTTGTCCTGATCATTTTATGAAGAATTTTCTAGAATCCTTCCATCCTGGCTGCTTTAGTAGTATGAGTCTGAAGTGGTAAGAATCGAGGAGGAGAAGGCCAGTGGCTGATGCTGGATATGTTCCTTGCTTTCCTATCTGTCTCTAATTTGTTTTATTAGATTACTGAGTGTAGTCTTCAGCTCGTCTTAAAAATAAAGGACTTTTGAAAAAGAACATAGAGAAATGTGTGCAACTGGCTGGTGTGGTGGCACATGCCTTTAATCCTAGCACTTAAGAGTTAAAGACAGGTGGATATCTGTGAGTTCAAAGTCAGTGTGATCTACATTGTGAGTTCCAGAACAGCCAGAGCTACAAAATAGAGACCTTCTCTCTCTGACTCAAAACAAACAAACAAACAAACAAACAAACAAACAGGTCAGCTGGGCAACTCTCAAGCTTATTTAATAATGCATTTCCAATGAAACCCTTTTCTGGACTTCATACCAATAGTCTTGAAGCTTTCCAGGATATACTCAGCAAGAGCCATGTGACACAGACTTTACATTTACATTTAGGTCAATACAGATGATTTGATCAGAACAGGAACAGCTTCCTTCACATAAAAAGAAATCTATGCGATGTGATATTTTTTATGTTCTACTCTGAGGTCAAGACTAAGAACTAAATTTGGATAGAATGCATTTTGAAATGATCATGATACCACATTAAACTGCTACCAAGAAGGCACATTTAAGAAGGATTAGGATGAGCCTTAAATCAAAATTCACATGGAGCATAGAGCTTCAATTAACACACACACACACACACACACACACACACACACACACACACACACACTCACAAATAACAAACTTCTGGTGTCAGGCTTATAGCTCAATGGGAAGAGGAAAACAGGAAAACAGTCTTCTTTGGGAGTGTGTTCACACTATCACTCGTGTCTAAAACACATCAGCTTAATTCCTTCCTCTCTGTTCCTTCAACATCCTTGCCCCCGCCGCTACTTTCCACACCCAGAGTCATCTAGGGCATGTTAATTATATAGAAAAGTGAGTCTTATACAATCCTATTCTACAGGATCCCTTAAAAGAAAATCTCCCACTGCACATCTTTGAGCGCATGATTTTAACATGAAAAATTCTGCAGCATAACAAATAATAAGTATAACTGAAAACTTACCGTAAAAAGTCAACTGCCCCTTTGCTATGTTTTTGCCTCTGGAGTTTTCAGCCACACATTCATATGAACCAGCATCTTCCTGCTGAAAGTTGGGAATTTCCAGAATTCCATTAGACTTATGCCTTCTGGCTTTCCTTGCTATTGGCTTTCCATCAGCTCTTCTCCACAGAATAGTCGGGACTGGGCTGAGAGCAAGAATTAAATGGGATGAACCAAACTAAAGAAAGCTTCATCTCGTTTTTTGCAATCTCCTGATAACTTCTTCCATCGTTTCCAAAGCCATGAACACATTAAAGCATTTCCCACAATTCAGTTCTATATTACCATTATTTTTAGCAACATTTATATCTCTAGCATTATTCACTTCATGTTTTTCATAAAATCAACATACCTAACATTAAACAATGTATTCAACCTCCTACACACCATTACCCTTGAAAGAAAACAAGATTTTTACATATACTCTTTTTATTATTTTCTAATATATATGGCTTTCTAGATTATAATTATTAAAATAAAGATGTTCAGGCACATATGTGACAGAAGTGAGATGGAAGCAACTTCCTATACACTCCTTCTACCCAGAACATGTTTATGTCCCTCCCCTTGAACTTGTTGGCTTGTGAACTTGTTTGACTACTCTGACTAATAAAGAGACATGCATGATACTGAGTCAATTTAGAGATTCAAGTACTATGAAACAGATAGCTTCCACACTCTTTTTGGAACACCGTTTCAGGGGCACCTGTGAGATACTTGACCACCTTAATACTGTCACACTGAGGATGTCTCAATGGGTGGTTTCATCTAATGACAAATCCATTCAACCTTGCCTCCAAGATGCCAGAAATGTGAAAGAAACGTCTTTGGGGGTCTTTACACCACCGAGGTCCCAGCAGCTGTACACCATGAAACCCTCAAAGATATCATAGGGACCAAAACCTTCACCCTGCAAAAACTTGCTTGGATTCCTAACCCATAAATCATGAGATAGTAATAAGATATTGGCTGTTTGTTCCTTCTAAGTTTGGAATGCTACAGTAGAGAGCAGAAGCAATATATTCTTCTAAATCCCTACCAATGTAAGTACCACACTGTAAGCTATACTCACATACAGAACAAGCTATAGCAAAATAATGAACTCATAAACTCTGGAAACTACAGCCTAATTGCTGGCATTGAGAGGAGCCGTCCACTCATGACAGTCTGATCTAGGTAACACAGTTGGTGCCTGTCCTTATTGTCATTTACATATTGATGACATTACCCACTTATAGAGGTCCCCTTGTAAGGTGGTTTGTAAGAACAATAATTACAGTAGCAAGATGAAAAAAAAAGAACAATCTGTGGAGTCTTAATGTCCTCTTGACACTTCTATCATCTTGCCATAAGTGTTTGGAACACATCTTAAATCGACAGTGAGGGCAGCAGCCTGTCTGCATGTGAGTGGTTTCAAGCCCACCTCAGCTTTGAGGACTGCAGCTTCCTGGCAGGGGCTGCCATGATTTACTTATTCACTCTTCACAACAACACTCCCAGAGAAGTAATTACAGGAAAGACTTGCCAATCTTCTCTGGGAAACTTGAGATGGTATTTAAAAAATTAAATCTATCAACTCTACTACATTTGTTTTAAAATCATTTAAGTTCATTAGGCAGACAGAGACTCAAAATGCAGGAGGGCTCTATCCAAAGCACATGGTGGGTGCCTTTACACCCAGTCAGATATATACTTAATACATGCCGTGAAGCACAAATGCACGTGAACTAGTCTTCTGCTCTTAAGCGGGCAGTGATGCTGTGTTTCGACAACTAGATGTGCAAATTCAAACACTTCTGTGTGGAACTGAGGAACTCAATTTGTGTCTTTTGTTTTTATTTTAGCACCATTTAAGTACTGTGAATAGACTTTAATTCATAGTCCCTTTGGAAGTGTGAGCAATGTGAAGTTTGCTTTCTCCAGGGAGGGGTTTTTAACACGTCATCTTGAAAACATCCCTGGATATAGATCCTGATGATCCAGTCGCCTGTTCTTACTGTCTCCCCAGTGATTTTATAGGTTCACAGAAAGACTGTAAAAATTTAAGATCAACCACATAACAATGTGTGCAATCTGCTTTTCTTCTCAGCAATAGATCATTGTGTCTTACATGTGACTTTACAGCTTGCCTTTCATTTCTGTCTAGTGTTCAGTCCTGCAGCTATGTCACAATTTACATACCATGGTACGTTTTTAGGAGTTGGAAAATTACTACTATATTAAACCTCATCAAAAGTGTTCCCCAGTTAAGATACCACTGTGGCCTGCATCATCACAATTTGAAAACAATCATTCCATTGGAGTTGAAAATAAAATTGGAAATGTAAATAATGCCTAAAGATTCTGTAAAACACAATAATTGCATTTAAAAGATATTATACACCGAGACAGGACTGGGTAAGAACTTGTGTTGCGGCATTTATAAATACTTAGGCTCAGAAAAAACAGGCAGAATTAGGAAAGGGTAGCTGGCTAGATAGGCTAGGAGAAAATACAGACACAGACATTAAAATTCACAAGGGCACCAGGGCTCACCCTTCTGGTCGTAGTTGATATTGTTGATGCTAAACCAGTCCTGTTGGTTAGTGGCATATAAAACTTCCAGCTGATCTGTGTTTCCTTTCCAATGCCCTCTGGCAGATCCTCTATGGGAAGGGCTAAGTGCTTTCCAAGTGGGTTCTTTTAAGTGTAATCCAGATGGAATAATAAAGTTGTGAATAATTTTCAGACCACTCTAAAATAGACTCTTAGATATCAGCTCTTCTCTAGCTCTAGCGGGAGCAGAAGGGAATCCAAATGAGAGAGAAGTGTTGTGTAATTTTGAAAAAACATGCAAGAAAATTTTGATGTGTCCTTTGTAAGTGGGGCCAGAATGAAAGTCCCCATTTTTTCAAACAGTCAGCTTGCCTGTACCTCAAATGAAGGCCATTGTTTTCCTGTCATTCTGGGTTAGACCGCGTGTGTATTATAGGTCACAATAATACAATGAAATTTTTTTTCAGAATGGCCTATTCTCCTTTCCTTTGTGCCCATGTCATTTGTGGCAGCCCACTCCTTCTGGAGCCATTACCTGTCGCTCTCCATAGGAAGAGGGAAGAATCAAAGATGCACATACAGAATTACAAAGAGAAAGATGATTTGATTTTCAGACAGCTCAGAAACCATAGCTATGAGCCCCGAAGCCAATTCTCTCCTGGCCAGAGCTGAGAGGAGGAGGAACAGCCAGAACTTACTTTCCTAAGGCAAAGCATTCCAGCTTGACTGTTGATCCTTTCTCAGCTGGGACGGTTTCTGGAAACTGTACTTCTATTTTGGGCTCATATTCACCCATCACCCCTGTGAACAGACAAAGAAACCAAGTCTCAGAGGTTCTGTCAAGATGTAGGTAAGTGTTTTCTTCTTATATAGATATGACTATGTGCACCCTTAATTCCATCATCTAAAGCAGGCTCTGTTCTAATAGCATGCAACCAAAACTCCTCCTCCAGTTTCCTTGAGAGAAAAATTCATATTACAGCATTTATACCACTTTCAGAGGGTTACATTCTCAACCTTTTTCTCTTCCATACTTTGGGAGGTGTTGGGCCCTGTTTTGGCTCTGGTTTGGGCCTTGAGGACAAACCCGAGCCTGGCTCGAGTTTCTGTGGCCTTGTGGAAGAACCTAAGCCTGGCTCAAGTTTTGAGACCTGTCTCAGTCACTTCTGTATAGAGGTGACTCAGCAAGACCTGCCTCTGCCCCACAGTTGCTGTTTTGCCATTGGCCCTGTCAGTTATCCCTTACCCTCTGTCACCCTTCCCTACCTCCTACATCATCTCTTCCCCTACCTAAGTGCCCACCTCCTTGCCTTCTCTCTATAAGCAAGTTTTAATAAAGTGAGTTCCTGCTTCAACAAGACTCCCAGCCGGGTGTGTTTCTTTTGGGCTGTCGACACTCGCCATCTGGCTCAGCCCTGGACAGACCTGGCTGGACCCGGTTCTTTCCTCTCAGCAGGACCTGCCAGCAAGGGAGCTGACAGGAAGGATGCTTGTGGTTGGGGAAGGAAAATGAATTGATAGGTTCCTAGTCAGTAGGAATATCACCTCTTGGACAGACACAGCAAAGAATATTAAGCTATTGAAGTATCACTTTTAAAATACATCCTTTTATGGTGTCCACATAGTGATTTCTCAGTGTCATTCTAGGGCCCCCGGTGTTTATTCGTGTCTAAGGTCAACCTGAATGAATCTGAATGAATACATTCAAGGCAGCATCAGAAGCCTGCATCCTATATTTTCACCCCATAACAAATGATATGGACCTACAGTGGGTAGTTTTTACATGTGCTTATCCTGTCAGTGGAATAGTAGTTACCTTGGTAGCCACAGTCCCCCATATCTAGAGAGATGACTTGTGACAACAGTTATGGTGACAGCCCCAACAGACTGCATCTATGTTTCATGCCTAAAAACATCTCATTTATTCTTTATCACTACTATCTCGACTCATTGGTTAAGGCTGGCATAAGGCTTTATTTCTCTTTAATCCTTGAACATTTCCCATGATTATTGATTCAACAGTACTGATGAAGGGTTCTGTGTTTTCTGTGTTAGCTAGAGGTTGTTGTTTTTTGCAAAGCGAGTGGTGTCTCCAGTTTATCTCTCTTTTAGGCCTCCCTTAATCAGAGGAAAAAGAAACGCAAGATTTCAGAAGAAAAGAGTAACAACACGACAGGAACGGGAACAGGGAACAGGTGCAGTAACAAAGAGAGCTGATTTTATTCATCTTGCAAACACTTTTCCTGTGCTGGTTTAGAAACAGAGTCATCACAAGGATCTAATCAGTCTGTGAAGAAACAACTCAGCACTACAACTTGGATTTTTACAGTGCTGCTGGGTTCACCGTGAGGTCTCACGTGGAAGGATGAGCTTGAGTACAGTTCTGCTGTTGCCGTGCGGTTCGATTTTTTTTTCTAGCATAACATGAAATACCAGCTTCAGGAGGGATTTTGAGATTAATTTCCCCCCCGTGTTTTTAAAAAACTCTTTTTCGAGTTATTCATTTTATGTGTATCAGAGTGGGTATGTATGTATGAATACCACAGAAGTGACTGGTGTCTAAAGAGATCCTAAGAAGACGCTGGATAGTGCACAACTGCACGTCCAGATGGAAAAGAGCCACCAAGTCCATTCTGGAGCTGACCGTTGGTCTTCTGCAAGAATAAGTGCTTTTAACTATTGAGCCATCTCATCTTCCTGGGTTAAGTTTGGCCTTCATTCCTGAATACATACTTCTCTACATACTGGGGAGATCACAGTTAGGGGCTTTTTAGAGCAAGTGATTGAGGCAACTCTTAACTCTCAGAAGGGTAATAGCTATCTGTCCTTCTATGCTGAGCTGTAATCTCAAAGGTGTTAATACATGGTTTTCAGTCCCACCAAGATCTGGTTAATGGTCAAAGTTAAAACTCAAAAGCATGTGTGTTTACCTTTTAGCTTGCCCTTTCTCCACTGCAGGGTATAAACCGTCAAAGTAAATTAAAATACACCAAAGCAACGTTTGACTTGTTCACAAACAAAGCTATTTTTCTCTCTCGTTTTTTGTGTGAAGTCTCTGCCATGATTTCTCTTGCACCTCTGTTTGATTGCCTTCCTTTGAGCATTTGCACGAAGCTGACTGAGGAATGGTGGGGTGCATACTAACAGCACATTCACACGCAGCTGCTGAACTTGCTAACAAACCGTCTGCACGGTTGAATCATCATCCCGTAAATATCAGTAGTATGACTCGGGAGTGCAGCGAGCAAGTTCACACCTTTTAGTGCCGTGCATGTGACTATATACTCAGAGATTGGTGTTAATTGAAAAAAAATATTGCCTTGAGAGAAAGAATTCTTTGTCCTTGTAGGAAATCAAGACAGTTTGCATGGCAATCTACCACACATTGAATGGAGATGAGACAATACCATGAAAAATACAATGGGCAAGGATGTCCTAGACAGGATTGGCTTTGTCCCCGTGTTATCTTTTTCTGCCTGTACCTCATGTTTCTTTAATGACTCTATGAAGATGACAGTGGGGAGTAAGTTCATCTCATATAAACTTGCTCTGAGCATCAGAATGCATATAGACTCAGTATCCAGAGCATCAAATGTCTTTTTCTCTGTTCTAAAAATTCTATTAGAGTGTGGATTTGAAATCCACACTTGTTGAACTGTAACAGAAAACTCCAGCCCTCTGAATACCCTGCTCTCTAGCTCACTGTAGTTTGTAACTGACTAGAAACAATTAAGACCTTTTTTTTCTGCTTCATTTCTTACTACTTCCAAAGTACTTTAAAAATAAACAGTTTTTAGTTATAACTTGTATATTAACAATTCACTGATTTTAAGGCCCCAGTTCAAAGATTCTTAGAAAGTTTGTTTACATGTGCCACTGTCAGCATAATCTGGTTTCTGAGCATTTACAATACCCACATAATATCTGTGATGCCCATTTACTGTTAATACCCAGCTGGCGTGCAGTCCTGCCCAGCCAAGCCTGCAGCAACCCCTCACCTGTTTCAGTACATTTACGTTCATTGATAATTCATATTAATGGAATCATATGTCTGCATGCTTTTGAAAATACTTATTTCTTTTTATTTTATGTGTATGAATGTTTGCCTTCATGTATGTATGTGCACCACATGTATGTCTGGTTCCTTTGGAGGTCAGAAAAGGGTACTAGATACCCTGGAAATAGAATTACAGATAGTTGTAAGTTGTCATGTAGGTTCTGGAAACTGAATCTGGATCTTCTGAAAGTGCAGTCAGTG
This sequence comes from Uromys caudimaculatus, assembly GCA_028551405.1. NCBI lineage: Eukaryota > Metazoa > Chordata > Mammalia > Rodentia > Muridae > Uromys > Uromys caudimaculatus. The sequence continues at coordinate 38,249,258 of CM052700.1, forward strand.
TTTATAACTGTGCCCTCTCTCCAGTCTCCAAATGGTGTCTTTCCTATCTGGCTTCTTTTATATGGCATGTTTTCAAGGCCTGTGTTATAGCACACCAATGTTCTGTTTTGCCTGTTGCAAAACAGAGTGACACTGTGTTCATAATGTCACATTTTATTCATAAGATAAAACTTTGCTTGGTGATCCAGTCTCTGGGAGTATCAGGGGAGGGGATGGGGGATTCTAAAGGGGAGACCTGGAAAGATGGAAACATTTGAAATGTAAATAAAATATCAAAAGACCCTTTGCATTGGTTTCATTAAGGTCCTATAACAAAAAAAAGACTGCAAACTAAGTAGCTGAAAGAGACATATTTCGCTATAGTTCTGGAGGCATTGACAGGTCTGAGCTCTAAGACTCTGGATATATAACTTTGCTTCTTACCAGATTCTTGGGGTAGCTTTAAATCTGTAATGGTTCTCAGCTTGTACTATGTCATTCAAATCTCTGCATCTGTTTTCAAAGGACTCTTTTCTTGTTGGGGTTGGTCTGGTGCTGTTATAGATTCAAATGTTAAATACTGGCCTCCAAGATCTGGTTGTTCCGGACTACGAGATCCTCACGTAAAAATGATGCTTTGTAAACCTTGCTCCCCAAGTTAATTGGTCAACAAAGGGCCAAAGCCTGTGTGTGATTGGGCAGTAGAGAGAGAAAGGCAGTACTTGAGGATGAGTGAGGGATCTCAAGAGAGACCAGGAGAAGGAAAAAGGTCATGGAGAGAGGAGAAGGCCACCACGAGAGAAGCTGGACAACGAGCACATGCCCAAGAGAAACAGCAAGTAACAAGGGAGACATGGCTAGGATGTAGGTTAGAATAGCTCCAAAACCTGCTCAATCTATGCTTACAACTTGTAAATAAAATACCAGGATGGTGTGTCTTTTCTATGGGCTAGCTGGAATTATAATTCTTACTACATTTTCTCTGTTGATGAAGGTCCTGCAGTATTCCAGATGACCTTTTAAAATTATATGTATTTACAGTGACCCCAGTTCTTAATAAGGCTGCAGTTTGAGGATCAGGTTGGGGGAAGTGGTAGGGAGCAACATACTGCCACACTGACTGATGAGCCTTTGATCAGCTGCCATATTCAGGCATTGCCAAGGATGCTTCAATGAGCCATGGCGGGCTTTGTGTGGAAATATAGTCATCTGCCTTATGTTCTCTATGACTTTCGTACATGTGACTGCAGATTGTGTCTTACTTCAAATGATGCAGCCGCCAAATAGTTTTTTCCTGTTCTAACTCTGTCCCTACCACTGATTTCGATCAGCATTTTCTTTCCTTCTCGTTGTTTATCCCAATATAAAACTCTCTTACTTGTTTAGATTTTCAGAAGCTGTGACTCAGATGAGAAAACACACCACCAAGTGATATAGCTGCACTTTTTACTTGTGTTCCTATCTTAGATTCTCAATCTCTTAATAGGTGTTCAGTAAATAACTACAGGCCTAAAACACCTTTCAAAGTCCATGACACCTCAAAAACAGTGGGGCTGGTTTTTGGGTTTTGTGTCATTTGTTTGTTTGCTTTTTGTTGTTGTTTTATCATCATTATACCTACTTATAAGTGAGGCTTCTTCTCCATTGTAATTGGATCTTGAGGGATGAAAAGCTTATGTTTTTCTAAATCATTCACAAACCCTATCTCAGTAACATGAATATGAATCAAGTGAGATGAACAGAGAAGTGTGACAAGGAGCACGAGATGGGAGCCATGGAGGCATTGTACACATGGCCTAGAATAGAAGAGCCAAATGCTGTCTTCCAGCCATGGGAGTCATTGACTGCAAATCCTTGGAGTTTTCCTTTACTGACATGAACTGTATAGCTTGGTTTTCTGGTCATATGGGGGTAGTTTCTTGGTTTATAGAGTGATCCATATTTGTGGCTATGTAAATATCAACAAAGAATATCAGTAAGAACAGATTGATCTGAATACATAACAGTAATTACAGTACATAAAGATGATTTTCACTCCTGCTTATAGGAATGTCAGCGCATATAATGAGTATCTCATTTTATCATCGAATGAATGAAGGGAAGCGCTTTCCCGAACTCTATTGTGAATGGTATTTTTTGGGAACACCTGTCGAAGTTCTCCGTTTAATTTGAGCTACATCTGATAAGGCTGCATTTTATTTGGCTATTTCTTTTACTCTAACTAGTTTGGCCTTATGTTTTCGCATCAGATGTCAAATCTGTTGCCTTTCTGTTTTGGGGGAAACAAAAGGCTGCTTAACACAGAGATACATCTTTTTAGGCCCTTTCTCTGACCACCTGGAAATGGTTGAACTTAATTGGTCTACAGATGGTCTGGTGGTTTACAGAGCAAGGCTGTTGACAGGATTACTCGTGATTCCATTTTCCATCCTCATAAAGGTGGGAGATAAAAGTTTAGGTATATCCACATAACCAAATTAAATATACCATGGCTTAATCAGGAAACATCATCTCTGCCACACATTTTTCCTTTGTTTGTTTATTCATTCATTTTAGCTTACATTCATTCACTCTACATCCTGATTGTAGTCCCGCCCTTCCTGTCCCCTCACATATCCTCTTCCTTCCTCCCCTTCCCCTTCTCCTTTGAGAAAGGGCAGACCCCTCCTGGAGGTCAACCCACCCTGACACATCAAGTCATTGCAGGACTGATTCATCCTTTTCCACTGAGGCCAGACAAAGGTGGCCCAGTTGGTGTAACAGGTAGGCAATAGAGTCAGGGACAGCTGCCACTGCAGTTTGGGGGACCCTAATGAAGACCAAGTTACATATCTGTTATATATGTGCAGGGAGCCTATGTTCATCCCATTCTTGCTCGTTGGTTGATGGTTCAGTATCTTGGAGCACACTTTACTTCTATATGGATTATATGACTTTCTCATTGTGTCCAAGTGTAAAAAGGTACACGTTCCTCTATATATTTACATGAGGTTGGAAAATAAAAGTCTTGGCTTATGAAAATACACCTTCAATATTTTCAGTTCTTTGGAACTAGAAACCCACTATAGCATATATGAAAGTTACATTAAGTACTTGAAATTCCTTCCCAAAAGGCAAGGTTTTGGCTCTATCTTACGCTAGAATTCAATAGTTATTAACAGCAACCATGAACTATTCAGTGTGCCTGGCAAATGAGGTTGGAGCTCACTGCAGTTAACATTGTCCTGATACCTGTTTTCATGATTTTTAGAAGGCTTTTTTTGGTAGGTTGCCTGGTGATATGATATACTTAAACAATGATGGATTGCTTACTGTTTAAGTAAAAGTTGATTTCATGAGGAAACCTGGTTAGAACTTCCTGGGTGTTTATCACAGTCATTCATCCTGTGATTGAAATCACCCGGTGGGCTTGAGGTTCTAATTTACAGAGCAGAACGAAAGCAGCAACCTGAGTATCTGCATCGCCAAGTTGCTCCCATGTGATGCTGCTGATGGCTTGAAGAACACGCTTTGAGTGCCACTATGCTAATTATGAGCGAAAGAAAGATGTCCCACCTGAAATTAATAAACCTGTCCTGTTAGCAAATTGTGGTAGGAACGCTAGGAATGGAGTTCTACCAGCGATGAGGCCATTGAAAGCCACAATTTTGTTGATGACCTTGTGGGTAGAGATTGTCCCACATTTGAAACCTAGTCACTTATTAAAGGTTGATGGCCAGATCTGTAAGATCATAGGATTTAAGGAACTAGATCACAATCTACAGAATATGAAAGTGAAATCTACCACATGCGGCTCTTATTTAAGTACAATTTGCAGAGCTCTGTGCTGGCAGAAGGAAACCAGTTTGCAAAACTGTGTGCGTAAAGATTTTTGCCAACGCCTGCCTGCCTTAGCTGGAATCTGTGCTTGCTAAATTAAACCACAGATGGAATGAGAATTTACTAACTTCGACTGAGTGGGATTTTCTACTGAAAAATATAATTGCCAAATTATTTTGGAAAATATTCCCATATTGGCTTTCTTGAAAAACAAGTCACATGATATGCATTCCATTAACTGAAAAATATTTGGAAATATCTGATTACTCATACAAGTTCCCTTGGCTGAGTATGCCATTGTGGCCTTCAAAAAAAAAAAAAGTCATGCTTTTATATTTTCTTAGTATGAAGGAAAATCTTATGTAATGTCTGAGGACCAGTCCTGGTTTCTTTCTATTGCCGAGATAAAACGTATGGTCAAAAGTGACTCGACAGCAACTGTTTTATTTGGTTTACACATCCACATCACAGTCTATTATTGAGAAAAGTCAGGGTAAGCACTCAAGCAGAAACAGAGGCAGGAACCATGAGGAACACTGCTTACTGACTTGCTTTACATGGCGTGCTCAGCCTGCTTTCTTATACAGTGTAGGGCAACCTGCCCAGGGGAGGCATTATCCACAGTGGTCTAGGCCCCTCCCACATCAATCATTAATCCAGAAAATACCCCTCCCCCATACCCATGGACCAGTCTGATGGAGTCAGTTCTTTAGTTGAGGTCCTTTCTTCCCAGGTAACTCTGGCTTGTGTCAAAGTGACAAAAGCTAACCACCACAGGATCTCATGTATCACTACCCTAAACCCAGCAGAATAATTCATAGTCTATTGAGTTTCTAAAAAAACTATCTCCTCACTGCTAGAGAGAGGTAAGGTAGAATATTATGTTTTACTATCAGGATTTTGGAATGGTTTCAAAAATCCATAAGAAATGAAAATAAATGCATTATTTGTCTTAAGTAAAATCTGTGCCTCCTTACTTTCTTTTCAGCAGTTAAGATGGAGAGAGAACATATTTTAGAAGGTGGTCTCAGTACATACAAAGACTGAGTAAGCATGGGTTCCTGCTTGGCCAGACACTTGTTACCTGAATGCATGAAGTAACTTGCTGTGTCCAGTACTTGAAATTGATTATAGGATATACTGAGCTAATATTGTCTCCTTTGAGGATACTCATAAATACTAAAATCTTCTTCATATTGTGTTTAATTAATTCTCTTTCTGCCTCTGCGCGTACTAACACTAATTAAAATCAGTACAGGCACTGTTGATAGGCAGTTTTTGGATGATATTTAATGATGGAATCATAGTCTCATAAGTCAGGAAGGCTTTTTAGGGAAAGGTCAGAGAGCATAGGATTCGTTTGGACTTTGTGGACAGAAGGTCTAAACTCTCAACATAGTTTGGAAATAGCTATAGACAAATGTCTATCAATGGGCAGGTGAGTGTGTGTTAATAAAACTTTTCTAGTAAAAACAGGTGGTGGGCCAAGAAGCCATAATGGGCTGACCATAAACATTGAGAAAAATGGAGGATAGTGATATTTGAAAACACAATGTAATCAATAGACTATTAGAACTAACAAGAGGATTCAAAAGTTTAGCAAAATGAAATAATTTTTAAGAGTAAAATCACTCTTTAATAAGCAATAACAAATTAGATAGTATGGTTAAAAACAAAATACCATCCAGAATATAGTAAGAATGATAGAAAAATCTAGAAATTATCCTAGAATAGCCAACTTATTTATGCAGAAAATTTTAATTTTATTTATTGAAACAGGCAATGGACATGGCTTGCCTGAAGAGTTTGTCAGCACTTAGTGTCTTCTTCTGGGGAAACTTTTCTTATTTTAGGCTGTCCAAGTCTTCCTGGAAGATGATTATCAAGACTCTGCAAGTGTCCCTCAAACCCAAGCTGTCAATCTATATATAATTCCATTCTGTGACATTGGCATGTCACTGAATGTGAATCATCAAATATAGCCTTACTCTTGCTTCACACTCAAACTAGACATCTTAACTATATCATTTCTGAGTACAGGAAAACTTCTACATTCTTACTGACAAGCTTACAAAGGATTTACTTATTCAATATTTAGTAGGTAAATACATGATTAAAAGTTTGGGGCCAACAAGATGGCCCAGCTGGTAAAAAGAGCTTGCTGCCAAACCTGACTAATTGAGTTTTATCATTGGACCAACAGGATGGAGTAAAAGATGAGACTCCTGAAATTTGTTCTCTAATCCATACATCTCCCACTCAGGGGAGCAGGAGTGAAGCCCTGAGAGCCAGCAGAAAGAATAGATAGAGGCAACCTCGTGAGGTAGGAAGTGGAAGAACCCTCTAGGATGTTCTCACCTGGGAGATGAGAGACTCTCAGGACTCAAAGAGAGGGACCTTGGATAAAATGCCTATGAGTGGGGAGAGAGAACTTGGAGAGCCCCACCTCCAGTAGAAAGACAGGGCAGCAAGTGGGTGGAGTTGCCATTCCACAGTCAAAACTTTGACCCAGAATTTTTCCTGTCTAAGAGAACTGCAGGGACAAAAATGTAGCAGGGCCTAAGCAAAAGGAGGCCCAGCAATAGACCCAAATTGGGATCCATCTCAAGGGGAGGCCCCCAAGGACCGACAGTCTTACTGATGCTATGGTGTGCTTACACACAGAAGCCTAGCATGGCTGCCCTCTGAGAGGCCCAACAAGCAGCTGAAGGAGTCAGATACAGATACTTACACCCCACCGAAGGACAAAAGCCGGGGACCCCTGGGGTTGAATTAGAGAAAGGCTGGAAGAAGCTGAGGAGGAGGGAAACCCCATAGGAAGATCAGCAGTATCAACTAACCTGGACCCCCAGGATCTCTCAGGCACTGAGCCACCAATCAGGCAGCATACATGAGCTGGTATGAGGCCCCCAACACATATACAGCAGAAGGCTGCCTGGTCTGGCCTCAGTGAGAGAAGATGCACCTAATCCTTGAGAGATTTGAGGCCCTAGGGAGTGGGGAGCTCTGGTGGGGTGGAGAGCCTTGAAGAACAGTGAGGGGATAAGGAGCAGTCAGAGGGCAGACTGGGAGGGGGAAAATGACTGGACTGCAAAAAAGATTTAGTAATAACAATAATAATAGTAGTAGTAGTAGTAATAGTAGTAGTAGTAGTAGTAGTAGTAGTAGTAGTAGTAGTAGTAGTAGTAGTAGTAGTAAAGCCATTTTCCCAAGCCAAAGCACGTCTAGGCAGTATACCTCTAGTACTTTATTTTATCTTCAATTTCTCCATCTGTTATTCTTTTGTTGAGAATCCAGTTTTTTAATTCTAATAAGCAATATAACTAAACCCTTTGCTAGTTTGGAGTTCTCTAAGGTTATATTTCAATGTGCTGAAACCTGGGTCTTTTGACTTCATAGTATACTGTCCACAATGAACACTAAACAGATGCTTCCTAACTGACTAGCCAAATGACCATCCAAGACCTTTGGCCCCCTAGACCTGAGATGGAAGTGGCTAGAATAGAGGTCCAAAGCTGACTGCCAAGTTCCTAAAGCTTGTCAAACCTTCAGAATATCCACAGCCATTAAGACTCTATTAAATCAGATTAGCAAAGACAGCTTAGAAAAATGTCTCACATCCTTTAGTCATTTAGATGTTCTCATCAAACATGTTTTACGCCCACAGATCCTCAACTGTGATGTTGTTAGAAAATTAAAAACAAGACACGATTGCTGTGACAACGCTGCACCAAAGTTGCAATTAAAAGTGAGACTTAAATAAAGCAAAGAATTTTAGGGAGAAATACTTAAATAATACAAAATTATATTTAAATGGAGGGAATAGCTTGTTGCCTAATAGATGGAATATCAATAAAAGATTTTAAGTAGGTCAAGTACACACTAAAGAAATACTCTAATGTCTTTTTAAAAACTATGACCTCTAGGTTAATTAAGTGGCCCATAAATAATGCTGATTTACTCATAAAGACAAATAGTGGTTGCTAGGGCCCCCATGAGACTTTAATGCAGGTTGGGGAAACATTAGGAACACTTGCTGTGAGCTTTATGGAGGAAACATGGTATGGGAGCAATAAATATCCACAAAAACCTCCCTCCTTTTTTTCTTTAAAAATTTGCTTTTGTTTAAAATTGGGAACTATGGGTTAGGCTGTGCTCTTTTGTGGCACTAGAAATGTTAATGGTGACTTATACCATAGCCCCTGTGTACACAAGATGAATATACCTTGTTGTTTTCTAAGATTTGCATTTGAGAGAAACTAGGTTCTTCTGACCCAATGAAGAACATTTGTCTTATCTGTAGAGTAGTATTTTATATGACTTGATCTTTGAAAATTCTAAGACTGAAGAAAGTTGAAATGCTGTTCCTTGACTCTTCTAAATGACAAGAAAGAATCTTAGATATAATTTAATATGGATTTCTCATTCTTACAGTGAAGAAAACTAGGGACCAGAGAATGAGCCCACTATCTCACATTAGTTGGAGGGAGATATGTTACTGTATTCTACAATTCTGTCACCTTTCTCTTCTGGCTTTTAGCCCTACACATGTTCAGCACATTGATTTTTGTCCACTTTGGGTCTTTTTACTTTTTTGAATGGAGAAGATGCTGAGATCATCATCATCTGGCCTTTCGTCTATTAGGTTAAAGCATGTTTTAAGGTAAGAACATTAATCGCTTCAAACTGAGCCTGTTCAATGCTTTCACAGCTGAACACTATGAAGTTAGGGGAAAAGGTGAAGACCTAGGAAAACATGGTTAAGAACTTCACTTATACTTTGAGAACAAATATATATACTTTCAGTATTTTAAAATTGAAATGGTTTGTTATTTTTCAAGAATTTAATACAAGATTATTATATTTCCACCATTTCCAGCTCCCCTTCTTCCTCTCCAACTCTTCCCATTCTTCCAACTCCCTTTCAAATTCATGATTCCTTCCTCTTCAATTATTATTGTTTTACAAACACACACACACACACACACACACACACACACACACACACTACTGAGTTCACTTAGTATTGATCATAAGTTCATGGGTTTTGGATTCACAATTTGTGATTTGATAACCTACAAGGAAAAAGTCAGAGGCAATCACTTTCAATAATTTTATGATAAAGAATAAGCATTCAAAAGAGTAAATTTCACGAAAAGACATATATGTATATTTGTATTTTCCTAAGATGTCAATAAATACAAGGATTATGGTGAGAAAAGAATTTGAAAACCTCTACAGTTCTATTTGTTGTTCCCTATTCTGTGGTATTTTTTACGTATAGTTATAATTGGGAGAAATAGTTAAAAATATTTAACAATAAGTGTGCAAAACATGGACACATCAAACAGAACCAGGATGAAATAATTTTGTTCATCAATTGTCTTGGTTCTATTGAGCAAAACAAAATATGTGCAAGCCAATCTCTAGCCAAGGAACACAGATCAAAGGTCACATATAGACTCATATGAACTCATGTGACTGACATACATCAACATCCTTACCAACTTGCTCATTTCTCAAATGATTTTCTATGTTGATTCTTTCTGTCATGAGTGATTTCAGGGACAATGGAGGGTAATGACTGAGGATATAGGAATTTGTCATTTGGGTTATCATCAAATTTTATTATTTTTCTAATATGTGTTTTACATTCATCTGTTACTTTTCATGGAAAATTTGGGACTAATCTTTGACACCTATGCAGAAAGTACATAAAACATCAGGCTCATTGTTATTAATGACCAGCATTAGGGGCTAGTGTTCATCAATAGATCAACTAGTAATAACTCAGATGCACTTTTCCTAATTAAAATCTTTTCCTTTTTGGATACCTAAGCAATAGGCACATATTGACAAATAACTACTTATGTTATTTTTCACAGCAGGCCAAAAATATGTAGAAAATAACTGTAAACTATGAAACATCATATTCTTCTAACAACATTCAATTACACACACATATATAATTTATATATATTATATATGTTATATATTATATATAATACATACATACTTGTATGTATTACTTGTAGAACTACTTGTAGAACAAGCTTTAGTTATTTGGAGAATCCCAAATCCAAAATTTAAAGGATATATATTAAGGAAAGAGAGAAAGAAGGTATGTGACTCTAAAGTAAAGTTAGAACAGCTTTTTCTGAAGCTCAGTTAAACAGCAACATGTTTAGGGGCTAGAAATCTTTCTAATATTGCCTGCCTCATTTCTCAGCTCTGCAGTAACCCCCTTCTCTCAAATCAAAGATGTAAAATTTGACATCTTTAAATGCTGTATGTGGTTATATGCTCATGCATGCAGGTACACAGAGAGGTCAGAAGAGGGAGTCAGGCCCCCAAAATCTAAGTTAGAGGTGGTTGTGAGCTGCCCAACATGGGTTCTGGGATCCATGCGCAGGTTCTCTGAAAAGAATCATCTCGATGGCCATCAGGGAGAAAGGAGAGGACTTTGGGCCTGAGTGTGCTAGAGGCCCCAGTAAAGGGGAATGTCAAGGTGGGAATATGGGAATGGGTGGACGGGTAGGTGGGAGGAGGAATTCCCTCACAGAGGCGGGGAGGGGGAGGGGATACGGGGTTTCCAAAGAGGAGATCCAGAAAAGGGGAAACATCGGAAATGTAAATAAAGTATCAAAAATAAATTAAAAAAAAAAAAAAAAAAAAGAGCAATATGCACTCTGTACTGAAATTTCCATGTGAAATAGCCAGTTACTGGTGGGTCTTGATTCATCCCAGAGAGTTTGCTCCTATGTCTTCCTGTCTTATTTCCTGGTCAAAAATTGATGAAGGATGAGGTGAGCAAGAAGAACGCACCCTGTAAAGTGCTAGGTTAAAGGAATGGCCAGTGCAAAAGCCTGTGGGATAATGAGCTAGGGGCACAAGTCAACGTAATGAGATGAATGTGGGACAACACACCTGAATCCTGTCAACACCTGAGCCAAGCTTCATGGTTCACTTTTTATGACTCTATGGTGACCTTTTGGACTGGAAGCAGTGAGTCTAGAATTGCCTTTGTGGAACTCAAAAGCTATGAGTTGAGTAGTAAGAAAATCTAGTCATTAAGCTACATCTGTTCACAGCAGCACAAAGCACCCGTTGTGGCAATTAGCTTAGTTCAGTCTTGAGCTGCCTCTGCCGTACTTGTTATATTTCTGAGTCAGAAAAGAGGGTGTGAAATTTTTAGTGTGCTTCAGTGATCGAAATGACTATACTAATTCTACATTCCTTGCATATATCAGCCTAACATTGTCATTAAATACCAGTTCCTGTAGAGTGATAATTTCATAGATTTTTACTCTCACAGAATAGATTTTATTAAGGATGTCATCTTAATTTTGCAATATCCTTTTGATTTATATCTCGCGCCTTCTCTCACCTTCAGACAGAAGCTAATTAAATAACCTGTTTTGTGCTTAGTAATGGAACTTCATATCCATTTTATGTACTCCAGTCTAAATGAGAAAGATATTATAAATTTTTACCATGCAACTCTCATGCAAATTAGGAGGGAATGGGCATTAATTGCTGAAGAATGAGGTATTTAGCCTGTTAATTCTGTGATAAATTATTTTAATACGAAGCACTGGTCATTTTTATGGAGATGGACTAGGCAAAAATTTTAGAAATAAATCTAAAATCCAAGCAAAATGCAAAGTTTCTGACAGCTTGATGTATACATGATGATGCTGGAGTTTCTAATTTTGATACCCACTTCCAAAGGCATCAGGTTTCTGTCATGTTTGTCTTCTTCTGTATCTAAGTCAATATTTCATTACATCCATGACTTGACATACCAAGGCAGGTAATCCCCTTGGTTAGATATTTTGGCATACATACATTTTGTTTAAAGACCCCCAAAAGTGCTGTGTTTTAAAATAATCTTGTACAAATTGTCACTGAAGCAAATTCTTTCTACATCTTTGTTTCTGGAAAGGTGGCATTGTGCCTTTGGACAGAGCTGGTACCTTGCCATTTTTTAAATTGTGTCTCATGTAGCCCAGACTGTCTTTATATTCACTAAATAGCTGAGAATGACCTTGTACACCTGCTACTCCTTCCTCCTCTTCCCAAGTGTTAGGATTTCAGGCCTAAGCCATGAAGGCCAGGTTCCTGCAGTACTGGGAATTGAATCTGGAGCTCTGCATGCTAGGCAGGGTTGTATTAACTGGGTCTGAGCTCCATCTCCAGTCTGCTTTGCCTACTTTTTAAACTGATGATTGGTTTTTGTTTTGTTTTGTGGATACAGCACAACATAATAATGTGCCAAGAATCCACAACAGTAATTTAACTTTGTTGTGTTGCAATCAGGATGCTAGTGTTTACTCTTAGTCTAATGAAAATTATAAAGACTTTTCTTGAGTAGGGCAAGGATGGAAAAGTCAGTAACATATACAAGTATGTCAGATAAATATCATGACAGAGAAATTGACCAAAACACTAGAAAACAGGTAATTCTTTCTGCTGCCAAGGGAGAAATCACATGCCAGGCTTTGTTGATAATATGAAAAATAGGATCCTCAACTTCGTAAATCTTCCTTTTAAGCCATTTTAATTATTTAAGTGTGTAGCTTTCTCATATAGTCTCAGTTGCTAAGCCAGACAGGTATGTTTCATTCTTGACTTGTCTCATTGTTAAATTCTGACACATTTATTTGCAAACTCTACTTCAGATACATTTCTGTCTTCAGCTATTCTCCTTAGCCCAGGTTACCACCATCAGTAGGTGAATTTTCACAACAGTCTTCTGAGTAGATATGCATTTTCTACACCCACTTTCTGATATTTTATTTTTTTCTAGAAAGCAGCCAATTTGTCTTTCTAAAAAAATCAGCTACAAACTTCTAAGGGCTTCTCATTGCTTTGGAACAGTTGCTCTCAACTTGGGGGTTGTGGCCCCCTACAAGGGTTGCATATCAGATATGTTACATTCATAATTGTAGAAAAATTATAGATATGAAGCAGCAATGAAACAATTTTATAGTTGAGGGTCACCACAACATGAGGAACTATATTAAAATGTCACAGTATTAGGGAGGTTAAGAAACACATCTGAGAAATAAACTTCAGTCTTCTCTCTCTGGTCTCCATGATTGGTCCATGGTTCTTAAACTCCTTAAACCAGCTAAGCCCTGGTTACTAAGCTTCATCCACATTCATGTTTTTCTTAATCCCAGAAGATATAAATTTTTCTTGGTATTCCCTCTTTACCTCAGGACCTTTGCATGTGATGACAGCTCAGCCTACACTATTCTTCTTTCTAATCATCTCAGGGCTGGCTTCTTATCATCCCAATGATAGCCCTATGCCATCTTCAGAGAGGATTTCCATAGCAATGTTTTCTACAGCAGACATCTGGCCCATAAAGCTTCTACTTTATCACGTTATTTTTATGTATTATTGATTTATGTATTATTCTTTTTTGTTTTTTGTTTTTGTTTTTTGAGACACGGTTTCTCTGTGTAGCCCTGACTGTCCTGGAACTCATTCTGTAGACCAGGCTGGCCTCGAACTCAGAAATCCACCTGCCTCTGCCTCCCAAGTGCTGGGATTAAAGGTGTGCACCACCACTGCCCGGCAAAAAAACAAACTGAAACTTGCACACATATAATGCTTCATACTGCCCAGAAGAATATAAAAGATGTTAAATAGGGGATTCTTTTTCTGCTTACTGGAACACAGAAATATGGCTATCACATAGCAAGTGATAGATAAATACATGTTAAATGTAGGAATAGACAAAGTGCCTGAAAACTAAACTATTCATTAACAATTTTCAGTGTGATCTGTATTGTAAGGATGTTTAGACAATCGGTAAATAGTTAATTTGACTGTTAATACCCTGATCTGAAAACCTCATGTTTAAACCCACTTAGGCACAAAGCTCTCTGGTAATCTAGAGAGGCTGAGGAGGGTGAGTGTATAGCTCAGTAGCAGAACACTTGCCTAGCATGTGCAGGGACCTGAATTCAATCTCTGGCTTTGTAAGAAAATAGATGGACAGAGTAATACATTTGGAAAGTGGAAGGCAATTTCTTCTTATATGAGCTTGTATGAATGATGATCAGAAACAAGGCTTTTGAGTCAGTAGACAGAGTGCTATGCTGGAATCTTACTCAAGGTTTAAACGAGATAAATGTGCAAACTAGCACATAGTAAGTGTGACTTACTGCTGTTATTATATCTGCTGTATCTTAACTGCGCTTATTAGTATCTTGACTGATCATTTCTTTACTTGTATGATAAAATCTTGTCATTCCTGTTAAAAAGTATATGAGAAGGTTGTTTTGTTTTGTCTTTTTTTCTTTTTAGAATAGAAACCTAAACCTGTCAACTCCGAGTCTTCAAATCTTCACATTGGTTCTTCCTAGAGGGCTTAATTATACTTTGTTTTCATTTTTCCAATGAGTATTTAATGAGACACTTCGATCTTCTACCTTTTATAATAGACAGCAATAAACAAGATGGTTCAGGTAGTTTTAATGACACACACTGGTAAGTGCTTCAGGATAAGGAATTCATGTGTGTGTGTGTGTGTGTGGTGGTCGTAGGGGGTGTGTAGTGATGGATTTCTCTGGAGTTTATTGAGAAGTTGCCTGATGCCACTTGGATAGAAACAGCAGATGTGGAGAGGTAGATTCCTGGAAACAAATTTGGTATTTCTAAAGAAACAGAAAGACACAGTCCACATCACGTCTTAAGTCAGACTTTTGGACTAAGACAGGATTTTAGGAAATATATAAAAGCCTACAGTAGAAAGAGTCATGGTACCCATACACCTTGGCTAACAAGAATGTCTTTAAAAATCACTTGGTGACATAGCCTATGGTATCTAGACATTACATACGATTCATATATTTTCTTAAAATATTTTCATAATGGGGTGGGGAATTAAAACTTTTGTTTCAAATGAACTATCCACATTTCTAAATTTCTCTGTGGTAGCACTATGGCTTCACTATTGCAAATCTAGATATTATTAGGATAATTTAAAAACAGTTTCTGGACCATAAATACTAAATTACACAGAACTGATTAATGAGCTAATTGTTCAACTCTTCACTTCATTTTGCCTGTGTATACAATCCTCTTGTTATTTATATTTGCCTAAGTCCACATACCATCCCTGTTGAGATTAGCAATCAGACTTCTAATTAGTTTTCAAAAATGGGTTTGTGGGCTTATTTCTTACTTAAGTGAGAAAAAATAATAGGTACCAAATATAGAAATTATTAAACTTTTCTTTATAGCATTATATGACAACAATACAGTATCTTTATATACCCTGCCATAATCCCCATAAACAGAACTGACAACTTTGTGTAGAAAACTCACCATCATTTCTCAGGATTAGTGGTGTGGGTGGTCCCAAGACCTTGTGGTTGGTCACAGTATTGGTAACTACACAGGTGTAATTACCAACATCAGACTTTTCCACTTTGGCAATATACAGATTCCCAGTCTCTTGAGAAACGAAGCGGCGGTTATCCTGATAGGAAGGGTATTCATTGAAGATCCAGGCATAGCTCAGCTCTGCAAGGACAAGAACATCACTGTAAATATGTCTTTGGCCATGGAACTTTGCTGCATTTAGAACAGAAATGGACAAGGTAGAAACTTAGATTGTTGCTCTTCACTCTGTAAAATATAAACAGGAAGCAATCGCAGTCACTTTAAGGCTGCTTACAGTCAGTCCATGAATGTAGAAATACTTGGTTGACTTACTCTATGTCATTCTTTCATATGATCCTAGTTAAATTCTAAATGCATGAATGGCTCTTGGTAAATGGCAGAAAGGCCACTTGAGCTTTATAAAGAGAAGACTAATTACTGTAGAAGACATCTTTACTGTTTAATCCTTCAGTGAATCCCAACTGTAATTGACCTCAACTACTGAATATGTAACAAGAAACACATTTTGCCTTAATAAGCCATTGTTGACATACAAAGGGAGGGTCATGTAGATTGCTCTCCCTTTATCCCAGAATTACAGCATTTCCTCATGCATTATTTTGGAGAGCTATAATTATGTTTCTATGAGAAAAGCTAATCACTCTATGCACGTTCTGGTAATTACAAGTAACCCTATGCTGATGTGGAGAGGGCACTGAGCATAAATAAAAAAGTTCCAAGGTCATCAAACAATTTATTCTGATATAAAACATTCTATCCTAGAGAAAAGATTGTTACAAATCTGAAGGTAAATGAAAATTACAAGGCTCAGAGAGTAAACAAATACCTAAGTCTCAGGAAGTTCCTGAAACTTAATAAATCCATAAAACCCTTCCTCAGAGTTATATAATTACAAAGACTTCTGGGAAGGCGTGACTGTAACCTCCAGTGTTATAAGGAGCTTTGGGGACACTGTTTTTCTCAGTTGTTACTCATGTGAGGTAGTCTTTAAATGGTTTACTCATCTAGATTTGGAGTCATAGTTTCTTTGGTCAGTTATTAATTCCTATTCTGAGAGAAGTAGATATTTGCTTATATTTTCAGGAAAAGATAGATAAGAATGGAGGGAACACTCAATATTTAAAAGTAATTGTTTTTCCAGAGGCCCTAGGTTCAATTCCTGATATCCATATTCCAGTTAACAACCACCTGAAACTCTGATTTCTTCTTGTGGCATCCATAGGTACCAGGAACACACATGCTGTATAGACACACAGGCAGGTAAAACACCCCTAAAAATATTTTTTGAAAATATTAAAAATGAAAAGTCATACAACACCCAGTAAGTTGGTTATTTCCAAAACCAAAACCAAAACCAAAACATAAGTACAACAACAACAACAACAACAACAACAACAACAACAACAACAACAGAAATACCTAAACTTTAAGACAGGAAAAGACAAGGAAACATAATCTAGCAGGGACACCTTCCAGCAAGAAAAGCCTTGTAAAGTCAGCAAGATAGGCAATATAGTCTTTACTCAACCCCATAATCTCATTTCTGCAAACCCAGCCATCTCTCAGTATCCCTGTGTTAACACATGGACAATCAGAACACCATGTATTTTCTAGCAAGTTAGTAAGAAAAATTTAAATATAAACTACCATCTCCAAAGGCACAAAGCAGACATTACAAAGTAATTTACAAGTGTGAAATTAATCATTTCACATTTCTCCAGTGAGAGTTGAAATCAAATATATACAACTATAATTTTTTTCCCATGAGATATTTTTTAAAGCTCTTATAGTACCTAGTAGCTGTGAAGTACTCTGAATTCTGAAGGAGGAATTTAGCAACCAGAAAGCAGCTATTTAAAAAAGATATCTGCTCTGGTATTTTATAACTGGAGGAAAAGTACCAAAGTTTAAATCTCTGTTATGTAAGGGGAACCATTTAAACTTTCTTACTTTCAAATTCTTAATTAATAAAGTTGTATTAATTTAAGCTGGTATATGGGTATATTGACTAATATGTATTAATATATAGTTAGTTTATGCAAAAAATCATTGAAATGTCTGGAAGGTCATAGAGATTTTAGTTATTGTCTTCTCTGTCACCAACTTAATAATTATAAAAATAAAATTATTTGTTTTATTTTATTAATTCGTTATAGCATACCAGTGAATGGGTTTCATGAGGGCATTTTCAGACATATTTGCCATTATACTTCCTCTTAATCATTCTGATTCGTGGAGACCTTCACATTTCCCCATCTCCCTTTATAAATGGATTCAGTAGAGCTCAAGATACATAAAGCTCAGTTGGTTAATAGCTTGCCTATCATGAAGGAAGAGCGACATTTAACTTCTTCTAGTACTGCATACACCAGGTAAACTAGTGCACATCTGTAATCCCAGAACACATGAGGTGGAAGCAGAATCAGAAATTCAAGGACATCCCAAACAACACAAGTTCAAGGTCAGCCTGGTATACATGAGACCCTGTGTCAAAAAATGAACAAACAAACAAACAAACAAACAAACAAACAAATGTGTTCAGCTATCATGCTATCTTAACATGCTACCTGATCCATTTGTGAATAAGTTATTTTTTTAATTTTGCTGTATAGAATTATAAACTCTTTAAGTTAAGATAGATGTTAGAATAATATACCTAAATTGACAAAATTGATAGACTAGACATTATCAGTATATATCATAACTTATAGATTACATAACTGTTACATCTATGTTCAATGTATATCTGAGGGGAAAGGCCCTTTTAATGGTTGAAACAAGGAAATGTCGATTTGGTCTAATGCTACTTATGTTAACTTTGTCCCCAAAATTACACAGGAATCCACATGTCTACACATAAGGTGCTGAGGAACCCTTCCCCCAGTTGGTTTTGATTGGTAAATAAAGTTATTGGTGGCCGGCCAATGGCTTGTTAGGGAGACAGAGGTGGGACTTTAGGAGTCCCAAGCAAAGGACTGGGGAAGGAGCAGAAAGGAGAAAGCTGTCATGCTGAGAAAGGAGTAGCTGCCAGGTCTGAGAAGGCAGGACAGAGAGACAGCCAACAAGTAAGAGCTGGGGGACAGTGGCCCCAGAAGGCCCCCAACTGGGTGTAGGGCAACAGGATGGAATATAGCTCACGAATATCAGAGGGGAGGTTTTGGCCGCATGGAGGTTTAGGAGTGGCTCAGTCACTGACCTGTTTAAGGCATATTAAAATATAAGGCTCTGTGTGTGTGTTTGTGTGTGTGTGAGAGGAGGGGGATCCCAGAACATTGGGGAACATTGGGGCCAGTAGCAAGGAATGTGCTGCTGTTGCTGAGACAATTTGAGGAGACATTAGTTGGCAACTAGAACAACTGGAGACAGGTTTTGAGAGATTGAAGACTTGCACCATTCTTAGTTTTCAATCTCTGCACTCTGCTTGCGATTTGGGATATGCACATTTAGCCTTTTCTCCTGGCTTACCTACCTGGTGTTTGCAGCCATGTTTACTTACAATGAAGGACTCTTATTCCTTTGGAGCCATGGGCTAAATGAACCCTTCCTTCTACAAGTTGCCTTGGTCATGGTGTCTTATCACAGCAATAAAACAATAACTAATATAAACACTGTAAGCAGAGTTTAATGGACAATTCAGTAGAGGCCTAGCTTGTGAGGTTTCAGAGAAGAGGGAGTCTATTGGTCACCAGCCTGGAGGCCATTCCTATATTTTACGATAGCATCTGGCTACATTACGCTGTGTCATGAGAACTTAAGTAAGATTGAATATAATGATAAGTGAATACATTAGTGTAATGAATAAAATTTCCAGACCTGGCAGTATTAAGGCTGTGTTGTGGTTACTGCTCACTGCTCTGATTCAGTCTGCAGTAAGAAGATCAGGTGTAAAAGGAAAATATTTTTGAAAAGTGTAGTTTGTCCTAGCAATGAGTGTGTTTAAAGTTCCAGATAAGGCTGATGCAGAGAAAGCAGCTATAACTTTTAAAAGATTAGCACCTGTAGTGGTTTGAATATGCTTGGCCCATGGGAAGTGCTAATATTAGGAGGTGTAGCCTTGTTGGAGAAAGTATGTCACTATATGGGCAGGCTTTGAGGGGTTCTAGAGCTCAAGCTCCAACCAATGCAGAAGGGACGGTCTTATCCTGCCTGCCTTAATATCAAGATGTACAACTATTGGTTCCTCCAGCATGATGTCTGCCTGATACTGCCATGCTTCCTGCAACGATGATAATGGACGGAACCTCTGAACCTGTAAGCCAGCCCCAATTAAATGTTTTCCTTTATAAGAGTTACCTTGGTCATAGTGTCCCTTTACAGCAATGAAAAGCCAAACAAAGATAGCACTATTAAAGCAACTGCCAATCACTGCATTGGGGAGGTACAGAGGTATTCTGAGATAACACCCCATCCATGAAAGGCTACATATTGTAAAATGCAGATGCATCTAAAAGGGCAGGGTCTATACAGAGAGTGCTGCTCAAGGTGCTCCTTTCTCCTTGAAAAGAATCACTTAGCATAGTGTTGCCTCAGGATTACCACATAGTCAAGTGGAATTTTGGTTCACAGGGCCTAGAATACATTCAGAGAAGGCAGAAAATTTTGACATCATCATCTACATAGTACTGGCTTTGTAGGCAAGAAAGATAAAAGATTGAAGGGGTGATGGAATCTTGTGTCATAATTCCAAAGAGCCACTGAAGCAAGGGAATGTTTGAAAGGGGCAAAGTCCCTGCAGGAAGATCCTGAGAGGCTACTTAATGAAGCAGTGATGATTAAGATTAAGTGGAAATCTGAACTTCAGGATGTTGGAGATGTCTGGGTTGTTGAGCATCCATTGAGAAAAGCATCAGGCATAGAGTGGAGTTATCCCAAAGGAGAGGCTACATGTGCTACAGTCGTGAAAGCTGGAGAGTGGGAGTTCCTAAGCTGTTCAGAGCCCAGATGATTCTACCATAAGCCTCAGATGCTGGACCTGAAGCTGCAGGATTTGAGATTAGGTCTTTCTGTTTCAGTTTGTTTTGGTCTTAGTTGTCCTTACTCTGACCTATACTACCTTATTTATTATTTTTTTATGAAGTAAGAGATGGCATCAAATTTCACATGAGACTTTGATTTTGGACCTGCAAAACATTGAAAATTTTAAAGAATATGGAGACTTGTGAAGCAGGAATAAATGCATTTTATGCATTTTAAATTATGGAATAGCCATGATGAGTCTATGGAAACAATAGGTATAAGATGATGGCTTAAACGTGGTATGTTTGAGAATTACGTTGAACTTGTGGTGGTCAATATTGCCAATTTGACTAGATCTAGATTCACTGTGGGGATGAGCCTGTGTGCATACTTGTGAGGCATTACCTAGAATAAGTTAGTTAAGATTGGAAGACATACCTTCAATGTGGGTTGTACGATTCCTTAGCCTGCGGTCTTGGACTGAATACAAAGGAGAAACTAAATTGAGCACAAACATTTGTCTCCTTCTGTTTCTTGACTATGGAGTCAATGTAATTGACCAGCTACTGCAAGATCCTACCACCATCCTTTCCTTGCTGTGATGGACTACACTCTAGAACTATAAACCAAAGTTAGTCCTCTTTATAGTTGCTCTGCTCAAGCATGGTGTCATAGCATAGAAACAAGCAACTAACATAATAAGTCATACTCAAACTTTCATATATCACATATTCCCAAAGTGACTTACTAGTCATTACAACATCTAGGGATTAAGCTATTTAGTAACAAAACTTGCTCAAGTTGCCTTGCAAGACCAATGGTGAACAAATGAGATATTGCATACCAGAGCAATATTCCCAGCCTCTTTTTACTTGGAATTGTGAGACAAGACTTGACTAAGTTGCCCATGTAGGACTCCAGCTTGTGATCCACACGCCTCAGAATCCTGCATAGATGGGAGCATATAGCACCAGCTCTAGCTTGCTATAATGTCTTTCATAGTTTATTACAGGGACAGATTCTGGCGTATCACTTGACTCCACAATTTTCATGATCTGTAATTGGGATGTTATAAATCATACAGAGAGGAAGAATTTACTTTCAATTTGAATAAAGGGCAAATGAAAGCTAAGGAGAAAATGATGATGATGACTTGTGAGGGAGATAAAGAGGAAGAGGATGAAACAGGAGGTTGTAATAATCGTCAAGCTGTAATAAGAATATGATGCCATCACTACTTTCCATATTTGAAAAGAGAATTAATCCAGATTGCAAAAAGGAATGTCAAAGGAGATTATGACATGTATAGGAAAATAAAAAAGAAATACTGAATTGGAAGGACAAATATCATGCTTTCACATGTTTATGGAATCTAGACTTCAATTTCTCTCTTTCTCTCTGGTTTTGTGTGTGTGTGTGTGTGTGTGTGTGTGTGTGTGTGTGTTTCTGTAAGGTGACAGTAGAAACAGACTGTGAGAAAGGAGGAAGAAGATATAAGAGAAGGGAAAGTACATAAGGTAGATTAGTAGATATATGTGTCTATAAATTAGAAGTATACCTGTATAGGCACAGAGAGAATAGCAAGGAGGAAGCAGGTGAGAGAACAGGGTAATACAAATAAAAATGAAGTATGATGATATATATGTGTAGAGCTGTGCTGTCACAGCAAATTTCGTTTCCTTGGAGAACCAAAAATTAATTTAAAACTTAAAAAGAAGAGCATCAAAGAGTTGGTGCTAAGGACCCTAACACATAATTTTAACACCTGTCCTTTTGTAAGTGCTGCATCGTAAAGACAAGGAGAAAAGTCTCAGCTGGAGAACAGGTAAAATAACAGTGTACAGCTGAACGTTCAATCCTCAACAGGACATCTCCAGCTGATAAATTAGCTTAGTTTTCTTCAAAGCAAATATCACTATCTGAAATATTGGGTTTGTGTCTGTATATAGTTTCAGAGCCATCAGGAGGACTGTAAGGAATATAATCCAATAACAGCACAATATCAAAACAGGCAGAAAAATAGTAAAGCTAAATAGCACCAACAGATCATGTTGCATTTTTAGACGTAGAAGATATGAAAATACTGAGGCCAAGGAAAGGTCAGAATTGGATAGCAAAAGATGGCCAAGCAGAAAATGACCTAATGTTTCTGGCAATGCTCCTGTTCCAGCACTCTGCTTGGACAATAGACAGCCTTGGCACTTAAAAGTAAAGAAGACTATTGTTAAACCACTCAATAGACAATACAGATTTCCCTGAAGAGCCAAATCTATTTTTACCACAGCAAAACATTAATCCATTGGGTTATATAAAATGCTATCAACATTCAAAAAAAAAAAAAAAGTAAAGCCAAGAAAACAAAACAAAATAAACTCTCATGTGCTGCAATGAGCAAAAACACCATATCCCACTCAGTTGATTTCCTCAGGGACTTCCATGTAATATTTATCCTTTCTCAAACTTGACAGATTTCTTTTGATAAGTTTTCACTCACTAATTGCTCTGGAAGTGACAGACAGTTTCTGTCCCATTGGCAATTTGTAACAAGTGAGTAAACAGATATTTGGAATGCAATGTATCAAATGATTGTGAAATTTCTGATGTTCAGTGGAAGAGACTGGGACTAGTTATAATGTGGTACTAATTAAAGCAGAAGGACCTAGCAATGGGTTACTGGCTTGAAGGCTCCAAAGTTACTCGAAATTAACTCAAGTCTTCATGTTCTGAATAGGTCTTTTATTCTTATCTGTGTACCAAGAATAGAGAATGTTTGGCTACTGTTTTTTTTAGAAAATAAACAAATCAATGATAGTTCAGGTATAGGTAATTATTGAGCAGAGCTGTGCTGAGTGGACGCCTTCTCCTGATAGACACACTTAGCTTTTCCTGATCCCAGTTTCTTTTCAGAGTCATGTGCTTATTGCATCGACTTCTGTTCCAACAATGGCAAATGCATCAGATTTTAAAAGATGCCTTTCTTGAATCCTCAGTTTTTAAATGTGAAAAGTTTGTGTTTAAACCTCTTCTACTTTATAGATTCAGAAAAGGAAACCTAAAGAAAGTCATGAATCGAATAGGATGGCAATTTGTTACCCAGCGTGGACAGGGATGTAGAGTGTACTCAGTGTATGAGAGTAGGCTTTTTAGGCAGATATATTTTATTATTGTTGTTTTCGTTAATATTATTATTATTTCTATTGCTGCTACTATTATTTATTTTGGAATTAGAAGGTGTCTATTTTCCTTCTCAGGAAGTTGAAAGAGTAAAATGAGAGGAGCTCTCCACTTCCTCCAGCATTAAAATTTCATAGTTTTTTATGTAAACTTCAACAAATCTTACAGCCCACTTGTCAAAGAAATAAAGTAAGAAAAGAATCTCTAAAAGAACTCTTCAGCTAGTTATTGTGGAGTCTAAAACTTGTACCAGTGAGCTAGAGAGGTGGCTCAGCAGTTAAGAATGCTTCCTACTCTTCCAGAGGATCTAGATTCAGTTCCCAGCACCCATGATAGGTGGTCCACAGCTGTGTGTAATTCCACCTTCAGTAGATTTGATGTTGTCATCTTTTTGGTTCTCTGGGCACAAATGTACACATATGCACATGTAAACACACACACACTCATAAACACACATACACCAATTGCTTAGTTAGTTGAATCTGGGTTGTGTTTTATAGAAAATTTATTCAAATTAATAATACTCAAGAGATTTTCATCAGCAGGGTGTCCTTATAGTTTGTCAGTGTTATCAATACCTGACCTACTTTTTGTAAAGTGTCTGGGAGACTGAATTTGAACTGAGACATGATGCTATGAAAATAGGTATGAAAGATGTACTTGAAGCAAATTTGCAAGTGAAACAGCCAGTGTGAACATCTCCATTAGTTCACTGTTTTGTCAAGCAGTTGCCAAGTACCGACTATTTATGTTTATAAAAACTGTACTCTAGGCACAGGAATGGACAGCAGTACTCGCAAATGCTTGGAGATGCTGAGAAAGATGAACTGGGATCAGTTAGTAGATTTCCTGGATAGGAGGCATAACCACAGCGGATGATCCTTGGTTTGACTGTTTGGAGACATGGACTGAGTCTAAGCTTCAGTGCTCATCTAAGTACTTTCAGTTCTTACCTAAGTACAGTGTTTAGCTAAGCACTTTCTATTCTTGCTCTCCATCTGACAACTAATGAGATAAAAGGAGTATCTGTCTACCTCAACTGAGACATTCATTAGTCACCAGACACAGTGATATAAACCTTTGAGGTTACATGATCATATCTTTCCTTTCCTTTTAATAAAATACCACTTAACTCAGGTGTTAAGTTGCTTATCTTTTTGTGAACTTGGGAAAAAGAAAAGGTTGTAAATCACAAGTTTCCTAAACAAAACTTCATAAGTCTCCCTCTCAGATAAACAGAACTGGGGCCAGAAATCCCATGGGTTCATTAGCTCTGATGATCATGCATGCTACACACCTATCAAGAAAGTCCAATGAGTATGTTGTATGAGGGATTTGTGAGTTACCCGCAAAGAATGCTCTAGGCGACCTCTACCTATACAGAGACGCTAAAATTTAAAATACTATGTGTTTTGTGCTCCAATAAATAATACTTGAGGAAACATGAGTATCAAGGAGGATACAGAGAGGAGCTGAAATCTGCAGGCATAGAAAGAGGATCAACGCCGGGCAGTGGTGGCGCACGCCTTTAATCCCAGCACTTGGGAGGCAGAGACAGGCGGATTTCTGAGTTCGAGGCCAGCCTGGTCTATAAAGTGAGTTCCAGGACAGCCAGGGCTACACAGAGAAACCCTGTCTTGAAAAACCAAAATAAATAAATAAATAAATAAATAAATAAATAAATAAATAAATAAATAAATAAAGTGTTAAAAAAAAAGAAAAAGAAAGAGGATCAACATTATACCTTTATTAATTAGAGATAGATTTATGGGTACTTAACTCCTGTAATGACAGTGATAACCCTTTGCAGCAAAGGTCAATGAAACTCTGGCTGCCACTGACAGGGCAACTTATTAAGAATGCTCTGTGCCATAGAGAATTTGGCACAGACAGTTCTGTGCATCAGATAAGACCATTTGGGTTCTGGACACTGATATCATTATTTATCAGTGCTGGCTGGCGCAGGGAAGGCATGCCATATATCTGTCCCTTGGACTATAAGTTGCCACCTATATACCCATGGCTCACAGTTATATTTGATTTTGCCACACATATTCAGAATCATTCTCAATAGAGTGCTAAAGTTAATTGACTCCATGTAAGTAGTGTTGACTTAAAAAAAAAAAAAAAAATCCCAAATGGCTTATCGCCTTCACAATATAGGCTAACCATCACTCACCGGAAAAGCCCAAACACAAAATGGTCAAGAGTCCATTGCCACAGCCCAGATGTCACTAAGAAAATTCCACACAAAACACTGTTTCATCCACAAAATTATTTAATTATTGTATAAAGTTACCTGTGGGCCATGTAAATATATGCATATGACATATAAGTGAGTTTATATAGTGAGAGTTAGTGTCTTATCCTGATGATATTTCACTATGTGTGTGAAAACAGTCAAGAATTTCAAAGAATCTAAAATACTTCTGGATTTTGGATAAAGGTCATTCAACCAGCACTAACTTAGAGGAAAGGATCAGAACAGAACAGAACAGAACAGAACAGAACAGAACAGAGCAGAACAGAAGTGGCAAGGCAGAGATTAGATTAGTGCTAAATCTCACCCAACCTTGTGGCAGCATTTCTAAAATTAAGCCTCTGACTAAGGGGCTTCTGCTCTTTTTCCCATGATATTTTTAGTACATGTGACTTACTCACTGAGATGTGGCAGTGGGGGTGTGGGAAGGCAGATGGCCAAAGTGCCATTTTCTAATGCACAATAGTCCTTGAATACTACTCTGGATATGGCTTAAAATTTCCTCAATTTTATATATTACTTATTTTCTTGTCACTATTTTGCTGGGAAAATTGAGCATTTTTTCTTGGGGGGGGATGAGGGTATTCCTTGGACATTTGTGAGTGGAGTTAAGGGATTTAACTTGAAAGTAATTTAACACATTGATATGATGGAATGAAATATGAGATTCACATGAATTGTAATGACAAATGGAGAGGCTTCAACTACATCTTACGCTTAGAGCTGATTGCCTTGCGATGTACTCCTAGACTCTCAGGGGTAGATTCTGACTCTCTTTTGCTTTTACAGATGTATCCATGAAAAAGTATAAAAAATGTGTTTTGATCTCCAGCTAGAAAGCCCTGGGTAACCCAAACAAAGTATGTGTGTGTGTGAGGAGGGTTTAAAAACTTGTGCAGACACTATGGAAATGTGGTACATTTACACAACGGAAGGTTATTCAAATGTTTAAGAAATGAAATTCATAGGTAAATGGGTGCAGCGAGAAACAATCATTATAGCTGAGGTAACATAGATCCAAAAAGACAAACATTGCATGTTTTCTCTCATTTGTGGATGTTAGCTTTGAATTTTCAGGTATTTGTGTTTCATCTGGAACACCCATTGAGGTCAGGAAATTACTACAGAGTCATAAGAAGAGGCTCTCAGGCAGAGAGATAGAATACCTGGTATAAAGGGGTAAAATGGAATAATGGAACAAGAAGAGTTACACTGGGGTGGGGAAATGTAAGTAAGGTAGAGGAGGAAATATAGGGAGGGGTAAATAACACTAAAGACATTTTGAAAAGGTCATTGGAAACCTTGTACTCAGAAGTTGCCATGCACACACATGTACATGCACACATATGTGTGTGTGTGATATAGATGTTGTAGTCTAGAAATTACACTTGCATTGACTCCTGACTTTAAAGACATGAATACATGATATGTTGTTTTATCAGAGATGTCATTGGTAGAGATGAATCCCAGTGAGGAGCTGGCATAAAAGTCTTCTGGGAAATCTATACAATTTCCTAGGGGCCACTTTAGGCCATCAGGATTCCCAAGTAACTGAGTGTTCAACACACACTTTAGGGTAGAGAAACAAGGAGAAAAAATAGGACTAACCATCTACTATATACTTCCACTGGCATGGTAAGAGAAAATACAAAAATAGATTGTGTGACTCTTTTGATGGGGTAAAAATGGGATTGCTACTGGAAACACAACCAGAATGATCCAATTTGTTCTACGTGGCCCATGCAATCAAGCTGATACAGTTCTAGTAGATTTTTATGCATGCATAGAATCTGTGGGGGATGAAGAATGCTACTTTCAGCTATTTGTTAAAAACATGGTATTTTATGAAATTAAAGATAGCCTCCTATTTTGTAGAGAGCTCAAAGACACTGGTGAAGTTCATTATAGGGGCATCTTGAAGCTTGAAGATAGCTGGTGTTTAGAAGTAGAAAACTTTTGAAGCATGGGTGTCCTTTGATAGTCAAGTATAAATACTTTAGATACCATAGAAACTACATATTCATATAGAGATGCCTACCAAAGTTCAATGCCAAGCTCAGAAATAACACCAGTCTTTATCTGGTTGAAAGCAGAAGAAATCAACCATAAACAATTCTTGGCTCAACAATTCAGAACACCTCCCTCCCTCGTAAGTCTCTCTAGGTTTTACCCAGGTTCCTTTGACTTTGGGAAGAGCAGCTCCAGCGAGCTCCCAAGTCTAGGGATCTGAGTTCACAAAATGTTCTGCTCACTTCATCACCTTATCACCCCACGCCACTGGTCTATTTGTAGAATTTACATTTCCTGTTGCTGTGGTAAAAATGTTTGATAAGAACAATTTAAAGGAGGAAATGTTTGTTTCAGTTCGCAGGCTGAGGGTTCATCTTGGAGGGAGGCATGGTGGTTGGTGCATGAAGCAGCTTTTCACATGGCTTCCACTCATTGGAGGTAGAGATGTGAATGCTCACTGTTCAGCTCTCTTTGTCTTTTAATAGGCTCGGGACCGTCTACCGTTAGGATTCATCTTCTCACCCCAGTCTAAAAACTCCCTTGCAAACATACCCAGAGGTTTGTCTCCTAGAGGACTCTAGAGTTTTGCTGATTATAAGCTTTTCTGCAAAGAGCCATTTTCTGCTATAAAAAGTGATATTTCTCAAAAGCAGCAGCAACAACAACAACAAATAACTGTTGCTTTTTGTTTTTGCCTGAAAGCAACTAACATACTATTTATTTCATATACTAAAATTTTATTTTCCATGTATTTTGATGGCTTAGCAGTTTATTCCTTCTCTATTTAGTGGACTTCAGTATTGCATGCAGAAAAGTATACATATGGGAGGAAACACATGCTTTTCTTTCTTTTCTTTGATTCTGCAATGCTTAGTAGACAACAGTTGACTTGAACTAGACTTCTGAATGTCAGACGCTTTCTTTAGCAATGATATCTCTATTCAACTCCAGACCAAATGTGCTAACAAGAAAGAAGTTTCTTGTAAATGGGAGGTTATGATAATCTCATTAAAATGTTGATTGTACATTGAAACCATTGAGATCAGAGGGAGGCAAAAATTCTGTAATATTAGTAGCTGGAAGTTTTAAATCATGATGCTTTTCCATTAAAAAAAATTCTTCCCCACTCCCTTTTCTCATCCCCTCTTCCTTCATCCTCCTCCTCTATTTCATTTTTCTTTTGTTTTTCCTAGTTCACTGATGCAAGTTTCTTCTGAAAATATCTGAATGATTGACTCTCTAAGAATGAGTCACTAATAACCAGTGACTGTAAAACTGAAGCATAAAGAGAGGCTGAGGCGAGCTTATATCCTATAACTGAGGCTCATGGTCACATGGTGATGATTCCTCTTGAGTTACCAGACACCAGTGACATGGCTAGATCTCAGCTACTCAAAGGTGGCAGCCAGCTCTAGCCTAAGATATTTCTATGCAAAGAGGAGATTACTTTGCTTCTCATGATTGAGGTTCCTCTACATAAGGTTACTTATTAAAAGTCTTTCAGAAAACCCACAGCTATTTTCTTAAGACATTTTAGCTGGAATTTGAATCCAAGGCTTTGTACATGGTAGGAGAGGAAGGTACCACTGAGCATCATCCTTGGCTCCTTAAAGATATTTATAATCATGATGTCATTTGTCATCTTTATCTATATTTAGAAATGGATAAAATAGGAGATAGGCATAGAAACTTAGATACAGGAAAGTGAAGAGAGTTCACAGAAAACTAATAGGATAAGATATGGCTTGAAACAGGCACCTCTTGAGAAGAAGAAATGCATAGGAACATAAAGGGCTATGTTGTAGCATATTCAAATTACATCTTATTTCTTTAAGCTTAGTAATTTCTGAGGACAAAGAGAATTATTCAACATGGAACCAAAAGGAATACTTAGAATTGATGATTTTGGATAAATGTGGGAATGTCAATTAAGGTATTATTATTTACAAGGCTCTAAGCAGTAATATGACTAACTGAGTAGGCATCCAACAGTAAACAACCAACTCCCCATACAACTCATTAACACACAGCCTTTTCACCAAATTATTACAATTTTACATCCTCTTCAATTAAAGATGTGATCTAAGATTCAGATAGTTAATATTCAAATTCTGAGCACTTATAAACTAACTTTTAGTCAAGCTTTTCAGTCTCTCAAAATATCTCTCTTTCTGTCTCTGTCTGTCTATCTCTGTCTCTTGTCTTTGTCTCTGTGTCTCTGTGCTTCTGTGTCTGTCTCTCTGTCTCTGTCTCTGTCTCTGTCTCTCTGTCTGTGTGTGTGTGTGTGTGTGTGTGTGTGTGTTTATATGAACAAATCAGGATTTTAGTCACATTTGGTCATACTAGAAGCATGCTCTACTATTGTGATACATCCCAGCCTAATTTTTCTCTTTCTTAGCAATTTGTCCTCAGTTGCTTGTCAAGGCAACAAGTCTTCATTCCTGGAAGATCATTAAGACGGATGAAGATGAGTTGTAAGGTTGAACAATTGTTACTTTATTGCCCAGGGCATTTATTGGCCCAGCAAGGATCATATGACATAAGATATCCAATCTGACTTGACCAGAAAGGGACCTTTGAACGTTCTCACTTCAATATTTGAGGTCATGAACAAGTGCTTCCATGCCTAATGAACTCTGACAAGGAGGTGGTCAGAGGAGGCAAAACAAAAACCCAGCTCATAGCACAAGGAACAAACAGATACCAGTTGGAGTCTCCAAGGAAATTAACTGAAAAGAAGCATTCTTATTTCTCCGTTTATATCAATACATTCATTCACAAAAAGGTTTAAGTGTTCTCCAAATCCTAGGCTTGGTTCCCAGTAGCCAAAGTATCTTGGCCAATACAAACCTATGGGACGTCTTCTTCTTAGACACATTACACTTTCCCTCCCATAGTTAATAATAACACTTTACTCTATTTACATAAGTATGCATCATTATTTATATAAGGATGTCTTTGGGAAGTCCTTGTGGACTAGCCTGCCATCTACCTACTACCATTTAGAACAGTTCATTTTAAGATGGCCTCTTAGACATAGTAGATTCCTACCACGACCCTTTTAACTCTCCAAGGCAGTAAGACAAAGACAGACCTGAAAGAAAACTGTCAACTACAAGAAAAATTTCTGGAGAATATAGTATCTAGTAATAACATCTCTTTATTTGATATCTAAGTAAAATCATTATTATCTTTACCCCTTCATTGACTATAATACCTATCTTGGGATATGAAGTCAGATGCAGCTGGTCCTGTAACTGTGCTTTGCTATAACTCTGAGTGGAAAGGCACATTCTATCTAGGACTCAGTTTTTCTCTTTTGAGTATTATAAATAATAATATTGATTACATAGTGCCATTGAGGGAGTTAAGTGAAGTACTGAGAAGACTAATTATAATTAGCTCAGTATTCAGGACATATTATTTTTTCCAATAAACACTAAGGGTTATTATGATCAGTGAGCAGGAAAATGATGACTAGAATCATTTGATGAATTACATACCCATTTCAGTGCATTTGAAAAAATCAATTCTAAATCATGTACTTATGTTAGTGGAAAAGGATGGGATGTTAAATTGACAGAGCTGCACACAACACTGATATGGCAGGACAGTACTTTATTTCTCTGCACTTACATTCACTTATGTTAAGGCGTTTGATCCACATATGAGATAATGCTGTCTTCACCCCAAGCATGAAAGTGGGGAACAGAACGAAAATGTGATGTGTCAAATGTAACCTTAAACAAGTCAGTCAGAAAATTACATCTTCTAACCATCTGTACACTGTCTTTTTACTAATCCACTGCTGTACCAAAATCAGAAAATTAATATGCTCTCTCACCTTCTAGAATCCTATACATGAAAGGATTTGGTGATATAAAGATCAATAGAAGTATGTCATATAATTAAAAAATGATGCATTTGGGACTTAACTAGGTGAATTTATACTTAGTCCATATATTACAGAATATAGCTAGAAACCACTGTAGGAAAAAACTGTCTAGCACTTTCCTTTGCCAGAAATTGGGTGAATACCTAGATACTTAAATACTTTTTCTTGCTTGCTTCCTTGCTTCCTTCCTTCCTTCCTTCCTCCCTCTCTCTCTCCCTCACTCCCTCCCTTCCTCCCTCCTCCCTTCTTTACTTCTTCCCTCCCTTCCTTCCTTTTCCCTCCTCTCCTCTATTCTCCTTTCCTCTATTCTCCTCTCCTCTCGTTTCCTCCCTCTCGTCCTTAACCTCTTCCTCCTACTACAGGTACTGGAGCCTATTACAGTACACTTTTGCCAGCTTCACATTTCTTGCTGCATGGGAAAAAGAAGCACGGGAGGAGACATGTTCCACTGTACTCTGCAATCTTCTCCAGATCACTTCATCTCCCTAAGCCGAAATTTTCAATTTTCTCACATGTGAGAAAGAGATAACAACCCCACACTTCATAGGTTTGATGGTCTACTGGGACCATACATGGGAAAACAATTTGTAAACAATAAAATATCAAGCCTGGGTGAGAAATCATTAAGGGGCAGTGATTGCCGAAAGATTGGGACTTGCCTACAAAGCTCCACCTAATTGGTATTGGCTGCCAGCATGCTGTCTCAGTATTTAAAGGAGGTGCTAGAATTTAGAAGGAAAAGGAGCTGTAATTGATCTGTGATGACTGACATGGGAACAAGAGTGGGCATTGCCGTGTGTGTGAAGAATATGTAGGGCACTGCCTATGTAATGAGTTTTGGCTAGACTAGAGAAAGGAGGGCCCTGTATAGGAAGGAAAACCCAGCATCTCGTGCACAGTTTCTTACTTCTCTGGAACATTCTATAAACTGACGATTACTTTAAAAATTTAGTGTGTTGTCATGAGACTGGAATTAAATAATGTATGTAATAGAATTCAGGAAAGTAAAAAGTAGTATTCTATAGAGACAGATGAAGGTTATTAGAGAATTAAAAAAATTACATATGCAGCCACTGCTTACAACTAGAAAATACATCCTTTATGTGGATGAAAAGAAAATCTAATTATTCTTCTACATTAGTGGCAAAACAATACAAACCTGATGTTCTTAACTGTGTGTTAGTAAAGATATTTTTTTCCCACCTTCGATTTCTAGCTCTTTATCTGTCACTTTAAATTGGCTGTTTGACAGATGTTCAATAATTGACACAGCTTATCTTTGCCTCTCAGGCGTCTTTCCTACACAATTGCCAGCATTTTCTGTTGCCATAGAAACTGTAAACATTAATGATTATTCCAACATGCCATGGGGATTTAAACACATTCTTAAAAGTTCCCTCAGGAAAGAAAAAAAATCTATCTATCTCTAGCAAGATGGAAACTATTATATGATTTAAATTCCCAAGTTATTATACTTATTATGGATAAATACATAAATCTACTTCTGTAGTTTTGCATAAGTAATAATTTTCCTTCCTTTATGATGAACCAAAGATGTTTTTGAGAAGTCAGAAATTTGTTTTCTCCAGTGTAAAATGGAACAATTCATCTAGATATATGGTAAATAAGAAAAGGGGAGGGTATTTATTCTGAATGTAACCATGTCAGCTTTATTTCACACAATCTGGGGCAAGCTCAAGTCCCTCCAATTTCAAATGTCCCAAGAGTACCTGTGAGGACAACTGCCCCGACCATGCATATTAACTTCAGCTCTAATAAGCAAAGCATAGATGGGGTTACTACTGGCACTACTTTGAAAGTAAATATTCATCTGAGTTTAAAACTGAAAATAGATGGAGTATGCAGAGCTCTTTCAACAGAAATTTCAGCTGGTGACTGAGTGCGGGCTCCCCAATGGAGGAATTAGACAAAGGACTGAAGGAGCTGAAAGGGTTTGCAACCCCATAGGAAGAACAACAATATCAACCAACCAGACCCCCTAGAGCTCCCAGAGACTAAACCACCAACCAAGGAGTAACTTGGAGGGACCCATGGCTTCAGCTGCAGATGTAGCAGAGAATGGCCTTGTCAGGCATCAATGGGAGGAGAGGCCCTTGGTCCTGTGAAGGCTGGATGCTCCAGTGTAGGGGAATTTGAGGGCAGGAAGGCAGGAATGGATGGGTGGGTCGGGGAACACCCTCATAGAAGCACGGGGAGGGGGCATGGGATAGGGAGTTTTGGGGGGACCAGGAAATGGTATAACATTTGAAATGTAAATAAGGAAAATATCCAATAAAAAAATCATTGTCTTTTGTTTTCTATGACACTAAATAATGTTTAAAGAAAGAATTGCTAACATTAAAATGGAAAGACCTGCTAGGCATGGTGGTGTGCACCTTTTATGCTAGCATTTAGCTATCAGAGCCCAGCAAGATCTCTCTGAGTTTGAGGACAACATAGTGAGTTCTGAGCTGGTAAACATAGTGAGTTCTAGGATGGCTGGGGTACATAATAAGGTCCTGCCATAAACAACAATAAATAAAATAAATCTCATATAAACATCCCACACTTACAGCTTCTGTGTAAGACAATAAGCCAGGCAGTACTGAGCCCCAGTTATTTCAAGGTAATAACGGGGTTGAGATCACTAGTGGATGGATTGTTTAAATAGGAGTCTTGATCTTCACCCATCTACATTACCTGATCTGGTGAATTTTGGTACAATATCTGTCCTTTAGTACATGTGTATGTAAACTAATTCCAACTTCCATCAATTTGCAATTATTTTATGTCTCATGATTTTGTATAAAGTAGGGGGTGGCAGATGCCCATGTTCTCCTGTGGTAGACAAAACACTAGGTAAATGCTCCTTTCTATTCCTGTCTGTCTGTGATGGCTGAGCTCAAGAATCTAATTGATGATGAGAGAGAGTTTAAATGCAAAGCAGGAGTCTGGAAGAAGCCACTAAAATCTCATCTTCTTTCATGTCTTAGTTTTTCCCAATCTTAAAAAAAAATTACTGTGGCAATACATATGTAAAATTTACCATGTCAACTATTTTGTATCTATTGTTCAATGGTTTTAAATGGGATTATACCCTTGTCCTGCCACCAGGATTATCTATCTCAGGAATATCTGTATAATCCAAGTCTTGTATCCATGGAGTATAGTTTTTAATCACTCATTCAACAAATACTAAATATATTCCTATTGTGTGTCATGTATTGTAGGCACCAGGATACAGGAAGAAACATATACATTAAGGGTTATGCTGTAGTAAAATCAGGTTCTAAAAATCCTGCTTATTAATCCAACATAATAGAGTTCATAATGCATCAAATATTTCTTTTGTCTTGAAATAAGACTTCAGAGATAAGGTAGGGGCTATAATTACACCATAACAATAAGATGTTAACTGGGCATCATTTGGTTTTGGGTACTATTTCCTCCCCTATAGCTATAACTGGTAGGTTTATCCCAAAATTTTTAATTAACCATTTCTCATCAATTCTCAGATGTACTGGTGTCTTCAGCAACAGATCCCTGTTCTACACTGGCCAAAACATTATTTTCTATCTGGTACTGCTTTCTTGACTTCCATTTACTAGAACTGGTTTAAGGATAGACACATCACTCAAACTGGCATAGGAAAAACAGTTTTAAATCTTTTGTTAAAATTGCTGAGAGGCCCTTGGGCCTGAGGGTGTTAGAGGCCCCAGTAAAGGGGAATGTCAAGGTGGGAATACGGGAATGGGTGGGCGGGTGGGTGGGAGGTGGAATTCCCTCATAGAGGTAGGGAGGAGGAGGGGATAGGGGGTTTCCAAAGAGGAGACTTAGAAAAGGGGAAACATTGGAAATGTAAATAAAGTATCAAAATAAATAATTAATTAATTAAAAAAATTGCTGGAGACAGTAAAGTCTTTTTTGCTGGGTTACTAGGCAGCAAGAGGCAGCCCAAGGAAAGCAAAATTAGGAGATCAATAGATTCTAAACTCAGACCTCTTCAGACACCAAATCTAGCTGTGTCTTGTGGGAATTTCCTGCCAACAAATTCTCATGTTTTTAAGAAAGCTTCTTTTAACTGGAATTTAAAATTACCAAAAGCTTCCTAATTAGGAGAACTATTAGCAAATTGTCACAGTACTGATGGCTATCATAGAATCTTAACAGGAGAATTCTAAAATGTGTTCTACCTTCTTAAATCTATTAAAAACAAAATGCTTCCCTCCTTGTCCATGATGAGTCCTGCTCCTGCCCTAAAACAACCCTGGTCCCTCTGCTTTAAACTATGTTGTCAGAAAGCCCAGGCTAAGACTTAAGCTGATGTGGAACACAGCTATGTGACCTTGGACAGGTCATGTGAACTCTCTGGATCTTGGGAGTAGTTAGGCCTATCCAGGTCAGAACACCATGGTAGGAATGTCAATCAGGTTGGCATTCCTTATGACCATCTCTATAGCATGTTCATCCTGATGTATGCTGATCAAGATTCAGAAAAGTTCGAAAAGGGTCAAAGGGAAGGTTTTTATTCATTAAAACACTTGTCAAAGCACTCAATGTTTATCAGCTATCTACTGGGTAGTGGGATACTGGTATATGACTTTACATAGGACAGAGACATAGTAGGACAGTGCCAACAGCCTAGCTATTCTGCAAAGGAGGGTGTGGGGATGCATCTGGGCCAGGGCTAAGCGCTCTGGAGTTAATTTCAGCTAACTTCAGAAGCACAAAACCATCACCACCTGCCAGGTCAATGTTAGCTGCAAAGGACAAGATACCTATAATGTTAACATCCCTCCAGCCCTTCAGATCACAAATTGCTGGGTGAACATTGATTAGCTGACCCTCTTTGATGATACCTGAACCCGGGTGCACTTGCTCTGCTTGCGGTAAGAGTCTGCACTTTTTTTTTTTTTTTTTTTTTTTTGCTCTACATAAGCTTCTTTACTGAGACCTGATGAGCAAAGAGGTGAGTTCTGCCCTCAGTTGAATTGGCTTCTGGATGATCATACACACCCTTCACTGACCTCTAAGGGATGGGTGCCAAGGTCAGTTTAGCTCTTCCAAGAAACTGGAAAGTATATATATATATATATATTTTCTTTTGCAACATTTACCTTTTTCTCCTAAGTATGGTGAAGAACTGAAAGGACAATGGAATGACTCAGTGCAGGGAGCTATAGTCACACACTCCGAACAGAGGACAAGGACAGAATAGACAGAAGACAAGTACCGATAAAAAGTGTTTAACAATGTGGGCTCTGAAATCCTGCCATAGTGAAAGGTGAGGAGGGGTTATTTGATAACCAAAGCAAACAAATACTTGTGGAAGATACCTGGTGAGGGGGTGAAAGAACGTGTGCGTATTTCTATACTATGAAATTTGCCTAGATTTTGGTGTTATATAACTCCAAAGACATTTCTTAAAATGATTTAAAAATCAATAAAGGCTCTCTTGGGCTGGCTAGTTGGCTCAGTGGTGAAAGGGGCCTGTCCCCATGCCTGGTAACCTGAGGTTGATTTCCAAGGCCTTCAGGAGAAAACCTACATATGAAAGTTGTCCTCTGATCTCCACATACATGGTGTGACACATGCATACACACATATACCTACACCTGACAGATAAAATCAAAGGTCTATAGCCACTTTAAACAGCTATGCTCTAGACTATCCCAAAGGAATAACAATTGATGACTGAATTCACATACAAAAGGCATGCTTGTTGTCACAACATCCCAGTGGCTGAGACGCCATGAACTGAGCGTCACTACCTCCAAAGTATGCCTAGATTTATTTTGAGAAACCTGTGTAATAAAAGATTTAAATGGAAAGCATAGAAGAAGTCTGAGGAGGTACTGGAGCAGTAGCATTAAGAGCATAAGCCTTGACTAAAGCAGATTTTAGTTCTAAAATCAGCGCAGCTCTTAGTCATCTGCTTTCTCTCGGTCTCACATGGAAGATGGGGATAATAATTGGGCCTTTTCTCCCAGGATTGTTCAGAGGATTTTACTTCCTTTGCTGCTCTCAATATGTCTACAGCAAGATTACAATTCTTGGTTTCTTAAGCTGTTTCCAGAAATGCACAAAGCAAGCTGGTGAAATGGCCCAGCAGGAAGGATGCTTTCTGCCAAGTTTTCAACTTGAGTTCAACCTCAAAGACCCACCCACATGGGAGCAGGCGAGAACTGCAAGTTGTCCTTTCACCTCCGTACACATGTCATGGCACCAGTAAGCTGTGTCCCCCAAAGTAAATTATATACAAATGTAATATCTTTCTGATTATATACTTTTAGGACTGGAAAGTTTGCTGGAGTATTGAAAAACTTGATTAGGAGGGAGAAGTCATAAAGAAACATATTTACATCTGAAATATTTCATGAAATCAACTCGATTCAATGTTTATTTTTCATATTTGTATGTTAATACTCTTTATTTAAGTTCATTTAATATTTAGACAATTAAATCTATTTCACCAATCCATTTTGTTACAGTGTGAGTGTGGTCCTTATTATTCGCTTCTTTGTTTAAATTTCATCATTTATTGGAGTTCTCACTTCTAAATAATCAGTGTCACTCACTGTCATTTATGGTTTTGCTTTTCTTAAAAAATAAAATGTTGATTTTTATGGCCCTCACCATCTATGGCAGACTAGTGGTCCTGGGCTCAAGAGAGTGGGAGAACTGGCCATATTCCTCACTGTTTCCAATACTTCAGAGAGCAGGCTCTGCTCCTCATCCAGGCACCAGGATAAGAGCTGGTTATGGGGGTTGCAGGTAAGCTGTCCTCAAGTCCAAGTATGTGAAAACAGGAGAGAGGGCAGCTGATGATCTGAGATACTTCTGAGGCAAAGATCCAGGGCTTTGAATTGGTCCAACCCAATATCTACCCCATCAATGAACGCTAGATTTCATGAAGAGGCCAGTCCATCAGATGCAAAACTACAGGATGTCAATGACACTGGACAATAGGATATCTGAGTCCTCTGAGTGAGCTTCCAATATTGTTAGACTAAATATGAATCTTCAGCCATGGGGTGCCTCTATTTACTAACATTACCCATAACGTTGGTAAAGGCAAGGTGGGTTGAAAGAGCCTTTTCCTGTCTATTAAAATAGATACATTTTTCTTTAATGTCTCTTAAACAGACTCTTGCTCATTAGGTGGTGCAATTTTCACTGACCATCTCTGTACAGACTTCTACGAGGGCATTCAAAGCCATGATGCAGTTGGAGTTTCTTCCATTAAGGGATCCTAATAGTGTGCTTTACAGGGATGATGACTGACTGAGGAATGATAGAGACAGGAAGGAGGTGGCTTCTGTCTTTAAGTGGCTTGTGTTACACATTTGGTCATCACAATAAGAAAAGTAACTAATCCTCAGCTGTTACTGAAACTTGCATTTCTATGACTCAGAAAACATTATCAAGACAGCTCTTTGCCAGCCTGCAGCAAATATTTTATGTTGACTTAACTGTTTAGTACTACAGCCTAATATAGCCTTGGTGGCTTTAATATAAAATGTTGTAATTGCGACCATGAAATTTCTCACTCCGAATAAACACCATTCTCAAATAGGAGCCTTCTGTCATGTAGTGCTAAACACTAGTAAGAAAACAAAAGCAACAAGGAGAGGGATGACAAGCACTGTTTTAGAAACTTCAGGGAGGAGGTGAAAATGAGCAGAGATCTGAAATGAAAAGTAGTAAGCCTTGGATTCTGAGGGGGAGGCACTTTCAAAACAAGAGAAAAGGCCCAGGGCCACAGTTGGCATAGACAAGCTGTACTGTCCTTGTGAAGTAATATATGGATGAAAGAAATTGATGAAGATGTTAAGACTACAACCGGGGCCAGTTTATGGGGACTATTCTTCCTTTGGTTTAAGTGAGAACCAGATACTTTATAAGATTTAAACATAAGGAAGTCATGAGTTGACCTAGGCTTAGAATGTTCACCTTAGTTCCTATGATAACAAAAGGCTACAGAGGAACAGGAATAAGGGTAGGGATATCGGTTAGCAAGGGTTTGTAAGAATTATTTGGTTTAGGCTTAGAGTGGTAGAAAGAGAGATGTGCT
Organism: Uromys caudimaculatus; assembly: GCA_028551405.1. NCBI lineage: Eukaryota > Metazoa > Chordata > Mammalia > Rodentia > Muridae > Uromys > Uromys caudimaculatus. The sequence goes on from CM052700.1 coordinate 38,288,846, forward strand.
TTCAATCTGATTATGTTGTGAAGACTTGGGGAATATTTTGAAGAAGCTGTAATCAAATTTTCCTAAGAGGTTGTATCATAGAATAGGGAAAAATGGTTAATTAGATTGTCTCTCAAATTTTAATCTTGAGCCACTGAGAGACTGGAGCTTACACACACACACACACACACACACACACACACACACACACACACACACACACACACACATAATTAAATGTAGCAGAAGACTAGCTTTTACATATCTTTCATTTGTTTTAGTCCAAATATGTAAGGTCTTCTTTTTTAAGTCTTCTTTTTTAAATGATTTACTAATTTATCTTCATTTTATGTGCATTGCTGTTTTGCCTGCATGTGTGTTAGATCCCATGGAACAGGAGTTACAGACAGTTGTGCTCTGCCAAGTGGGAGCTGGGAACTGAACCCTAGTCCTCTAGAATAGCAGCCAGTGTTCTTAACTGCTAAGACATCTTTTAAGTCCCCAAGTCTTCTGTCTTAAAATTATATGTTAGTGGGACTGGCTTAGTCCTCTAACAGTTAGCATTCAACACCACAATCAAATTCTCATTGAGATATAAAAGACTGGATTTAGTGTCTATGACTAAATCATCTATGGAACTTTTCTTTAGTGAAAAGCTTAGTGGAGGAAGGAAGAAATTCTGTAATTGCCTGTCTTACCATAAGTGAGGCATAGTTTTAATAGCTACAAGACACAGGAACTTCCAGTTGAGTTCTTTCCATTCCAATGGACTATACATCATGTAGCATGATGGAGCTCTGTCCATCAACAATTTTGTTGAAAAGGGCTGAAGAAAGGAATACTATCCATGGGCTGCTTACCACATGTGCATCTGGTTTAGAATCGGATTTGGAATTGGTAACTTCATTTCTTCATTGTTGACTAGAGATGGGATTCTTGCTTTAGTCTCTATAGAAGATGAGACTGATAGATGGAAGTATAGTTGAAATACGAAAATGTAAACAGGGCTAGAAAGATGACTTGGCATGACAGAGTGTTTATTGCTCTTGCAGAGGAACTGAGTTCAATTCCAAGCACCCATGTCCTGTGGCTCACAACTGCCTATAGCTCTAGCCCCAGGAGAACTGAACCATTTTCTGACTTCTACAGGTATCTACATCAATGAGTATTCCTTCCCTCTGTCTGATTGTAGGACTGTAGGATTGTAGACTGTAGGATTGGGAAAATAGAGACAGATGAGTCATGGTACCACATGATTATGTCAGAATAGGAAGCAATTTCAGTTAATAATGGAGTTACAATAACTACACTGGAATCTCTGCACTGTATGAGAACATACCCTTGCTCCAGAAAATGAAGTCAAAGATAGAGTCTACTCAAAAGCAACATTAAAATGTTACTAATTTCTGTTTTTATGGACTATGTGTGTGAAAGTGTCCTTGAGACCAGAAGAGGATGTCAGCTTTCCTGATATTAGAGTTAGAATTTATGTGGGTGCTGAGTAGCGATATTAGGTTCTATGGAATAGGAGTAATTTTATAAAAAGCCATTTTTCCAGTCACCAGGGGTAACTCTTTTTGGCCCACCTTCTCGGGACAAGGGTAATGAAAGCAAATAAGTTGGACTGAATCCCACCTAATTCCACATATCTCCTTTAATGTCTTTGTTTGGAAATCTAATGCAACAATTAGACAATTGTTGATCACTTGCAGCTTTGAAAAGTCCTGTGCTATTTATTTTTAAATGGTTGGTTCTGCAGGTGAATGCAGAGGAGAAGAGGAGAAGGAAGTCTAGTAGTCTCCTTATCACTAATCACAGAACCAAGAAAGGTCTCACTAGTAGGAAAAACCATACTGACAACATTCTACTATTCTTTACTATCCTTAATTAATATTGGAAACACTTAACACTGAAAAATGTACACAGTACAATTTTTCTTTTGAATGGAAGAGGAAGAGGAAGCAAGTATAACTTTGAGGAAGAGGAACAGAAAGCAAAATAAGAAATAAAAAGGAAAACGAATGATCAGGGTTTTCCTGGCAACTGTGGGTCCTGTCTTATACATTTTTAGGGACAAAGCTATCATGGGCTATCTATTGGGGTTTGGTATTTGGGACTTGTACAAAGGAGAATGTCAGCTCTGTGAACAGGCAAAGATGTTGTGGTTAAAATGACCATTTAGTACCCAGCATCTGGTAAAAAGTGACTACACTTGCTTCTCCACGGGCAGTGACTTTTGCCACTAGACTTTTTGTGCCAACTCTGGAATGTAAGTCTATAAAAATGTTGCAAGAAACTTTTTTTAAGATGGCCATTGTCTAAGTTAGGGAGTTCCACACATACCTACATGAATTTTAATTTGGTGTTCATGTGTTCCTGAGATTACCCATGGAAAAACAGAATTTTAAAAAATGGCCTTGTATTACTTTTGAGAGTACTTAGGGGCTCCTACTGAGCACAAACATCTGGCCTGTTCTGTTGGCATGTACTCTTGTGATGCTCAGTGAATCAGATGCCAAGTGTGACACAGGGTAGTCAAATTAATTTGATGGCCTCATTGAGCCCAAGAAGGAATCACCCTTGGGTTCATAATGACAGCTTGCTATTCCCCTTTGATGAAATTTATGCTAAATATGTCTTTTGACACTTCCCCATCCTCTGTCATCTCACAGATGCCTTACTTCAGTTCAATTGCTGTATGGACTCTACAATTTTGGGAGACTTATTTTCAATGATAACTTCACAAAGGATATGTCAAGAGAAACGATGGATAGCAGAGAGCTTTGGAGAATTAAACATTCACATGCAGTCTTAGCTATTAGTTTTGATCAACTTTCCCTTTTACTTCCCTCTCCCTCTCTCTCTCTTTTTCTTCTTTCTTCTGTTAGTATTTTCTGAACCAAAAAGAAGTACTATACGTTACAATGAACTTTCAATTTTCATTTTCTAGCCCTAAACCCATTCTTCTTTGTAGTTGCTTTTAATGTAAATTGATAATAAAAATCCAGTACAAATAACAAAAATACTTAAAAATATTTTTGATTTACTTTATAGAATTTCTTTAAGCCATTAATTGTTAAATAGATGTTGACAACATAGTTAGTTGTCACATTATAGAACAATTGCTTCACAAGAATAATTCTTTCCAAATAATTGGGCTTTCTCTCCAGGGATCCAACATAAGAATTAGAACTATATCTTTGGAATAAAAATTTAGGATCTGTGTGACACTGTTACACGTGAGAATTATATATATATATATATAATTATATATATATTAAACTGTCACCAACTAGGGAAAGAATGTCATTAGTTTCACACTTACTCATCACTTAGCATTTCCGGGAATATCATTTGAGAGAAAAATCTTCCTGGTTTAGATTTTATGAAGCCCCTATGAGTTACAGATGCTGTATGTCTCTTTTCTGCCTGTCTCTCATATGACAGGCCCAGTGGCACATAAAAGGAGAAGCACAGGGTTTTGGTTTGGGGGATTTATGCCTTATGGAGGAATAGTCCATTATTAATGGCAAAAGTCTCAGAGTAGTTAATGCACAATGTCAGGCTTTCCAACTTCCACACAGTCCCCTTGGGAAGCAGTGCTGACAGATGTGTTGAAGGCAGAAGTACAAGTAGAACAGGTAGTCAGCAGGGGATCATTAGTTCCCTTCAAGATCTGGGGCTCCTGCATGATTAAGAGGTAACAGCTTACATGAGCCAAGCAGAAATTACATATCCCAGGATCAACACCCAAAATGCTTCTTCATTTTTTTTCCCTACACAAAGCATAGGTGTGGGGCAGTGATCTGTGACAGGCAATCTAGCACCTGGTTGAGCATAGGCATGAAATCTGGGCAACCCAGCAGAACAATTCACAAGGGACCAGAAAACTTTATGCTAACACTTCCAGGAGGCTTTTGGCTCCAGTCACTTACCACCCCTCCTCAGCAGAGGCTTGGACACAGGGCCCCAAGCCATCCCCATGTTAACGAGCTACCTAGAGACTTAGCCACACCCCTTCCCAGTTACTATATCTGCCTTGCCTCTCCCAGAAAGGGGGAGGTACAATTCCATCCACACCACTCCACATGATGAAAATAAACGTCTTAGAATTATGGACTGTCTCTTCATCTGGACCTGCCTCGGGAAGCAAGGGATCCAGCCCTCGATTAAGGAGCTGCATCTAATCTCTCACCGAGGGCTTCCCAGCGCTCCCAGATGGTGCCCATTCACCCAAGCCTAAGCAGCTAGCCTGGTGCCCCAAGCCTGGTCTCGGTGGGAACCCCAGCTGTGCTCCTGCTAGTCTGTCTGCAGCACCCTGTGGCGACTGTGGTATTCCGGGCTAGAGAACCCACGGAGACGGCTGCCTTGAGTTCCCCAGGAATGGCCCCCTCCCCCACCCATGGGCAGGGCCTGCAAAGGCTTCCCACAGCCCCCACCTGCCTGTCAGACTGTGTGGGAAGACTTGCAGCCACTTCCCGTGTGTCTCCTGTCCCACTCAGAACCGCAGCGCCCGGGACAGACACATGGGGCTTCTTTCCACCATGCCAGGTTTGTTCCCACACATAGGGTCTCAAAGGCAAACACATTCTATCAGTCTGTCAACAGACTCTCAAAACTATTTCTCCTATCTACAGAAGGAAGTGATTCTACTATTCATTTGCCTTGCAATAATCCATTTATATTGTAATTTGCAGTTTCTAGTGGAAAGGTAAGGAAAACATGGTAGGCTACATGAAACAGAGTGACCACATCTCTGTTTAAAGACACTTATGCATAGCAACGATGAGATCTTTTAAAGCTAGGATTAGGGAGGCTTAATTTTAGTTTTACCTAGTTCGTTCCTTTAACAAGACTTCATTGTCATGTGATCATTTCAGTATAGCTACATGAAAGCTTATGTACTTTAAGCTTAATGGATCTACTCTGAGATCCAAATTGGGGAGGTCATATGTGGTTCTTAACAGTGGAGTGTCTTCAGTGAGGCCTCTTGAGCAAACCCTTCCTTAGTAGAAAAAACTGAAAGAACAGCCTACTATAGCATGCTGAGCTCTGGCCCTCTGCATTTAATTGACACTTGATTCTTCACTGTGCATGTGCTCTCTGGAATATTAGCACAAGTCAAGAAAACTCATATTAATTGCATTTTCAGCTCTTCAAGACTACTCCTGGGCACACAATCTTTTGCTGGAGCTTTAGGAAGGTTGTCCAGATGACAGCAAATACAGAATGCTATCTCCTATAAACTCAAACACTACTACATATTTGCCATGATACCTGTTTGCAGCCCTTGGATCAAGTGACTGTCCTTTCCTCCCTTTACATTTCATAGGTTTATTTATAGCGACAAAATTTACATTTCCTCAGTTAGGTACAAAAAAGACAATGAAAGCCTTGTCAACTAGAACTTAATTTTCCTAACCTGTAAACGAACCAGGGTCCTTAGAATTATGCACTTACCCAGAAGCAATTTTCTTCACTGGGCTGCTTTGCCATCAGACAACAGGGCTACATATACACGTGTACCTGTGTGTGTGTGTGTAAACACCTGCATGTGTATGTGTGTGCGTGCCTCTGCGTGTGTGCACATTTCTCTCTCTCTCTTTCTGTGTGTGTGTGTGTGTGCGCGCGCGCGCGCACGCGTGCACATAATTCACCAGAGAAAGCCAAGCTGTATGAGAAGTGCTGAGTGCTGATTTAATGTACCTCACTGAACCATCACCCCAGGAGAGATTCTGAATGGCTCCAGGTAGAAGCAAAGTGGATTACTGACAATCCAGGCATTTTTAGTGATACCCATCTCTCAAGGAAAGATAGGATGGAGAACTACTTTAAATTGACTATATAGAGTGAGTTTTAAAAGACCTATATGGTTTGTAGGAGACCAGTATGCCCAGTCACCATGGCAAAGGCTAATACTAAGATGTCTGGTTATTTTATTTGTAGAAGGTTATGGCAAACCTCATTCTACAAACTGGAGATTCCTGAATTCAGCCATATTCTTTTAAGAAGACATTAGAAATAAAAATGTTTTGACATACAAAAATAACAGAGAAGAAATTGTAGCATACTGAAATCCTGTGAACAATTCTGTTTTTTTGTTCCTTTCTTGTCCCTGTGCAGTCTAATAACTCTCTAATAACTCTGGGATTCCCTTTCATTTAGCAGGTCATAGGAGTGTCTTTTTACTTTTTAGTGTGCATGCATGACTATATGTGTGTTCACACGTAGTTTTGTGATAGTGTGCACTGCATACATGTGTCTGTGTTCATGTGGAGTAGCAAAGTTGACATAAAGTGTCCCCTTCTGTAGCTCTCCTCTATACTTAGTGAGATGGTCATCTCTTAATAGCACTTGGAGCTTGTCAGTTCAGCCAGACTAGCTACCCAGCTCTGGAGTCCTGAGTGCTGGGGTTACAGGCAAGCACCACTCCTGCCTGGTGTTTTGCATGGTCTCTGGTGACACGAAGTTCAGTATTCAGATTTGTCCAGTAAGTGCCTTCTGCACTCAGCCATTTTCCCAGTCCTTATGTTCAGATTTTAATTTATATATATATTTTTTATGTTTTAAATCTGAGATATGGTTGGAGATTTATCTATTTATTTTGGGAGGAAGGAAGAACTTGCTTTGGGTTATTTGTACTCTGAAATTCCCCTCACTCTACACAATATACACATATTCTAAAGTATTGGTTTATGAATTGCTAGGGAATATCAAATTTACTTAATATTTCCAGGAGTTTTCCATCTCTAAGATGGATTATGTGTGTTTGTAAAGTATTTAACATATTGCCTGACATGTCTGCATTGTGTTCCTAACATTCACACATGACATCATTGCTTCTTTTGCTGTCTTTGACAAGTTCGGGTGCCAGAATTTATCTAGTTTCTTATGATAAGCCTCTGACTTGTCTGTTTCATCTTGTCTTTGCTCTGACACAAATTATTTGGCAAAGGAATTACTGTAAAATTTGAAAGATCTTTCTCATAAAATATATTTCCTAAGACACTTGAAAGAAGTAAATCCTTGACAACTTTCAGTTCCTTCTATGAGAATTGGTCTAGTTCCTTTCTTGGTTCAATCTTAGTAGATTATTCATTTATACAGATGTTCATATGGCCATAGAAAAATTTTGTGTAGATTTATCTTTAGACTTTGCCTTTTATATGAAATTGTTCTTTTTCATCCTGATGCTGTGAGATTTTACTTTATTTGGAGAGAGCTGCCTTGGATATATTATTGTATGTCTCTCAAAGTTTACTTGAACATGTCATGTGTACTATTTTTAATTTTGATAAATTTGTCTTTTATGTTCTTTTAACTTATGACTCTCAGGTGATGCTTTTTTCCCCAGTAACTTTATTAGACAAATACTTGTTACAGATTCGGATGTCTTCAGAGCTTGTTTTGGAGGTTGTGTAGCACAGCCACTTGTACACCCTTGACCAAAGACTGGTCTTCCTCTACTCAGGAAAGATCATCTTCTTCTACCATGAAGCTTCAAGAAAGACAAAAGGGAGCAAATGGAGCTCCAAGGGATGAAGTACCACCTAACTCACCAGCCAGATCACCTTAGCTGAAACAATACTGACAATGACTGGGGTGGCAGATGTCACTGGGGTGGCAGATGTCATAGCCATTTTACCCCCTCACCCTTTTAACAATAAATTTTAGGAGATTGAGTCACATGAGAATAACCTTTTCATAATTCTGCAAGTATAGCTATATCTATTCTCATGTCATTTTTGAAACATTGGCTTATTTGATGCCTTGGATAATGAAAATATGAGTTGAAATTTACACAGGTTGATTTGTTGTAATTTCTTGTGATGTTCTTGTACAAAAGTCATCTATAACTAGCTGTTTATTTAATTACATTGGGGAAGAACAAATCATTATCAAATACTGTTTTAATTTTGTTCTTTTTTTAATGCAGAATTACAGTGGTAATAGAAAGGAACAGGCTAAGCAGACCTGGGGCTGTAGCTCAGTTTCTGCCTAGAATAAGCAGTATCCTAGCTTTAGTTGGCAGTCTCACACAACTACAAAAAAATTAAATAAGTTCATGTACATTACATCAAAAAGAATAGCCTTATCACAATATTAAAATTCTCCACACCTTTACTTTCATTTCCTTGATCAACAAAATTAAATAACAAATATGCTCTAGAAATTCCTCTTTGTATATCCTACTTAGTAGTTTTATCTTTGAAACCCTATGTGCTAAATAATGCAAATAGTATTTCTTCATGGTGATTAGGATTTTGGCATGAAATTACCTTTTCATAACTAAGTGATTTTATAATTGCATAACACACTCGTAATTTTATCATTAGTAAGATTTGTATTAGAAAATACAAATCTGTTGTTAGTAAAAATAAGTACTTTATGCTTTTACCTTTTGGTTAGAACACACATATACCCAACTCTGAGCTTTCTGTGTTTAATGTAGAAATTAAATGCTTCGCTCTTTTGTGGTAAGGTATATAGCATTATATTTGTACTCATTTTCGGTAGTTTTTCAAGCATGCCTTGTTGTGTTCATCTTTAATTTTCTCTGATTAGAATATACCTATTACTATGTTTTAATGGTTCTCGCAGTTGTACCTGGGGTCCTATTCATGCTAGGCAGGAGCTCTAACATTAGACTATGTTGCTCATTCATTACGTAATTGATTTTACTGTTTCCTAAGGTTGAAAGCCACATCTGTTTATATTTTTTGTCTACTTCTGGATCTTTATTTTTTTCTATTTATTAAAATAAATATTAACAGTGTTTTACTTTCCCTGAAAGAGGAAAAATGTCACTATTCTACTACTCAAAATGGGGACAAAATGCAATGGAATGTTAAATAGGTTAGGGCATTAAATAACAGGATGCCATGTATATGCTGAGTCTATGTCTTTATCAATTACTTTGATGACACATAAATTGGAACTTTATTCCCCCATTTCCATATTTATGAAGTTTCTGATCATTATACTCTCATACTGAATTTTGTATTAAAAACTTATCTAGTAAGTCATGCTTATCACTAATTCAATTTTCTGTAATGTTCATTTGACTCTTTTACTGACTCTGCATTGCAGACTTTAATTCTTTCTAATCTTTGCCAGCTCCTTTTAAGCCCCATTCTATATTACTGGCAACTTGTTATATTAGCATTTTTGTTTCATCCACAGAATCCATCTTTCTTTCTTTCTTTCTTTCTTTCTTTCTTTCTTTCTTTCTTTCTTTCTTCCTTCCTTCCTTCCTTCCTTCCTTTCTTTCTTTCTTTCTTTCTTTCTCTCTTCCTTTCTTTCTTTCTTTCTTTCTCTCTTCCTTTCTCTCTTTCTTTCTTTCTTTCTTTCTTTCTTTCTTTCTTTCTTTCTTTCTTTCTTTTTTTTTGTACTAAGTTGAATACACAGCAGGGACA
>CM052700.1:38298740-38341898 GCA_028551405.1 Uromys caudimaculatus
ACACAGCAGGGACAAGTCTTTCAGTTATCCTACATTTTCTGGTAGCACCCTCTTAACAGGTAGTTCTTGGTTGTGATTTGTATCTTGAGTCAAAGTCTCATATTTCCTTTTCTCACAGAATATCTCTTGATGTCACCATAAATTTTTAAAAATTATACTCTTTATGAACACATGTTATCCTTCTATCTAGGTCTTTAGTTCTCCAACCATTAAAGGACATGTCATTTTGCTTCCACAAAATAACTACACTGAGCTACCAGACTTCTTATGTTATTTTTTTTTTTATTTTTTATTTTTTTTTGGTGTTTTTTGAGACAGGGTTTCTCTGTGTAGCCCAGGCTGTCTTGGAACTCACTCTGTAGACCAGACTGGCCTCGAACTCAGAAATCCACCTGCCTCTGCCTCCCAAGTGCTGAGATTAAAGGTGTGCACCACCACTGCCTAGCTCTTATGTTAGATCTTAAGTTTTAAGTGCTTTGACAGGCATTTCTGTTTTTGAATTACTATCATCTGGCTATTAGTGATTTGGTAAGAGTCAGAGAAGCAATGATAGGATTTTCTATTGCTCCATGGCTTCTTTTCATAGTAACCACAACACAGAGCCTTGTATCCCATCCTAATATGCTATGCCAGTGTCTTTTAAAAATATGATTTGTTATTTTTAATTGTGTGTATGCACACACATGGAGGTGCCTGTGGAGGCCAGAAGAAGGCAATGAATTTCTCAGTCTTGGTGTTACCGGTGAGTGTGGGTTGCCTGATCTAGGTGCTAAGAACCAATCTTGGGTTCTCTGCAGGAGCAGCCCATGCTCTTAATCACTGAGCCATCTTTACAGTCCCCAAAATCAACATCTTTGGAACAACCTTCCTACTCAAGCCTTACATACTGTCTTTCCTTTTATTCTTTTTTTGCTAGTTTCTTAAACTTCAGATTTAAACTTCATAAATCTTACAGGAATCCTTGTCATTCCATTATACACTGTATTTTCCTATTTCACAGCAGTTACTGGCTCCTATCCCTGCCCTCTTCCCTGTAACAATCAATAGCAAACATCTCAATATGATTATTTGATTACCTTCATATATCATAAAGCATAAAGGACCATTCTGTGTTGCCTAGTTTTGTGTGCTGTGTCTTCTACATGTCTGGTAGAAGTCACACGGGTTCTGCCAAAGTCTCAGATTTTAACTCAGTAAGGTATTCTAACCTCTTCACCCTTGAACTAATTTGTGTGCTTCATCACAACCATTGGAACTGAAAAAGCTAAAACTTCACATTTGAAAGAAACTTTAGCTTTATCTGTCTCATACGTGGAACTTAAAGCTGTCATAGCTGCCTATATTTTCAGTAGGTAAGAATGACAGAATAAAGAAATATGATACCTAAAACATTTTGGTTTTTAGAATTCGTTGCCTTTTAAAATTAACCACTCCTCAGTGTAAAGTATTACACACTGACCTGCAGGTGCTTATAGCTCAAGTAGAGTGTATTTCTCCTGAAGGGTGAGTTGGCTTGAAGGAATGAAACAGCATGTACATTCCAAATTGCTTCACAAGATGAAGAAACTTTTGGATGGGTCTTTATTTACAGCAATCATTTAATTTTATTTATATAATCAATTTGCCTGCATATATGCATGCATGTACAATATGTACATGTTTGGTTTCCATGGAGGACATAAAACATAAGTTATGAGTGGAAGCCAACCATCATGTGGGTGCTGGAAACTGAACCTAGATCGTATGTAAGATCATCAAGTGCTCTTAAGTGTGAACCATCTTGCCAGCCCATTGTCATCTAAAATGCTACACTATTAACTGTAACAACCTTTCCAGCTGTGCCTGCCATATGGATTTATGAATCTCTGTGGAGTATTATTATGACACATCCCCCTTTCCAGGGGTTCATTTTGACAGTGAAGATTGTGATAATGTGTTAACCTGCAAATAGCTAATGTGAGAAAAATGTAGTATGTTATAGAGTGAGAATGGGTACATTTTCTTGGCTCACTGTGAAATGCATAACTATTATTTTGTGAATAGTATCTCCTTATGATGCCATGATTATTCTCTGAATCAGGTTCTCAATTAAAGATCTGGCATGGTTTATAATGCCAGGATAATGGGTCCCTTTATAAGCACTGCACTTTATTTGGAATTTTCGATTTATTCTACATATATATGAGTGCCAAAATCCCAAACCAAAATGTTAAACTTGAATCAGCTAAGTTTGTAGCCAACTATGTTAGGACCCATAGGCATGGGTATGTTAGGACCCATAGGCATACCCATGGGTCCTAACTTAGAAGGCTGAAGTAGGAAGATTGTTAATTCAAGGACAGCCTTGGGTACATGTTGAGCTCCTATTTGAAAACTATTTGTACACATACTGTTTGTCTTTGATATATAGCAAGTTAAATAAATAATTTTTGAAAACAAGTATTCAGACACTATATAGACTCACAAGGCTTTATCCCACCTTTAACATTTGCTGTTAATCTATTATTTTTATCTATCATGATATTTACGTGTAAAAATGTCATATTAAAATCTATTTTTGTATGTTAATCAAAATTTAATAATGAAGAAAATTGATTACTGCTTATTGGAATCTAAGATTCACAAAATAAAGAATTTTGACTCTGGAAAACATTTCATCTTTGAGCACTTATCCAGAGACTATTTCTAAATTCTATAACCCAACCAACAATTTCTCATTGTCCTGTGTAATTCACTGTAATGTCATGTGATACAATGACCTGACAATATTAGTATACTGCTGAAAATGTGTTATAAGAACTACTTGTTTCATTTGTTCTTTCTTTTTTTTCCAGCAGAGAGTCATGAGGTCTATTTCTACCAAGCATTAAAACAAGAGTGGTTCTCATGGAACCCACCGTGAGTGTCCACTGCTTATTTAGAGATGCTCAGCTAGGCTCGTGTTGCTGAAGGATCAGCATTGATCATTTGTTCTGATTTGGCTGACTCATCCCTGGTAGCACTCTACTGGAAACATAATATGTTTTCACATCGCCAGATTCTTTATGTCCCCACTAGCACCTGTGATCCAAACCAACATCATCCTTTGATACTTTCTAGAGTCAGGAGCCCCATATAAGAAACATTGGCACATGGTAGAGCTTCCTGAGTGACCTGTTGGTCATTGAGCTTCACAGTAAAAAATTTCACTTTATAAATTGCTCTTTCCTTTAGTATTGCATGTTTGTCTAATTGATCAGTGGGCCTTTAGTTCTAAAAATTAAATTGAAGACAATCTCCTTGATTTTTTTTGCTGGTTTGGAATGTGAGGAGGAGTAAGCTTAAAAATAAAATAGAGACATTCCTAATTTGAGCTTCAATCTATATAGATAATATTTTAAAAGAGCCTATAATTTAAGTACATAATAATTGTCAAGGAGAGAAAGTGGATAATTGAGGAAATTACTAATTAAATAGAATCATTGTTTTCTTCCCAATAAAGAACATGGAATTATTTACATAAAACAAAGGAGCAAAAGAGGTAGAAAAACAGTTTTTTTAAAAATTTTTTTCCATTTTTAAGGAAATGATCCTCTCTATTGAATTGATTCAATAGCTATTTATTAAGGTACATGATTTTGTTTCTAAGTGTTATAACCTGCCACTTGCTGTAACCACCCAAGCATCTTAAATCCCTCTGTTATCAGAATGAAAAAGCAGAATGAAGGCATAAAGTATGAAGACTGTTACTCTTGGACGTCTCTTAGAAACCAGGCCAGCAGGTTAATAAAACAAAACAAAACAAAAAATGGAGGCTCAGTTATATAAGATCTGGAACTAACTAATCTCTGGACACAGAATTTTTTCACAATGATAAGTTTGTTCTTTGTTCTACTAGTAAATGAACAGTTGTTGCTATCTAGGCACTCAAAAGAATCATCATGAAACATTCTAGTGGTATCAGAAAGAGTTGACAGAACAATTCAAAGAGAACAATCGTGAGAGGAACATCACAGAACATGAGGACCATCTTTAGAGATAACAGGATGGTTGGTGTTTACCTCATTGTTTTTGCTTTTCCTTCTTGTTAATTGTTTGTTTGTTTTATTCTACAGGGAAGATGTAAATTATTTTTCTAGACCTGTAAGGCCTCTCTTCCTCCCCTTGACTTTTGTTGACTCCTTCTTTGGGTGATACAACCTCATACCTGAGAAGAACAGAGCCTGCACATGGTGTAGATGGACAGATACTCCCAGTAGCCCGTATTCGTGAACATGAAACACTCTACCCTGTCATTTTGGCATGTTATAATGTATATAAAACAACTAACTCTGAGCAATGCACCTCTTAGTTTCTTCTTGTTCTTGTTCTGTGCAACAATGACGTGATGATGGAGATTTAACGAATATGGAAGAGCTTGCATTTGTGAACTGTTCAACTTTATGACACATTGATTAGTTCACTAACAATTTATGACCTTTCTCATTGGCAAAGTAACAGAAGAAAGGTTGGAACTGGCTTGTTTCAAATATAGGAGCTCAATTTCCTACTGTTGACATAAACATGCTAGATTTAATGGTCATCAAACAAGATTTCCTTAAAATCATCTACCATTAAAATTTTAAAGATACCTCAGGTCAGTGATAATACATGTTTTTATTATGGCTAATATTTATCTATTACTAAATGTTTATCTCACTGAATTAAGATGAATATTTCTTTAAGAGGATATGTAAGGCTCCCTTGCTACGAAGTAGAAATCAGGATAGGATACATATCGTACTGCTAGTATTGGTTCTACGTAGGCGTGACTGGTTTTCGTATCCTTAAGCAATGGTACTGTAGTAGTATTGCAGCATCATGCCTAGTGGTCTGAGTACACATGACAAGAACCTATTCTTTGTCTATTAGGAAAGGACCTCTGCTGAATTGTTCGTCCCAGTGGCCCTGCCTTAGCTCATTGGCCAGCTGTACTTTAAACTTTTGCAGGAGTTGAGTTAAGATATCTCTCAGGAAAATCACTATTCAGGTGGCATGAAATTGAGACCAAACAGCTGCCTTAGTGGTGTCCAAGCAACAAAGGATCATGACTTTTTAAGGCCATATTTAAACATTTGTAATTTAAATGAAAAATGAAAAAACTGACAATATATGGTTAGATCTCCCTTTCTAAACACACACGCGCGCACACACACACACACACACACACACACATACACACACACACACATTCATGCAAACATACATACCCACATAGAATGAGACAAAATAGATTGTGGAGCCCCCTACATTTTGGCTTTCATACTCATGTAACTGTGATTCCATTATGACCAGAAAAAGAACATAATTCAACACACTTTGTGTGATTTCTTTACATCTTTCATGACATTAACTAATTGTTAGCATCATAATCATTTGAAAGTCTTCTTACATTTTGCTAACTTTAAGTGTCATAAAATAAATTGAGGACAATATTCTTTAGTCTATTTAAAAACAGTTCAACATCATTCAAAATATTTTAAATGGCTTAAAATATCCCTGAAGCTGGGAATCTAACTCAGTGGCAGAGCAGTTTGCCCTGTATGTTCAAAGAGTTAGGTACAATTGCCAGTAGCACGTGCACATGCGCACAGACATGCACACACATACACACACACACACACACACACACACACACATACACACACACAAAATCATGGCTCCTCTTATGTTTATATGATACCTGGTTTTTTTTAAATAAGGAAATGAAATAGAATGCAGATACAGTTAATAGAAAATGCAAACATAACAACATACACTGACCTTAACAAGCATGAAAACAATGGCAGAGTTTACCTCAACTGTCATTTTGAGTCTTAAAGAGCAACTATCAAATCTAAGAGAAATGGCCATATCAGCATTTTAATAAAGCTACAATGGAGCACAGCCACTTTGTGTTAATAATAGATGTGAACCCTAGATGAATCACTCAGGAGACTTAGCCAAAAAGTCTGCCTGCTTATGAGTTGTTACATGGGGGTAAGTAAAGAACCATATATATTTTTTAAGTAGTTTGTTTATTTTATGCTTAAGCAAATGGAAATGACCAAATAAAATTGTGTTTCTAAATTTTAGTTGTGTGAATTAACACCATGTTTTCTGTATCTCCCTACACTATTAACATTTGACTTTATAGGCAAAAGTGAGTTGTGTTCTGCTGGATTAATACCATATGAAGAACTGAGAGTCACACTTTGAGCCAAGTTATGGGAAAACATGAGAGCCTACAAGTTCACTGTGAGAAAGGAGAGGACATAAGGTAAAAGTAGGATTACTTTCTGAGAAATGTGGTCAGTTGTTCAAATCATGGGGCAGCAAATCCAAGATTCCCTCAGGCTTATCTTAATTATGTGCTATGATTCAATATGTAAGGATCAATTAGTAGATACAATAGATATCAATAACATTGGAATCAAAAGCCAAGGTATTATGATTCACGTTTTAGAAGGGGGGCAAATTGGGATCTAAGGCAGGGAAAGGGGTCAGAAGCTGAAAGAGTTTGTTCATCACGTATGATGACCAGAATTCAGAACCTCAGCATCTACATAAAGAGCTGGGCATAACAATGCATGTGCCTGTAATCCAAGCACTATTGCTGGCAAAGACAGGAGGGTCACAGTGGCGAGCCTTCCACTCACACAGCTTCACTCACTGAGAGACTGTATCTTAAGGATATAAGGCAAAGAGTGATGGAAGTAGTATATCCAATGTCCTGCTGTAGCCTCCACACATGAACGTGTACACATAACCTCCCCCTGCACAGACACACAGCCATACATGCTAATAAAATGAGATCTGGTTCTACACCATTACATCATTTGATAAGACATGAAGACAAGAAGCAACCTGAAAGTCTATAGTACAATGAAATGGATTGATATTTGAAGTAAATAAACATGTATTTGGTAATCTAAAGCTATAAAGAATTGCCAAGTAACAGGCACACTCATGGGGAAGGCAGTGAGAATGAGGTATAAAGTAGAGAGTCAGGTAGCATGATGACAGTGTAGATGTCCTTGTGATTACTCTGGCTTCAGAGGATATTAAATTTTAGCACAGTAAGATTACTCCTGCCTCAGAAACACGTCAGCCTAGCTTGAACTGAGCACATAACTGGATGAATCTAATCCTGAGAAAAGCGTGTTGGTGCTGAAAGCTGAGTAGATATGAGAGGATAGTAACAGAAGGGGAAATGAGGAAATGCGGCTCAGAGAAAGCACATAATCAGCTTACGTCTGCAGCAGGGTAATAGGAGAGAGGAAAGGCTACACCATGGCTGTCCCACTTTCCCATCTTCATTTTGTCCTTTAGTGATTACAGAATAGTCCATCTGAAATAGCCACAGTGGGGGACTCTTAGAGCTCTGAGGATAATCCATGTGGATATGTCCAGATCAAGGAGAACTTAGAGTATCCTGGGGAGGCTTGCAACAGAAAGGTTTTCCTGGGTCAGGCGTCAATTTTTATAATGTATAGACTTCAGTTTTATGTCCAGCTATGTATTAGATCGTGTATGGAAGTTTGTCCAAGGGCGTCAGAAAGGAGCTGTGTCTCCAAGAAATTTGGATTTAAATGACTTGGATTCCTAGCATGGAGAGAACAAAACACATTTCCACTTCTAGTTATAAAATGGTGATGAGTCCTGGTCTGTAGTAACCTTGGCATTGACCATTGTGTATCTTTACATAATTGCTTTGCTTTCTCCTCCTTATTGATAAAGTGTGTGTGCTTATTACAAGCATCAAGGCGATATAGAATGTAAAATAAGGCAATATAAATGCCACGAAGAACTCACAGATGGTCTGTTGTAGGTCTGTGTGTCTGATGTGTTGGGAGTGGAAGCTAACTTTACGGGGCATGCGCTCTGTGTGAAAAGATCTAACAAGGAAAGTGCTAGCTAATGTCTCTAAAATGAAAACAGCTTCAGTATCAGAATCAGCTGATTTTATTTCATTTTTTAAACTCTAGGAAGCTACACTGTGGACTGTGACTGATAGTAGTTTAGCAAGAGATGCCCAGTCACAAAACACTATTCCTGAAGATGAATACCTAGGATGTGATAATGGTAGACATTAATTTTCCTTATCTATAAACAAAAGAATACCTGAAGGCAAAGATAAAAACCTAATCATATAATTCATACTTTAAAATTTTTAAAAATTACATGTGACATGTGCATGTCCTCGCATAAGTATTTCCCGTGGGTGCACTTTCAGAAGATTAACTCCAGGCATCCTCTCCCTTCACCCTTCACCTTATTTTTCCAGACATGGTTGCTCACTGAACTTGGAAGTCTTCATTTTGACTAGACTAAATAGCCAGTGGTTCTCCAGGATCCATCATCCTCTGCACCCTCCAATGTTGAGTTATAGAACACCCCACTGCACCCTACTTTATGTAGGTATAGAGATTAAAGTTCAGGGTCTCAGACTTACATAGGAATCACTTTACCCAGTGAACCACCTTCCCAACTCTAAATATATTTTTATATAAAGAATGCTCAGCAGTTCTGCTTAAGTGATGTAGAATCAAAGAATTCCACCCCAGCTGGGCTGGCCCTACACTGGTTTGTAGAACATGATCAAAGTGACTGGATCTCAAATCTAGTGCTGCCTGAGTTAACCTCAGTTCTGTACAATGATATACTGGGGGGACTCAACACCAGTTCTATCGAATCAGATTATCCTTGAGAAATGGTTGGCCACTTACTGTCGTCATGGATTACCTAGATAACTTGAAAGCTACCTGTCCAGTCTTGGCCAGAGTGGTAAGGTGTGTGTGTGTGTGTGTGTGTGTGTGTGTGTGTGTGAACCAGAGAAGCAGCTCTGGGTTTCTCAAGCTTCAGTGTGCATGTGAACAGTGGGAGATCTCATTAAAAGTAAGATTTGGTTCAACTGGCCCTGAGTGGGGTCTGAGCATTTGCCCTTATTATAAATTCCCAGGTGAGATCTCTGCTGGTTGTGAGTAGCAAGGACCTTGGTGGCACAGGAAAAGACTCAAATCTCCCTTCAAAAATAGTTGATAGATTTCAATGATGAATAACCTGGGGACTTAATTACATCAGAAGGAATCATCACAAAACATCCCATTTTAATCCTATTTAATGAGAGTTTGGCTAAAGGTCATGAATTTTCGGTGCCAAATGATACACTGGGTAGCAGAATTAAAGGGAACCTTCCAGAATTCACTGATGTCTGTTTCTAATACAAAAGAGTACCCAAGGACAACCGGAGCACATCAGACTCATTTATTTTTCTGTGACTACATCCCCATTTAATGCTAAAAATCTATATAGTGATGTCAATGTATATAAGAAAATGATACTACCCCAATGACAGAACAGTGGAAATGTATGCTTCTCAAGAATGATTACGTGCTGTTCATTTCTCTGTTGCTGAATGAAGGTCTGAAAATGAATGCTTTTTGAAACAGGATGAGCTGCATCTCTTACAGTACATTTCATGGCTTTACTGAGTACCCCACTGATACAGTAAGAGCCAGACTCATTTCCTTTCCCCTGCATGATATGTTACAATTGAAACTAGGATACCATATGGTAAGTCTAAACTGCCCAGTGGGTCTGGTAGCTTTTGGTTATTCTGCCAGCTTTTAGGGGGCATTCAAGTTGTAAAAAAACATGAGAAAATTGTAACTACAGCCTGCATTGGAAGTTTCTGAATGGAAGGGAGATTTGATCAGATAATCATTAACTCTACTAGACAAACAGATAGATGTCTGACATGCTCCCTCACAACCTTCAAGATGTTCTTTGTTGTTTTCTTGAAAATTTTCAGGCTGCACCGGTGTTGCTCACAGCATTACTGTGTGCATGGCTTCTAATAGAGCCCATAATGAGAATATTTATTTCCTTGTCTTTCACCCTCAAGACTGTCAAGAATGTCAGAACAGCTCAAGGAAGCAGATTTCAGAGATGCTGACTGCTGTCAATGGAGACAGACATATTTCAGAAGTCTATGGCAATTTTTAATAACATTCTCTGTGGGAAGAGTGAAGGAGCTAGGCACCTCTGCATCAGGCTACCCAACCCCCTCGCTTCACCATGTTGTGTCCTTTTTAGCGCTGTCATTATATCAGGGAAGAGGAATATTTGAAAATACACCTCTAAGATGAATAGTTGGTGTTGCTGTCATGTTTCTGAAGCTTAATACTGTGAACGTGCTCATAGAAAAAATAGCAAAACTCCGATCTTTATTTTATTCAGATTACATATTTATAAGTGCTAATCTGAACAAATTTCACCAGAATCAAAATACATTTTGAGAGTTAACTGGTTTTCTTTAAAAAGGATCGGCCCCAACAATGTGACCAGACTTCATAAAGATATTCAGTAGCATTTAATTGAGTTATATTTATGGAATAATGTGACTAAAAGAGATCTGAGAGGTTTGTTGTAAATTCTTCCCTTACAAGATAGGAAGAGTAAAGCCTCAAGATTTCAAAATATTTGTACAATTTAAGATAATGATTTGAATCAGAACCATGAATAGCCCTTGTGTCTGTGAGTTTAGCACTTCTGGTTTCATTTGTAAGGAAATGAACTACTAAGGAACAACCCCGTTTTCAAATGCACAAGCCTCAGCAACCCTCACAATCCCAGATCTCAGACAGACTACTTGGTGCTTTCCATCAAGCAGTGTGCTTGTTCTGGAACTGCAGGCTTTCAAGCCTTCTCACTAATTGTTTTCTCTGCTGGAAATGTGAAGTGTGGCATTAGATTAAAATGGAAGTTACAGAGGTGAGACTTGTCTCAGTTGTTGAGTTTGTCAAAGAAGCTCAAGAATTATCTGCTTGTGAGCTCCAGAACCCAGAAAAAAATCTTCTGGGGAGACAAAGACATGTGGACACCTGTGGATCTTTGGTCAGTGAACATTGCCTGCCTGAAATCTCCAGACCCAAGAGAAACCCTGTCTCAAAATAGAACACAACAAAGAAACAAAGCATTTAACAAACTAAGGTGGGTATCTCCTGAGGAATGTCCTAAGGTTGACCCATTGCCTTGTGAGCACACACACACATATACACACGCACAGGCACATGCATACACGCAAATGTGCACACACACATAGAAAGTGCCTATTACATACGTACAAAAGAAATTACAATACAAGGAAAAAAAATAGTGATTTCAAATGGCAAGTTAAAAAGTTTGCTCTTTCAGCCACAAATGCCAAACAGAAAATTTATGGGATCCTGAGAGTAGATAACAAACTAAATCAGATCTCCTAAGAATAGATATTATTAGTCTTTTAGAAGAAAATATTTCTTTGCTTTAATTTTACATGTCTGAGTGTTTTGACTTCATGTATGTTTGTACAGTACATGAATATCTGGTTCCTAAGAAAGCCAGAAGAGAGTTCATATCATGTGGAACTGGAGTTATAGATGACTATAAGCCACCATGTAGGTGCTAGGGATCAAACATGTGTTCTCTGTATGAGCGCCAGGTGGTCTTACCTGCTCAGACAGTTTTCCATCCACTGAGTTTATCAAGTTTGTCATTGAAAACTCAGCTGTTAAGAGCCTTGGCTACTCTTGAAGGGGACGTAGGTTTGATTCTCAGCACCTACACGACAGCTCACAAAAATGTGTAACTTTAATTCTGGGGACCTGATGCCAAGTTTTGATCTCAAGAACTAGATGTATATATGCATACATACAGTCTGACAAAATAATCATACATAAAATATCATTTATGAAATTCTAATAAGTATCATTACTTAACCCTGAATATATAATAACTTTTGCATTTTTCAGAATTATTCTTTATGAACATAACCATAATATTTCTTAGGGAATGAGGTGACTGCTTAACATACTTGATTTCTTAGTGTCTTATGCTCCAGATGTGGTTAACTAAAATAATAAGTGAACTGTTTTCCTTAGTTCTATTAACTGCTATAGCAAATTATTACACCTGACTTAGGTGGCCAGAAACACTGGAGATTAGGAAGTTAGCTGCACCTGACCCTGGAGGTAGAGTAGCCTTTTCATTTGTGGGGTCTGATGTTAACTCTAGGCAGTTGTATCTATGGATACAGAATGGAATTAAATCACTGCATTGCCAGCTGGGGACCAGAGTGCTGGAGAATTACTTGTTGGAATAGAGAATCAAAATGCACATATTTGGCTTCAGAAGCTTAATGTGGACAGTCCATAGATCCTTTCCCAGACACAGAATAGGAGAAAATGACCTAACACCATCTTTTCTGTTTAACCTGCACAGCCGTAACAGGTACTGATAGTTTGGCTACATTGCCCGACCAAACGAGAGAATTCTGACTCTGACAGACTTGGATATCTTTTCCTTTGTGCCGGACACATGGTGACATGGGACACTTGTACAGTCATATTTTCCAATCCAAATTATAGGAGGAATTCACAACAGCTCTTACTCTACATAGAAGGACTATGGGAAATCACTATAAATGACACTGTCCCCTCAGCTGGTGTCAAGAGGGAAAACATTCTGCAAGAAAAATATCAGCCAGTGAAGTGTGCATGTGTAGACATATTTATGTGTACCTCCGGAATGGGGCGGCGGGCCACACAGAAGGACCATTCCCTGACCTCGGCGGACTGACACTGTGCTTCTTGTTCTTGTCTTAAAGTTCTCAAGATCTGTTGGGAGAAAAGAAGGAAAACACACTTAAGCTTTACAGCCCTAAGAGACCATGGGACACTATGACAATTTCCAAGAAGATAGTAGTGCTACAAAAAATATTTTGGATTTCATTTATACCAGAGAAATTCTGATTAACTGATATTGAAACTTTTATCAATATTTTCCCTTACTCCTGTATTCCATTGCTAAATTGTCCAATAAAACAGGCTCTGTCTATTTGTGTCTATTCAGACCAGAATAAATAAAATTAAATCTGTAATTTAGTTCTTCAGATAACACTAGTAAAGTTTTGAGTACTCAATAACCACATACCACATTTTGCACAATGCATATAAAAACACTTGTATCATTCTAGAAAATTCTACTAGACATTACCAACTTAGGTGAAGAAAGTGAAGTTTGTATGACCTCCTGTAGTTAACTGTCATTGTTATTATACAAACTGTTGTTTCTGATATAATACTTAGTTCCCTTCATTTCATTTTATGCAATTTTCAAATTTATTTTATGCAATGATCATTCACCCATCCCCACCCTCGTGAGTGTGTGTGTGTGTGTGTGTGTGTGTGTTTGTGTGTGCGCGCGCGCGTACAGATCTTAACCTCTCACTCTGATTCTTAGAGGTACAGTCCTGAGATACAGTCCAAACTGGCCCTGAACTCACATTCTGAAACACAGTATCCTTATGCTGCATTCTTTCAGGGGCTGGAATTTCTGGACTCTATTATTCTATGTGTACATTATGTGTATACTTATGTATATGTGTATATGCATATGTATATGTAAGTACAGTGTACACAGATATATTTTGACTCAAAACAGACCTTTTTGAATTCATATGTTTTTAAATATTGATAAGTGGCTTTATTATCATTCTTTTTGGGAGAAACATGTACTTATACAAGGAAGAAAGGGAAGATATTGATAGTCCACAGGTCACAACTAGAAGAAAAAAATCTGTCTGCAAATAAATAGAGTGATATAAAATACATGTAACAAAGTGGAAGATGGTTTTCAACAGACTATTTTCACCTCCTACCTCACCAATATGGATTCTCCTAATAACGAGCATAGGAAGATTCATCATTTCCTTTCTTCCCTCCTGTTCTAATTATTCAATTTAAAACTCAATTATGGATTTAAGGTTTTCCTGACTCAAGTATGTCAGACAAGGTTACAAGTCATGTAGTTGTATCTACTGGGGTAGAAGAAAATTGACTTCTCCCTCGGCCATTTGAATGGCTGCTTTACAATGATAAGATTATCTCAGGAGAGATGAACAGCAATTATGTAACAATCATATAAGCTCAGGATCGTTCCTGTTTATACTTACTATGAAACCTCCTAAGGCTGATAATACTTGTGAGTGATAGGGCCACATGAGCCTGAACAATCTTTCCATAGTTCCAAACTGATGTGCTTCACACCCAATTCAGTTTCAGGGAAAGTTTAGGATACATTAAAAACTATACACAATCTTGTCCTCACACAGCCCATCCTAAAATTGGGTAAAGCTTAAGCCTATACAGGGTTTTTATAATTGTTGCTATTTTTAGACGTTTCACTTGGTACCTGCAGAATGCAAACCTTTGAGAATGAGGGTTCTGCCTTATGCTGGCTCAAAATCTGTGTCAATTCCTTCAATGTAGGACTTGATCACATCAAAGCAAAGCCTATCATAGTGAAGGCGGAAGATGGGTTAAATGAAGGAGACATACAGTATGCGCAAAAAAATAAACAATGCTAGAATCCACTTTTACATTTATGATGTAGTGTACATCTTTTCCTTCAAAAGTGTCTTTTGACTTTTCTATGTCATTATGATCAATTCACTTATAATAGAAAGTGTCTAATTTGGGATTCATTGTTATAGAGGGTTAAAGTCTATTACCACTACAGCAGGGAATATGGCAGGAAGCAGACAGGGAGGCACGATGCTTTAGTAGTAACTGAGAGTCTTCATCATTGTACTGGCTGATTTTGTGTGTCAACTTGTCACAAACTGGAGTTATCACAGAGAAAGAAGCTTCCCTTGACGAAATGCCTCCATGAGATCCAGCTGTAAGGCATTTTCTCAGTAAGTGATTAAGGGTGGGAGGGCCCATTGTGGGTGGTGCCATCCCTGGGCTGGTAGTCCTGGGTTCTACAAGAAAGCAAGCTGAGCAAGCCAGGGGAAGCAAGCCAGTAAGGAATATCCCTCTATGGCCTCTGCATCAGCTCCTGCTTCCTAATCTGCTTGAGTGTCAATTCTGTCTTCCTGTGATGATGAACAGCATTGTGGAAGTGTAAGCTGAATAATTCCTTTCTTCCCCAACTTGCTTCTTGGTCATGATGATTGTGCAAGGATAGAAACCCTGACTAAGTCAATCATGATCCACGAGCAGGAGGAAGAGGGGGAGATAATGGAAAGAATCTGTATTTTTGAAACCTCCAAGCCTATTCCCCAGTGGCACACCTCTGCCAAAAGGACCACACTGTGTGACCTTTCCCAAACAGTTACACAAACCAGGGACAAAACTTTCAAGTATATGATGCTATGGAGGATATTTTCACTCAAACGCTACAAATAGATTCTAGATTATGGATGGGGGAAATGCTATTTTTCTTTTATTTAAGAAAACAATATGAAGGGAGAAAAAGTAGAGATTTTTATAAAAAGCATTTTTATGGAATTTTAAAACCATTTTAAGTATTTTAAACCTTTATTCTTGTTAGAGATACTGAATCCCAGTAAATGAACTTCTACAGTTTGATTCTTAGCATGTGTCATCTACATTTTGTGCTAATTCATCCATTTTCCAGAGTGGCATAAAAATAAAGAATACTCAATCCATTTAGATATAAGCAAACATTACTTCTTTCTTAATAAGCAGAGTAAAGAAATGAGACATGGAAAGATGGCTCAATGGTTAAGAGAAATTGCTCATCTTCCGAAGGACCTTGGTTCGGTTCCCAGCACACAACAGCAACTCACAGCAGTTTGAATATCCAGTTCCAGCAGATCTAACACCTTGTTTGGTTTCCATAGCTACTGTCCACATATGGTGTACATACATACATGCAAGTACAACATGCATACACATATAAAGAAAAGTCAACAAATTTTCCAAAGTGGGAAAGAACCTAAAGAAATATATACAACTTTCAAGTGTTCTACTTGATTTAGATTTGGGATCCAGATTTTTCCTTCATGAATGCCATTAATTTTACAATATTTGAGTGCTCAGAGTGTATTCATATGACTTTTGAGGATATATTTAGAAATATTTGTTTGTAGTTAATTAAAAAAGAACTCCAGATGGTAGAACTGATCTACTTTGAATGGAAAAGCTGTCTTTAGACAGACCTGAGTTTGGAAACCATTTCTGCTTCATATTAGTTGCGGTGGTCTTGTCATTTTACGACATGTAAATTGACAATTCCATGTTTTGCTTTAAATTAAGAATCATGGCCACAGTTACAGGAAATACTATGAGAAAAAGGATGCACCCAAGCACACATCCTTTAATGCTGCAAGGCTGGTGTGGTATGGGCTCTGTCCACCAAGGAATGTTGGGAGCCATGGAAAATCATCCCCTAAGCTTCTCATTTTAAAAGGTATCCAAGTTGCAAATACACAGCAGAGTAAGCTGTGGATGCTAAGAAAAATAAGTGACATTTATGTCCATATTTTTGGAAATATGACAGGCCTCTAACTGATAATTTCAAATATTATAATCCATCCACAGAATAACCAAAAACAAGTAACTTGGGAAGTCATAGAAATATGTATATGGATGAGCAATCTTTATACTTGTACACTCATGACCAAGCTTGTTATTGGCAACATTTATAACACGCATAATAAATGTAAAACATACAATGTTCGTTATAGAATATATTTTTCATCCCAATCCAGCACTGAAACAAACAAACAAATCTATGTAAGTTAGAGTCAAGCTTCATAGGTTTCATTTCAAATGGCTGTTCAAATTTATAGACATTCACTGAGACATAGATTTTGGGTCTGATTATTTAAGTGTGTTTCTGTATGTGTGTATTCTGTTGTTGTAAGATTTTAATAGTAAAGACCATAAATAAAATACATACAATATATCAAATATAAACAAACAGATTTACAGTCACTTTATCTCCAAATCGCTAGTATTTGCTAATGATCATAGCCACTATTAAAGATAACACATTATAGTTAACATTTCTTCACCATGACTCTCACACAACTTACAACAATAGCCATTTGCAAATTATACTGAGGTCATACCATGTACCTAGTACTATTCTTACACATCTTCATCTAGTTCCATTATGGCTCCAGTTCTCCATTCATTGGTAATGTACAAAAATTCAGTGCTAATGTAGGAAAGTTCACCATTTCAGTGTTCATGCACCTGGAAATCTGTCAAGATAGTACAGTTATGTTTCCTCTGGAGCCACTGAGAGAGACTCCTTAGCTTCACTAGGAATGTCATGATGTCAAGGACAAACAGAACCTAAGCCAATTAATTGACAAGGATAAAATGTATGCAAATGAATTTTCTATCAAACAATATAAGGGTAGCTCCTCTACAATGCAAAGTGTGGACTAGAGATATAAGTCTCTCATGTTCCTTTGGCTTCCACTATGGATAGCTACTTTATGTGGAAATTGAAATATTGGGTACAAAGGATGAAACAAGACGAGGCGGAGAAGGAAGAGGAGGAGGAAGAAGAGGAGGAGGAGGAAGAGAAGGTGGAGAAGAATCAGAAACAACTCTAGTAAGAAAAAGGAATATTGCCCTGTTAGGAAAGTAACTGACATATTCTTTTTAAATTCTCCTTTAACTCATGCATTTGATTACTAAAATCACAGCTGAATAAAAGACATAATGTATGACAAAGAATTAATATCTATGTACCACAGTTTCTTAAAACAGCATGTTCACTAACTTTACCATGGTCATTGATATGCAATGCACAGACTGTAAAAATAACTACCTCTAGTTTTGTGGTGACTTTATTTGTCACTATTTTATGTAAAAATTTCATAAATAATGGGCTGGGGGATGAACAGTTTTATGGTAGATATGTTTTCAAATCATATTTTTACTGCCAAGTATCTATCCTTTATTCTCTTGTAAAATGTCCTATTGATATCTTATTTTTTCATCAAATTGGAAAATGCACTCCAGCATTTGGAATAAGCTAGCTCATCAAGGGCACAAAAGGGATTTGGCAGTTAAATTCCTGGAAGAATGAAGGGCACAAAGGCCTTAAAATTGCAACATGCAATCACTAATAAACTTAGAACACAAAAGCATTCAGAATTCAAACCACAGAGTAAATCAGAGAGTAAGATGGAAAACATCTAAATATTTCCTGTCTAGAAAGTTATTAAATGTTGAGAGCTGGTTTAAAAATAGTAGCTTCCCATAAATACTTGGACATGTTCCAGAGCCAATAAAAGCAACATGATCCAAGAGATTTTTTTTTGTTGTGAGAAATAATAACATTGACTAAGAAAAAGCAATTTATTTAAGCCCCCATTAAGAGACCAGCCATTGCACACGTGGGCAGGAAGGGCTGATGCTATCTGCAAGCTGGCACCTCCCAGAGGAACATATAAAAAGTTGAGTTGTAAAATGGCCAGAAAAGGTTAATGAGATAGTAACACACATCATGGTGTGCTATAAGTCCACAGAGGAATGAGAGAAAATGAAGAATGAAAAACAGCATAGTAACTACGTAGAACCCGCAATCAGTTTTAGTTATGCATTCTGTGTATTGTACAAGATAAATTTAAAAATACAAATTTATATTTTTTCTTGAATTGGATAGACCTGGATTTTATTAATTCTCACAATGTGTCCTTAGCACAAGAAACTGTCAGCATCCATCTCCTGTCTTATTGCTTCCTTCAGTTTTGAAAAAAAAGCAATCAATAAGGAAATCAATATCAATCCAGGAAGATGGTCAAGTAATACATTGGTTATGAATATTATTTCCATAATGATGATTTCAACATTTATAAAAAGAAAGAGCTATTTTCAGGGAGTAATTCCAAAACCCTGTTACCAGGCAGCATATTTTATATCACGTCTCTATGTCTTCCATTTGGTCCTCATGTGTGGGCGCACATATGCATGCTTCTTGGGATTGCAGAGGCTCATACCCAGAATAAATATGAATTCACAAAACCTCATGGGTTGCAAAGCCACATGTTTGTACGTTTCCGCTCAGGAAGGAGGAAGAAACCATTAGAGACTGGCATGGTTGACTGGCTTTCCAAGTGTGAGTTTATAGCAAGAGGAAGAATCGCTTAATGGTTTATCACACTGGCTTTTGAGTCGGAGGCCTGGTGGATGAGCTCAGCACTTACTCCCACTCCATCACTGTATGATGTGGGTGAGTTTCTTAATCTCCTTGAACTTCAGTTTTTTCATCTCTAGTATCAGGTCAATAATTCCCATCTCATAGGACTTTCTGAAGATGAAAATGATGTGTGTAAAGCACGTAAGTTACTGCCTGCTCTAAAGTCAGTGGTCTGTCAGGGCTTGTACTACCATTGCCATTTCTGAGCATCAAAGAAAAGTCTACATCAAGCAACTTACTGTGAGAAGATGAGTTTAAGTTTCTACTAGAGTGACATTTGTGTGTCAAAGTCAAAGTTTTGTTGGGACTTTAGACATAGACAAAGACATACACACACAAGGACACACAGACACACATAGTCACATATACACACAGATACACATACACACAGACACACAGACAGACAGACAGACAGGCACACACACACACACACGTACACACCATCACCACCATTACCACCACCACCATGCTGCTAAAACCTCAAACATTATCTCTTTTGCTATGTTTTTAAGCCAAGACTGTCCACCCAGTCCTTCATCCCTTCTAGTCTATGGGCGGAAATCATAAGACTTAAAATGTGGCTTCAGGTAATTTCCTAGAAGCAATTCTTTGTATAATATTGTGATCTGAGAGAAACTGTGTTGCTTTTTAACATAAAAATGAAAAAAGTATTTATAAAATAGGAAATTTTCTTCTTTAAAATCAAATGAGTTATTTTTTAAAAAGAATTTCTTTGAGATACCATCTTAAACAGCCTCGGATAGTCTCTGATTTGCTATGTAACTGAGGAAAACCTTGAATTTATGATCTTCCTGCCTCTACTTTCAAAGAATTGAGATTGTGTGCATGCGCCCATGTCATACAGTTTTGTGTAGTGCTGAAAATAATAACCAGGGCTCTGAGAATACCAAGCAGTCACTTTATCCACTGAATCACACACACTGCCAGCCCTACTGAGCTATTTGTAATCAGAAATAAAAATGTATTATTATAAACATTTAGTCACTAAGAATAAAGTTTTAGGAGTTCATCCTATTCTCTCTCTCTCTCTCTCTCTCTCTCTCTCTCTCTCTCTCTCTCTCTCTGTGTGTGTATCTGTACATAATGTATATGTATATCAATGGTTAAATATATTCAGGTATACTAGTAATCATAAAATATTGATAGAAGCACATGTATCTTACTCTTGCCTTTTTTAGGAAATACAGTTTTACTTTTTATTGTGCATCTGTGTTTGCCTATGTTGGGTATGTACAAATGAGTGCTGATGTGTGCAGAAAAGGCAGTCGAGTCTCCTGGAGCCATTGTTACAGGAGGTGGTGGTTGCTGGGAACTAGGCTCAGGTTCTCTGAAGAAAGTACATACTCTTACCCACTAAGCCATCTGTCTTGATCATTCTATGTTAGTAAATTTCATTTGTATTATTCAATGTTCAGGAAAAATTCCTTGAGCTATCTGTTGTTTGTTGCCAACTATTGTATCAGCAACAACTAAACTAAACTAAACAAATCCCATTTTATACCTTTTGCAAATACCTGAAAATCATTATCTCATTTATTTTCTGTGTAAAATAAGGAACATATTAAAAAATATAAAATTATTGTTACACATATGTAATTATATGACATATAATGTATACTAAATGTTAATATATATTATCATTAAGTATATCATGTTATTAATTCTTTGAGAATTTCATGCATATATACAAAATATTTTATTATATTTATCCTCCACTTCTCTCCATACTGAACCTAGATCTTCCCCTTTCCCCTCTCAAAAACTTTTCCTTTCTCTTTTTTACCCCTTTAACCCACCAAATTCAATTTGTACTTCACATATGCTCCCTGATGTATAGATACTCACAGAAGCATGGTTAACCCACCACGGGCCATAACTTTAAAGTGAACTAGTTCTTTCTTCCCTAGAAACCATCAGCTATCAACAACTCCTCAGCTAGAGATGAGGTCTTTTGAGTGTCATCCCCATGCTGGAATGCTGACTGGTTGAATCCTACAGGAGGTGCTGGATTAATACTAAGAAGTGAATGTCTTTTCTGGTCATTTTTATATTGATGATACTTAAAGAGTGAATTAATTCAATCAGGTTGATACTACTTAACAAGTCAGAAGTAGAACTACAGATAGGTTGTACATGACTTTGGGATAGGTATAAAAACAATAATAAAATAAATGAAGACACCATGAAGTATTTGGGAAGAAAAGGCAGAGGTGCGGAATTTGATGAAGGAACCATTACCAAGCAAGTAAGATGGAGAAACGCATGTGAAGTTAGCCAAAGACACTTTTTCCCAGGGCCATAATCAGGAATTTATTGAAATAGGTTCCTTGCCTATTCTATGTTCCTTGTAACATATTACTATTTTGGCTTTTGTTTACAGGAACAGCACCCCAGCAAGCCCCAAAGATTGCATAGTCAAATCAGTACTCCATGCTGAGGAGGCTTCTGTGAGTTACTTTGGTGACCTCACTACTTTCATAAACAGTATCTCTTCAGAAGAATATAAGGCCAGTTCTAATGAGCTCACACACAGAGCTTAGACTTATTTTCTACACATTTCTTACAACCACTCTGAAGTCAGTTCTATTATTCCTTCCACATGATAGCATACAAAATACCCAAGATCACAGATGGAACATAAAGAAGAGTTTGACCTAGAATCCAGGTCTTCCCAACACAGAAGCCAATACATTTAGCCTCTGTTCTACATTGGATTACATAATAGAATTAAAAGCATGTAGCTGATTGTCCAGCCAGCCATTATGACACTCACACTTTCATACCCTAAACTATTACTTTCTCGGCTTCACAAAAAAATGAAGTTTGCTTCGCTGCCCTTTTCTCTGAAAGTGTAGGACTTTCCAGGTAGCTATTTTTATTTCTCATTTGAGTTCATTCCTTCCCTTCATCTCTTTGACATACTCTATTTTATCTAGCCCTTTGTACTATTTAAGAAGCCAAAGAACAACTCAATTTAAAACACTTGAGCTTCCCTGTGTGCTCCATAAAAATGTGCACCTATCTAGCCCAGGAGGTGACTGTGATTAGCTGGATGTGGCATCACAAATAATGCTGTTCTGCTTTAGAGACAGATGCCCTAAAATGCAAGCTGTTATTATCAGCAGTTTTCTCTATAGGAGCTCCTCTCTGTTCACATATCATCCTGCACTGGAGTGTTAATAGTTAGGCAGCTGCATTCCTTTATCTTTGGTTTCTAACACAATACAAAGACAAACAGGAAAATAATTTGAACTATTGAATTTCAAAGTTAAACATGGACTCTTTACAGTATTCTGCAAGAGGTAGTGGGGAGCTGATCCCCTGCCTACATCACTGAATTTATTCTTTGCTACTTTCTCTCTTTGTTATTTTTACTGTGACAACTGTGTTTTCCCTTCCAGTCTTCAAGAGACTTAATGCTGACCCTATCTTGGGACCTCTAAGTATGCCAATTTCTTTATTTGATGTGGTCTTCCAATTTGAGCACATCACAGTGTTGTTAAAATTCTTCCACGGAAGAGATGTAAAGCAAGGTCACCCCTTCTGCCAAGATCCAATGGCAACCCAAGGCACCCTTCCTTGAAACGTCACTGTGGGGAACCAATAAATTATGTTGGACCTCCTTACCTAGATGAACTAGCAATTTACAGGGGTGTGGTCACTTCTCCCCCAAGTTGGCAGCTCCCATAAAGCCTTATCTAGCAGTGATGAGGGCTTCACTGTAGCTTTATAGATGGAATCCTACTCTAGTCTTTCCCAGCCTCCATATATTCTAGCTCCTCTTCCATGCCATATGTAGAATTGCCAGATGGTAGGGAATAGCAGATTCTCAGGAGATAGTCTCATGCCCTATTCTGCACCTCTATATCGGGGTATAAATAATTGATCATCTCAGTATGGGTAACCTTTTTATAAGGGGAACAGGCTAAACTCCCTAAGATGGTCTGATTGCTTTGAAGGACAGTCTCTCATGACACGTGGTCATTCTTCAGAGTCTAAAGCAGATATAACTTCCTCAGAGGACCTTTTCCTGGTGATCTAAACAGGATCTTAACTGCAGTTAATGTACCATATCTTTTCTTTCTTTCTTTCTTTCTTTCTTTCTTTCTTTCTTTCTTTCTTTCTTTCTTTCTTTCTTTCTTTCTTTCTTGTTTTTTGTTTTGTTTTGTTTTTCGAGACAGGATTTCTCTGTATAGCCCTGGCTGTCCTGGTACTCACTTTGTAGAACAAGCAGGCCTCGAACTCAGAAATCCGCCTGCCTCTGCCTCTCAAGTGCTGGGATTAAAGGCGTGCACCACCACTGCCCTGCCTGTACCATATCTTTTCATGATTACTTCTTCATAGTAATCATCAGGATCACTATCCACCCAATCTTCATCAAGTCTTCCAATTCAATGCATAAAACTGTATGACCTAGAACTACCTGGAGTAGGGTACACTTAGTGCATGAAATAGTAACACTGCTTAGCAAAAGAAATACCATTACTTTCATCCATCCATCCTATCGAACAAAGACTGACAGGATCAGAACATGGAATCACACCAGAGAATTGAAGGGACATAACTCGATCACAGTTTTTACACACTAGTCAGTGATATGCCAAACATTTATCTGCTCTTTGTCTAGTATGAGAATTCCATGGTATGTAAAGTTAAGCTCATTACAGCCTTCACAGAAAGAAACATGGTTCTTCATTTGGATATTTCACTTAATAACCTTTGCTTTTCCCCAGTGAAAACTAAAATCTGCAAGTTGTAATCCATTGGCCCAGTCTTCTTAATGAACAGGCCATCTTAAAAGCAAATCAGACATGTCAAAGGAACACTAGAATGATTATTATCTGAAGAAAAGGGTGAAAAGTCACATGTCAAGGGACTATGACAAAATTAGTAACCTATAGGAAAATCCTTAGGAGTATATTCCAAATGGAGATGAAAGACCCACAGATCATGATCAAACCCGAGAGTCTACCAATCTATCAGCCGCACAACAGCTCATAAAAAGCCCGGCTTCAAAGTGAAATGAATCTCTTCATGCCAAACATGCTCCTTCTGTGGCTTTTCTGTTGTAAATTTCCCAGAGATACAAGCCTGGGCAATGTATTCACTGTCGAATTTGCTTTGCCGTTAATGGCACTATGTCAGAGGTCTTGAGTGAAAGGGGTAGACTCTGGCTTCCTGTTCATAAATAAAACTAGAAGCACATTGGTTCATGTAACTTAACTTTCTCTAAGTTCTATCCATAGAAGTAGCCCCTCCCTCTTTAACCAGTGCTGAAGAGGAGAGGCAGAAGTTTTGAGACTTTCTGGAAGTGTTTGAGCTTTGCCAAGAAATTTTGCTTTCAAAGTAAACAGAAATTTCTATGTAACATACTCAGATTTAGGACATAGAAACAATCAAATGGTGATTTCTGACTTAGGAAAAATATGCTAATCATACATGCATTCATGTTCCTAAGAAGCTGGACATATATGGCCATACAGTTATTTTAGGCAAATCAAGGCTGTGAGAAGTAACAAGCAACTATAACAAGTTTCTTGGGACAGTAGGCATTAAGCTGCTGTGCACTAGTTGAAGAACTTTGAAGGACAGGAAAAACAAGGATCTGTACAGAAGGCAATCTCTCAGATGAGGAGCAGCTGTTATGTATGTTGAATTTATGATGTTTCAGAAACCTTAACTATATATTTTTATCTCATTTAATTACAGTTTTGAAAATAAAACCATCATCAACTCTCCATGCAAGCTCTGTGTTTATTCACTAACTATTTAGATTTTGCTAAGGGTGCTGTTTCACGTTCTCATTTTCATAAAGAGGAATCTGGATGCCAGGA
Source organism: Uromys caudimaculatus (assembly GCA_028551405.1). NCBI lineage: Eukaryota > Metazoa > Chordata > Mammalia > Rodentia > Muridae > Uromys > Uromys caudimaculatus. The sequence goes on from CM052700.1 coordinate 38,323,604, forward strand.
GCTTGCTATACTAGAAACAGACAAATGTGTTTATGCTTTTGCACAATGTCAGAATTAACTGAGTAACAAAAATTTTACAATGTCCAGTGGTTTCAATAGCCTGAGTCTCACCTACCCGATTTGGCCAAGGTGAATGAATGCAGGACCTTTTAGTCCAATCTTAATTATTAGTATTTACTCTTACAACATATATTTATTCTGGGTAGGTAGTACTTGATAGCTGGTATCATTTGTGGGTCTTCCCAAGAGTTCTAGTAACAGTCCTTCAAAATGGGATCAAAAGCTCCTTGTGAAATTGAGTCTCCCAGGGCAACACATGCCTGGAAACCAATTTTATCCAGTATGGAATAACTTGAGTAAACCATAGCCTGATCTTAACACAGAGCAATTGTAGAGCCAATGACACAGCAGTCCTAGGTGAGTCTTGTAGTGTGCAATTTATAACTGTGGTTGAAGTCATCTTAGGTCACGTAACACTGGAGGAAACTAATAAGTATTTTCAGCTTACATTTATAAGTACAAAATGTCTCAGCAGCAAAACAAAACAGCTTCGAAAGGACAAATGAAGAAAGAAGAGGGCAGAAGAGGAGAGAGATGTAAATGCAAACACCTAATGATTAGAAATGCCACATTTTGGTTACTAGATCTTAAATATGTCTTATGATATATGATGCTGGGTACAGATACAGGAAGGGAAGGCGTAAGCAAGAGAATGAGAAAATCTGAGATTATCTCTCCATACTATTTAGTTCTTATGTGGGTTATTTGGCTGAATCTGGAGATTCAATTAACACAATATCTGCAGAACAAATGAGACATAAAATTTATTAATTTTATGTACATGGGATCATCATAAAATCAAAGGTCAAAGAAATGACCAAAACATGCATTTAAACATTCAGACAAAGCAACACTTTCATAAAGGCATGAGAGGACAAGCTTATGTGAACTAGGGCAGAAAATTCTGGAGATGTGACTGAGAGATGTATCAGAGTGGGATTATAGAGAAGGCTCAGTAGATAAAGTGCTTGTCATGAAACATGAGGATCTGCCTTTGGATCCCCAGTGCACATAGAAAAGTCAAGGTAGTGCATGACACACTTGTAATCCTCGCATGAGGAAAATAAAAACAGTAGACTAAGTTTAGAGTCTGCTGTCCAGTCAGTCTATAATCTTAATAGTGAGTTCCATATTCGGTGAGAGATCCTGTCTCAAAAGGTAATGTACAAAGTAATTGAAGGAAGATATTGATATCAATGTTTGGTTTCCACATGTATGCATATATGTCAGTGTACATGTGGGGTTTTTGTATATATGTATATATATATATGTATATATATATTCAATATATTACATACATATGTCATCTATGGAGTAGAGGGATGAAGGAGTTTATGTATGCTAAGACTGACTTCACAGTTGATAAATCCATGATTACTGAAGCCCCATTTGCCAGGTAACTAACTGTTATATCTTGGTCAGTAGAGTACATTCCTCTCAACAGAATCTTTATGGCTTTTGCATTTAGAAAATATGTAATAGATAATTCTGAACTAACAATTCCTCCAGTGGTTTCATCTTGAAATAATAGAGATGCCAATTTGGCATATTTTGAACAAATACACTTATAATTTCATCAATGAGGAGAAATAAGAATGTGTTCACTATCTATAACATGCATATTTTAAGCATTTATTATAATGTTAGACACTGTGTTAGTTATTGAAGATATATTGTTTAAAAACCAACAAATAAAGATCTCTGGTTTCAATGAGCTGGATGTGGGGAAGTAAGACAGTTTAGCTAGTAAAGGCACATTCTGCCAAGGCTGATGATAACCTAAGTTCAATACTCAGGATCTACACAGGGAAAGAAGAGAACACACTGCCATAAGTCCTCTGTCCTCCACATTCCTACTATCAAATTCAAATTCACAAATACATACACATGCACAACAAATAAAAATATTTAATATTTTAAAATATATTTAAATATATAGTTCAATGAAAATAGAATTTAAAAATTTAAAGAGTTTAGAAGATATAAAACAACAGAAACCCCCAAAATGCAAAATATACATAACTCTTTGGGGGCAATATATGCTATAGAAAGACAATAGGCAACCACAATAAAGGATTTTTGTATGAAAGCTTCAAAAGAGATAATGCTAGAACGTGGAAACGTTTTACTTCCCATCCTACTTTAAGTGTGGGAGAATAAATAATCCTTTTTTGCCAATTCAGTTCTTGTCTCCCACTGAGTCTGCCAGGAAGGGCACAAAATAGAGCCAATGACACAGCAGTCCTAGGTGAGTCTTGTAGTGTGCAATTTATAACTGTGGTTGAAGTCATCTTAGGTCACGTAACACTGGAGGAAACTAATAAGTACTTTCAGCTTACATTTATAAGTACAAAATGTCTCAGCAGCAAAACAAAACAGCTTCGAAAGGACAAATGAAGAAAGAAGAGGGCAGAAGAGGAGAGAGATGTGAATTCAAACACCTGACTCTTAAAGGAAAACAGCTCTCCAACTTATAGTAAGATACAGTTCTAGTCTTAGACGAGGCTGCTCTGCATCAGAAACTCTACAAACCAAGTATTTGGGAGTTACAAAGACCGGACAATCCTGTCTTTAGGCCTATTTCCATTGCTTGCCCTTTCATTGCATCTTTTAATACACACACACACACACACACACACACACACACACACACACACACACACACACACACACATGCATTGAGAGATTTTGCTATCTGAAAGGACTTTGGAGCCAATGCCCTAAAGACATTAAGGAAAATGAATGATTGTAGTCAATGATGCGTGGAGAAAGTACTACACAATTGGAAGCTGATCCTTTTGTGAGTGGTGGATTATGAAATCAATAGTCCATCTGTAAAGACCATAGACCTAGAACTATGGGGATCTAGAGTTTGGTATTAACTCATGGAAAAGCAAACTACCAAGTTTCTCGACTGGCCCCTGTGACCTTGTTCTTCTCAACACACATAAGCTCTATTCATTGTCCTACTGTCTAATGAAGGCCACCAGATACAAATATGTATTACATCAGTGCAAACTGTGCCTAGACAGGAAGCCATAGCATCACTGAGTTCAAAGAGATTGTGAATGTTGTTTTCCCAGAATGACAACAGAGGTGCTGTCAGCATTCTCATTTTCAAACCAGAAAGTAAGCTACTAGCAAGCTATACTTTCATCTCAAAACCCTGAGTACCAGTCTTGTCTTCCCATCCTTATAATGCGCTCCGTTTCCAACCCATTTGATGGGTTTTCCTCTGCTTTAACTTCTCTGTTGATGTTTTCAAGTCCTGAGCTCTAGCACATCTCTAATGGGTCCTCTGAGGCAGCAAACTTCACAGCCACTGTGAAGCCACTCCACTGGGGATCAGATTTCCAGAATTTCTTTTAAAGATGAGGCCACGGTTATCAGGCCAACACTCAGCATGGAAAATTGTGGAGATAACGTAAAGCTTCCTCAAAATATACGTGTATCTTTGAGTAAGCAAGCAAAGACTATTTAGGCTCTATGCTGGGGTACTCTGGAACCCCAGTAATGAGAGAAACATTCATGTCTTGTTTTATGGGAAGTCTAAGAACTAATTCAGCTACTTTGGGTTTGAATAAAAAATTGGCATTTAAAGTCAACAATTTATGAATTCTTGATATATGCCAGCTACCATTCCAAAGACTTCTCATACATCAATTAATTTAAACTTCTCAAAAATTCCATTAGGTGGTTGCTATTATATTTTGTTTTATATGTGAGGAACCCATGCCCTTAAAGCTAGATAATTGATACATCCTAGTAATAAAATTATTGTTAGAATTCTAACCCAGGATGTCCAGTTTCAGATAAAATGATGTTTTTTCCCTTTGTATTATTTTTGTTTGTGTGATATAAAAAGCACACAAAAGAAAGTGGAAAATGAACACAGAGTTTTTTGGTTTTTCGAGACAGGGTTTCTCTGTGTAGCCCTGGCTGTCCTAGAACTCACTCTATAGACCATGCTAGCCTCAAACTCAGAAATCCGCCTGCCTCTGCCTCCCAAGTGCTGGGATTAAAGGCAAGTGCCACCACTGCTCGGCTTTGAACACAGAATTTAAAGAATAAAATACTCATGTGATTCTAAGATAAAGCATCCAGGATAGAACATTTTGGAGTTCTTTATATGCTCTTCCTTGATTCTAATTCTCTTATCATTCTGTTTTAATATGTGTTATATGTATATACATGTATATGCATATGTATACATGAATATATATGAATACAAACATCCACATACATATGTGGTCCTAAGCAATATATTATTTACCTTTAAAGGTCATTTGTACTCATAAAGGTAGAAAAGTTGAAAGAAACTACAAAATGTTTTTGGACTTGCTTTTTTCATGTGTATGTATGTGTGTGCATATTTGTGTGTTTGAGGGTACATTACACATATGTGTATATGCTTGTGGAAGCTAGAGGTAGGATGTTGTTCCTCAGGAGCCATACACCTACTTTTTGAGACACAGGCTCCCATATAACCTGAAGTTCAGGAAGTAGGTCACGTTGTCTGGCTAATGTGTCTACCTCCTATTCCAGTCCAGGGACTGTAAGCATGCACCAACATGGCTGGCTGTTTAATGTGGAATATAGGTACTAAGCTCATGTCCTCCTGTTTGCAAGGCCAGCACTTTACAGACTGAGCCATCTCCCCAGTCTCTATAGAGATTCATGCGTAACAGGTATAGCTATATTTCATTAAATATGTCTTTATATAAATGTACATACATAAAGATAGATACTTCCTCTCTACCATCACCTTATAGTCTTTTCTCCTTCATCTTACTTGTGATTATGATGCAATATGCCACCAAAGACTGTTTTTACATCAACACATTTTCAGGATTTCTCCTATCTAGTGTGTGTGTGTGTGTGTGTGTGTGTGTGTGTGTGTGTGTGTGTGTGTATGTGTGTGTGTGTATCCAAGAGAAAAAAAATAAGTTTACAATTTAGGCTTAAAAATCTCATTAAGCAACTATCCCATCAATTTTCTAAAGGTCTTAGGAGTTTTGGGTGAGAATTTCTGCTACTTCTCACCAACACTTAACATTTAGCATTTTATTCTTTGTTAGTTTTGTCTATAAAATGGTAATTTATGATTTTGAACAGGCCTTGCATCTTACTTGAAAATGTCACTTCATGTTATTTATTCTGCCGTCTACTGGGATTTTGTCTTTCTTTAGTGACTGGTTGTTGTTATTTATACATTAATGTTCTTTGTGTATTTTCTGTTGGTTAGTTACAATTTTACCAGTATCTCAGTGTGTAAGACTTTCTACAGCATTTCTGATATTTGATGGATGGAAGTCCTGTGAATGCATCAATCTTTTCTCTATGATTGACATTCTTAGTTTCTTATTTAAGAAATTCTCTTTTTAATCTCAAAGTAAGAGGACTCTTTCCTGTATTTTTCTCTGAAAATATTATGGTTCTGTTATGCTCACTTTGGTCAAAACTGTGCCCTTTATGGTAACACTAAGCAATCATGTTAGCTGAGGTCAGTCCTTATTAATGGCAGCTATATTTTATAAAGCTGCACTGATTATTAAGTGATATACCATTACTCTTAGAGGAAACAGCATTAGGTTTCTATATAACCCTGGTCACTGCAATTTCATCAACTGATCACCATGTTTTAAGTGTGCTTATATTTGAGGACATCTTTTTTATAATTACTTTTATTTCATTTTTACAGTCCAGTCGTTACCCTACCTCCTGATCTGCCATCCCACAGCTCTTCATCTCATTCCTCCACCCCCATGTATCCAAGAGTATGATCCCCAACCCCCTCAATTCACCCCCTGCCAGGCCTTCCTACTCGCTGGGGCCTCTTAATATATGTTGACTTATTATCATTGTGCTTATGGTCAAAAGCACAATAATTCCTGCCTGAATGAAGTTTTATGTACAACATGTATTTTCTGTCTGAGCCATGGCTTCTCTGTGCTTATAAACACTACATAGCACTTCAGTATCATTGCTCTGGGCAATTCTAAAACTCACCAACTACAAGCACCGGAATGCAAATGGCGTGCCACTAAATAACTTGCAGAAAGGACACTTGCTTATAGTGAAAGAGCTGAAACAAGAAGGCAGAGTGTCACCTTGTTCAATCCCAGGTGGAAAAATGAGTGTCAAGTGACTCAAATAGCTTGATCTTCTGTGAATATCCAGAAATAACTGCAAGGGCTCTGGGTGTTTATGTGAGTGTTACAGATAAATTTCAGGGCACTTAGCTCAGGAGTGTGTACCCAGAGGCACCTGATAAATGGCCCTGCTAAACACCTAGTGTCTCACACTGAGTTTATACATAGGTAAGGCCAGAAGTCATGTTTCCCTCTAGAACATTCTGCAGGTAAAATCATTACACAAAAGAAAATGATGATGATGGTCAGAATAATTTAATAACTACAACATTAGTAATGATAAGTTGGAAGCAGTAGTAATTATGATAGTAACAACTGGAGCAATACTGAAATACTTCCCTTTGATTTTAAACTACCTAAACCAATTATGTGCATATGTGTGTGTCTATTTGGGTATGTGCACAAGAGCACAGGTGCTTGTGGAGACCAGAGAGGGTATCAGAATCCCTGGGCTGGAGTTATGGGTTGTTGTGAGCCACTCAATATGAGCTTTGGGAACCAAATTCAGGTCTGGGGATGCAAGAGTAATATGTGTTCTTAACTGCTGGGCCGTTCTTCCAAGTCAGTCTAAATAAACCCAGTATTTTTACTCATAGTCATTTCTCTAACTATGAAAACATCTCCTTGAAGGAAAGTAGCAAAGTCTCCATTACTCATTAGGTATGATATGAAGAAGATGCTTGAAATGCAGGAGAGTTGCTTTACATTAATGCTCTGAGGATTTAAAAAAAAGCTGGGGCAAGAATCTAATGAAATTACTTACATTGGAGTTTCAAAGCTCCTGCAGGGTGAGAATGATATCCCATATTCCTTAGGCTTTGAAACTCTATCTTTATGTTCTTATGAGATAGATGGGCCATGAAATTTTCTCTTAACCATGAGTGAGAAAATTATGACGTACTGGTTTGAATAGCAAGAGACGTGTTTTAAAATGTGGGTCTTAGTTATCTTATAAACCTTCACTGTCCTCCTTTGATCGATGTCTTTATTGTTTCATGAAAATCCATAATAAGGAATAAAAATCATCTTATTAAATTGACATACTGTGCCTAAAGCAATAGGCAAGGCTGCAAAGATTCATCAACTCAGTTCAGCTGTGTTATTAATATTGCTCTTCCTGATTAGTGTTAATTGGAATATTTTAATTGATGCAATGTTTTACTGCCTTCACAGCTTGAGTGAGTTGAAGTGCAGACAACAAGTTTTCAATAATGGAAACTAACAAAAACTAGCTTGATCTTATTAAGTTCTGTGTGGACGTATTGTGGCAAATAGACATCACGAAATTATTGAACTAGAAAATGGAATAAAAACAATGTTCACTCATTCAATTCACTTAATATATGCTTACAAAGGACATGCTCTATGGTATTGTGATATGAGAATGGACAAAGCACAGTAAACAACAATATATTGGCAGGTAGTATAGTTAAAGAAAAATGGATAGTTTAGGAAAAGGAGGGAGAAAGGTTGTGATATAAAGAATGGACTCAGGGCTTTGGAGAGAGGCGTTAGGGGTTAAGAATTGTACGTATCTTCCAGAAGACTAGAGTTAGGTTCCTAGCACTAAACTGATGGTTCTTTTTGGCCTCTTTGAGTATCTGCACACATGAGCAAGTCTGACTTCCCCATCCACACACATAATACAAGTAATTAAAACAAAATCAAGTCAAAGAAAGTAGGTAACACAAACAAAGACTTGAAAAGGTGAGGACTTACTCAGGCACATTTTAGGGAGAAGAGATTCTAGATAAAAGGCAGAATCCCAGGCAGGTTTAAACAGAACACAGGTCAGGTTGGCTACTAAAGAATGAATGAAGGAGAGAGGGAATGTGGAGGTGGCATGGGGAGTGTGGAGGCTGACAGTGTCTTGTGGACTTGAGTGCCATCTCTGGCTCTCATTCTGAGTGAATGTAGAAGCCACTGGAAGTGTCTCGAAAGCAGACTAGCAGGGTTTGACTCATGACTTTTGTGGCTATCTAGCTCAATTTCTCCAGCTACAGTAATTGCCACTGCAGGCCTGGAAGAGCACTACAAAAGGAAGAGCAGCTAGCTTCATGAAAACATAGCAACTGTCTCCAAAGGTCTCAAATCGTAGGAGGATGTGGCCAACTCCCAGATTTCAAATTCAAGGCTAAGAGTTTGAACTAAATTCTGTGGTCTCTTGAGGACAAAACAAACATTTATTTATTTTTTACTGAATGAGGAAAAACATAATTACATAGTTTATAATATATGGTTTCAACCTGGAAAATAATAGAATTTCAATGAAATCAGTAAGAGAATGAGACAAGGGGGAGAAAGGGAGAGGAGCAGAGTAAAGGCACAATATCACAATGATCAAGGGACATTAAAATACATGATGTGTCAGGAAGACATACGGCTAGTATGGGTAGAGTCATAATAATCCTAGATTTTACATTTATTTTTCTGTAAGAATCTTGCTAAATAAGAATGATTTTTTTTTAAGCTGCAAGGTTAAAGATATACTGATTTCTCAGCTATACCATGTTTACGACTAAACAAGCCTTTAATAAAGAGACTTGTTTAACTTAATTCCTACATTTGCTAAACTTTATTTGGCCACTGGATATGCTGAAGTTTCCTTTATGAATATTCTGCAGAGGAATCTATTAGTTTGGGGAATGAGTCTCATAAGCAACAGTAGCAAGGACAAGAAATGGAGATGCAGTCTGGGAAGGTGTTGAGCTACATAATGCCATCTGGATTTCAGGAAGTTGTTCCTTAAATGGTGACTGTTACATTAGCACCTTAACAACAGAAGTGGAGAAAGCTAAAACTGAGTGCAGATTTAGTTGTTATCTTATCCTTAATCTTGCCTCTATCTTTTTTGAAAAATGGAAGATAGGTGCTTATGCTTATGGAAGGACTCAAGTAATTAGCATTTCTCCTGATAAATCTAAAAAGAGCGAAACTGAAACACAATGTGGGCTTGTAACGTGCATTCATCTTTATTCAGAACAATGGCACAAGCCTAAATTAGATTTCATTGAATTAACATGGAGAAGACTTGGGAGTATATTTAGCTTGTGTATTAAGTATGCCTTTTATTTTTAGATTCCAACTTACATTTTCATTTTTTCCCCCCTCAGCGAAATAAGGCCACACTAGAAACCATGCCATAGCATTGAAAGGGATATTGAGACGTGAATTTAATCAATGGTACTTTTAGGTAAAACGATGTGAAAAAGTTCTGCTTGATTTTGGCTTTAAGAAACTCTGCTTTGTGTTCGTCATATTAATGAGTCTTTTCAACGTTCCATGATTTGTTTTCAGAAAACCTGTGAGTACAATTCCTTGAAGGACAACTCTTTATAATTTCATTTTTATAACTCTAGTGCTGGTGAAAGGTTAAAACTTCAGTTGATAATGTTATAGTGCAGCTTAAGCCCTTGAATCATTTTTTTTTTTTTTGTAATTAAGTAAATAATCTAAGTGGGTGTACTTGTATTTGATTTCAAGAATGAAAACAAAGGCAAATTTTGCCTGTTAAATCACTTGTGTCAGGGAAAGTCTATCCAATGATTCTTTGAAGCGTCTTTTTCCAGTTCCTTCCATGACTAAAGAAAGGACAAATGAACAACAATAAAAGGATTGTTTCCATTTTATGAAATCCTGAACATACAAACATTAGATGCAGAGTTAACTCACAATCCAATTTTCGATAATTCTGCTTGGTGTTTGCATGGATCAAATATTAAGAAAAGGAAGAATATGTATCAGACAAGGGAGAATGAGGGCCATCAACGATACTACGTTGTCCCAGACCATGGGGAGAGGTGAGTACATATTTAAACCAACAGCAGCAGGAGAAATCAGAATCCTTCAATACCTTCACTTTCTCAAACATCTTTTAAAAACCACAATATATTACAGTTATTTATGTATACTGAAGATCAAAGTACTGCCTCACTGAGTTCAATTATCATAGTCTATCAGTAAATGTAGATTATTTATCCATGATTACCATACTTTCAAGATACTCATATTTTTCTGGAATTTAACCACTTATATAGTCTTGTGGGCTTGATAATTCTTATCCAAATTGGAAGAATATAATTAAATTGACAGGATGAAAATATAAATGTTGTATCTGAGTCTCCTTAACCTGGGTGGAGATCATTGGGTGGTTTTACAGTATTTCAAGTTGTTGCAGACTCAGTGTTATGCCTCCCCCAAGTTTATATGTTAAAATCTTAACTACCTATGTGCTGCTGGTTTGACATGGGGACTTTGGTAACCACCAATGCACTGACAAATGAAATTAGTAACTTTGTAAAAGGGACTCTTAGAAGCCTCCTCACTTTCCCACACACCAAGGCCCAAGAAGAACCAGTTAGTAGCCTTCTCTGAATGGCAAATCTGTTGCCACTTTGATCTAGAACTTCTCAGGATCCAGAACTACCACAAATGTATTAGTTGTTGTTGTTGTTGTTGTTGTTGTTGTTGTTGTTATTGTTGTTGTTTCTTAGTCATTCTTAGGATGGCAGGTTATATAGCAACCAAAATAGAGTGAGGCATAGTTTACAAAGCACTCAAGAAATCATTTATTGTTCCTTCCAAATGAAGATGAACCCCTGAGCTGTCAAGTGACTTGTTTAAAGTGCCTCATTTGCAGCAGAGCTAGAGTTGAAACCAGATTGATGCTGTCACTCCATCTTCATCCTGCTATCTTGTGCTCTGTGCTCATAGTTACTGCAGCATTTCTTCTGAAAATGCTTCCTCACCATGAGCAATATTGGGGTTCATTTTCAAATGTGTTTAGACATGGACATTGTTAGTTCATCCTTTAAGGAGGACACATGATGTACATTGCAGCACTAAATATTTCCAAAATTCCTGAAGACAGCAAAGCCTATGAACCATTTCCTATGCTAGGGTACTCTAGAATGGAACTGAAGCTGAAAACTTCTTGCATGTAGCACTAGGAAGTACTCCACAGGTGAACCGGGCATTAGATTTTGTTTGCAGAGTTAAAACTTACATAATAGTAATTAGCTTTGAGGATCAGAATCTATAAAATGTGATATATGTCTCATAATTTAGTATGAACTAAATAAAGAGGCAAATGGCTGAATGGATAGGGAAATTATACCTAAGAGACATGGTGAATTTTAAACATATTAAATGTTGTGCTTTAAACACCCCACCAATAAAATATGTGAGGCATTGTATTCTCTGTATGTTGGTCTTTCTTTCCACCCTTCTTTCTTTCTTTCTTTCTTTCTTTCTTTCTTTCTTTCTTTCTTTCTTTCTTTCTTTCTTTCTTTCTTTCTTTCCTTTTCTTTTCATCTTCTTCTGTTTTTTTCCCCCCTTTGGTTTGGTAATTCAAATTAATCACAACCAACAAGAAAGTGGTAGATATTAGATGGTAATTATTTATGGACATAATTTGAGTCACTCCTTCATCAAGATGCAATCTTAGGAACGGGTTCTCTACCTCCAACCTCCAGCTCTGTCAAATTAGAAGACTCAACATATCCATGTGCCTTCTCTTGTTAATGTATTTTAGAGAACTATAACCAAAGAAGTCACTGGTCTTCTCATCTTTTCTTCTATGATATTTCATACACAGCATAGAATGGGTTGGTGGCATATTGACAGTCACAAAGGAGGTGATCAGAAAGATGTGGCTACCATTGTCAGGGCATATAAATAAGAAGCCAGAAGAATCTCTCTCAAGAAGTGATCAAAAATACACATTATTTTGTTTCTTCATAATTTTGATTGTCTTTGATGAAACCAGAATCATATCATAATCATGAAGAGAGGCGTCAATACTTAAAGATCTATAACTAGTAAAACCCAAAGTTCTTAAATTCATTCTAGCTAAAATTTAGCCAGTAGTTATGGATAAAAGGTAGAAGTGACAATAAACTGCTTCATTGAAAGTAGCACTACTTCCTACAGGTTGACAATAGAGATTAATTGCTTTTATTAATATATGAAATTGTTAAGTAGCCTTCTTGTAGCTAAAGATAATTGAGGAAGAAGGGAAGTAGACACTTCAACTGAAAAGTAAGATTACAACTTCCAAAAAGCAAACTAATTTTCATTTATGGAGAAGCTAAATGTGAAGGTTTTCCTTCCTTTCTTCCTTCCTTCTTCCCTTCCTCTCCCTCCTCTTTGTTTCTTTCTTCTTCTCTTCTTTTTAATTTAAATTCTACCTTTGTTTATGCCATTTTATATGAGGCTATATTTCTTTAATTCATCTCCTATTATGCAATAATTTAACAACTGAACTTGATGCTCCCCAGCAACCATGATAAAAACAGTAAGACTTCCCCAAAGAGACTGCCCACCTCAGGTCACTGGAGATATGACAGAGTTATCTAGATCTTTTATGAAAGCTCTGCTCTCCTTTGCAAATCTTCATTTGCCAGGGGCACGTTTCTATAAATACTATTACATCAGGATGTTTATTCTGAAAATTTATAACATATGTGTATTTTAATAGTGTAGAATATTTTCTCAGCACACCTATTTTAAAAGTAAGAATTTAATGTAAGGGTCTAGCAATCTATCTCTCTGTCTCTCTGATTCTGCATTTCTTAAGAGAAAAAGAAGCTAAGATTATAATAAACACCTTTCAATCTTAGAAGTGAGTATTATGTGAAGGGATTGGTTGTGACAAGTGTCTCATAGCAAGATGGTTTCTGTAGCTGATTTTTCCTTAAGGACTTCTACAGTTAGTGGAATAATACTACAGAAATCTCAGTGCATTTGTTAATTCAATTGGTTTTCTGCCATATTTGCTTAGAGAGCTCACAACCAGAATTAGAACATATTCAGTTGCAAACGAAGAAATGCAGGCATCAATCAGCTTTAAACATGTTTAAAACATCTTCTAAGATAAAAATGATATTAATATTCAAGCGAAATAACATTATGTTTGTTTGCTAGAGGGAATGCAATGCTAGAGATTCTGCAATGATCCATCTTTGAAATAAATAGCAGCAGTGACTATATTTAGCTAATACCAACAATATTTGGTGGTAGAAAGTCTTGGTATTTGAGTTAGGCATTTCAACATTTCTCATTGTAAAAATGTCATATCTGGCTCGCTGCTAAGAAAGTATAGAGATTGTACTAACAAATGGTGGGCAGACGTAATGGGCTAAGTAGTGGTCCCATAAGAGATAATCTATAGGGCTACAGGGATGGTCTGGTGATTAAGGGAACTTGCTGCCCTTGCAGAAGACTGAAGTTTGGTTTCCAGCCCCACATAATTGCTCACAATCATCTGTAACTCCAGTTCTAGGAGTTGGAGGTGGCTTCTTCAGGTACAAGGTGCACCCATTCAATGTGTACACACACATATATATATACACATATACATACATATATATATATACATATATATATATATATATATATCCAGACAAAACACTTGTACATTAAATAAAATAATAAATCTTTTTTTAAAAGATACATCTACAAACTTTAGTTAAAACTGGTAAGACTTGCTATTGAAAAGGGGGTCTTTTACAGAAGTGACTACAGGTCTTAAGAGAACAAATTCATTATGCATTCACTTAGTAGGTCCTACAATTGACACATATGTTTTAAGTAAAGCCTGTGATAATAGACACACAGAAGTAAAGGTGCATAAACACAGAAAGAACTTGAAATGAAATGGCCACAGCTCATAACTATGTTGGTAGCCACTCCCTGGTACAAAAATCCTAGGGGACAGATTCTTCTCTTGAGATCCCAGAAAGAATGTCTACTAAGTTTTGGACATCTAGCTTCCAGACATGTAATGGAACAAATTTCTTTAGATTTCATGTCATCAAACTTCCATTTCTTTGTTATGGTAGCATAGCAAACAAGCATAGCAGGCTTGTATTCTCTTTCTTCTTGTGTTTCATTAGTCAGAAGTAATGCATTCCTATTATGTTTTGAAGACTTAGCTTTCAGGATCACAAAAGAGCAAATATCTGTTGCCTTTTAGCCAGCAGACTGAGGCTGACTTATTATAGCAGCCTGGTAAGCCAGTGTACCAGGTTTACATTACCCAAATGGTCACTTGTTTGTATAAACTTCAATATCTTTCCCTATAAAAAGTGTTTTCTTTAATAAAATGATAAAATAAATAACAAAACCTACCACCATGTGCTTAATTTCTTACAACAATCCCATGAGTTGTGTGGTAAAGTTCATTTTATTAACCTTACTGGAGATTGAAGGCTCGTTCTTAAGGAAATAGAGTTTGTGGGAACTCCTATTTTGCTCTCTCTTTTCTCTTCTTATACAATGAATAATATGTTTAAAACAGTGGGGTTATACTGGTGACACAGAACCTACAGGCTAGCAGGGAAGATGTATGAGATATGCAACCATAGCCAATCTCACTTAAATCTTATCTAAACAAAAGCGTAATATTTACAACTTCTGCAAATTGGTGATAACAGATGATCATTATTTTTCAATATGTATCTATCTTACACACATGATTTGCAGAAAAACAATGAATTCACATGCCTCGAGACCAAAGCACCTTGGAGAAATATAAAAATTATGGGTGTCAGAAAAGGCAGGTCATTGGTCAGCCTGTAAACACTATCCTCTAGCCAATGATAAGAAAGTTGCACTGCTAAAGCCACTGGACACAGCTCTACAACCTCACAGGAAACAAAGGACTTTTCCTCAGCTCAACTTGATGGCTGTTTTGGCTGGTGTGTTAAACAGTAAGTTCTTAAGCAGAACATCCCCCAGAAAGCTTCTGGGGTTTGAATCATGCAAGCACATCTGCCCACTCCTGCTCTTACTTTGCTGTGCTTGACTGGTTCTGCTTCCCTACCATGGGAGGAAGTCGTGAAAAGAACTCTCCCTGAGATCTTGCAGGAAATAAAAAATAGAAGCATCTGTCCTGGATGGCTGGGTCATTTACATCATGAAAGCAGCAGGCTCTCTTAGTTGATCTCCAGAGATCTATTACACTTCAATGCATCTCTCTTCAGCTCACTTGCACATAACTAATTCCTTTTGATGGCCCCAAATACAGATGAAGAAGAGGCCTAGCTCCACAGTTTAGTTACTTTTCTGTTACCATAATAGCATACAACTTACAAAGGAGAGCATTTAAGTGAGGGCTTATAGTTTCCAAGAGTTAGAGTCCATGACAGTGAGCAAACGTATAGTGACAAGAATAGCTGAGAACTTACATCTTGATCTGAAAACACACACACACACACACACACACACACACACACACACACACACACACACACACACACACACACACACACACATGCACACACACTCTCCATCAACCGGGGATGGAGTATTTAAGCATCGGACCATATGGCAGGAGAGTGGAATGGTCATTCTCATTCACATCACTGCATTTTACTAGGGAGAAGTAGCACATAGTAGGTTAGAATAAGCTAAGAGAAGGTTAGGCTTAACTTTCCCATATGCTAGGTAACTTCAGATAAATTACTTCTACTTAGCCTGGGTTTTTTCTTTTTAAAAAAGACATAATGATTTTTTTTTCTAAATATACAATGTGAAATTATGCTTGCAAATTGTGCAATCTGGCATATAGCAAATACTAACCACTAAAAAGCAATTGCTGCTATTATTCTCATCATTAAAATATTGACTGCACCTTCTCAAAGGAAAAGTTACCTCATTTGGAAACTAGCAAGTGGCCGAAGTCCGTAAGCATTTTTCTAGTGTGGTAGAGACAGAATGTAAGGCAAGGCTGAAAACATGGAATCTTTAGACTCTATCTTGGAACCACCTCTAAACCTTTCCAGTTCTTATATAGTTAAATTAAATTTTTATTTAATTTTCTTTTTAATTTATTCTTTAATCTATTTTTTATAGTCCAGAATTTATCTCCCTCCTGGTTCACCATCCAACTGTTCCACATGCCACAGCTCCTTCCCTTATCTCCAAGAGGGGATATCTCCAGACCAGACCTTCCCAAGTCTCCGGAGGGTTAGGGGCACATTCTCTGGCTGAGTCCAGACCAGGCAGTTCGCTGCTGTATATGTGTTGGGAGCCTTATATCAGATGGTATATGCTGCCTGGTTGGTGGCTCAGTGTCTGAGATCCTGGGATTCTACAATATTCTTTGGAATCCCTTTGATTTCTGTTGGAAAGGAATTTATAAGGTTCACCTACTTGAGAATCAAGGCCAAGCTGGCTTTTTAGCTATAAGTCAGTAACTATGGGGATACGATGATGATGATGATGATGATGATGATGATAATGATGATGATACACTGTATCTTTCCCATGAGTCACATCTTTAATGCTTATAACTTAATCAAGGGTTCGCAATTACTATTTATATAATGAGGAAACAGATTCTGAATGCAGAACCTGACTATAGTATAACCCTAAAAGTTCAACCCTACACAATCAGGCTGTAAACCAGGACCTAATGTACTGGGCCTCTGTTGACTAGTGTTCACAAGTGATCAGGCAAGTCACTAGGAGTTCTGGCTACCAATGATACTAAATAGCTACAGCACCATATATAGCAAACAGCCAGCTGCTTACAGGCAGAAATCTTAAACACAGAAGAAATGCCCTCCTATCTTTTCCACGTCTCTCAGAAGTTTGGTATACAGAACTGTAGAATCCATGTCTCTGAGTGACATATATTCACAAAAGAAAGGTTTCACCAAGCCCTGAGGTTCTTCCTCCTATTCTCCCTGGGGACAATAGGCAGACTTCAGAGCTATCTGAAGGAGCATGTGGTTCTAATATAAGCTCTTCAGAAACTGAATTTGACGATGCCTCCATTTGGAGGTTGGCATTTTTAGGAATATGTTTTAGAGCAGTGGTTCTCAACCTTCCCAATGCTGTGATCCTTGAATCTTCATGTTATGATGACCCCACCACTATAAAAACATTTTTGTTGCTGCTTCAGAAGTGTAATTTTGCAATAGTTATATATCTTAATGTGAATATCTGATATGCAGAATATTTGATTTGTGACCCTTCCCCACAAAGAAGGCATGACCCACTGGTTGAGAACTTGTTTTTGAGTTTTAAGAGTAGGCACCTTTCAATTTGGCCTTCAAAATAAAGTTTTGTAGAAGACTTTAATTTAATTAGAGAAGAAATTTTCAACACAGTAGATTCTCTGAAAAACTGTAGTTAATGAGGCCAATATCTTAGTTACAAGTACCTTATTATAGAAACTTCTTTTGTAGGTATTTTAAGGTGTGATTTTGAGTATTTTACCTGTTGTAAATAGACAGCTGTGGTATATTAGAAATCAGTAATGTATATTCCCACATTCTATTCATATTTTAGTGTGAGGTCATACATATTCTATCAGTTTTTACTCTATGGGGTTAAATAATTTGTTATTATCTCATATAGTAAAATGAGTGGATGCTAGCCCACAGGAGAGAACAGAACACAGAAGAAAATTCACATTTAAAAAGCCTATTTACCTAGAATGGCTTTTTCCTTTTTTAAAAACAACAACAACAAAAATAACAACAACAACACTCTCTTATACTGTACTTCACACTCTAAGATAACATTTAGAAGGCCAAGTGGGATCTGAATGGGAGAAATATAAGGTACTGTATAACTGGTTGTTTTTCTGGATAGTGATTGAACTTTATTAGAGATGCTTGCCCATGTCTCAGAAGAAGAGAGATCTCAAAAGAAAGAAAGAAAGAAAGAAAGAAAGAAAGAAAGAAAGAAAGAAAGAAAGAAAGAAGAGAAGAAGAAGGAGAAGAGGAAGTAAAAGAGGAGGAGGAGGAGGAGGAGAAGGGGAAGAAGAAGAAGAAGAAGAAGAAGAAGAAGAAGAAGAAGAAGAAGAAGAAGAAGAAGAAGAAGAAGAAGAAGAAGAAGAAGAAGAAGAAGAAGAATTATAAGAGAATGTCCAATACCATCAGACCAGTGTGGCACTGAAAGAAACAATCACCTACAATAAGGAATATATAAGTAGAAAAGAAGGGGTTGTAGACTTTCTTCTTGTTCTTGTTCTTGTTCTTGTTCTTGTTCTTGTTCTTGTTCTTGTTCTTGTTCTTGTTCTTGTTCTTGTTCTTGTTCTTGTTCTTGTTCTTGTTCTTGTTCTTGTTCTT
>CM052700.1:38341998-38412432 GCA_028551405.1 Uromys caudimaculatus
GTACCATAACCACAGCCCACTCAAACCAAGTGTGGGAAGAAGGAGTCCGTGGATAGAATAGGAGAACTGAGAAGGATCTTAGAGTGAGCTGCACCATACCAAACAGATAACAATGGCTATGCATTGAGAACAACAGTGACTTTTCTAATTAGTTTGTGTTAGCAGTTAGGATAATTATTTTATTAATGGTGAGTAAATATAGTATATAAAATAGTATAGGGTTCGAATCAAGGCATGCTGGCAGGCTTCAGATCCTGGCTTCCTACTAAAAAGCTGTGGGACCTTGGCTAAATATTTAAATTCTTTGTGCTCTATTTTATGAACTCACTGGAGACCACATAAGTTTATGTCAGGATTAAGCAAGGTAACACCATAAATTATTTATGCTAGTTCCTTGTATAAAGTGAATTCTGGTACACACTAACTGCTTTTGGTTATAATGTCGTGGCATAGCTGTTATTCACTTATTCACACTACCCGGCTTGTGTTTATTTTCTCTGCCCAGGACCGTGATAAAAATGCACTGTGCATTACTTGACCTAATAAACTCATCAAGGATGCTCTCCACCACTCCCCTGTCACCAGGGAGGAAACAGACTCAGAGAATGTGAAGGACTGACTGTGAAAAGGAGTTGTAAGTGGCAGAGACTGAATTTGAAGGGAAAGTAACTGACTTTTTCACCTATAACTGAGCCATTACAGAATTCTTACTTCCTTGGATTTTCTGAAGATGTGGTCTGGCTTTAATCATGTACACACCATTGGTTTTGCAGAAGTATTGCCTACATGTACACTACAAATGAATGCTTCTTCAATTTCTTCATCAAGAGGTAAAACAATTCACATGACACATTCAGTCACCCTTCCCTTAATTAATATTTGTATTAAAAATTCCAGTATTTGACTTTCTTAAAATGCCTTCAGATCTGCCATATTCTTATTAGTTGGCAAGTTCAAACCATGTAGTCATTTTATTGTGAATCTCCTATATTAATTTCTGATAGTGATTTTTCTCATGTCTGAATATCAAGAAAACTGTTCAAGTACAAAATAGAAGCATTTGAATGAATTACTGAGGTCACTCATTATACTCAAGGTTAGTATTTTATTTCTGGTCTTGAGACTAACACTAGATTTACTCTCTTGGAACTCTGCCCTTGCGGACCTCAAATGTTGCTCACTGTACAACTCATGGCATTTCACAAAAAAAAAAAAAAAAAAAAAAAAAAAACCAATTCTTAAGCATTGGAAACCACAGGCAAAGAGCATCTTTTTGAGGTCATGCTGTTCTTGGCTTTAGTAAACCTTATTTTTTCCTGAAGATGATTAGGTCTCTTGAAAAAGACAAGTACTAGGTTTTGATAATTACCAATGTTGCTCATTATTTCAGGCAAACCAGAGGCAGTGGTTTAGAACTGGGAATCATCCCTTGTCTTTAAGGTCTAAACTCAAACATCTCACTCATCAGAAGGGCCAGCGGGTGAAGCAGCATCCAAGCTCTGCCATATATTTCTGCCCTCAGAGAAGCTTTGCTAATCACTCAGCATGAAGGTCTCTCCTGGTTCTCAACTATCTTAATACAAATTATGTTTTATCCCCAGCATGATGGTTGCCTTATATTTCCTTTTAAAGCTGTTTTTATACATGTAGTATGAATGTGTGTTTTTGTGGGGGATAGGGGGTCAGTGAGTGTGTATATGTGTGCAGATATCCACATATATTGTCATGTATGCAAAAGTCAGAGGACAACTTGTGGGTTCCGTGCCCCCCTTCCATTATGTGGTATCAGGAGAGTGAACTCAGGTTACCAGGCCTAGCTGCATGCATATGCCTTTACTGGCTGAGCCAGTTCAGCAGTCTCCACCTTCACTTTTAAATTTTAAGACAAGTCTCATTAAATTGTTCAAGGTAGGTCTGAATTTTAGCCCATCCAGGTCTTGAATTTTCTATTTTCCTACCTTAGCCTTACGAGTAATTAGGATTATGAGCCTGTACTACCATACCAGAGCTTCCCAAGTTCTGTAGGCAAATATTGTGGGAATTGCCATCTCTATGATTATGTAAGCTCATTCCTCATAATAAAGCATCCTCTCAAGATAAATCTACATCTCTTCTCGATTCTCTGGAGAGTACTGGTTAGCACACTTATGGAATTTTACAAACAGTAAATATCAATCAACAGTTGTACACAGAAGGAAGTGTCCCTCTTTATGACTAGGCTAAAATAAATAAGATTAGAGGTTTTAGGGTATCTTACATGAGGAAGTCAATCATGAGACGATTCTAAGCAGGAACCTTCAAGTTTAAACATTAAAATATTTAATGTGAAACAACTTTTAAAATGCAGTCCCCCTAACTTACATTTCTGTGCACAGCAGAAAGAGAACCAAGGCTTAATAAAATCTTATATGAGTCAAGCAATTGAATTCTCAAATCTACCTGATCAAGTTGGAGAAATTAAATAACTTGCTCAAAATAAGACCGCGGTCACATGCTAAGTAGGATTGGGATTTTCACCCAAGGACATTTGTCACCAAAACTCTGTGCCTTCTAGGTCACAGTAGAGCCACCTGAGGTTGTCTCTCTCTGCCTGGATTCTATTCCGTTCAAAAAAGTGCTTGGTTCTCTAGGGTTCAGGACATATTTCCCATGACATCATCTTAATTTGACACTTTGATTCAGTATGATTTAGCCTGAAATGAGTTATTTTAATTAGGTCACACATATTAATGGCCCACCACACCTAGAAGGATCTTAAAATGAATCAAGTTCTTCATATTTTTCTCATTCTTCAGTAAAGTAGAGTGGAGTACAGGGAGGGAAACACCCTGCTCATACTCCTATACAGAGACCACGCGTGGCGTCAGCCTTACACTGCATCTTCTGTTCCCAAGGCTGTTGGACCAGCAAGACCTAAGGATCTACCAGTGTCAGCACCACAGATCTGTGGTTACAAGTTCACACTACACCCCTCCAAACTTCAAATGGCAATTTTTGTGTGTGTGGGGGGGGAGATAAAGGCAAAGCATATCATGAAATGTAAATCACTTTATTTATTTCTAGATTGATATTTTTCAGCATTAACCAATACCCAGAATGTTATTTTTTCCCTCTGAGCCTATATTTATGGGTTTAATGTTTATTAGAATAAGGTTTATGTTGAGGATCATTTCTACCACTTCATGACTTCAGGCAAAGACCTTCATCTTCCAAAAATTTGGTCTCTTTGTCTGATAAATGGGGCTACTTATGTGATTTCTAAACTGTATTTCAGCAGATAATATAAATAAAGTATGTCCAATTAATTTTAACAATGATGGGAACAATACCTCAGTATATATTTTGCTTGCCTGGCATGATTATTAAATTGTCTTCATAATACCAAATACTTTAAATGAGAGTTTATATCTATGGCTCAGCATACTGTTCTATCCCTATTGCTCCTGTATCCATTCTTCTAATCTAAATTTTCGAGTTACTTTCCCTACTAATGTATGATTTTTTAACTCCTAAAAGAATAATAGTAAATACTGTCTGCTATTACTTCACATTATAAAAGGTCTACATGCAGAATTTTTAGTAGGAATTACAAATAAAGTATTCAATCTGTATGATCTAAAATTTGAGATCAGGATGAAATAGTTGATACATTAAAAATTATACACAAAAACAACCAGAGAGTACTACAGATAACAAGGAGAGTATTTTTTGGGAAATTATACACGGCACCTTTGTTGCAAATACTACAAACTGAAAAGAAAGCAACAGAAATCATGGAGAAAACCATGTAAGGAACAGAATTACTTTAAGTGTTCACCAAATGTCAACCTAGAAGATTAGGGACAGTAACAATTACCCTGCAATGATCAAATAATATTTCAAAATGCCAAGAATAGAGTTTTTGCTAAATGACAAGTCCTACCTTAGGTTAAAATGCTGTCTTATAACATACAAGGCTGATTTGTTGGAGATTTTTATATACATAATGCACACATCATAGCAATAAAATAATAATTGTTGGTGTTGCCTTCTTTTACAAGCCTGTATTCTACTGAGAAAAAAGTCACAATTAGCTTCTAACTCTTCTGCTTGGTTCATAATTCATTCCCTGATTCCTTTCAGGTCCTAGACATTGAACCATGGTAGCCTTGATGATAGTCTATTTTTGGCAAAGGGAGAAAGCAAGGTGGAGTAACATAGGTGATGGGAAGAGGTAAGAAGCCCTAATACCAGCAGTAGTACCACGTTGCTTTCTGAGATCTCCTTCAACATGGACTTCTAGGGCTCCTACAACTTGGAGTTATTGAAATGAGATGCTGATTTCTGTATGCTCCCTTGCAGTGCTAAGTAAATGTGGTTCAGGTCAGGACAGTCAAGAGAATTATCAGCTTGTTTCTAAGACATTCTTTAGCCCTAAGCTTGGATATCCTTGAAAGCACTTGTTAAGCATCTAGTTGCTTTCCTCACCACAGGACTCTGGGACACATGCATTCTTTCTCTCTTTTTTATTATGTATTATAGAGCAGAGAGATAAAGAAAAGTAGTAGCTTAGCCTGAAAGCCACAGGGAATGAACACTAACAAGGTTTTCAAAGTGAAATGTTACTGGCTCGTGGCCCCCAAAGGAAATCATTGCACCTGGTCTCCTGTCTGCCCAGTGGTGTATCCTAACTTTTTAGAGAAACAGCCAGAATGTTGGGACTTACGCTGACTCTTTGTTAGAAAGAAAGGCAGGAGTTTTTGTAAACCATCTATTCCTTTCCATTAAAGGGAAAGAAACACGATAAGAAGGTCAGAATCTATTATAGTTATGTATTTTCAATCCTTTATTGCCTCTAAGAAAGTGTTTGGCAAAATAATGCTTCACAGAAGGCACTCCCAATGGGTTAATATAGAGTTATGAGTGTCTTAACCCCCACATCTATCTGTAGCTAACAACGTATATACATCTGACTCACAGCAGTCTACTATTGCCCACTCCCATTTCCAAACTGTAACTTATTTCATATATTTAATATATGAAATATATTTCATACAAAATATAGAGGATTTTCTCATAATTGCATAGGAGAATGAAGGTTATAAAGAATAAACAATATAGGCAGATGCCACTGAACACAGCATTTTTATTTTCTGGACCTCAGATTATAACATCTTTATTCTAGGGTCTAGCTTCTGACAGATGTTGTATTTCTATTGGACTTCTGGCATAATTTTTCCTTTTCATTTTAATGTAAACTTGCCATGAGCACTTTTTTATTCACCTCTTCTCATTCATTTGAGATTTTAACAGAATCACATCCTGGGTTTTCCAGTGTTCCTTACACACTATAGTGTTCTCTGTTAGCATTTAAATATAGGTTAAAACATTTGACTTAACTGGGGTTTAGAATTGTGAGAGGTAATTACAATCCTCAAAGAATTCACATCACCTAAGATTTATAATTATAAATGTAAGGATTCTGAAGATTGGGTTTTTTTTCTATAACACACACTATCTCGGTTTCTTTTCTCAGAGAATGAAAGTGTGTTATTATAGACATGAAAGTGGCAAATTTTTCACCCATGCAAGCATAAAATTTGAATGGCAAGAGTATATAAGGGCATCAAGAAACACAAATATGCTTCTCAATAGTGGGCAGAAAGGAACATTAAGTGAGAGAAGTCACCAGGATGTAACTGCAACTTCTCAGAGCATGAATGTGACCAGAGAGCATAACTCATGTACAGAAGCTTGATGTTATCCAGATGCCAGATGTGTTGTGTTCCCTTGAAGGGTGAAATTCATATTTTATTTTGGGGTATCAAAATACCCTGGTTTGGGAGCTCAGATTGGAATTTTCTCAGATTATTTTTTTATCATTACATATATTCATTGTATGTACTACTGTGTTGTATATGTGAACTTTCACAGATGTGGTTTGTATGTTGAGAATGCGCCCCCACACTTAATTCCCTTCCCTTTCTCATCCTTTGCTCCCCTAAACATCTTTGCTCCTTCTTTCATGTCATATATGTGTACAAGATTTTGTATGTTCATGTAAAATCAAGGAATCAAATGTTAGAGAAAACAAACAATTATCTTTCTGAATATTATGTCTTGTTGTATCCATTTTCCTGTAAATAATACAACTTTGTTTTTCTTTATTATATCAAAAGCTCTATTGTGTATCTATAAATTTTCTTTATCTTCACCAAGGTTATTAGACATGTAAGTTGGTTCTTTAGCTCTGCTATTGTGGCAAGTGCTGGAGTGCAAATTAATGAGCAAGTATCTTTATGATATGCCAACCTGAAGTCCTTTAAGTTCATACATATAGGTAACACAGGTGGTCATAGGGTAAATCTACTTTCATCAGTATAGGCTTTGAGAACTCTCTATACTGATTTTCATAGTGGTTGAACCAATTTACCTTCCAGCCAGCAGTGTGTGAGGATTCCTGTTGTTCACATCCTTTTGAACAGCAACAGAAAAGCAGTTAACTGAGTCAACAAAAAGAAAAAAAAAAAACTGCTGTAGGAATGCAAGGTTGTCTTTACTACTCCACACCTAACAGAGGATGAATATCTAGGACACACAAAGAACTCAAATGGCTAAAAGATGAGAAATAGAATGACTTCACCCATGAACCAACTAACTAATGCAATAAGTAGAGTTCTCAAAAGACCAAGGATGAACGGCCAATAGACACAGAATATAAGTGTTCAACATCACTAGCTATCAGAGAAAGGCAAATTAAAACGAAACTAAGATTTCATCTCACCAGGCAGAATGGCAGTCTCCAAGACAATAAATAACAATGAATACTTTTTCAATAAGACCAACCATGATCCCTCTCACACAGCATTCAAACAACAAATAAAATAAAATGAGATAAATACACCATGCGTATTGAACACATTTTCATTTGAGGCATCCAGAGCTCCTGAAGATTATAAATGTGATGGGGATTTACTTGTTTGTTTTGTTTTGTTTTGTTTTGTTTTGTTTTGTTTGAGAAAGGTGTCTAAAAGTCAGAGAAGCAATCTCTGTTATTCATTGTTATAAATTAGGGAAATTCTTAAGTCACTCTCTGATTTTGATATAGCTTTCTTGGAGTTATTAGTATATCGATTGAAACTGTGTATGGCTAACCAGTCCATGTAGCTAGTAATCCTCAAGATGTTTAGAATTTCATATCCAATCCCAACAGTTGATGAGAAAACAACTAACTGTCATCATTTTCGGTGTGACTGTTACATATTCCAAATGTATTATCCTGATTATTACTTAGGTAGCAGGACAAAGACACATTTTTTTACTGCTGTTCCTCAGCAGGGAACACTGAAATCTTGAGGGAATGAAATAACTTAAAACAGCCAATGCGACAGACAGAACCACTGTATGAGCTCTGGTCAGTTTCCCAACAAAATTCATCCTTCTAAATATCATTTTTTTTTTTTTTGTGGAACCTGATGATTCATAAAAATGGTGATTTGGGTTCCTAATTAAGAACCAACTGCCTGCAAAGGAAGCCATTAAATGTTTGTCAAAGTTCTAAGCCACCGCAGCACAATTATTTAATAGCACTATTGGTATAATTCCAAGCCCCTCCCAAATAAAAATAATAGAACCATGGCCTGCTTTCTAAAAGTACTTTCCTTGTTAATTATATTTAAAACAATTACTTTGTTGATGATTTAACCTTCTGAAGGAAATAAATGCTACTATGGGGCATTAAGAGGCTAACACAGGAAAGGATATGAACTGCAATTATAATTTGTTTCTTAGCAACTAATAGCAAAAGTTATAAAGTTGATTCTAGCACATCTATAAGAGGCAGTATTACAGCTGTGGGAATAGAGTGACGGCCCTTAACAGTATAATGTTGTGAGTAATTTGCCTTTGCTACTATCATAAGAGAAATTATTTTGGATCTGCTTGGTCAAAGCCCTAAAGAATTCTCATTAAAAGCCAGCTATTATTCTGCATGTTGTTTTCTTCCCCTCTCCCTTTCCCATTATATTGAACATACTGCATTGGTTATTCCACACATTGTGGGAAGCTGAAAAGAGTCAGCATGATAAAACAGATTTCTTTAATAACTGGGAGAAAGGAGTCCATCACTATAAGAGCTCTACTTCCTGTCTGAAGCAGCAGTTACTACACGTAGTCATGGTTAGAGTAGATTAAAATTTTTATAATGGATGTTAGTGAGGACAGCAGACTTTTAAAGAGCCGTACATGCTGTAAAGAGGAAAACTGAGGAAATTTGAAGTCTTAAATCTTTAAGCTTAGGAGATTTTCAGGTTGAAAATTTGCTGTGAAACATGAATGGCTCACAATCTCGGTCATCAATTTAATCTGTTGGTTCTAGAAGTGTGTTGCTCCATATTTCAACTTTGAAACTTTTTTTTAAAAATTGATCATGATTTTCTTTTAGATACACATGGAATATAGATGACACAGATGAAGTATTTCTGGGTTAGTTATTCATTAAAATTAGAAGATGGGTACTGTCTACCAGAAAACAAAATGATTGGCTTAAGGTAAAAGAAAACAGGAGTTAGGTTGCTTAGGTTACATCCTTGAGAAATGGTTTGAAGAACTTTCATAGAAAAGGATAAAATTATGTGGTTTGGTGTGCTTCGAAACACACTTGTAGTAATTGAAAGACATGCAGAACTTTGCTTTGAGGAATGAGTTGGGCAAGATAACTTCCACACAAATCATGTTGTGATTGCTGGTATTTCCTGTGTGTAGGGAAGCCCCACTGCAGAACAGTAGACAGTGTGCTTCTGAACCCTGATTAAGTGGGTCAGTTTATAGTCCTCCTGCAGTTTTCTGAATGGTGAGAATCTGATGCTTCAGTCCTTGGGTCCATTTAAGAAACAAATACCAGGTACAGTTATCTAAGAAAACCATTATTTAATCAGGTACATGTGTAGCCGTATTCTGGAAAGAGATTCTTATATAGTCTGAAATACTCAATGCAAACTAGAATGTCAATAACTACATCCAAATTCTCTGTAATAACCAGGCAGGAGTGCACACCATATCTGAGACAGTTATTGATTATGAGGCAGTCATACTTTCTTTCATGTTAGAGTCATGAATAACAGAGATTAGAGTTTTTCCATGTATATATTGATACATAATATATATTATATGTCTAAGACACTTGGGGTGAGGGAACCGACTATAAAGAACTTACTAAACAGTTTGGATCTCCCAAAGTGGTATAAATACTTAGGTGATCATGGCAGATGGCCTGCAATCCCAGCATTCAGGAAGCAGAGACAGAATTCCTAGAGCAAGCTGGCTAGCTAGACTAGCAGTCTCATAAAGTTATGGGTTCAAATGAAAGTCCTCACTTCCAAGAGTAAGGTGAAGAGCTATACCAATTAAGGAAGACACTCAATGTCCATGTTAGACCACCATACTCACACACATGTGGTCATATGCATGAGAACATTGATAGACACACCACACACACATGCAAAAAATATACATGCTTTCTACATCATATAACAAAAATCAAACGTAGCTGAAGCAGACATATCTATTTTCAGTTAAAAGTAGGCCTAATGGAAGGCCTTGTTGCATATGAAATTTCCTGCATATCAGATATTTACATTACAAGTCATAACAGTAACATACAATAATGAAGTAGAAACAAAAAAATCTTATTTTTGGGAGTTACCACAACATGAGAAACTGTATTAAAGGGTTACAGCAGAAGGAAGGCTGAGAACCACTGCTCTGGGAGGAAGGGTAGGCTCAGCGCCACTCAGAAAGTCAAGAAATGTCACAGGTTTGGGAAAGACGAAATTGGTAAGATCCTTAAAGACATCCTGTTCCCATCTTTACGGAGGCTGTCAACAACTGCTGGGCAAGGAGACTCACCAGGCAAGCTGCCGAGAGATCTCTTGAAGTCACTGAGCTTCATGCAAGTTATGCAGAGAGTTCCAAGGATACAGTGGTTGTGAGTCATCTCTTGGGTTGGGGCGAGCTTTCTATTACTATAGCTACTGCAGAGTCACACCTGATCTTGTGAGAATACCTTCACCCATAGTCCTACTGGCAACTCCAATTAAAACTCATTGTTTCACCAGGTTGGACTTCAATGCAGTGGTTACTTTGGTCTGTCATGGGTTTCTTCTTTTGAGTCAGTAGATGAGTATGTTGTCTTCCTCCAAGAGAAATCTCTCAACACAACAAATGCTGAACAATATATAAACAGCAATCACTAGGTATTAGAGATTCAAAAATGAAGATCTGGTCTCTTCTCTCTATAAGCTTATACTGTGCAAAGTCTACATATGTTACATCTACTTATAAAATACAAGGCACACTAAGAGGAGGTGTCTGGCTCATTCGAAAAGCAAAAAAAATATCTGTTTATTGCTGGAATAGGTCATTACGAATGCTGGGTATTACAGTAATGAAAATAAAGGTTTCCTTTAGTTATTAGATTCTGATAAAATTGAAGTAGGCATAAGAGCTTAGGAAATAAGAGTAAGTCAATCCCAGGGTGTAATAAACATTTCTCTGTTAGAAGTCTTAAGTGCCGTAAAGATTAAATGGTAGAATTAGCTTTGCAGAGGGTGGTGAGAGATGGTATGCCTCCACAAGAACTAGGGAGATGCAGATGATCTTCAGCTGGCATGATGGTGTTGGGGAGCAAAGCAGAAAAGAATGAGACTTTAACAGACACACAAGAATGAACTGATAAGAAAAAAAAATAGTAAAAAAACTAAGCAGCATTTGAATTCTGTAGTGAGCCAACGTAATGCCCTAAAGGAGTCCATGTGAATGCTTAATTGCTACCATCACTGGACAAAGCATATGGATCAAATCATACAAGATTAATGCTTTGAAGATGCAAATGCAAACTGTCACTTATGTTTGCTTGAGAGTCATTACTGTTCCACAGAACATATGATGAATAAAGTGTACCAGAAGACTGCTGGGGAAACAAGAAGAACAACCAGTTCTTTTGCAAAGCTGAGATGTCCACGTACGCTTCTAAAGGACAAGAACAGTCTAGAGTTGCAAGGTAATTGAGATAGAATCCCGGGAATCTTGAAAAAAAAAAATTCATTGTCGTAGTTCACAAGCCACTCAGGAGAGCCCTTGTTTCATATTATAGAGATTAGACAATTAGTAAAAGTAATGAAATGACATAAATATTTCGGAGCTTAATAGTGCTGTCCTCTGAAATATAGTAATACAGTCGTTCCAAATCTCCTGTAACAATTCTTGCTATTTATGTTTCTGGACAGAAGTAAATAAGTACAGCAATCCGTGAAATGCTGTGAAATGGTAGAATCAACTCTATTTTTACTTCCCTACATTATGCCATATTTGTACACACTGGGACGAAATTCAATATTTTGAAAGGTTTCCTACGTCTCAAAATACGTAAAATATCAGTTGCTTTCTATGTGTTCAAAAAATTCACGAAGGATATTTCTTAGATGAGAGTTTATAGAGGAAATGGGCCCATCCTCTCTGATTCACATAAGAGAGAATATCTTATTAGTTCCTTTGAAGGTAAAATCTTATACAGAGCACACCATAAGAGCTCTGTGGGAGAGGAAAGGAAGGATTTTGCAATGGAGACTGGTAGTAGAGTTATGCCTCCTTTCTCCACTAATAAAAAGTTTACTGAATGGGGTACAGGCTGCGTTATTGCACACCACCAGACTTAATGCCACCCTCTACTTATAAAGGAGAACACGCTTCTTATAGGTGCATGAGGGAAGTGGTGGTGCAGCCTCTCTACAGTGAACGAAGAGATGGTCAAGTATCCAACTCCAGGCCCAGATTCCATCTGGATCACACTCCGATGACCTCTTTGAAGATTTCCTCTAGCTTCAGGATATCTCACATAATGCTACAGCTGTAGTAAGTTCCCAGTGATAAAGTTGGCTTTATTTTTCTTCTGTATTTTTCCTTTTTCTGTTCTTCTCCTTCTTCCTCCTCTCCCTTCCCCTTCCCTTCCCTCCTTCCTCCTTCCTTCCTTTTCTTTTTGAAACATATCTCATAATATAGCCCAGGCTTGCCTTATTACAGTAGCCCTTGGGGCACTGAAGCTTTGAATTTGACCTCCCATTTCCCTAAAATCACTAGAAAAGTAAGCAACAGCTTCACTATTCCTTGGAGTAGGGCAGGTAATGCCACTCTATTTCATTTAAAAACATGTTTTTTAATAAAGAGGAGGAAGTGAGATCTTGCTTGTTCTTCATTGCTGTGTGCTGCATTATGGTATCCAAAGTCTGCAGAGCCCTGACCAATAAGAGCGACTATGTTAGATGTAACCTGTCAAAATTGGGTTTCCAGAACAAGAGCTAAACAACCTTCTTTATAATGTTTAAAACTTTTAATGAGATGAAAAACTGAAAATAGCTGGGCTTTCTTGAAGCCCTCAACGTAAAGCAACTTCCTCCTTGTTAATTCGATGGGCGAAATACTACTTCTGGCCCTGGGTGCAGACACAGAACATTACATACTCTTGCCTGTCCCTTTTAAGAACTAACCCAGCTGGGCATGCCAATTGTATTGGCTAGTTTTGTGTGTCAACCTGACACAAGCTGAAGTTATCACAGAGAAAGGAGCTTCAGTTGAGAAAATGCCTCTATGAGATCCAGCAGTAAGGCATTTTCTCAATTAGTGATCAAGGGGGAAGGCCCCTTGTGAGTGTTACCATCTGTACTGGTAGTCTTGGGTTCTATAAGAAAGCAGGCTGAGCAAGCCAGGGGAAGCAAGCCAGTAAGCAGCATCCCTCCATGGCCTCTGTATCAGCTCCTGCTTCCTGCCCTGCTTGGGTTTCAGTCCTGACTTCCTTTAGTGATGACCAGCAACATGGAAGTGTAAACTCAATAAACCCTTTCCTCCCCAACTTCCATCTTGGTTATGATCTTTGTGCAGGAATAGAAACTCTAACTAAGACACCAATCAACTGGTCAATAGCCCATCCTTATCTGAAATCCATCAGAAAATCCAAGACCCCCAAAGACATTCTAAGAAGTTGCAAGGAATAATTATCCTTTTAATGAATCTCATTCCTTACTATAGATCCTTGTAAAGATTCTACCTTGTATCATTATGGCCAGCTCCCTTCAGATAAATATGTTTTCCTTTTTTATTCTTTACTTTTTTCGTTTTGATAGTGGTTAAAGCCTTAACATCCTTTCCTGGACACTTAGGGCTTTCTCACTCCTTTTGTCTGAAGCACCAGCCCTCTTCTGCTTCTGTCATATCATCTCTCCCCCATCATCCCCATTTAGGCAGATACTGAGATCTACAATTTGTTGCTTTTCTCTTAAATGCTAATAAAATTGTGCTCAATCTTCATTCAGGTCTACTCCAAATTCTTTTATTAATGAGACAAAAAGAAAGAAAGAAAAGAAAGAAAGAAAGAAAGAAAGAAAGAAAGAAAGAAAGAAAGAAAGAAAGAAAAGAAAACCAAAGGAAAGAATCTTAATCCTTGGTAACAGTCTGGAGCTTACTTTATAGCACATGCTGGTCTTGATCTCCTAGCAATAGTTTCCCATTGGTTTCATTCTTGATCAACTTATAAATACTACATATAAAACAAGCTAGTATATTCATTGAATAAATACTATTCATTCTAATTTAGTTGAGTGAAAATTTCACTGGCTAGGATGGGACTACTAAGGAATAAAAATTATACCTCTGAACTTGGTCTTTATCCTAAGAAAATAATAAAAATATCTACCTACTTGAAAAAAAAAAGTCCTGATTCACTTTTCTTCGGTTCCATGCCTCACCTTTCTTCTTTCCCTCAGCTCTGACTTTGGGTTTTCTCCTTTCCCATTGCCCACTGACTCTTCTGCCCACAATATCTGGATACTGACCTCATTTCTTGGCACAGAATCACTCTGATGAAAAATAAAAAATAAAAAAACAACAACAAAAACACCAGAGTGTTGCCTGATCTACTGGTCTTTTTTTCAATAGTTTCTTTAGCCGATTTTTCTATTTCAATGGATGCCTTCTATCACCACCTGAAGTGTGTATGTTGGCTCTCTCCTGTTTCTGACTTTCTCTTCTTGTTCCCTTCTTGTCTGCTTTAAGGGTTCTTTCAACACTAGCATCCACTTGGGTGCCCTTGGCCAGCTCTTGACGTGTTGTTCTTCCCTCTTTAGGAGACAATCAGGTACATTATCATGATGTAAAGTCTACCCTTTATTCTTCTTTCTCCTTCCTGTAAAATTTTAATTCTATTGAGGTGATACACTCAAATACTCAACTGTCTGATTGGCACACATCTCTCTATGAGAATAATCTACAAAGGACATGATTGTATATCCTAGACTGCATGAGGTAATGGGGTTTGTATTTATGGATTTCTCAAGGTTTTAGTAAGGGCTCTTTTCATACTCTTAAATATCCATGTATACAAGAGAAATAATAAAAGTCAATTTTATCTTTTCAATTAAGCCTATCATCCCCTGTTCTTTCACCCTAGCATGCTTCCACATTCAGTTACTAATTTATACTATTATTTAAGACATTAGACTTGAGGACACCACACCCTCATTCTCTCCCATCCCCCATCCAAACCACCCATTGCCCCTGAAAATTTCTATTACGTCACTGTTTTGTAACTATGTCTCCTCTAATTCTACCATCTCAGTCTTTGGTCAGTGTGTTATCATTTTCTGTCCAGAGTATTAAATAGTCCTCTTAAATGTTTTCTCCAGACTCTGATATACTAGTACCTTCAATGCACACACAGAAATCAGGTCACAGCAATCAATTTTAAATATGCAGAACTGGTTTATATTACTCCCTTGCTTAAGACCCTTTGAAATCATCAGCCACCAACAGATTAACTCAGTCTCATTATCCTGTCAAACAAGGCCCTCACTGATTGGACCTTTACCCTTTCCCACAGCCTCTTAGCCTCCCAAGCCCCATTTCATATTTGACAACCTTGATATGTGCCATGTGTCCATGTCTACTGCATATCCATGAAAATTCCAGCTTTGCTGCTTCTGATACATAAAACTCTTTGCCAGTTCTGTTGGCCTCTTTAACTATCGACCATCTGTCAAGATTTGGCTCAGCTGCCATGTCTCTTGGGGAGCCTACTGTGTACCCCAGAATGGGTTACATATTGCTCTTATAGCATGCTGTGCACATTGTTGCCTTTCATTTACCACATAATTGTTAGAATTAATACTTTACGCCTCTGTCTTTCATGAGAGTGCATGTTTAATCTCATGATCTTTTTGTCCATTAAGTTATCGCTTTTTTAGATCTTTCCCTACTTTCCTTCTTTTTTTTTTTTTTTTTTAAAGAAAGCCTGTCTTACTTTTATAGTTGGAAGAAAATACTTAGACAGACATTTCTCTACAGTGATCCTTACATAAACTGTTGATATTGTTAGCATCCCCTTTATGGAAAAAAACCATGAGTTTCAGAGAGGCCACATGATGGAAAGTTGGCATGCATGGGAGAGGATGCAGCCATGTAAATAGTTTAGGAAATAATGTCCATTATGGAGTATCCATGGTGAGTTTCCCATACAGTGTTAGAAGTGGGGGACCAATCTAGATTTTCCAATTTTTTAGTCTTAATTTTTACTAGCTTCCCGCAGCTAGAGTATGTCACCATTTTTCTAGCACTTGAATTATCTATTTTTTCACATATTTGAAATCCAAGCTACATCCTTCTTTAGGTGCTCAGTTAAAGTAATAATACTACTACTATTTTTGTTTTGTTTTGTTTTGTTTTGTTTTTCAGTCCTAGGAGGAAAAGTGACATGATGGCATCCAATGGGAACATGTATACATACCTGAAGGGAATTGTGAGGTTCGTTTTAATTGCATGCCTTTCTTCCTTAATTGCTGATATTAGAAACACATGAGTATATTGATGGGTGAGTTTGTACCAAGTTCTTTCTACTTCAGACCATAAAGAGCTGAGCAGAGTCTACAAACTATTGATACTTTTTCAATATTTCTCTATATGAGTATGCTTACCCTGTGCTTCATAGCATCATTTCTCATATTTGGTATTTTCACTGCATCTTGGATGAGTTCAGAATACCACCTCTGAATACTTTATCCTCCAAACTGCTGCTTTTAAATTCTTACTATTCATAGTACATCAGTTTTTCAACTGGTGGTTCCTGGCTACCTAACATTTTTACACTTCTCTTTCAAGCTGGTCCACTGATCAGCTCTAATCCTAGATAGTTTCTTTTGGTTATTGTCCTTACTCCTCATGGGTCAGTGCAGTGAGGATGCATGCACAGTAGACGCTAAGAAGTCAGGGTGAAGTGACACTGCTTTCCAAAACTTGTAGCTTTTGAAATCCCTTTTCTATTTCAGAGGGAGAAAAAGATGATATTCTACATCATGTTTCCACTTTTGAGCTGAAGGGAGAAGATGCATTCGTGTTCAAGGGGAAGAAGATATGTGAGGACATCAAGCAACTACTGCTTTGTCCTAAATGATTATAGTATTCAAACATTCAGCCAAGTGGAAAAAAAGATGGAAGGGAAGCTATCCTTTAGGTCCTCAGTAATAGGATATGTTAATCTAGTCTGGGTAATAACACTTAACTCGGGTCTAGAAGAACAAGGTATGGTTGCCAGGAACTGCTTACATTGATTATGGAGAATGTTTTCTTGGTTTGCTTTTGCTCGTTGCAGACTTTTGACCCTTCTAGGAATTTCTATCAGCCTTGGAGGCAGGTAAGATAGCACTCTGGTCAGCTTTTCATTCCATCATCTGGGAACACTCTTTGAGTACATGGTGTATACACATTCTGACTTAATAGACAAATAGAATCTTTTCAACACTATGAATTAAAACTATGGTCTTGAACACACTAGATAAGGTCTCTAAAATCTAAGCTACATTCCTAGACACCATAACTAATAGAATTTTTAAAATATCCTCTTTATTTCTCTCTTACTCCTTCTGCCTGTCTCTCTTTCCCTCTCTCTCCCTCTTCCCCTCCCTCCTCCTCCTCCTCCTCCTCCTCCTCCTCCTCCTCTTCCTCCTCCTCCTTCTCTCTCTCTCTCTCTCTCTCTCTCTCTCTCTCTCTCTCTCTCTCTCTCTGTATATGTGCTTGCAGGTATGAATAGATTCCAGAAGTGGCCACTTGATCCACTGGAGCAGGAGTTATAGGTAATTGTAAGCTGCATAACATGTGTGCTGTGAAGCAAACTCTGGTCCTCTGGAAGAGGAATGGATATTCTTTTCTTCTGAGCAATCTCTCCAGACCCAAGAAAACTGAACTTTAAAGAAAAATAAGGTATTTATATGAAATCAACATAGATTCCAAATACAGATGTTTAAAACTTTTAACACTATGATGCCAAACTTCTATTAGTTAATATACAGCAAAACTGGTTAACCTTGAAAATAAGAGAAAGAGAACAGCACAATAGAAGGAGAAAAACTACCTTTTCATTGGACAGAAGTCAATCTTAATAATAATAAAAATAGTAATAATAATAATAATATAGGACAGGTTTTATACACTTTAGCATTTTAGAAAATTCACCAGAGGAGTGAAACTGTATTTAAATGGGTGCGTCTGCACATTCCCCAACATCCCCCAAAAGTTTTTTCAATATTATGAAGACATCAGATACTCCATTAAGAAAGATCTATTCCTTTGTCTCTTAGTGAAACTCATTTCAAATGACAACGGTGATGTGATATAATGAATAGATCTTAAGACTTGAAATCTAAATCTGAGCTTTCAGCCCTAACTTTGACCACGAGTTAAAGGGGTTGCAGAATTTCCCACCTGTCTCTGAGATACACATTTTCTTTTAATTTCTAAAATATAGGACAGGATGATGATAATGGTCTGTGTAATGGTTAAATGAAGAAATAGATTGTGAAGTATTTTCTAAACACCAAAACAGTACAGACAATATAGCCATGAGTTATGTTTTCAAGGCATGGACCATCAAAGAGAAAGTGAAGCAGAAGGCATAAAGGACCAAGGTACATTCTATGGAAAGGGTGCCAGATTCCTAAGCTTTAAAATCCCTGGTGTCTTTACAAAGCAATTAGAGAAGATCATCATAGCTATCTGGAGGCCTTTGGAGGATCAGCTCCTAAGATCCTCCACATTTATTTCAAGGGCTCTTTACAGCTGGCTCAACTAGATGGTAAACACCTCACCAATTTCCACATAATAATATCTACAAACATAATTCCAGCCAAAAGACAATTTATAGCTAACAAATTTTCAATTGAGCCAATTAGCCAAATCACTTACCTGCTAACAGTAGCAATATGGGTTTTTGTTGATACATTAATTATTCAAGACAAGATTTCCTGCTTAACCTTCAAAATAAGCTTAAATGCACTATTTTACATGACTGCCAAGGTTAAGAGGAAGATGTTTCTGATATGATTATAATTTATATTCCCAGATTTCCCATTCACTTTAGAGGCCTGGAGGCCACCTGGTCAAATGAAGGGTGCATTTGTGATGTTTAATTTCCATCAGGAAATGGCAATGACACTCGAAATAATGAATTCAAAGGCTCTGCAGATGTAATGCATTTGTTCATCTCTAAGTGTCTCTCTTTGACTGTTCATCTACATTATAGTCATTTAAAAATTTTAATTCAAAATTAAAATGTTATCTAGCTTTGCCTTTTGGTTGGAAACCAGCAACTGATATATACCCACTGCTTGTTGATATTATTTTAATTTCTTTCTTGTAATACATTTAAAAATATGTATGGAAAAAGAAGTCTACTTAGCATAAGAATCTTTTATTGAGCACATGCTGTCTATGATGCAATGAGTTAGCTGTTGGACTCTCAGGAAAAGGGGAAAATAGTTGCTGCCAGCAAGGGACTTATAGTTGAGATCAGTTCTTGTCACTGTCAGATTCAAACCAGAATGCAATCAAGAAACAGAAATGGAATCAGAATCTGGGATTTCGGTATGCACCTCTCAAGGAGTAAGACAGACATGTCCAGTGGGTCACTGAAGTATTCTGGGCACTTATTATTTATATTGTATGTGAATGGGTAAACCAAAGGAAAAATAAGACATTAGAGAACAATTTCGTAAATTTTCCCCTTTCAGATACACGATAAATCTATTCCATCAACCAATAACTTGATAGCAGTCAATATGAATACAGACACTTGTCCACGGGGTGTGTCTATATCACTTTGATCAGTCTATCAGTGACAGTAAAGGCAAAGCAGCCCTGAATGATTTCCTTCTCTATTCTCCTACATCAATAACTCTTCAGAACTAAGAGCATCTCTAACTCAGAGTTCCTCCTGTATCTTTATTTCAAGGTGGAGGTACTTTTAAGGTAAAGTAACTTCCTTGGTAACTCTGGCCTCTACACAAAGTGACTTGCTCACCTGCTTATCCAATAAAAATGTGTAGAAAAGCATAAAACTAGGTAGATACTTTAGTGGGGTTGACAAGTGGTAGACTAGCCAGCAGATAAAATTATAGATTGTAATCAACAGGGTGTGATGGGAAACCTCACAGAGAAATACAGTCACTGGGGAAAGCTACTTTAAGTAGAGTGATAAAAGTAGGCAATATTCAAACTTGGAACCCAAAATCCAAAACAAACTCTGTTATTACTTTGAACTATAACTGGTTTAGAAGAAGTGGTGTTGAGGGATGCTTTCTCTAGGAAATTAAAACGTTTTGGGAAAGCAATGAACAGGCAATAAAATTCTGGCAGGTTATTACTTTCACTGCCCAAATCTCTAAGATCACAAAATGTTCCTTCTTTTTAAACTTTGTGATTTGTTCTTCCTGTCACCCAATATGGTTGGCATCTATAGGCATATGTACAATGCTGTCACTGAAGATAAAGTCACTAATATATGTTTTGGATGTTTTGGTCTGTTTAAATTTGTAAATACTTTATGGCTCTTTGGCAGATAAAAGGGACCACTGAAGAATTTACTGAAGAAGAACTTGGCTTTACAGCAAATGGAGACTTTCATAGATAATTACAACTGACAACTGGACACAGCAATCCAGAGATCAGTGACTGTGGGCATCCTAACTACACCACAGTTCTTGTGTCTATTGTTCTGGCAACAACATGAAAGGGGGTATGGAAAGAGTATAAGAGGCACAATTGAAAGTCTACTGTAAAACAGTATCCCCTAGAAATGGGTGCATAAACAAGACCAGAAAATGGCAATATCAATAGATATGCTAATGTAGAAGACTGGAAATCTCACAGGAAACCCATAGTTAAAGAACTACAGGCGCCAGGTAGTGGTGGCGCACGCCTTTAATCCCAGCACTTGGGAGGCAGAGGCAGGTGGATTTCTGAATTCGAGGCCAGCCTGGTCTACAGAGTGAGTTCCTGGACAGCCAGGGCTACACAGAGAAACTCTGTCTCGAACCCCTCCCCCCAAAAAAAGAACTACAGACAATTAATGACTTGTGAGAGATGGAGAATTAGCTTCTCTGAAGGATGAACCTCTAATTGGTTACTCAATATAGTCATTGCTGAAACAATATTCACATAAACATTAATGGACCCAGCAGGTTATATTATGTGTGCATAACAATAATAAAGAAAATGCAGATATATATTTGAGAGCAAAACATACAAGGGGCTGGAGAGAAAGGATTTGGGAGAGGCTAGAGCAAGTAAAGGGAAGGGGAAAGTATTGTCATCATATTTTAAATAAAAATGTATAGTAAATAAAAGGCCTTGGGTTTCTCTGTGAAATTAGATTTATCAAACTCCAGAATGCTATCTGAGGAGCCCCATTTCATAAGCCAAGGCCAGCAAACATCAAGAGAAACTAATATGCTACTACTTACAGGCCTAGCAACTTTATCTCAGACAATAATACCTAACGATAGCTAACAGCATTTAACTGATGATTAATAATTAATATTTATTAAAATTTAAAAACTCAGGTGAAGCTATTAGAACATTACCTAACTAAAAGTTATTCTATAGGAAAACACAACTCCCTTTGCCTCTATTCACCAGATACTCAACATACACTTTCTGATGTTCACATAGTCATTTGAGACTTTGTGAAAGGGAACCAGGAGAAATGGTTCTTCAGCCTTGAAAGGACCTTGAAGACCGCACAGCAGCAGAGCCCACACAGTCCACATAGGTCTGGTAAGCATCTTCTCCTGGCTCTATCGGTATCTTCAATCTCACATTCCCATTACTGAACAGAAACTGTCTAATCCACTGATACATTGTCCACATGCAATACAATACCTTCTACTTAACTGGTATTTGCTAATATATGGGAAGAAAAGAAAAGAAATAAACTAAGGTTTACACTAAGTATTGACAGTACAATGTGTAATGGATTTTTCTGAGTAGTTTGCAAGTTTGCAATTCAAAGATGTAAAAAAAAAAAAAAAACCAAATTATGGACCATACTGGAAGTTAGTTAATAGTAATTATATATTCAAAATCTCAGATTTCAGAAATATTTCTGGTATTGTACTTGCTTAGCATACATGAGGTCATAGGATCAAGCTTCAGCTCCAAATTACCAAACAACAAAAGTCTACTTATTTAATTAGCATAGGTAGGCACACACACACACACACACACACACACACACACACACACACACACATATATATATATATATATATATATACACACACATATATATATTTGTGCATACTAGTATGTACATGTAGCATGCTTTGTGTATAGAGGATAGCTCTCAGAAGCTGGCTCTCACCTACCATGTTGTAAAATCTGGGGATAAAATTCAGGCAGGTCAAAGGAGCAAACATAAAAAAAAAAAAACATTAGATTATGATTACAGTATTGAATTTTATGTAGGTCCCTCCATGTTCTGAAAGAAGCTAATTCAGACAGAGAGACTGCATAGTGAACTCAAAACCTATAAACATCTGTTAGGGATCGAGAAATGTGTTTAACACCAAATCAAATACAAAACAATGTCCCTGATATGATTAGCTCTCTGCCACTATGACAAATACCCAGCAGAAGCAATTTAAAAAGTGAGAACATTTACTTAGCCTCAAAATTTTGAAAGTTTCAATCTAACAGTATGTAGATCTGTGCCTTTGGGGTTCAGGTGAAGGAAAATATCAAGTAGGTAGAACTGTAAAATAGAGGTTGTTGGCCTCATGCTGGTTAGAGAGCACTGAGCAGAGAGAGACAGAAAGGAATATGGAACAAGGAATACCTTGGAAGTTCAGCCCCCAGTACTTACTTCTTCCAAATAGGTCCAAATTTTCCACAGTTTGCATTCCATTTGTAATAATTACATCAAACTATGTATCTGTAAGTGGAGTAATCTATCATTAGGTGAAAGTACTCATGATCCAATGATGAGATTCATTAATTGAAGATCAAACGTTCAACATGAGGCTTTGGTGAAAGGGGATACTTCCTATTAAAATGACAACAGGCTCCATCTGATTCTGTACTCAGATAGGAGAGACCATCAACCAACCTATGCTATCTACCTGTAGTCTAGCTTAATAAATGATAGAACACTTGAAGACAAAACGGGTAAAAAAAAATACATCAGTATTCAGATGTCAGATGAAAAAGCCATATGGCTCTGCTTTTATGTAATGTTCAGAATAGGAAGAGCCATTTGAGACAGAAAGTAGAATACTGACTAGCAGGAGGTAAGAGGAACAGAGTTCCTGGAGTGATACAACGCTTTTGAAGGTGGACAGAGATGCTGGTTTAACAACTTAGTGAACATAGAAAGAAATCATTGACTGATGTACCTCAAATTAGAGAAGTATTTATTATGAAAGATAAATGCTGTCTTTATGACTTATTAGGGCATAACTCAATTTTAGAGATGTAAAGGAAACATCTCTTCATTCGAGGCAGTATGGCTGCACATTAAAAGGCAGTTCCTGTTTCTCTTACTTACATTCATCATTCCACAAATATTGATCACTCCCAGCTATAGCTTTGTGTAAACCTTCTTTTCTTTATCTTCTTTTCACTTCATTACGTAGCCCTAGCTACCCTGGAACTCACTGAGATCCACCAGTCTCTGCCTCCTGAATGTCGGATCAAAAGCATGTACTGCTGGCTGGTATCTGTAACTCCAGTGAGACTTAAAGAAAGTAAGAGAAAGCAGTCAGTGACATT
The DNA here is from genome assembly GCA_028551405.1 of Uromys caudimaculatus. Lineage (NCBI taxonomy): Eukaryota > Metazoa > Chordata > Mammalia > Rodentia > Muridae > Uromys > Uromys caudimaculatus. The sequence continues at coordinate 38,365,117 of CM052700.1, forward strand.
CAAAAATCTAACTGTTGATGCCTACATACTTCATTCTATATTCTACTTCCAGGGCTTTTAAATGAGGGTCTTTAGAGGACAGTAAATCTAAGTTTTATGAGGCCAAGCTAACAGATTGCTCTTTGCATGAGAACACCTTCCTTCCATTTAGGAGAAAAAGTAGATGCTATGAGAAAATGAGCAATTCTAAGAGGCTAATAATATGAAGCAATGCAACTGTTAAAGCAAATTAACCCTCTGATCATAATTAGTGTGTACCCTAAATACACATTTCAGGGATAAATTGCTGCCACATAGTGTCACCCATTAAAGGTTTAGAGGCTAAGACAGTATTCAATCACTGGAAATCTCTCTGATAGAAAAATTGAGTGAATGCAAAACACATATGCATCTTTTCCTGATGCCTTTGAATCTGAGATTTAACCTTTGAACCCCAAACTATGCTTTGCTCTCTAAAGAGGCTGCATACTGTAGCTGGGAAATAAAAACTAGTTGGTGTGGCACATAAAATTCATGTCAGCTCAGAGGTGAATGGCTCTCTCACATTACAGCTCACTCAGGAAAAGGTGCTGATTGAGAAGAAGGCAGTAGCTAACCCTTGCTAGCATAGGGGCTTTGGGGGCTCGAAATGTCACAGCATGAGTGATAACAATGCCTGGGAGACTCCAGTAGAACTGTTACAGCTGCAGGTAGGTCACACATTCTAAATGTGATAATAGCCAGTTTCTGGGGCTTTAGAATGCCAGACAAAGAGGTCAAATTCAGGAGAATGACCTAGAAAAAGCAAGAAATCCAGAGAGAGGGACCCTGGGCTAACAACGTCCTTTAAATCACTTCAAATTATTGCCCTCTGAAGAGAGAATACCAATCCTGCTCCAAGTGGGAGAATGAAACGTGCTGGGGAAACAGAAAGGTTACTTTTTGAATTTCTACAATGGCCATTGTCATTATTTGGTCAAATTATACTATTATATAAAGTTCAACACCCTCTTACGCTCTCCACAGTAAAATGCAGAGTGTTACATAAACTGTCCACAGATAAATTTCTGTTTCACTGAGGCCTTTACTATCACCCTAGTGCAGCTAAGTAACAAAAGTACCAATCTATTCTCATTGTGGGCACTGCTTTGTCATTTCTGGATCAGTGTCAGCCGTGGAGAAGAAATGACCTGTGTATATACTGGCCTGTTGATTTCTGAGACTACCACTCAAAAGTTAGCAGATGTGGCATTTTCAGAGAGCTTTTTTTTTTCCTTTCAAAACACTAGAGGCTAGGATTCCAAATTATGTATGCCAGCAAAGCTGTGCTCAGGCTAAAGGCCCAGGGGAGTCTCTCTTGCTTCACCCAGCTTCTGTGGGCTGCACATGCTCACTGAGTCCCATGCTGCCCAGTGTGTGGTATCTATGGTCACAATCTTTGTACATCCTCTCTTATGAGGATTTATGACCAACTTCGGTAGCCCTGGATGATCTTAGCTCTACATCTTCAATTATAACAGAAAAGACTTAAAAAGATAGGTTCATACTTACAATTTGCAGATACTCATATCATTTGGGGTTTATTGCCTTGGTCGATAATTGTTGCTCTAACACAATACACAGTGGATGGCTAACTTTAAAATAATAGAAAGGTATGACATTCCAGATCAAAGTATGAGGCGATTGGCCATCAGGTGAGTGCCTATGTCTTGATTTGTGGGCCAGCCTCTTTTTAAGGTCCAGGAGCAGAGATGCTCTCAGAAAAGATTTTATGAGGCAGCTTATCCTACTTTGGGAAATCAGGATTTTAATGTATGAATTTTGGAAAGAAAGTAAATATCTCATCAGCAGTAGTTACCCTGAAGTTTACTAAAGATAGTCAACTAGACTAGATTAAACACAATAGAGTATGCATTCATGACTGAAGAAGACCAGTCTAGTTAGGGTGAGGTTGACACTCGTCTCCCTTTTCCCGGGATACAAAAATATAGAAAACTTAGATTTTAAAAATAATCATCATTACTTAATTAAAAGTATATAATTGTATTGACTAAATTATTAGTTCATAATATTGAACAAGACATATATTAGTAAATGTATTGCTTCTATCATCTTATTTTGAAGCAGTTATTTTTTAGTAAAATTTCATTGTGACATTTCCATGTGTATTTACCATCAAACTTGACCTTATTCCTCACTCTCCTTAGCCACCTCTCCTCTCTCTTGCTGGTACCTCTCTAAAACACTTTTCCTCTATGTCCCATATGCTCTGTTTCCTTCTCATGTTCCCATTGATGTTCCACCACCCACAGAGACTGAACTGACTTTAGTTTCACTAATTTTTAAAATGACATGTCTGGGCAAACTTGTTTAGAATCTCATTGGTAATCTATTTTCCACTGATAATCTATTTTCATATATTTTGTGTTCTTAGAATGTTTCTGATATTTAAAAGAAATCTATCCTTTACCAATTTTCTTAAATCACAAACTACAATTCTCTACCTTACAGATCCCAACCACAACTGTGAGAAGTTTGAAAAGGGATACATCCAATAGCTAATAATTCCAACAGAGTAGCATTAAGTTCTTGAAGTTCACATTACAGAATTTTCAGTTATCACCACAATCTCTCCATTACTAGATTTACTTTTATTTTCTATAAACTCAGCAAAGTTTGTATTGAGTTCTTCGAACTAGTCAAATAAAAAGAAAAATGTATTCTTACACTGAAGACCCGAGCTGCGCTGAAAATGTTTTTAGTTTTGACACCCAAATGTTCATTCATTAAGCTTTAATTGACCTAAATATTCACAAATTATTTACCCAAACAGCCATCTATCAACATTTGACTGCTCAGAAACAAAAGTTTGCCTATTTCAGCAGCTTTCCTAATTGAAAACCAGTCAAGTCAGTCACAAAGCTGGCCATCTACCAAACCCCAGCTCTTGTTTGGATTGAGTGCCCATTCTACAATTTAGCTATGAGTGCAAAGCTGAAATTTTTTAAAAAATATTTCAAACAATGAACATATGAAAATTACAGAAAGTACAAGAGATGAGGAGGAAAAACCCACAGCATTTTCCATTGTCTCCTTTTTCTCTTATTGCCACAAGCCACCTCCACCCTACAGTAGATGACATGTCTCAGTGAAAACCTTAGACGAGCTGACTGTAGCAACTAGGAAGAATTTTCCATCAGTGTATATCATCAGCTGCTCTGTCTCCATCTGACAGATTCACTACACAAAACTGTAATGACCGATGCAAGGAGAAAAGTTACTGAAATTACCCTCAAAGTGGATATTTTCCGTTGTGATACTGGAGATTGAATAGACACTAGGAAAGTGCTCTGCTGCTGAGTTACACTTCCGACTTTAATTATCTACCCTAATAGACACATATGCTATTTAAGGTAAAAAGAAGACCAAAATGGAGTGGCTTTTGTACTCAATTCTATTCATCTCCTCTATTCTTTTTGTTAGTTTTGTTTCAAATTCTGTCCTCTCCCCATTGCATGAGCTCAGGAACATCTGTGGTACTTATCTGTCCTCTTCTATCTCAAGCCAGATGTCAACAGAGAGGAGTATAAGCCTACATAGCTTCTACTAGAATGCTAGTAATAGAGGCACGGGCCAAGACGATGCCAGTCTTCCTATAGCAGGCAGGTAACTGGATTTTGTTGAAGGAGTTAATTGTACCACGAACAATTTGCATCTACTTATGAATGAATTATAGTCATCCACAACTTGAGATGATGAATAGCTTAGGTCTTGTGTTCTGCAGATCTGATCTGTTATAAAACAGTAGAACTCACTAGAAGAAGGCCCCAAACAACATTTATAAAGCTATCACATTGATGAACTAGGATCTAAAGTTATGAGGTTATTCTCTTGAAAGCTCTTCATCATAATCGAGATTTAAAGTGCATCTTTGTCATCTGTGGGGGTGGGGTGATATGGGAGTAAAAAACTTGTAATATGTCATGTTCTGATTGGAGATAACAGTTTACCCACCCACTATTGTTTGCTATAGAAATCAATATTTAGAGTGTCTTAAAACCTACTTGAAATAAATTGGAAAGTTGCTTAACTTTTCAAGCAGAAATATTGTTATTAATTATTCTCATTATAGAACTTGAAACCAATTATATGAAAATTAAATTCACAAACATGCATAATTATGGTATACAACATTATGAATTTTCATGTTAGGAGCAAATCAACAGTATAATGGTATTAAGACTATTTATAACTAAAATGTTAAGCAAAAATTATGAATTACTATAGCAAAGGTAATACATACAATAAAAATTCTATTTGTGTCTATCAAGGATAGAATTTATCAAGAAACCAATACGATACTTTGAATGCAAAGTGCCTTAAGAAGAATGTTTTAAGTGGGGCAGTGTAACTGGGGGCAGGGTAACTGGCTGCTGCTCATGTATTATGGAACCAGGACCCTTTGCTAGTATCTTACTCCTACTTCCTATCCTGGGTAGTGATTTAAATTTGCTAATTTCCAAGTTGTTCAGCTATAAGATGAATATAATTTCTATAAATCCCAGGGTTTTGTTGAGAATTAAGTGGGATAATGCTTCCAAAATGCTTAGCCTAATATCCAACATAGGGTAATAAAGGTATAATAATGCCTTAATATTGAGCCTTATTAAAACATGACTTAAGAGTTTATACTAATTAGTTTACTTGATCCTTATAGGCAAAAATGTAGAGTAACTAACCTCCACTTTATGGGTATCTGAAGTTAGGAGAAACCTTGTCTAAGTTCATAGTCATCCAGGGTAGTTGAGACTAATTCCAAAGAATAATGTGCATGTCTTGCATTCTTATCTGACTACATCTAAACTTACCATCTTTATTTCAAAGAGACAAGATAGGGAGGGAAATATGGGAAAGAAATGAAAGAAAAGGGGGAATCATTGCAGAAGTTTCTGAGGCTAGGCGCTCTTCGGAGACTTTGCATCTCACAGATCTGCTGATCTACAGCTGTGACTGGAGAAATAAATGAAATAGAGCACTGAGCCAAACTCCATTCCCGTAATACAAAGTAGAATCGCCATTTCTCAGTCTGTATTTCTTCCAACAGTTCCTTCCTTCTTTCCTTCATTCCATCCCTTCCTTCCTTTCTTCCTTCTTTCATCATTCCTTCATTCCTTCCCTCCCTTCCTACTTTCTTTTTTCTTCCATTTTCTTTTCTTTTTGGTGAAACAGAATTTCTCTGTATGGTTCTAGATGACATGGAATACACTAGATCTCCAGGCAGGTCTCTAACTTACAAAGTTCTTGCCTCTACCTCCTGAGTGCTGAGATGATTGCGTGTACCAATGTACCAACATATTTGGCTCATTTTTTAAAATGATGATTTCACAAGTGGAGAGATGTACATTTGAATTTGCTGGTTTGTTTGTTACTTAGCAGTGTTGACCATAGAACCCAGAGCCTTTCCCATGCTTGGAAAGTAATCTAATATAGAGTACTATCCCTCGTCCCTTGAGATCCATGTCTATATGTCAATTAATACAAGTTAAAAATGTTAAGTGCCAATATAAGAAATTATCAAGTTCTGGCAACAAAAGCAGCATGAAATAATTTTTAATAAACCTTAAAATAAAAATAATAAATCTACTTCTACATACTTGTTCTATGAATAAAATAATACAAAGTATATAATGAGATCTGAAAAGTATGATTTGTTATACCAAGGTTAGGGGATGCTTTTCTTATGAACTAGATCAGATCGAAATAGAAAGTGCCAGCTCAGGACTAGGACCTGAGGGCTGTATTTTCTTGGCTGTGGAAATTATTGGCTATGTAATATCTTCACTTTCACTTTTATAAGAATATAAGCTAGGAAATATATAAAGTTCCTTCAGACATAAAACCACACTATTCATGACGAGAACATTGACTTACTTGTATGGTACATGGCAAATAGTATGGTCAAAAAACAACACTGCTCTTTAAGGATTGCAAACATGCTCAGGAAAGAAGAACTCAATGATATTTAAAGGATATTACTGGGTTCCTTAAGTTTTATTTATTAAATAAAGAATAAGCTTATATTTCAACAAATTGAAAATAATTTTGAAATATCAGAATGAATGAGAATTCTTTGAAAGAGGGCTGAGCCTGCCAAGACTGATTAACAGATTAGAACTATATTGATGTGGAAATGTTGAACTGTTATAGGTCTGGAGCCTAATTAGTAAATCTGGGACTAGCTTTAGTCCCTCCAATAGCCAATCCTTACCCATATCTGTATAGGAGCTAACATCCTGTAACTAATAAGAAAAAAGCCTTGTGTTGCATATTAACTTCAACAGACCACTAGTTTCCATCAATCCCATATCATCAGATAGCATCTAAGGGCAATAAGAGAGATTTCTCCATCTTCTTGAAACCACCTTTTTTATATTTTCTCCAATATATTTGAAAACTTGCCTTGATTGATAACCTTGTTCATTCTACTGCTATAAAAACTCCATGAATCTGCTCCCATGATGAAATATGAAACATTGGATGCCTGAAACTTATGTTTCTCTGACCATGGTCAGTCAGATTTGGTCCAGAATAAACTATCATTTATTCCCTTTGAGGTGAGAGCTGTGTGGGGTTTTTTTGGGGGAGAGGGGTTGTTTGTTTTATTCTAGTGTGTGTGTGTGTGTGTGTTGTGTGTGTGTGTGTGTGTGTATGTGTGTGTGTGTGTGTGTGTGTGTGTGTGTGTGTGTTTGTGTGTGTGTGTTGACATTAACAACCTCTTTCAAGATTGGGATATTTTAAAATTTTTTTTTGGTTTTTCGAGACAGGGTTTCTCTGTATAGCCCTGGATGTCCTGGAACTCATTCTGTAGACCAGACTGGCCTCGAACTCAGAGATCCGCCTGCCTTTGCCTCCCAAGTGCTGGGATTAAAGGCGTGCGCTACCACTGCCAGGCCAAGATTGGGATATTTTAAGAGTGGAAAAGGGGGTGTTGGGTATCAGGCAAAGGAAATGAAAATATGAAAGCTCTGGTACCAAAAGAGTAGTTGACCATTTTTTTTAGAAGTTAAAATAAGATGTGGCAATATAATTTTTCAAGGTGCAGCAGAAGGCATAAAGCAAAGAAGTAAATGATCGAATTTACATTTTTAAAAGATTATTCACTGTTTTATGATAAATAGTCAAAACAAGGTTCCAAGATGAAGAGACACCAGACAGGAACAAATACTGAATCATGCTTTTTAAAGAAAACTTCCATTGCTTTAAGGAAAAATAATACTTGGAGCTCAATTATAGAACAATTGGCTAAATATGCAGCTAGCTGAATAAGAATGTGCAAAGATCATTAGTGTAAGGGTTTGGCCTGACCTTGTCTTAGTAAAATTCTCAGTGGAACACATGACATTATGATCAACACATACCAGTAGGGACATAGTTTTGGCTGATACTAAGTTGGGAGGGTAACCAATATTTCCTATAAAATAAAAATGCATTTAATTTTATGTAGTGTTTCATCATCCCCAGGACATCACACTTGCTCAGCAAGCACTCCAGCCAACTGAGCTCTACCCCAATCAGTTTTCTTGTTTTTATAAGACAATATTTTATTCTGTGGCTCAGAATGGCCTGGAACTCACTATTAGTTTTAGCAGGTTGGGAGAAAGAAATCAACATGGCCAGCAGCATTTTTCATATCAGGAAATTTATAGTTGAAGACAAGCTCCTCCCAACCCCAAGGAAAGAATGCATAGGGCCACTACCATGTAGAAAGGGCAGCTAAAAAAATATATATATTTAAAACAATTTCAAATGTGATAGACCAAAGGACTAGTGCTGAGAAGGGATATATAACAGAGGAATACACTATATTCTGAATTTAGTTTAAGACATAAAATAATTGGATAAGCTTTAAATTAATAATATTGTTATACTTTGAAATTAGCACTTTTAAAAATGAACAGGATGCCCATTACATTAGCTGCACTGGAAGATCAGAACATGGGTATATTGGCTTTAGTGTCTTTGGCAAGGGTCATGACACATATTAAAAATTGTAGTCCTCTTTATATGACCATAACTTAATAAATGAATTCACACAAGGTTGTCAAGAAGATAATTGGTCATTAAAAACTTGAAGGAAAAATTAATTACAGGACAAGATATAGTTTCCCATATTTAAGGATAGACTAGTTTCCTATAGAAAGAGTTGGAAAGGGTCTGGAGAGATGACTCAATGGTTGAGAGCACTGGCTGCACTTGCAGGGGACCCAGGGTCCATTCCCAGCACCCACATATCACCTGCTCATGACTCCAGTTCCAACAACAGATTCAATGCTCTCTTCTGGCCATGTGAGGACTACATGTACAGAGTGTACAAACAGACCTACAGACAAAGCAACTACAGACATGACATGAGACAAGTGACTGCCAGCAACAGCTCTGAGAAAGCTCTGATAGATCCTTATGTCATTGGTGATATAGAAGGAGCAAGGTGGGTTTCAAATGTTTGTCTTCAGGAAAACCCTTCAAAAGATGAGCCACGAAATATGTCCTCAGAGTAAACTATTGTATTCTATTTGAATAACTATTCTTGAATATAAAATTCTGTCTCTATAATGTTGCTGATAATATAAATATGTATACTTTTATAAAAGCATAGTGTTGAGGGGTGGTAAAAAATATTTTTTAAATGTATATAAGAAAGTCAACTTACTGGTAATCGTTTCCTTCTCTTTTTTTGTCATTGGTAAGAATTTGTTATAAAATTTTAAAAAGTATCAAATCACAGGGGAGTTACAATTCATCAAATGATGAGATTTTCCCCTAAGCTAAACACATATGATTTCATAATTTCATAATTATTTCGTCAAATAAAACTACAAGTTTTGTCTATCATTACTAAAAAGTAAGTTTACATACTAGCTTGTATCTGAGAAATATTCACATTGGTTCTGTGATCCTTAATCAGATGTATTACCCTCTTATCATTGTGCTTACCTAAAAACACAAAAGATTATCTCAGTATACTCTAAAGACATTTACAATATATACAAAATTTCTAGAAAATTCATTTATCAATTACAAGAAAGTGCCATCAAAAAGCAATAAAAGATTAAGTGCTGAATATTATAATAGGTATGTTTGATATTCTGTCCCCAGAGTGGGTTTTGTTAATAAGGATATTCTACAGTGTTACTACCAACAGACTTAGTAATTACAAAACCTTTGATATTAACATACTGCTAAATGAGTTGAGATTTTATACGAGGGAATATATAAGCATATGCAAATACATACACCCTTAAAACTATAGCTGAACAGCAATCCTCAAGGTGTCTGCAGTATAATGTGTACTTACTGCTTCTACTACTAGATTTTGATTTTCAGTTTTCTATTTCTAAATTCTACTTTCCTTCACACAGGCAAAGATTTTCATTAAATGGCAATCTTGAGACCTGATAATTTGTTTTTCTGTGTTCTAATTTGGTATAAAAATATAAAAGGAGAATAATACTTTATCCCTACTTTTCATTATTGAACTTAAAATATTTTCTACTGTATTAAACCAGAGAATTATGGGATTTATTGGTGAATTGACAACTAAGCTATACCTCCACTCCAAATTTTATTGTTAAAGAATTTCTTTATCAACTACTAGGTTGCTTACAATTAAATTGGATTTTTTCATTTGCTCTGTTTAATGTTTATAGATGTTGCATGCATGCATTTATCATGTGTAAACTCTTTCACATCTGTAAATATATATGCATTTAAATCGTCATATAACCAAATGATCATATAAGCAAACTATCTCAGGCTTTATGAAGCACACCTCTTTGCTCCCATGTTTATAGTTCATTAGTCACATAAACTACTTTCTAAATATAAATAAAAAGTAAGACCATCATATGCCTTATTCAAATCCATGTGGTCTGTCAGAAGATACTGTTTGGAAAGTGTATTCATACACTGTACAAAAGCTCAAAGAAACATTGGAGGTACAATAGAATGGCTACTTACAAGCAAACTGAAGCTTTGCTTCTCTGCTTACAATTGTTCCAAACGAGTTTGTTGCTATGCACTGGTACGTTCCAGCGTCTTGGGTTTTATTGGGGTTATTGATCAACAAGCTGCCGTCAACAACACTGTAGCGGAAATCCATACCAATGTCAACATCTGTTCCATTTAACTTCCACCTATAGTATAAAAATGTCAGTAGATAAAGCCTTGTAATATTAATCAATATTTCTGAATTGTCTAAAATAGATAACAACTAGAAATACCATGAAATATCACCAGTGTACCTTTTGAAGCATGGAAAAAGCATATATTAGAAAGTGTCTATTCAGCAATGGTGACATCTTAAGTACTTATGGGGAGAGGGCTGTCTTTTGTAGTAAATGATGATAATCCAACTTTAGCACCTGTTCTGTGACTATATAGAATGCTACAAATAATTTCTTGTGGGGAATTTTTTTTTTTTTACATAATCTCTACAACTTTCTTTAAAACATGGGTGCTTAGTAAAAAGCCCTTTTTTTGGGTTGGCAATCACTGTTTGAATAGGTATATCAAGGGGACAGAATATACCACTTTCAGGGAAACAGCAGAAGAGTTGCCGAAATTGCAGCCAAGCCTATTTTGATTCAGTTGTTAAAATGACTGAAGTGCCTGGTGGCAAAGCAAAGGAACTCTATTGATCTGAGATGCTTCGGGGACCAAATCTGCCTGGCCATGGATCAACTTGGATGATCTCTTTAGCCACTGGCACTCAAAATGTCAATCAACTGCCCCAGTGAACTACAGGCTATTAAGTAACCAAAGCAAAGAATGTTTTCTTGTCCTTCTGTTCATTTCCCTGGGTCACCTGTGAATCTGACTGTAGCAGTGAGCCCAATACATTAGTTTTATGAGGACTCATATTTTAGTAGTTTAGCTTTGGTAGGAAGGTCTACAATTCTGTTCTCAGAGTCACTAACATCCAAAGAATGTGAGCTTCATCTGAGTCAAATTACCTTTCAGGAATTCATAGGAAGCCATACAAACTTTTGAATTAATGTAATTTGATGACTGCTTTTTTGATAGCTTATGAATTACCAAGACTCTCATAGGAGCTGAAAACATGCGAAAAGATTGTAGCACAAAGGAAATTGATTCAAATCAACAAAGCAAGTAGAAATGGAGAATTATTCATTTTACTTTCTTAAAATAACAAGAGCCATTACCTAAATAGAAATGCGCATGTGTATGCCCACCCATTGTGCAATTCTTTATTACATCCCAAGGCACTGTACTTATGAATACATAATGCAAAAGAATTTAAGTGATAAAATTGTCAGCCTGTTAGCTTCAAATTACATGCACTGGCGCATGCGCGTGTCTGCATATGTCTTTCGGAGACATGGTCTCAAGCAACACAGGCTGACCTCAATCTCCCTTGTAATTGAGATAACCCCAAACTCCTGATCTTCGTTTCTCTATCTCCCAAGTGCTTGAGCCAGTACATCCAACACTAAAATCCATCCCACAGGATGCATCCACTGGTGTGCCAGTTGTCTTTAAACTTTGCACCTGTGAAGCAGAGGCTGGCAGACTCATGTGGAAGCCAGCCTCGTCTACATAGTCAGCTTCAGGCCAGACAGGGTTAAATAGTGAGCCTTTGTCTTAAAAAGAAAAAGTTGGGGGAGGAGATGGCCTTCTTCCAATGAAGTCCTTGTCCATATTTCTAGTCAAAATGGGTCATGGTTCATCAGATGTCCTGTGGCAGTTCCCCTACCCCTCATGCAAAGACTGCATGACGATTTACTGAAATGACTTCTGTATTCTCACTTCTGTCCCTCTAGCACTTAATCCTCTCACTGTGTTCAATAAACACTTGTTGAATTTAATGCATTCAAACGTCTGCTTCTTTAGTACACATTTGAGCTCTGAGCATATACAAAATTCTTGAACCACGCTTGCGTCATGCAGCCCAGTGGCATGACTTCCTTCCCATCCATGTCTTTGAAGTGTAAAAATCTAGAAACAGGAGGGCTTAGAAAGTAGGCTAGAAGCAGAAATAGAACTTAGTTCTTTATGTGTTTGTGTATAAGAAGCCGGATATTAGAAACCGACAGTGTTTTTAGGCTCTGCAGTAATTCTCTCTGTGCTCTGACACAGACAAGAAAGTAATAAGCAATAAAGAGAACATCCAAGTTATATCCCAGCAGTGCTAGCTGCACACAAGCCTCTAGAACTGACTGCCTATGCCCTACACATTTGCTTTTAGTCAGCTGATCACGTCTTGGCCATAACTCTCAGTTCAAATGATAGTAGAGCAATTTAATATGACAAATCTAAGAACTCAAAGAGGAAATTGCAATATAATGTGAGCTGCAAGCAGAGTGTGGAATGTGGAAACAGGACCATGTGAATCTTTTCATAAGGCTGGCTGTGGGAATAATGACACCTCTATAGGTTTGTCTGCACTTGTCCCCTCAACCAAAAAAAGCTGTGCTCCTCTGTTCATCTACTTTATTGCCTGCTTTTACATAGAAACAGCAACGGGGATGGGGTGATTTAGAAAATAAAGTGTTTTATGAGACATGCAGTCAGGTCTGTGTTAAAGAATGCAATGGTGTTTTACTGCAATGCAGTCAGTGTTTGTTCCAATTGAATGTGGATTGCATGGCGAATTTCTCTCATTGCGAAGTGAAACACTCTTGAAAATCTCACAATTTACTTTCAATGCTTAAGGACTCTTTTAAGTATTGGTAATGGAGTAGCAAGGCTCATTTGGAGTAAATAAGAGATTTTCCCAGGGGGCAAGGCAAATTGGTGTCTTGTAAGCAGAATTACTTGGGGGAGGCACAGCTAACCCCAGAGAGTGGGGGTTATACACAGGCAAATACCACCACCTCGAACCTTTCCAAGGTATGATTCTGCACACTCTGCTAAGAAGTTGGTGTACAGATTCATTGGGAAAGAAAAAAAAGCCTCTGTTAACCATTTGAACTTGACCCTCAGGGAGGGGCAGGTCCTTTCTGACTTGGAATTTGTTCTCTGCAGACTCAGTTGAATCCAAACTTCATAGCAAACCAACTCTAACCAGTTACTTAAAGGGTTCTTCCGCCTGGGAAGAGATGCTGGGTGAAATAAGCAATGTCAGCCGCCCTTAGGGAACTTTAATACAAGAGGAGTTGGCAAGGGGCAAAACTTCTTAAGTTTTCTGGGTCAGAGTCAATCCTTTCAAAACTGAGGGGCAGAAACAATGTAAAGAAAAGCTTCAGTTGAAGGAAGAAATGTAAAGAAAAAAGGTCAGTTAGGGTGTTGTAGGAGATTTTCCTACTCGTTCAACCCCCTGAAAGTTAACACCAAGACTGGGAACGTTCAGCTAGCAAGGTGTTAGAAAACACCTGATCTATTCATTCTCTTGCTCTTCCCTTCAACAACAGGGAGTTTTTGAGCGCCCAGGTCCAGACTGCTTTTATGTCACAAACAAACTGCTAGAGGGAGAAAGGCAAGCACTGTGCACTGCCTGGAATTGCTAATGCATTTGATTAAAAGCTCTCCCAAGCTTTCCCCTGCAATCTTTGAAAACATAATAGGTTTCTGTTCTATGGCTTGTTTTAAATAACAAGGCAAGCCCCTATATCTAGAAACACAATGTTACACAGGCAATGTTAATTAAAGGTCACAGTTTGAGGAAAAACAATGCAGCAACTTGCCAAAATCGGCTACAAAATTGGTTTTCATTTATAGCTAACATGTGAACTTACCCTCGGCTGTGTGCTCAAAGTGGGATCCATTAACTCATCATTTATATATCTGAGCAACCTTGCCTCTTGCATTTGTTTTTACTTTGCAGTGTGTTTTCAAATCATTAACTTAGTTTACTGTGTTATACACAGAGAGACAATGTATCCTGGTTTGGCCAGGACAGCATAGGGTTTATAGATGATGCTCTACAGTAATTACTAACAGTGTTCTTTCAGTTTCAAAAATATCTTGTGTCAGATGACAAATGGCCTGTTCACTCAATTATTGAGCCCACTCTAATTAGTTGCTCTTTTCTTTCTGGAAGGTTCTTCCTTTGTTTATCCAGGTGGAGAGCAGGTGGCCTTTCTCAAAGCCCTACAACATCTCTTTTTCTTTTAAGCCTTCACCACATCTACCCACTACCTCTAAATTATTCCCTTTTATTCTCTCAGCAAGCTGGTGGCCACTGCTACTGTGTATTCATGGGAGTCTCAGCCACACCATGCTAGGAAGATAGCAAGCACTTTAGGGCATTCATTCTTAGCCCCTAACTTCATTCTCTCTGCACGCTCTTCCCGGATGCTCCCTGAGACTAGCAGGGTGGTATAGATGCATCTTATTTACTCTCCCAGTAACTTTATTAGCATTAAATTTGAATATAAATGAAATAACTTACAGAAGATATGTGTTGTAAGGGATCATGAAATAATGAAGTGAATAGTATTTACTACATGGGGTCTCCTGTGTTGATTTTGATTGGGACCATGCTTTCATCCATGTCTAATCTTCAGTTACATCCTCAGCATGTTTTAAGTGACTGTCATGGGTGGTTCTGAATGTATCATCCAAGAATATGTGAATTTGGCCTCTGTGACCTAAAGGCCTATGAAAATGAACAGAACTAAGAGGTCCCTTCACCTTCATTAAATGTCTAAGAAGCAGGCAATGAAACTGCCATCAGGCAGCCACTGTCCCAAGGCCAGAAGTGCAGTGAGCACGACTGTGCTCTGTCTTGTGATTTAATCAGCTGCTTCAAGCTCCTGATGCTGTGATTTCCCATCATGATGGACCCCATGCGTGAACTGTGAACTAAAATAAACTCTCTCCTGTGTGCTGCTTCTGTCAGGGTGTTTTTACCACAGCCATTTGAAGAATATCTCCAGCACCTTTACTTCCAAAGAGCCGATCGAATATTGTTTAACCTTTCTACTTGGTTACTTGTTTTTGACATTTTGCTTTTGGGGAATTGTCTACCTTTTTTTGGTTTTTGTTTTGTTTTGTTTTTCAAGACAGGGTTTCTCTATAAAGCCTCAAGCCATAGTCTAGATTTTGCTCAGCTCAGTCTATTCTACTGAACAGGATATGTATTAATGCAAGTTAATTTTTAAAAAAGATTTGTACATCTCCTAGCATACTAAACATCCTTTTGTACATCTATCATACTAAAACCTTTTTTCCCAAAAGTCATAATTATACATGGTTGTTTTCTTTCTTGTTTTAAAATGTCCCATTTAGGGCTTTTATTAACCTGAAATTGATTTTTGTGTATGATGTAAAAGACGAATTCAGTTTGATTTCCTTTTTTAACCACATGGGCAAACCGTTGTCCAGGGTAAGACTTTTCAAAGTACTTCCATCATTCTCATGGATTTTAACTTTTCTTCTTTTGGTTTTTTAAACAAAAGTATTCTCTTTATTGTCCATTCTTAGTGAAATTAATTTTATGTGGAATTATTGGCACATCACTTTGTTTAATTCTGTCTTCTCATAGCTCAGGTCTTCTCTCTGTTATAATTTTTATCCCATCTCAAAAATGGTTTTTAGAATTTCCTTTAGTGAGAGTTTGTAGGAATCAAAATTCAGTGTTTGCCTACAGACATGTGGATTTTGTTCTCCCTTAAAGAAATTTCTAATTAACACATATTTATGAGATACAGTGAGAAAGTTATCATTTACACAAGATACAATATCAAATTAGGCAGCTTTGCATTATTTATGTTTAGAATGTTAAAAGTAGGCTTTTATTTATTTAGTCATTTTTATTTTAATCATTTTAAATTTTATTTAAATTTAAATTTACATGTTTGAGACAGGGTCTCATGTACCCCAGGCTGATCTCAAACTCCTTAGGTATTTGAAGGCAAACTTGATCTTTTCTAATTTTGCCTCTTTTTCCTAAGTAGTAGATCCTAAATGTGGCCTTTCAGTTACGTACTACCATGCCTTGGTTATAGGGTTCTGTGGATCAAATTTATGCCTTCATACACAATGTATAGCACTCTAGTAACTGAACTACATTCCATATTAGAAGAAAAGGAAAAGAAGATAGAATTTGTTTAGTCTTGGCTTACTTTGTTATCCCAAGTCCTGGGGTTGAATCTAGGGCCTTCAACCTGCTATGGAAATGTACTACCACAAAGCTACATTCCTAAATATTTCTTCTAGTTATTTTCAAATACATGATAAATTGTCGTAATCCAACTGCCATATACAAAGCTACATGTATGCCCTGCTTTGTATGTTTTGGTTAATATTTTCAAACCTCTCTATTCCCTTTCTTCTCTTCCTCCATGTCCTCTGGTAGTCACTCTTTCTACCCTGTATTTCTAAAAGATCAGTACTTCTAGCTTTTACATAGAGGAAATAATATGAAGTACTATTCTACATCTGGTTTATTTCACTTAACATGATGTCCTTCAGTGCCATCTACAGTGTGAGGACAACAGAGCAGGATTTCATTCTTTTTGTGACTGAATAATCTTTCATTATATATGAATCACATTTTTCATCCTTTCATTTGTTGTTGTATACTCTAGTTCATTCCATGCTCTGGTCATTGTGTTTGGTGATATAATAAACATGGAAGACCAGGCATCTCTTTCATAGAATTAATTAATTTTCTTTCGGTATATACTAAGACATGAGTAGCTTGGTTTTCAACAACTTGATACAAAACAGGTTCAACTGTGAAGAGAGAACTTAAATTGAGAATTCTCTGCTTAACTCTGTTCCCCATGCAAGTGGTCCTTGGCTGCAAAAGAAAGGTAGATAAGCAAGTCATGAGGAACAAAGTCAGTAAGCAGCATTCCTTTGAGGCTTTTGCTTAGTTCCTTCCTCCAGTTTCCTGCCCTGAGTTCCTGTTTTGGCTTCCCTTAATGATGGGCTGTAACCTGTAAGCCAAATAAACCCGTTCCTTTTTGAACCAATTTTGATACAGAATTTTATCATAGCAACATTAAAACAAACTAGAACAGTATGGAATAGATGAATTTTAGTTTTTTGAAGAACCATCTACTTCATATTCTTAACTTATAACCTTATATAGTATATAAGGTTTTAACATATAACCTTAACGCCTAACAAGAAGTTAAGAATTCTTTTTCTCTGTATTCTCCCTAGTATTTCTAATAATCTTTTGCCTAACAATAGCCCCTATATGTTCTTCATTTCTTCTAACTTATGTTTGATTGCTAAAATTTTTCAAAAATTAAAATGTTGACTTTCTTTTTTCTTGTCATTGGGGAGTCAATTGCCAGTTTAATTGTCACCTTTTTAAAAATATTTGTATTAGGAGTCTGGCTGCATCTTTAATCTGGTGCCCTGCAGTTTCATGGTTCTAGAAGTGACTTCAGTTTTATTTATACTGGAATTGTGTTAGGCACCCTAAAGCTGCAGTAGATGGTTTTCACAAAAATTCTAACCCTCTAGAATTTTCTTCTTTCTTTCTTCTTCAATACTCTGTGAGTAACAGCTAATTTTAATTTTAATAATATAATATAAACATGCTTTTTTGTTATTTGGTTTTGAGTCTTTTGTTTGTTTTATTTTGCTCTGTTTTTTGGTTTGTTGTTGTTGTTGTTGTTGTTGTTGTTGTTGCTTTGGAACCAGGGTCTGACTATGCAGTTGTTTCTGCCTCATTTTTCCCAACATTCATTTTGGAACTCAAGATGGCTGACTCTGACCAAGACACAAAAAATCCCTCTCTTTCTCTCTTTTCCTCTCTGGTCTTCTAATGCACTCTCCAAATTTTGCTTCTCTTCACCTCTTTCTGTGCCTTGAGATGACTGTCCTGGATCTGTTATCCAGCTTGCCAATTCTCTTTATAGCTGCATCTCATTTCTTATGAAAATTACTGAGACTCATGGTCTAACATAAGTGATTACTGGCAATTTATTGTTCCTGAAGCAGGCAAGCTGATTTTTGGTTAGCATCTATTCTAAATTTGGAGAGCTTGTATCTCTGACTTCTTTCTGAAAAAATGATTTCATGTTACATACTCCCATAAGTCTAGCCTTTGTCTTACAACCTTGGTCCTTGTGACATCGCATAAAACAGATTATGTCAAAATGACAACTCCTGTTTGTTCTAAATCCATTTACTCTAACACCTATGTACTTCTGATTTTTCTACTGGCTTGTGACAAAATAAAAAAATTCCATTTTTATTAAAACAATGTTATTAGGAATTGTTAATGTTTTCAAAGGAAAGGTTACTTGGGATATTTAAGCCTTAATACTGCCAGAAATAGAATCTCTGTCCTTTTGTTTTCATGAAAGAATCATTTCCTCATGTTTCTCAGGATACCTAACATTGCTTACCTAAAAACTCTTTCGTCTTCAATACTCTGTGAGTAATTGCTAGTTTTAATTTCAATACTATAAGCAAGGTTTTATGTTTGGTTGGCTTTGGGTTTTCTTGTTTTATTTTGTTTTGTTTTATTTTTGGGGAGTTGTTGTTGTTTTGGAACCTGGGTCTCACTATGCAGCCCTGGGTGGCCTGGAAACTGGATTATGTAGATCAGTCTGTCCTTGACTTTATCCAGAATCACCTACCTCTACCTCTCAAATGCTAAGATCAAAGACATGTGTCTCCATTTCAGGCTGGAAACACATTCTTAAGCAAACAAACCTGATGTGAGGCTTCGGATTCCCTTTAACTTCACAACTGAGCTTCACTTTTTTCTCCTCAGAATCCAAAGGAAACATGACATGACTTGGTTCTTGAACAAAAACTGGGCCATGCAGTGTGTAGTCATCTGAAAGAGAAAAGGTTCAATTGAACACATCTTCCCAATAGAAACAACAGTCAGAATCAATACCACATTGAGAAAAAATAACAAACAAACAAACAAAAAGTAGTGATGGCCATGATTCTGTCTCTGTTTCAAGATGAAGTTCCCCATAAAGAATAACTTCTTCCCAGTATGTGGGAAGTTAAAACAGGGCTCCCTTGTCACGTGGTGATCATGTTTATCACTGCCAGCATCCAGACACAGGCTGCCTGGCATCTTTCTTTCTTACTTCCATGTCTTATTGTTCCATCTGCTTTGGCTCAATCTTCTATTATCTTCACATCTTGTGCTTCCTACATCCCTCTTGTGCTGCTGTCACATTGGAAAGCTTTGTAATGCCACAAAGTTAACAGTTTCTCCCTTTGTAATTAAAGACTATAATAGGAAACAACCAATGAGGATTAAAAAAAAATAAAAAGGTAATAAGAAGACAGCTCTATACTAAGCACACATGCAAGCATACATGCGTGCACATACACACAGAGATCCTAATAAAATGATTATGCATATCAAATAAAGAATAGTCTGTAGTTCTGATTCCTAAAATGGCTACAAAAGGACCAATGTTAAGCCAGCTGGTCATGTGCTTGGACACACCGTGAAGGCAAACTGCCATGCATTTCCAAATCTTGCTTTTGAAGAAGAGAACTTAGATGTGTGGTAGTCATTTTGTCATGGAATAATAATAATAACAAAGCTCAAAGCATACACTACGAACCACAATTTAAGTAGCTGGGTGAAGTATGTTATTGAGGTTTACAGATACAAACATTATTCAAAGTGCTTCTCATTACCCATGCTCATGCAAAATCCCTAGGAATTTCAATCTTCAAAATCATGTCCAATTTCTATCTTTTCTACCAGGTTTTTATACCTTTATCTTTTTTTTTTTTTAACTACATGATTTAAAAGATGATTTTACTCTAAGATGCCTCTCGTTTTCTATGAGAACATCCAAGCCTTTCTTTTCCTTTCTTTGAATCATTAGTTTCTTACGAGAATCCTGTATCTTACTCATTTTAACACCCTATGTGGTAGTAAGTACAGTTGTCTATAAGGATATGTCCTATTTAAATTATTTTTTAACATTTTACAGTCTTTAGTTCACTTATTTTGCCATTGTCTGACAAACTGTGGGACAGAAGCACAACTGGCTCTAAGATGATATGATAAAGATTACAACCCTGCTGCTGAGAGTCTGTTTTCACCTTTAGACATGATTATCTTAAAGTATCTAAACTGTAATTGTGAGTCTAGAAAACCTTTATAAACATTGTTGTTGGTTATTTTTTATTAACTGATGGGTGATAATTTCAGGTAGAAGATGTTTATGTAAATTGGGACAGAGGAACATAAAATCAATTTAGGTTTGGGGATTAAGCAAAATCTGGCAAGATCACTTATTTTTAACTCAGACCTCAAAAAATAAAGCTTCATGTTAAGGTTGAGATATAAAAAAATTATGAAGGGGACAAGATGACTGAATAGAATTATATTTTATTCTGGAGCTGTAGGAAGATTCAGATAAGGATTCAGGAAGACCATGAATTATCATTTAAGGCCTTGTTCAGCTCCTAACTTTAGCACCTCAGAGAAACTACAGTCTCAAGTATCTTAATTTTCTCTAGAACCCTAGAGCCAGGCAGTGGTTGCACACGCTTTTAATCCCAGCACTTGGGAGGCAGAAGCAGGTGGATTTCTGAGTTCGAGGCCAGCCTGGTCTACAGAGTGAGTTCCAGGAAAGCCAGGGCTACACGGAGAAACTCTGTCTCGAAAAAAAAAAAAAAAAAGAAATGACCCTAGAGTAGGTCAGTTATTTTAGACTAATTATAAATAGGAAAGAGATATAATTGCTCATAAACACATGTCTGCATAAAAATGTACAGTTTCAACAATATTATATATTATTTTGGTCCCATTCTCTTTTCTCTTGGTTACATATATAAAATCACTTCAATGAGAAATTTAACAGAAGAAATACAGGAGCTATCAAAGAATACAAAAGAACAGAAGAAAAGCATATAGTCATGAAGTTTTAAATGCTTATGCATTAAAATTTTAGGATCCATATATTTAGGATCCATATATTTATGCTCCAGATTTTCAATAATTGCACAGATATTTTCAAAACAAATTTAGATTACTAGTCAAGGGTCAGCTCATTACAAGTATGGAGAATTTAGTAAATGTTTGGCACATCTATTTTGATGAAAAGAATTCTTTAACAAGATCACAGAGACAGCAGCGAGTGTGGTAGATTTTCTCTAAGAGAGAAATATTTCTATTGTTGTCCCCAATTCCAAAATTATGTGTGTGTATATATAATATCAATCATCTCAATTCATCGGTGCTCCCTGATTTGAATTTCACACAAAAATATACAGTTTATTACCAGTAATTCCAAATAGGAATAAAACATAATAATGATTACCCAGGATGCAGCTGGGAGCCTGTGGATTGACATCTGTACTATTTCTCAATGTAGCCAAGCCATATTTAAATAACAAAAAGGATATTTTTTCTGTGTATTTTGTAATAAGAATTGATAATAATTATGCTTTGCATCTGCTATAAATAATCCATTCCATTTAAAGTTTTATTTTCTTTTAGTTAACCAAACTCGATGCCTGGAAATTAACATTAGCATAAAGGGAACCATATTTCAGCATTCATCTAGGGCAATGCAAAGTTTTTAATGCTTAGGCTATTTGATTTCCTGGATGTACTGGGAGAAATTGGATAATCTTTAGCAGGCCTGGTACAGGAAGCAGATATCTTAGCTTTTAAACCTTTACCTCTTGGTTACCAATGTGCTTGAAGAACAAAAGAGGGGTTTTGTTTCAACCAAACTGTGGGGTGCCAGCTTGCATGAAACAAAGTCTCAGGAGGGGTTCTTAGAAAGCATTGCCAAGTATAGTCTAAGTACACTGGTCACAAAGAAACTCTCAAGACTCTTGAAAGCACACAAAATTTCTGTATCTGACATCTTCAGAGCCAGGAGGACAAAGTTCATCCTTAGATCTTTCACATAAGTTATTCTTTGTCACTAGAAGAATGAAAGTCATTTTAGTCTAAACAGGTAAAGAGACAGTTTAGAACATGGTAGAGGAGTCACTGTTCAAGCCAGATTACAGGGCGCTTGTATTCTAACCGTGCTAGGATTGTGATATTAAACCTCAGACTCACTGACTGTACCAGAAGACACTGGCTTTCCCAAACCAGATTTATCTTCACGTCTGTATTTTAGTCTTATTTATTTTATGTATATGAGTAACTTCCAGGTGTGTGTGTGTACATCATATACCAGCTTGGTAAAGAAGCCAGAGAAGGTGTCAAATGCCTTGGAACTGGAGATGCAGGCTGTTGTGAGTTTCCACCTGAACCAGGGTCCTCTGCAAGAGCAGCCAGCTCTCTTATCTGCTGAGCCAGCTCTCTGCCCAGACTCTTTGGGTGATTTTCTTCCACACTAAAATTTGAGAACTTAAACAAAAGACCTTTCTCTCCTAGCTCTCCATTTCACTAGAACAAAACTTCAGGCAAGGCTGACTTCAGAATCACTCTCAGATATTTTCCTAGAGCAAGATCTAACCTAGAGTTTTTGCTTGATAATATTGTAGAGACAATTTTAGTGTATACTTAGATTCACAGCTAAAAGGGAATAGCCAAGAATGGAAAACTACAAAACTGAGTCTCACAAAGGAAATGGATGGCTGAGCATGGTAGCACATGACTGTTATTACAGAACTCTAGAATCTGAGACAGGAATATTACAAACTCAGGTCCAGTATAGGTTACATACAATATTTGAAAATAGTCTGGGCTAAATATTGAGGTTATAATTCAAGGCAACCACAATAAAAAGTGAAATGGAATGAAGTAAAAGCAGAAGAGAAAAGAGACAGATTTGTGAAGGCCTAAGACTAAAGATGTAAAAATGAAGGCCTCCTAGATCACTTAGACCTTCTGGATGTTAAGTGTGAGACCTCCTAGAGAGCTCCACTGAGCAGATGAGCAGGATCTTTGGGCAGACCTCAACAGTAAACAGACCTAGAGAAATCTTTTATTCTTACTTAATGCATATAGCATACCTGCTGTGATGAGTTCTTAGTAAGCACTCTCTCTCTCTCTCTCTCTCTCAAAGTGAGAGGATATAAGATCAATGTTTTTGTTTCTGGCTTGCCTCGGAAGAGAAAAGTTATCCCAGTGTCTCACTGTCCTGGTGACTTGAATAGAAAGGATTTGTATTGTCACCATAGTTCTCTTGGGGAATTATGAAGCAGTACATTATAATTTTCTTGGAATTCCTGATAATCACAGTTAAGAACAATGGTTTTATTGGTTTAGACCATTGATAGGAACCCCAGGTATAGGCATTTAATGTGATCCTGAGATGATAAAGCATGATATCCTGACCTATTTTCTTCTGGTTGGAGAATCACAAGACTCACTTCTATCACAGTAGAAGCGCTCACTAGATTTGCAAATATGGCTGTCCAGAACGTAGAGTCCCTTTCTGTTAAAATTCATCAAGTCTTTACATGACTGTGTAGATTTTTAATGAGTAACCAAAACCAGGATTAAATCATGGCCTCTTCCTCCATTTGTATCTTCTTTTGGACCATAAACTCTGGGTCAGATTCCTGTTCCTCTCTCTCTCTCTCTCTCTCTCTCTCTCTCCATACGTGTGTGTGTGTGTGTGTGTGTGTGTGTGTGTGTGTGTGTGTATATATATACATATATATATATATGAATCTATAAACAAAAAATACAATGTTGACCAGCCTTACATTTATCTTAACTTTCTTCAGAACTGGACACAAGAAGATAAGAGTACTGAAGAATTTGTAAGTTCCAGTAATAGCAAGGCTTGTGGCAGATCACCCTAGGATGGAACTGTTCCCTACAAGGGAGATATTATTCCATGATGAGAACTTAGTGGAGCCAATCATCTCAGCATGGGACCTGAACTGTGTCTGGAACCAGCAGGATCTTATGAGAGACACCCATCTGAGGTAATGAACAACAGGGCCAAAGTCTGACAACGTTTATTTGTGCAGACTCCTTCTGGCCCATTGATGTCAAGGAGGCATCTTCCTGTCATCCTTCCTAGTGTGACTACAGTAAACATAAAGTCCTGTTTTGTCTCTTCACCACTCACACCCCTGTACTCTCTAGAAAGGTAGCAGAGCCTGGCTTGGTGGAGCCCCCTGAGTCAGCCCATGGCCTGAGACTCTAATGACAACACCATAAAAGTTCTGCTGGACTTGTTTCTAAGTCAACAACATCTTTGCAATGAAAGAGATAAGATTCACCCTCTCTCAATGCTTCAATAAAGACTTATGAACTCTTGAAGTTTGGGAGGGAAGGACACAACAAGGAAACACTCTCAGAACCAGAAAGATATTTGAGTAAAAGGTCAGGCTAAGATGTGGAGACACTAACCCTTTTCTCCCTTTCTTCATAAATACTGAAAATGTCTAGAAAACATTGCTCTCAGCCAGGTTCCCCAAATTCCCTTTTCTAGCTGATCCTTTTTTTATTTCAAATTATAGTTTTTCTACAGAAAAGGAAAAGTCTTTTTTTTTCTTTTTTATGAGAACATGAAAAGTCAGTTAGTTTATCAACCAACTTTTTAGGGTTTCTCCTAAAAGCATTTCAGAAGTAAAATAGAGTATTGGGGATAATTTCAACTTTCTAGAATAACCAAAAAAATGCATAGAAGCAGAAGAGTTTAGATGACTCAACTATACTCTTATTTATACTCTTATTTTCCCACACTAAGCATCTGCTAAATCCATTATTGGAACAAAGACAACTTTTGTCTGAAAAATAGCATCCTAAGAAATCCAATAAAAATAAAACATCACTCCACAGTAGGTATCACATAATTATATGCAGCTAGGGCTCTCTCTGTCCCTCTCTCTTCCTCTCCCTCCCCCTTTCTCTCAATCTGTAAATTAATCCTGCCCATTTCTTCATATCTCTGATATCCGGTCCCAGAAATGCATAGATCTTATTACCTAGGCTGCCAGCATCAAGGTGGGCAAGGGGATTATAATGGATGAAGCTAGCTTCGGGTTTTTTTTTCCTGGAGCAGAGCAGAACAAAATGAGTCCCAGGTGTTGGCTGAGTCAGGGAAGCAAGGCTGAAACCCAGGTATCAAGTTGACCAGAATAAGTACATGGGAAATGTAGATTCTAATGCATGGTCATCAGATGATAACACACTCAAAGAGCAGCATCAAAGAGACAGGAATTCCTCAGTGAGGCTGGAAACAGGCTTTTTGCTTATCAGGATATCTCTGAACAATTCTAAATATGCAGCTGAAATGGCAGTGAAGGAATAAAGGAGGGAGAAACAAACAAAGAAAAAGATCCCACTGGAGGATCGGCATTTCATAGAATTCAACCTGACACAAACGTAAACACGAAACAAGTCATTTCCTAAAGGATGGCTGAGAACCTCCTGCGTCACTGCAGTCTTCATAAAGGGGTCTGTTAAAAGGCTGATTTCTGAACGCCTTCTGCACTTTCTTATTAGGAATCACAAAATAAATACCTCTGTTGAGTCCTATGTATTACATTCCAGAATTCATATTTAAACTTACAAATTGAGCACACAACTTCCTCCATTCTTATACCAATTTCATATTCCCTAGGATGAGAAGAAGCGTCATTGCAGGCTCCTGGTCTGTGTGCTAGATCATCTGATAGCTGCCCCATCAAATGAGGAACACACTTTCCAGCATTACCCTACCACAGTGCACTTTTTTGCTTCAAAATATTGCCATCTGTTGCAAACTCAGTGAATCTTTTCCCGATAAAAAGACCAGGATTAGGATGCTGTGATTTCTTAAGAGGAAAGGAAAATTCCAGATACCAACATGTTCATAAGAGCTGTATAGATTCCAGGTATTGCACCTGGGGATTGTGTAGCTCCTCAATCCTCATGGAGGGTAAGAAAGTGATGCCATCACGCTCAAGAATTTAAGACTGTGGTACCCATTCTTCCTAGGACATCAAATAGGCTGCCTGATGAAACACCTGGTCTTGAGGGGGGAAAAAGACATAAATGACAACAATCTTAGCTTCAAGAAATTTGAACAAAAGCAAAGAACACCAGTCATCACAAACTATATCATTTTAGACGTGAGTTGTATCTGGGTCACATCTGGAAGGCAGGTAAATGGTTACAGTAGGCATGCCGACGAGCATGCTTGAGTAAACCAGCATGGCTGCCATGCTGTATTCTTTGCCTTGTGCTATGTGATCCTTGAGGAAGGAAGAAAGGACATACCCTGTGTGTAATCCATGGGAACATATGGCCTTGTTGAATGGAATAACAACATCATCTGGGGCAAGAAACAGACAATTTGGCTACGCTCATTTTCTGGGTCTGTTCTTGAAGTCTGATCTATATTTCATTTTCTCCTTCTCTCTTCTGGAATTGTCACCCAAATATTCCAGGAAGAGCATACACAGGCTATGACTCTTCCACAGACTTTCAGTGATTGTAGAAACTCACTGTGGCTCGAAACCTCTGAGACTAGCACATCTCTGTGAATGTATATAACTTATGAAATGTATGGGGGTAATCTAAGGAAATTCAAACATGAATAAAATATCATAATGATGATTTTCCCTATGAGCAAAAAAGTTTTTTTTACAAGAGAATCATTATAGAAATGATTGGTCATCTGTCATATCACCATTGCAAATATGATTTAATGTTGTTAGTATCTATTAAGTAGAAAGCAAGAGATGTTTTAAAGGCTCTGTGCTTATGTTTCCTGTAGTCAATTTACAGAGTTTGTGCCAAATAAACATTCTGTTTGGTTGCTCAGTTGAACGGAACAGGAGTAAACCAATATTAGAAGAGACAGATACATCTGCTTAAAGGATGCAGTGTTTCTTTTATTTGGCCTGACTTCTACCTTTCACGGTATTTTATTTTTTTTAAACTGTCTCAAATGAGTATTTTAAACAGCAAGAAATAGAGTAGTCTAACAATGGCTGGCATATCTTTGAAGGCACAAAGTGAGAGCAAATCCAAATAGGAAGTGAATTCTTGTCCTGCTGAGTCTTTGTTAGCTGGTTAACAGAATAATGTTTCTGCCACCAAACAATCTACACACATAACAAGGCCCTAATCATACATATGCCAGATCTCAGAAGTTGGAGTGGGATGGGGGTGTGGGGGAGATAAAAAGTAGGTTGTTTAGAAAAGAACTCTCCACTTTGCAAGAATGTGTAGGGGTGGAAAAGAATAGCCATAACCAGGGGTGCTGTAGTGGGGAAAGGGACTGTATCAACACCTCTCTCTTCCTCTGGCCTTGACCCCATACCTTCACACTCCAGGGATCACAGAGCAACTAGCATCTGAAAATAAAGCATAGAATGCTTTTAGCTACAGGCCCCAGTTACAGCCAGAAAGAGGCACTTTCAACAAATGCAAAAATGTTGCTGCTCATTTGGAGGCAAAAACTGACCTGAACTGATGTGAGGCTATTTATAGTCTCTGTGTGAATATTCATGGGCTTGGCTGCAGAATTAGAGACTCTTTTGATTATGGAGTGCTGACCTGGACTCAGCTGGGGAGCTTATATAATGCTGGGCATGTTTTATGGGTCATTTTTCTTTTGTAAAATGAGAAACATTCTTAATTTTCAAACATTTTTGACCCAAATAGCTTGTGATCAGAGTTTTGGGACCTCTGGTATATGCAAACTGCTTGGAGGGAACCTAGAAGTGTGCAAAGGAGACATTGTCCTGAGTGTATTCAGGGTTTAATTTAGAAGCGTAGATAGACAATACCTGGTAGACTTTTAGATAATTTGGGGGAGTAGTTTGCAAAACAGTCTGGAATGTACACATGCCTCATAGACTCTTCTCCCTTGATGACAGGCTCTCCCATTATGAGCATCTTCTTACATCAATGTGGTAGATTTACTGGTTTTGATGAACAATATTGATATATTGTTATTGACTAAAGGCTAGCTCTTACACTCGGGTTCATTCTTTGTTTTGTATATTGTGTGCCTTTAGCAAATACATTATGGCACATGTTCCCTTATAAAATATTATACAGAATATGGCTATGACAATTTTCTGGGGTCTAGTGTAGCTATTTTTAAAATTATATATAGATGCATCACTATGAATGAATGAGAACAAATATAAGAAACACACGTGTATAATTGATTGATTTGTGCTAATGGAGTTTTTAGTTAGATATCAGGTTTCTGATTGAATCACTGTCGCTTGAGACTATCTTAACTACAAAAGTCATCTCCAGTTTTTTACTCTAGTACGAGTGCAATACACTACCTACTTGGTGATGAATCAGCCCTTCTACTTTCACAAACTATGATGTTTGAGGGGACTAAAATTATGTGCCTAGGCACATAATAATAATAGTCCATAATTAATAGTCCATTTCCTTGGTTATATTGGTTTTAAACAAAGTACCCCAATTTTGGCTAATGAGACCCCACTATAGGATTTATGAAGCTACTGATGTAAGATCCCTTTTCAATCTGAGATAGATCAGTGAAAGAGTTTGTCCCTCAAGCAGTACTTTTTTCCTGCTGCGTCAGACATGTGAGCTACTCAGTGACATTAAGCCAGCTTGAGTTGCTGTTCTTAGCTGTAGCTACATCATTCCTAATGGACACCATATTTATGGAAAAGTATCATCATTCAAGTCACACACACACACACACACACACACACACACACAGAGAGAGAGAGAGAGAGAGAGAGAGAGAGAGAGAGAGAGAGAGAGAGAGAAGCACAGAAGAGTCATCTTAACCCTGTCTCTCTTACGCTTAGCATGTCTATTAGACTGCTCTCTTGAACAGAGCTCCTTCTGATATTTCTGGAAACCCACATCAAAACCTAGGAAGATTTATACTACCCATGTCTTTTCTCACTATTAGACACTGGTTTCTACTGAGAAAAAAAAAGATATATTCTAATCCATTCTGAAGACTGTTCGCTTCAAACTAAAATTCATCTATGGTAGCCCTCTGAAAAGATAGATCATTACCTCACACAGTGGTGATGCTTTTAATATGTTTTGTTCATTCATTGTTCACCAAAGGTTTGTCTTGGAAAAGCAGGTAAAAATGAAGAGTATGACACATATGAATGAAAATGTCATCATCAAGCCTACTCCTTTCTGTGCTGACTCAAAAGCTTCTACTCCTTCAAAATGAAGAACATAGAACACTCTTCATTTACTCTAAAGTTCAGTCTTAGGAATGAGGTGCAGGTGTATGAGTTAGAACTCTGTTCCTTGCGGTATCTGATGCAGGTGATCCATAGCTAACACACCACTTCTTTTGATTTTTTCTTTCCTTTTCTTCTTCTTTGCCAGGTTGGCTACAGTCTTGTGGAATCAAGCAACTCTCCTGCTTTAGACTTTGAAGTATTTGAGACTACAGGCACATGGCACTACAGGCACATGGCACTACATTTGCTCATAAGCTCCCACTTGAAGAGGGCAGAGCAGAAGATATGTCAACCAGAGTATGCAGTTTAAATACCACCTGGCCACAAGAAACTTGATACTCAGAGAAAAAAATGTATCTGTGTGGCTCCTAAACCAAATGCTGTAATGCTTTCTTTTTATGCTCAGAATGAGAAGAGAGCATCTTCTATCCCAACTCTCACAGGAATACATATAATATTATATATATTATATAATATGAATATTATATGTATTTATAATATGAAATAAAATGCAAATTATTCTAATATACCTGCTCTGACTTCTGATGTTCCTGTTATCTTGTATTAAGAACACTAAGGCCCCAGAGTTGTCTAAACTTCTGTGGACTCTGAGGAAACACGCAGTCCTTTGCCTGTTTGACTCTTCAAACCACTGAGAGTCAAGGCATCCTCCTTCTCAACTAAACATTGTGATGACCACAGTGCTGAGATTGCATCTTCTACTGTTAGTCACCAATGAACCTTCTTGGAGACTATCTGTTTTAAGCCCTTCTGGGATGACCTGCTATTGTTTTTATCTCCTTAGGGACACGCCCTACCTTGTCTCTCTGCACATTAAATTGCCTACATACAGATGGCAAGAAGGCAGTACCTTCATGCTACATGCACTGTCTCTCCTCACATAATATTCATAAACCGCTGCACCTGTCTGTTGGCAGTTAAAGGACCCAATTTCTGTGTACAAGATTCAGATTTTTAACTTGGCACATAGGTAACTCATCAATACAGATACAAGGATGTATGATAGCGAGTGGGGAAGGAAGGGTCTGGTCAAGCAAAATCCTGACAACATATTCTAACCAGAAAGATCTACGGAACTCAACTTTAGTGTACTTCCCTTACTGATATAGAGCTCATTATTTTGCATATTGTTTCTTAGGAAACTGGACTATCATAATATCCATGGTGAATTGGAATGGAGAAAATACTTTTGAGATAATATTTAAAGTAGGCAATGTCTCTGAGTCTGGGTCTCCCAGGTGGGACATCAGCATTTTAATTAGAACTTGTTTAGCAAAACCAATCCAGGCTTATATTCTGCACTAGCCTCTCACAGAAGTCAGAAAGCCTTCTAAAGAAAGGGCAAGCACAATTCCTAAACCATTCAAGAATGGAAGAGGTGTGCTCAGTGTTCTGAGCAAACCATAAATCAGCCTTGACTTTCCCTATCCCCAGTGACATACTTCCTCCAGCAAGGATGAGCCACCTAAACCTTCTCTTGGTACCAAGTCTTCAAATACTAGAACCAGAGGGTACATTTCTCATTCAACCCACCATACTCCTCAAAGTGCCGCAAATTATTACGATCAGTATATTTAGAGACATAGCCTTAGCTAAGCAGTTGGGGTTGGAGGATGTCACAAGGAAGGAACCATGTGATGACAATAGTGGTTTTACAACAAAAGGACAAAGGCCTACGATAATCTGACAACATATGTCTTTTGCCATGGTATGAAGAAGCATTAGGGTCCTTAATGGATTCTGGGACTGTGCTCTTAGACTTTCCAGCCTCCAAAACTATGGGTGAAGTAAATATCATTGCATTATAAGTTGTGCAGCTGTGGTAATCAGTTCTAATAAAACCTTTGTAGTTAGCAGCACTACAATATGAAAAGCAGTCATCTTCTCTGCAGAACAAGCACTCAGATATCAGCTTGAAAGCACAGAATGGCACTCACCAGGTACTGAATCTTTCAGTGTTCTGCTCTTTAACTTCCTCACATCCAATTGGGTAGCCCCCCCCCCCCCGTACCCAGACAAAAACAAAAGTAAAGAAAAACCAAACAAATTCCTTTCTGTTTTTTAGAAATTATAGTCTCCTATATACATGATACAGTGGTGAAAATGACACAGAATAAAAATAATATCATTAAATGTTAACTCAGATTTTTTTTTTAAAATCCTAGCTTCTTTTTGAGGCAATAAACCAAATCATTTCAGATTGCTTTAGGTTATTTCCCTGTCACTGTGATAAAACACTGATCGAAAGCAACTTGGTTATGAATGGATTTGTTTAGTTTATAATTCCATGTCATAGTACACCAGTGAAGAGAGCCAGGACAGGAACTTGGGCATGAGCAGAGGGGGGAGCCGTGGAGGAAAGCCACTCAGTGGCTTGCTCTCCATAGCATGCTTAGCTTGCTTTCCTAGACAACCCAGGAACATTTGCCCAGGGGTGATACTACCCATATTGGCTGGAACTTCCAAAATTAGTCATTAATTAACAAAATGCCCTGCAGACATGCCCATGGGTCAATCTGATGAAGATAATTCCCCAATTGCATTTCCTTTCTCCCAGATGACTCTAGTTTGAGTCCAGTTAACAAAACCTAGCTATCATGCAGGCATTAAGTGATATGTCCTAAACCTACATGGATTATGTGTGAAGGAGTTCTAACCAGAATCCTTCTTCTCTGAATCAATTACAACATTTTTCATAGTACCTATGTTTTCTCCAGTTTCTTGTATGGATGTCAGTGTAATCATCCTCATTAATAGGAAATAGAGTGGGGAACGAAGCTGCAGTTACCCCCTAAGGGCGGGGGTAACCTATCAGAGCCATAAGTAAGAGTCTTCTTACTTTAGTTCAGGAAGAAATAAGTGAAAGGCAATTTCCTTTAAATACAGAGTAGAATGGATACAAGTGATTCATGGCAGGACACACTTATTACTAATTCTTTCCAATTACAAGGTTGCTCTCTTTAGGAATTAGCAGTGTAAGGATGTGTAGAAGGGGTATTTTGTCCTAAAGCAGTTTCAATTGACAACGTTATAAAAGAGGGCATTCATAATCTTCAAAATGTTGAGTTTTAGGCTTGCAACTAATTATTGGACATTATGCTTTTTTCTATGTCATTCTGTCATAAGGCAAAGTGGCATGCACACTGATGTGAGCAAACACAAAGCAGAATTACTTTTTGTGAAGGAATAAATGGCAACATAAAATGCCTTTGACTTAAATTCACAGGCTTATGAAGAGATGGAGAGAAATTTTTTTTTTTTTTTTTGGTTTTCTTAAGTGGTAAAAAGCATGTCCATTAAGCTGTTGGGTCCTTTGAAAAATTCATTCACCATTCACCATTCACCTGTCCTCTTCATTTTCCCATTAAACAGTGTCCAAATCCTTTCTTGTAAACCTTTAGCTCCAGTACAGGAGGTAATATTCTCTCTCTCTCTCTCTCTCTCTCTCTCTCTCTCTCTCTCTCTCTCTCTCTCTCTGTGTGTGTGTGTGTGTGTGCTTGTGGTGTGATATCTGCATGTGAGTGTACATGTATAGATGACTATAATGTTATGAAGGCCGGAAGAGGGCATGATATCTCCTTTAGCTAGTGGTACAGGTTGTTATGACCCAAACTCAGATCATCTGCAAAAATAGTGCTTGTTCCTAACCTCTGAGCCACCTCTCCAGCCATTTTCTCTGCCATTGGGAAAAAAAACATCTCTTTGGCCAAATAATTCTGTGGTAGTTTGAATAAAAATATCCCCATAGACTCATAGGGAATAGCACTATTGGGAGGTGTGGCCTTATCAGATTAGGTGTGGCCTTGTTGGAGGAAGTGTGTCACTGGGAATGGTCTTTAAGGTCTCAGAAGCTCAAGCAAGGCCTAGTGTAATTCAGTCTCTTCCTGCTGCCTGCTTATCCTGATGCAGAACACTCAGCTACCTCACCAGCATCATATCTTCTTGCAGGCCATCATACTTCCTGCCATGACAATAATGGACAAAACCTCTGAACTGTAATCAGCCCTATTAAATATTTTCCTTTGTAAGAGTTGTTGTGGCCATGATGTTTCTTCACCGCAATAGAAACCCTTACTAAGATGAACACCAACTGTGGAAAACATCACTCATGTGGGGATAATGGATTATCATCTTAACTCACTTGGCAAGGTTTTACCGAGTATCCACTATGCACCACTAGACAGCTTTCAACACAGAGAAGTCAATAAACATTCTATCCCCAAGAGCTCAGCCAATAGATAACGAAGGTGGACTTGGAATAACTTAGAGAGTGTGCTGAGCAATAATAAGTTCGGTTCAGGAAATATGTGCAGATATAGAAAAAAAGTACATGCAAAACACTGAAATTTTACATTTTGTCTGAGTCTATTTGGGCTTCTATAATGACATACCATAAACTGTGTGGCTTGTAAACAATGGAAGGTAATTTCTTACAATTTCAGAGAATGTGGTGTGTGTGAGCAAAGGATGAGCATATGTCAAGTACAACAAGGACCAGCTTTCTGACTTTTTAGAAATCTTTTAGATATTCTCAGGTGGTGAATAGAACAGATATCTGGATTCTCTTCTATAATAAATGCTAATACAAAAGGTCCTGCTTCTCTTTGCTATCCTTGTGGTGACTGAGATTTCAACATGAACTTTCAGAGGACATAAGAAATCACAGTATAGTTTGCCATGACTGTTTCTTCAAGTAAGTGTTCCTTCATTCCATTCCAACATTCTTCAACATCTTAGTATGTTCCAAGGCAACTCAAAAAGTCTGAAGTCTGGAATATCTTCTAAATATCCTATAAATGGAATATGAATGAGACTTAAGGTCTGATTAATTGAGGAAATGTTTTTAGATGTTATTCTGTTAAACTGAACTAGAGTTTCGCTTCAAGAATGAAGTGGTGGGACAAGAATAGACTGACATTCTCCTTGGAAGGGAAAAAACTGAGAGAAGAAAGAGGTGATGAGTTCTTATCAAGAAGAAAAGTCTAAGGATTAAGAATAATCATCTTGAGGACTAGAGATGGCCCAATACTTAAGAACACATAGTGCTTTTTCAAGAAGCCTGATCTCAGTTACCAGCACTCAGACCAGGTAACTCACAACTATATGTAACATCAGCTCTGTAGCCTCCATGAGCATCTGTATTTGCACAAACATACCGATACCCAGACACACTTACACACACCTAATTAATACAAGGAAACATTTTGAAAAGAAAATAAATAGTCATCTTTTATGGAATGCTCAATCATAAATAGGATATCTGTATTGCATTCCATTTTAACACAGCTTAGAGAACATCACAGAAATAGGGCAGAATGATTGTCAGAGAGAGAGGTAAGGGAACGCTGGGACAAAACACTGTCAAATAGACATGACAGGACCACTACTTTCATGAACTCTGTAGCTTTGGTTAAGAGAACAAGATAAAGACAGCCAACATCCTAACCAAGGCAGGGGCAGAGGTCTCAAGATCCTCTAACTCTAGCTGTGGAGTTACTAACATGTGATGGGTTCGCTGCAAGATATAGTCAGTTTTCTATAAGGGTATGCCTCCTGTATGGTATGGTGGCCAAGTATCAGTGGATGGCTCTACACTCACATAGGCAGCACAGATTGGTTATTTATTAAAAACAAAACAAAACAAAAAGACATGACATTGTAGGTTATGGTGGGAGGTGGATGTTAAGGAGAGGAGTGTAGATGAATATGATTGAAATATATTGTATGTATGTATGAATGTTGGACCAAATGGCGCGATGTGGAGTGAAGTCCTGTGCATCTGCCTCAGGCTCTCTGTGCCCCTCAGAGAGGCAGGACGCACAGGAAGTTGACCATGCTCACCCCCACAGACCACCAGGTGATTGCGGGCTATGTGAAGCTGCAGGAACACCGTCCTTGGGGTAGGGGAAAGTGGCTATGGCTCCCCAGGGACTTGTGACATCGTAGATACTGCTGGATGCTGTGGAAGAGCTGGGAACGAAGTGGGGAGGGGGGGGCTGTGTGGAGCTGAGAAAAGAAAGAGTGCAGCTGGGGTCCCCACCGGGACAGGGTTGGTGACTTGTGCACCGGCTAGCTGGATTGGCTTGAGTGGATGGCTGCTGTGGCTGAGAACACTGAGATGGCTTTGGCTTTGGTGGGAGGCTAGATGGGACAGCTCCTTAGGCAAAGGCTAGTTCCATTGTTTTCCACAGCAGATGAAAAGAGACAGTCCAAGTTTTCAGAGCCTTTATTGTCGTTGTGGAGAGTGGTGTGGGTGAGACCATACCCCATCCACCTCAGGGAAGGGCAAGGTTGAAATAGTAACTGGGAAGAGGCGTGGCTAAGCCTCTAGGTGCCTCATTAACATGGGGATGTCTTGAGGCTATGGGGCCACACCTCTACCTGTGGCAGTGCTTGGGGGGCGACTATGCCTCTACCTGAGGAGGGGTTTGAGGGGTGATTCCTTTTTACATGACCAAATGTCACAGATCTATGAAGAGATACAGGCATGTGTCAGGAGCTGTTTCTAGAAGCCTGGCAAACACCTGCTGTTGTTCCCTATAAGGTTTTTACCCACTATTGGGCCCACGGGGTTTGAACCTTAGCTCTACCAGAAAATAGACTGTCTTCACGGCCCCACATATGAATCCTCAAAGAATAAAAAATATTTCATTTAAAAGAAAACATAATAATCACATAATTATGTGTTTATTTACAATAAGAATTTTTTTATGAACGGGAGATAATGTTTATATAATGTAAAGTGCAAAAACAAAGAATAAGATTATACAGATCAAATATTCACATACCATGTGTCTCTACAGTTGCTTCAAACCTGTAGCTCATCAGTTGGTTAGACTGACTGATTACAAAGCCATAGGATTCTCCTTTTTCTATCTCCCTAGCACTGACATTACTAAAGTATGCTGTTGCTACCTTGGTCATATTTTTTACATATAGTTTCTGGTGATTGAACTCAGGTTCTCATGCTTGAACAGTAAGCACTTTATGAACTGAACCATTTTCCCATCCCATTCTTTTGATTTCTTGAGGCTGGGTCTCACATACTTAAGGTTAGTCTCAAATTCACTAATAGCTAAGGATGACTTAAACTCTCCTAACCCACTTGCCTTTAATTCCTAGTTGCTGGGATACAGATATACACCACCTTGCCTAAGATTATTCTTTGCAAAATTAGAATGGTATTTTAAAAAAATATTATCCTAAGCATTCTGAAATATATTTTATACAGCATGAATTTCCTTTGAAATTGATGTCCTTGTTTAGTTTACAGAAACTCAGGTGTGAACTTCAGCCAAATTACTTTAAATCTTTCTCTCCTTGTCTGAAAGAATGCATCTCAACATTTAGACTTAGGATGTTTAGACAATTGAAAAAGGCCACCTTTAGGCAAGGCTTCCAAGAACATGGGTAACATATGCCTGGCTGTAACAGAGAATAAAAGGAGAGAGAACCTCTTTGATTGGTTTCTCTCTTTTGATGCCATTGCATTTTAATCTCATTAATAGCAAGAAAACAAAACAAAACAAAGCAAAAGGTGGTGTTTTGCATAGATTGAACCTATCTTCTCTTTCCGAAGGCAGCACATCATCTCCTATAATAAAATACCCTTCAAGAGGGGCAGCTGTCCATTGTGATATTTACTTTGCCACAGGATGAGATCATAGATGCTTCTCAATGTAACATGTGCTTAACAATACATCATAGTTCCAATTCTGACTTTTGATTTGTTTCCAAGACAGTACTATGTACCTCTATATGATATTTTCTAGGTGCTGGGCAGTGTGAATTCAATATCATTACAACCTGTACATTACCAAATTTATAGCAATATTAAAGAAACAATTTCCTTTGATAGTTACATATTTTTAATTGAAATCAATACCGCTACATGAAAATTCTGCAGAAACTAATATTTTTAAAAATCTCATGTAATTTCGCTTTCTTAACAGCTACTTTCCCCAGTGCTTTCATTTGTTTGCAATTCAGTTACAATAAAAATTGAAATAACAATGTACAGGCAGTTTTATGACAAGCTTTGTACTGATGATAAGCAGTTTCTGCATTTCTACAATTTCTAGAAACTGCATTTTAATGACTGTATAATTGAGTAAATGTTGAATGTTGATTCTTTTATCAGTAATAGAGAGATGAACTATGCAGTCTTCAAATGAACTATACTATAAATAACTCTATTAAAAATTCTTAATACAATGAAAGAAGAGTTGAAAATGAATGACTGAGTATTATTTGTGAGCATGAACAAAATCTTTGTGTCAAAGTCAAGTGAGAAATAGGCTCTTCTTGTCACTAGTGAGTGAAAAGAACTGGGTGTTATTTCTTGTTCTTGTTGGTCTGTGGATCCTTAATACATATTAAGCTGGGATCTAGGATCTCTCAAAATGTCCTTTCAAGTTCTCTGATTCTATTATGATTCTTGCTTGGTGCCAGACTGACAAGCTTTTTAGCAGGGACATTTTCATGGATAATGAGTATTTCTCTTTCTGACATCCTTGCATTAGTATTCAATCATAATCATAAATATAGTTTCATGCATGTTAAATTTTCTAATAAGTCTGTCTCCAAAATATTCATTCAATTTCAGGTGTTTGCTTTCCATTTTAAAAATTAGCTTGCAACATTAAGAAAAATTCCAACTTTATTGTTCTTTAAGAATACAGAAGTCCATACAATTGTCTGGGTTTTTACATGAGCAGAAGCTGCACTGATCACTTTTAATGAGCTGTGATTCTCCAGAGCTCTGAGTGGAGCCTCCATCATGATGAATTTATTACCTATGTTACAAATTTGTTTTTGTTTTCTATGCTTGACCCTTATAGGCATCTGGGTCTGTAACCCTCATCCTCTGAGTGACACTTCTTTAGCTGAAGAAATCATCAAAAATTGATAATGATTCTGAAGGTCAATATTTTAACTGATCCATTCTTTGGGCTGATTGATTCTCATCTAAATCCAGTTTCCAATTCCTCCATTTTTATACCCTGCCATGTTACTGATTTCAAAACAAAAGAAAACAAAAGAAAGCAAGTATATCTATTGATTAAAGCTGACTTCTGTGCCTTGAAGCTTGAGGCTAAGTACACTTTTTTTTTTTTTTTTTTTTTTTTGCTTTACATTTAAAAAAAAGGGGTGGGAGGAGAGACTGGTCATCTTAGAGAGGGAACAAATCCAAGCAGAGTGTCTGGATAGCTTCAGCCATGCGTATGTACTACAGGAGAAATATTCTGCATATTTACATGGTCATCCATAAAGCATTTTCCTTTGTAACGAATTTGATGAAATTATACATAAATGGTAGAAATATCCTCAATTAGATAAAAGAAATGAAGCATTTAATTAATTTGGAACAAGCCCATGGGTGGCCAGAAAAATAAAATCATATCTAAAATTAGTTGAAGACAGACCACAAGTTTGGATGCTTTCCTATATTAAAAAGTGAATGCAATTGACACCCTTTACCATTTGTCTTTTATCCAGCCAGAAACACACACACTAATTTACTCAGTCAAACAAGGAAAATGAAAGAGCGGGTTATAACTACATGGAGCTTTTAAGTCAAATAGATTATACAAGTTTTGGAATCTAAAAAGTCTGGATACAGCTGTCATTGGTAAACTACAATAAAATCATGATTAAAATTGCCACAACAATATACAATTAACATAT
The DNA here is from genome assembly GCA_028551405.1 of Uromys caudimaculatus. Lineage (NCBI taxonomy): Eukaryota > Metazoa > Chordata > Mammalia > Rodentia > Muridae > Uromys > Uromys caudimaculatus. The sequence continues at coordinate 38,403,841 of CM052700.1, forward strand.
TCTTGATGGGTTTTTCTTTCTCTTTTCCAATTACTCTTTGGATCTAGCGTAGATAAACAAGCTGTAAATTGTCTTGCCCATATCTCCCACAGGAGAGTTACCTCTAAATGATGTATTACTTGAAGTTTTCTGATGTCCTTACAGTTATCAAGGCTACAAATCAAAACCCATGCTCACAAGTAGCACAACTGAACACAAAAAATTCATGCAAAATGGATGGCTGTGATGTACTAAACTTCAGGTATTTTGACCAGTGTGTTTTATCTTTACTAACTGTGTTTCTAATTATAATATGAGTCAAATATTATAGCTTCCTCAAGTCATTCTGTTTTTTAAATTTAGTGACTTGTCTAGAGAAAAATTTAGAATGTTTAAAATGTAACAGTTAAGTAACAATACGTTAGAGATGGTGGGCATCAGCCCTGAGTAATGATTTGGGAGACATGCATTGCACAATTCCAGCAACCCTCAGAAACATGATTTTAAAAGTGAAGTTGTTTGAGCTGGAGAACTGAACGATTAGCATATCTAGCATATGGTGAACAGCATCAATGTGCTGTGGTTCTCAGGACTATGTATCCACAGTTCCCATGCTTCGTAGCATAGCACAACATAGGTGTGCTGAAGAACCCCCTGGTTGGTGGCTAGCACACTTACCAAGCGTCAACATAAACTTGGACCCAAACAGCACTAGGTTTTTGTTTGTTTGTTTGTTTGTTTGTTTTAAACTATTCAAATGTTTTCGAGAGCCACACCACAGTGAGCATAAATCTGGCCCCCTTTAAGACGTTTCCTTTGCTGTCGTTGACTTTCTAAAACTTTCTGGGAACCTGCTGTATACTCCAGGTGGCCTCCAACTTAAAGTAATCTTCTTTGCTCAGACTCCTGAGAGCTGGTGTCACAAGCATGAGCCACCACACCTGGCTCCTGTTTAACTATAACTATGACAGAATTCTTTATTGTGAAGAACGGTTTTCTTTACCGATAAAATCTATTTCTGTCGGTTGTAAATGTGATATGAGTGTTTTCTGGGTTGTCAGCAAACATTAAGGTATCTTGTAAAGCTTAAACTCAGCTTCTGTGGCCAAAAGAAGATTCAGTCATGGGGATTAGTCTGGGAGTATCTCAAGATGTGCTTTTATCTTAAAGATGCAGATAGCAAAATATATAAACACATTTCTGAGATAGAGTTCCATGCAAGATCTATTAATATATTACTGGATTTGCTCCTGAACGTTTTTTAGGACATTGTAGACTGAAATGGAATGTATGTGCATGCACATGCACAGACACACAGACACACACAGAGACAAACAGACACACACACACACACACACACACACCATTTTTACTATAGTATAATAGGTAATATTTTTCAGAGAAGAACACTATCAGCTTTCTTTTGGTGTGTGTGTGTGTGTGTGTGTGTGTGTGTGTGTGTGTGTGTGTGTGTGTGTGTGAGTGTTTTCCACATATTAGATTCAGTTTCATTATAGTATAGTACAGTAACATTTTTAGGCAAAGACACTATGGTTTTTATCCTGGTTTGTGTGTGTGTGTGTGTGCGTGTGTGTGTGTGTGTGTGTATGTGTGTGTGTGTGTGTATATACATACATGTTTACAATGTAATAACTTCAGTTTAATTATAAAATCATCTAGTAGTATTCTTGGGCAGGGACACTCTGTCATTTTTCTCCTGGTGTGTATGTGCATTCCCGCTGTCTCAATAGAAGGGAATAGAAGGGAATGGATCATCTTTCTGGGATGCCCATGAAACATGCTTCCTGATTGCAGGGGATTTTGAATATTCATGGTGTGGGACACATTGCTGGATGTTCAGGCCCTTACCGGTAGACTCTTTTATTAAAACATTACAGTCTTGTCACTGAAGGTGAGTGCACATCTCCCAGAGCTTCAGCACAGCAGCTGGAGAGAACCTAATTCTCTATACTCTGAAGTCATCCTTCCACGAACAACCAGTCTCCAATGGGCTCCTCCATCACTACCCTACCCAATAATTACAGCCATTTGTCATCAGCAATAAAGATTCGCTTTTATAAACATTTCTCATAAGAAGCACAGAGGTTTAATATAAATGACTATATTTTATGATATGTGTCATGTAGTTAACAGCAACATTGTATCATGAGTAGCAGATGATATTTTGTCAGTATTATTACTTTTAAGATATGTGATGAAGGTCAGAATTATTAGGTAATTTAAATTCCTGTTACTTTTGTTTTCTTACCAGTGGCTATTATGATATTAAATAAATCATTGGGAAAGAAACACAACATAAAAAATTCTTAGATATGGCATGTTTGATCATCTTCCATGGCTGAAATCACACTGTGAATTTCAATTTTTATTTTATCAGCACTCATAAGAAAGAAGACCAGAATGGACCAATATCATACAGGCTGAGCGAGCTTTTTTTTTAAAAATCATTTCTATATCTCTCAAAATGAGTCCATGGGGAGCAAATTTGAAGTGTAATTAATTAGAATCTCCAAGACTCATTCCTTATCTTGAAATACAGGTGTGATTCTATACATGTAAAAATCTGAGATCATTTACTATGTTTATATTTATGAATATTCCATCATAATAAATTATCAAAAAATTACAGGAATCCAGGAATGGTGGATTGTGTCTAGAATGTGAGCACTTGAGAGAGCTCATAGGAGAATAACACCTTTGAGAGCATCATGTGCTATATTATGAATTGTGTCAATAACAGGAAGAAATTGAGAGACCAAGTTTGAGAGATTTTTTTAAGGTTAAAATAAGAGGTAGGATTTCAATCAAAGCACTTAGACTCTGAGATTTATATAATATTTTATATCTTCTCTGCTTATCTCAAGCATGTAGAAAACTCAAAGAGCTAGCTGTACATGAGCACCTCCTGTCTCTTCTTAGATTATTCAAGAACTCTTTAGCCAAAGCAGATGAAAACACTTAACAAACAGCAGAATAACTCAGTAGCCACAGCTATAGTTTATCTCTATCTATCTATCTATCTATCTATCTATCTATCTATCTATCTATCTATCTATCTATCTACTATCTATTTTATCTTATTTTCAATGAAGTGTTCACCTCTCTCTACTCCATAATATTACCCAGAGTAAGGAAACATGGTCTTATCTGATGACACAGGAGATCTCCTCTTCAGAGTTATTAATCAAATTGTATGACTTCAGAATCAAACAAAGATAATGCTGAAAGTCACCATCACCCCCTTCTCTAGGTGTTATAAGAGGAGCACCTTACTTAGAGTTAATGAATCATCTACATGTAACAGTTCTCTGCAGGCAACCACACCACTATTTTCACAAAACATTATGATAAAGTATTATTTCAATGAATGGAGATCAAACAAAATTCACTGAGTACAGTGGTAAGTCCAAATTAAAGGACAAGTTGTCAAAAAAAGTAATACATTATGAAGCGATGTTCTAGGGTGTTTTTGTTTCTAGTCTAAAAATTAGCCAATTGGCTATTTTAAAGATCAACAGATGTCTTCTATCTATGAGGCGATTTGAGAACTTCAATCATAGAGCAGAAGCATATGAACATTCCTGCTAGAATTTAGATTTACTGCTTGACTAATACATTGCTTCATGAGCTTTGATCCCATTATCATTCAGTCTTAGGATTCAGCTTGAGATAGAGAAGGGAATGGACATTAATATTCTTTAAGAAAGATGGTCTTCTTAAGATTTAAACTTCAACAATCATTAGCCATAGTTCATTTCAATAAACTATTATACGTTAAAGCCTTTTATATCTCTCCTTTCATTTACCTTTAAATGATCTAGTCTTATAAAAACTTGAGTCCATTAATGCATCTTAAATTCAATCTGATGAACCACATCCAAATCTATATTTTAATAACACAGACACATACTAGCATACAATTTAAGGTCTAAGCAAGAGAACAGCTTCTAATATTCTCTGAGATGATATAATGTTCACTTCTAGAATAAAACACTCAGACATTGCTTCACTAGCACGAAACCAAGACCTCTGCTCACAAGTTATTAATAGTGGAGTTCAAATACAGGGCTCTCAATATTCTGGGACAGTCATTCTGTGTACACCAATTTGACAGAAATCTTCACACCAATCACCATTAAAAAACTAATAGTTCAAATATTTTTGCAAGCTATATTGCTTTCCAGTATGGGGCAAAGCAATTCATTATGGGGGAAGCCTATATTGGAGGAAAACATTCACCTCAACGAAGTAAGAGAGCAAATTGTGAAGAGGAGTGGTTAGAGGTCCTAATGTCTCCTTCATGGAAAAATATCCAGTGACCTAAATTCCTTTCAGTAGATTGCTGTCTAAAGTTTGCACAGCTCTTTAATAGTGCCCAAGGTCACAACCACACCTATAACATATGGAAGTTTGGCAATTATTCAAAATCCAAACTGTAACACATCTGAATCTGCTTTTCATATAAGCAGCATTATCTCATATCCAGACCTGTAGACCACCTATGTGTATAAAGTTAGAAGATATGAAACAGGGGTAATAAGTTGACCATCAGATGTCTCTTGTGACTGTTAGATAACAGCACTCTCCTGGCCTACGTCATAAAATAGTCACCAATAAAGGATTTCAGCTTTGTTAAACTGTATTCCATCTAATTCACTTCAATCATACTTTATATCCTTCTTCTTACATGTTTGAAAATGACTCATGCTACACTTTAAAAGTGCATGTTAGTTTTACATTGTGATCATAACTTTTGGCTCTTTTATCCTATCATATCATCATTAACTTGAAAGATGTCTTAAAGAAATAGTTCATTAATGGAGGAACCTGTAGATAAACTTCAACTTGAAAGAAAGAATGCGAGTACTCATTTTTCATCTCTCCTCTTCCCAAGAATTATACTAAGATTCTTCCAGATCCAATCTTCCTTTTACTTGCTTTCTTTTTACTGATGCTCCTATCTTCAAAATATTCATGTTGTGTAACACGGAAATGTTTTAAAATTTGCATCCAACACATACATAAAATATATGATGTGTACTTTTTCAAAGAAATTTTGCATGTTGTATTATTTTGATATATACTGCCAGTACTCTAGACTACAAGTAACTGTGACTCTCTTAATTCTGTTTACTTCTTTCAATATTAAGTCAAGTAACTCCATGGTTTTACTTGTGTTCCTAAAAACATTTAGTTTTGTGAGTGTGACTGTATAATTAATCTTGTAGAATCTTGAGATTCTAAAATATACTGAAGATATTGTTGCACAGTCAATTTATAATTAAGAACTACTACTATGTTACAACTGACAAGTTACAACATCTTTGAGGTTTAAGTTAAAATACAAGACAAAAGATGCCCTCCAACTCAATGTACATCTTGTACTAAATCAAATGAACAAATGTATATGAAAGCGAGAAACAAACTAGAGAATGTTTGATGGCTTTCCATTTTGAGTAAGTTATTATATTCACGGAGGCACAATCACTGCATGCTTTTATATCCTGCCATCCTTGTTTATTCAATTGTGTCAATCTTATCTTTATACACATATATTCATCTTACTTCATCAAGTATAAACGAGAAACCATTTTTGTTTCCAAAGAGCTTCTACTTTAACACCAAAGATAACAATTTAAGAGTGTGATGTCATATAAAAAGTGATATTATGGACCTTACTCAACCTTCCCTGTGCTCAGTTTCCACATGCCAAAATAACTATCTCATCATGCTAGGACCACTGAATGACATGACACAGGCCTGAGAATACCAATTACCTCAGTTCACTTAAAACCTCTGAGATTTGCCAGGAGAACTTTCCTGAAGGTGGTGCAAAAGGCTGTTCTAAGCAACAATTGAGTTTGCAGCTGAAGTCTCTTTCAGCACATTTCCTATGGGAAGGCAGGTAGGGGATTGTTGTGTACACAACACAACACAAATGAAGTTCCCATGGCTTTGCAATGCCTTAAAATTGCCAGTTTGTGCTGGGAAACTCTTTCTGTGTCCTTCCCTGCCTTTCTAATTTCATCCCCTTCTCAACAAGTATAAGAATTAAAGAGCATGTATGTGCTTGCATACACACACACACACACACACACACACACACGCACTCATGCATGCACACGCACACACACACACACACACGCACGCACACATGCACACACACACACACATGCATGCATGCACACACGCACACATTGTATTTTTAGCAACCATGCATTTTCAATCACACTGTTCTTATTCAAGAGGGTTTTTTCTTTCTGGAGGGATCTGGTCCAAGTGTTGTCCTGGGAAAGTAAACCTGCCGGTCAATCCAATCACAAGTCTCATACATTAACAGACCCCAACTACTACACTTCAGCGGTGTCAAATGTATCTTCATGTGAGAGGGCACAAGGGAAATCATATAGCTATGCAGAATACTTGGCAGAGTGCTTAGGATATATTTGCTGCATTTTAAACATAAGCAGATATAATACAACAAACATTTTAATTTCAGACCTACAGAAATCATGTGTTAGCCATGTAATTATGTGATTTTATTGCTGGTTTTACCTTTTCCTGACATATGACCTTATTCCTACAGTTAAGCTTTATTGGTTCACCTTGGATTTATTTCGTGATATTTCAATTCACTTGCAGATGCTGTCACTGTGGGGTACAAAGTATGATACTCATCTTCCTGCTGTCAAAGATGTGTGCTCTAGTATATTCTTCAAGCAACGTCAATCATACATTGTTCTCTCTTATATTCTGGACTTTGAGAAATAATACACAGCTGTAGTTGCAAAGTTGAGAGTCCATTTATTCCACTAGCTTCATCTTCTCTTGAAGACACCTTTGGTTTTGTTGCTTCTTACAGACCTAGCCTTTGAATCTACCTTTCTAAAATCTTCATAGTTGATCATAAGTTCAAACTTACCAATGATTTTTCTGTTTAAATTACCCACAGACAAGTTTGTATTGCTCACATCCTTATAATCCTGACTAATCAAGGAATTCTGAAAACAACCATGAAAAAGGAATTGGAAAATCAGGGTTGAAATTCTGTTGTATTACAGCTTACTGAGTCAGCCGTTGCTTTGACAAGCCCCAGTGATCAGTCTGTAAAATCAGAGGTGTAGTAATGATGGAGTCACAGGGTCTATTCTAAGAAATGTGTGTTACAATCCATGGTTGTTTTTTCTCTACACTACCTTTCTCCACAGCTCTAGTTCAAGTCCTTCACAAAAGAGGAATAGAAGTTGAAAACATAGATCTTTAGAACATTCCAGATTGCAGCCCCAATGCTCTTCAGTCCTTGAATAAGGGGCTAAAAAGCACCATCTTTTCATTATTGATGCTCACAAGTTCCTACTAGGTTATTTTCAGTACATCTTCACCTCTGTAGTGCATATCCTTCACTATCTGTATCTTATTTTTCTCTCATTGTCTGTGACCATGTTATTCTCTGCTCCATTCAAACCAGCTACACTTCTCAGAATGGACTGCTTTTAAGTGTGTCTATTGCATGGACATTGAATGTATGGAGATAATATATGATACATTGCAAAAATTACAAAAACCCTTTTATGTATTCTGGGAGAAAGACTGTTAGATATGACCTGTGACTAAGTAGTTCTATTTAATAAAAAATGGTTATATGGTACATCATAAAATTGTATTTTAGATATTACTGAACCAGTAAGGAAAAGGTTGCTATAAATATTGTCTTGTAGACAGACTAAAAAAATGCTCTGTGTTGGACTGACTGTTGGATATTGCTCAGCAGCAGAACCTTTCCTTGGCCTGCACAGACTGCATGTTTAAACCCATCACAAAAAAACAACAAGGTGTGTAAATGGGAATCATTCTTATTACATCATGGATTATTAGATTCTGGGACAGAAATTGTTTGCTCAATGGAACTTCTTTCATTTTCATTGGAATTTATAGCCAATTCGAGGGAGGTTTAATTGAATATCTTGTGCTATAGGGAAAACTAATAACTATACTGAAGTGAAAGCCTGGAACTGATCCACATAATGATGAAACTCTCCCCTACCATTTTCTCGGAGAGAATTTATTTTAACTATATATCAGTGAATCAGAAGACAGACTAATTTCAAACCAACTTACAAATTAATATTCCTACAAGGCCAAAATATATCAAGAGTCCTCCCTTTTTAGGAATATAAAAAGTGAGACAGAATAAACAAAAGGGGCTTACAAAGTCTTTAAGCATCAACTTTGAAAACTCATATATGAATGCAATGTATCATGGCCATAGCCTCTCCTACTCCTTCCCTCCAACTCCCCTCATAACCCTCTCAACACATGTCCTTCCTAACTCCATGCCCTGTTTAAAACACAAAGCAAACCAAACCAGAACACAAAGTCCAGTTAATGCACCACATGTGTGTGAGGTCATCCACCGGGCACAGACAATCTACCAATGGCCATTTCCCATAAAGAAAAGTTGAACATTTCTTTAGGTGTTTCTCAGCCCTGCGAATTTCCTCAGTTGAGAATTCTCTGCTTAGCTCTGTTCCCCATTTTTTGATAGGGTTATTTGGTTTTCTGGAGTCTAACTTCTTGAGTTCTTTGTAAATA
>CM052700.1:38412932-38431473 GCA_028551405.1 Uromys caudimaculatus
TATATATATATATATATATATATATATATATATATATATATATATATATATCCTATGGGTTTTATTTCTCTCTGGAATACCATAACTAATGTAACTTAAAACTTAAACAGTTTTGATGAAGAAAAGAAACTACTTTGTGCCATAAATTTAAAGTCGTAAATCTAGTGATTTATTGTCTTTATTTTCAAGCCAGCTACCCATTTTGTCATAATTATGTTAATTAGAAATTTTAAGATTACCATCTGCTATTGAACCACTCAGTCTACATCCTCACTGGTATCTATCACAAGACCCTATTACCGAATAATCCAAGAAGGGCACTTAGGACCTTAGGTGAAAGGAAGTAGTAATATGAACACCATGTTTTAACCTCTGGGAACACAAAAACAAAATGCATAGAACATAGACTGACCTTTGAGAAATGTACAATTGGGTTTCATATATTACATTAAGCACAGTGCTACAGTGTCAGCTGCCTGCAGTATAGAACAAGTTTGTTTTATTTTAAAGGTTGAAGAAGAGTGGTAGTAGTAAGAACTAACAGGAGTTCTTTGATAGGATGGCTCCTTCTAAGGAAGAGGAAGTGTGATATAAAAGGTATGACAGAGGTGAAATTTGAAGGATAGTTAATTAAAAAGAGAGAAAGGGGAAAAGTAGGAAGAAAGAAAAGCTTGGATAAGGCATTCTAACAGAAAAGTAGACTTTTGAATGGGGGCCACGGGGTAGACTGTCGATGCTAGAGTATATTGTGAAGGTCTTGATACAAATGTGGTCAGCTAAATCCAGACCAGAATATGCAACATCAGGACAAGAGAGATGGCTGTGCACGGAAAAGTGTTTGTGACTTTTCTAGAGGATCTGAGTTCAATTTCCAGTACTTGTATCAGGTGCCTCATTATGTCCTGTGACTGCAGCTTTAAGGGACTTGACTTCCTCTTCTGGCCTCTGCAGGCATTGACACAGAGAGACATACATTCACAACAACAGACAAATATAGACGTAAGTCTAAAAACTACAACATCAGAAACAGCAGGGAGCCACTGCAGAAGGTCAGAGAAGTATTTGCTTCTGAGAGAAGAGCTAAGACTCTTTAGAGTACTCTGACTTACATATTCTCTGGGCCATCAGAACAGCTGACATTGTTTCAATTTAGCCCACTTCTTGGGACAATTCCTTTCAGCATTCTTTTCTGATGGTACTATTTATTCGCCCCACTCCTCTCACTGTCACACCCCACCCCAACCCCAGAGTTAGGCTGAGTTCTCCTCCCAAGCTCTTTGCTGAAAGCCCAGCTGGATTCTTAGGCACTGCCATTGTCCACCACCTGCTATTATTGCACACACAAGAAAATTCAAATAGTCCTCTTTGTTGGTTTCCACCCCTATGTGATTTGAAAAGACATGAGTTATAGCTTTCTCATTTTTTCCATTGTATCAAACATATACTTGGCATTTTTTTTGTTTTTGTTTTTTCTGGGAAAATGTATTAATTAAAAAAGAAGAGGGGCTGGAGAGAAAGCTCAGTGAAGAGTGCTTGCTGCTCTTCCAGACAATCTGAGTTGGGTTTCCACATCCAAGTTGGATGGTCAGAACACCCATAACACCAGGTCTAGGGGAGCTGATAGCTGTTTCTGATCTCTATGGATACATGCAAACTCATGGCACGCACACACACACACACACACACACACACACACATACACACACACAATTTTACAAAGAACAAGACTGATATCTTCTAAGTTTAGCCTTCTAAGTTTTGCCTAGTACTGCTAAGGAGTGTTACCTTGGGCTAGCCATGTGCGTTTCTGTGAATTATTTAATTGTTCATTATTATTGTTGTGGTGCACACATACCATAGTGCACATAAGGATGTCAGATGACAACTTTGTGAAGTTAGTTCTCTCTTCCCAACTGAATGTGAATTCTAGGAATTTCACTCAGGTGGCCATGCAAGGGCCTTTACCCATTGAACCATCTTGCTAGTCCACTCTCTTGAGTCCCTTGCAGTGCTTTATATAGACCCCCAGAGAGTCAGAACTGTGGCCTATCTCTTTCCTAGAGAAGTCTAATGGCAGAACAGACTACTTAGAACAGTTGCCCACTATCTAACATTAAAAGACTTCCAGATAGGTGCCTGATAAGGACATATTCACTCCCTGTGCATGAGAAGACTATTTTCAAGATCACCAGAATAAAGATAATATTTTCTCTCACTGCAAAGGAGGCCTCAATGTTACTAAAACAGTCAAGAAAAACATAAAACAAGACAAAGTCATTCATAAGCTTACGCTTAGGCGAATCTGTTCTAGATTATTTTCTGAATTCAACCTAGACTTTTTTGCTAGTTTTAAAGATTTCAAAAGGAAACTCTGAAAAATATGTGTGTTTAATACTTGATTTCAAACAGCTTATACTGGGAAGTGGCAGCAAGGAGCTTTCTGGAATAGTGTTTAGTATCGATTTAAGGATTTAGTTTATACATTACACTTATCAAAGCACTAAAACATGGCCACTTATGGTCACTTCATATTGCAGAAACTTTTGTCCAAATAAAAATAAACAAATATTAAATATCAATTCATGATATGCACAATAAGCCTTTATGAAGAAGTAAATGAGCACCTGTTGGCTTACTTTGAGATAGTTCAAACATAAACAGAAATGATCGGTCAGTGGAGACCTGTGTGTGTGTGTGTGTGTGTGTGTGTGTGTGTGTGTGTGTGTATGTGTGTGTATGTTTATCTGTAGATATAGAGACATTTGCCCCAACATTATTTCAAATTCACAATGGTTGGATAAGTTTTAATAAAAAAATATAATAAAGTCAGGAACTGATGTTCATGAAAGGAGCATCACATTAGTCTTTTGAGGCTATCATATTAACAATAAATAACTACACTTATGGTAAAAAACACAAAGAAGAGTTTTCTCTTCATTTTGATCTCTGTTTTGTGTGTGTGTTTGTATGTATGTGTTTGTGTCCATGTGTGCATATTGAGACCTAAGGACAGTCTTGCGTTTCAGTTCTTGCACTCTACTTTTGTCTTCTTTGCCATGCATACATCAGGCTAGCTTGTTTGCAAGATTCAGAGGATTCTCCTGTCTATACCTGTCATCTTACAGTAGGAGCTTTAGGGTACAGTTGTGTATTGCTATGCCTAAATTTACATGGGTTCTGAGAATCATAACCAATGTCTTCATATTTGTTTACAACTGGGTTGCTTATTTTTACTTTTAAAATATCATTTTGGATTTATGAGTGTTTTACCTGTATGTATGTATGTGTATTATGTGCTTACCTGCTGCCCATGGAGGTCACAAGAAGGCATTAGATCTCCTGGAACTAGAGTTGTGGATGATTGCATGCTTCTGTGTGAGTGTGGGGAACTGAACCCAAGCCTTCAGCAAGAGCAACGCATGTTCTTAACTGCTGGGCTAGTTCTCCAGCTCCATACACAAGTGTTTTCTCTACTGAGCCAGGCTCCCTGATTGCCTTCTTACAAGTGGTTTTCACAAATGTTTAATTCAGAAAATTTTCTATAAAGACCTTTCTCTTTCTTGGCAGAATCAGTATAAGATGAAATGAAATGGTGTATCTATATGTCACTGTGTGGCTGACAAAAGATATTTACAAAAGAATATTTACTATGAAAGCATCTCATGATATATTGTCACAGGATGTTTTAGGCAAAGAAATAAATAGCAACAGGCCTCTGAGAGATAAATTTAATCCTAAATTTCCTGTCATAATAAAAAGAGAGGCAAAGGGAAAAACAGAAAAGATCCACCTGCTCCTAACATATAGTGAAACAAGTTTTCTTTGCCCCAGACCCAATTCTCAGGCTCAGATATTCACTGAACTTCATCAAGGGCAAGTAGACTGGAAGGAAAGGCAAATTACTGGTGTGTTTTCAAGAAGGACATGGGTGGGTATGGGAGAAAGCACTAAGCACTGTCAGCTTTTCTTGTGTTTCTGAAAGGAAAACATCAAGCTCTCTAAGACACAAACTCCTTCCTGATAACTCTTCCTCCTGTCTTCCTCCTCCTTCTTTCCATTTGCAGAAATGGAACTATGTCTTCGAATATTTGTGAATAAGCAGATGGAATTGCCATTTCTGTGTAAGAACTTAATAGTTCTCGCAGGTCAAAGTATGGCACTCGAGGGCATAGAGGGTTTGTGGAAGGGAACCTGGGAAGGGTATAACATTTGAAATGTAAATAAATAAAATAATCAATAAAAAAAAAGAAAAGAAAAGGAAAAGAAAATAATCTGAGGTTTAATTTATGCAGCAACTCAGTGAACAGCAACTGGGCTGTATACTGCAGTCTAGCAATTACACTGTGCAGGGCGTGGACACAGCTCACCTGGATAGGTTGCCAAGCATTGAAAACAAATGTCATCATCCCTAGCAAGTTTCCTAGGTTCCCACTTGTCTAATGTGCTGACATGTACCAGTGTGCTAACTAACCAAGGTTAAAAACATGTTTGCAGATGGAAATAGTACCCACTGAATTAGAAACAACAGGGGAAAAAAAATACTGTAGCATTTGTTTATTTTAAATTGCCATTTTTTTTTCAGTGCCAAGAAAGTGTATCTAACCTCCTTTTATCAGAGAGGTAATTTGTTAGTCAAAATACATATGTTTAATTTATGTGTATGTGCTGATAGCTATGCTAATTAATGTATTCCCCAAAGGCAATGGCTGCAGGTAAATAACCTGATGAAATGCTATTGTGCAGGGATTGCATTTGGGGATTCTTAGCTTCTGTTATATTTCAGAGAGATCTTTACTCCAAGTGGCCTATGAGTATGAAATCCCATTTTTCTCTTTCATCTGATCTAGAACATAGGTCCTGTCATCTTAAAGCTAGCAGTGACAAGCAGGCCTCCCGCAGTTCGTCCGCACTGATCCATATGGAATCATTCTTTCTTTCTTTTTAACTCCCTCTTTTCTACCTACGTTTCTTTGTATCCCTACCCATTTTTCTTCATCTCTTTATCTTATTCCTTATTAGCATCTTAACTTGACTACCTCTGCTACTGCCAAATGTCACATGCTGACACACACACACACACACACACACACACACACACACACACACACACACACACTGTTTTTTCTTTGTTACACCGTTGTAAAAATGGCCGTGAAGACATTCAACAATTTCTGAAGGTATGCCATGGGTAATGGTTAGAGAGTGGAGCAGGGAGCATGGACAAAGAGATACCAGGATTAACATGTGAAAAAAACCGAGTGGCAGAAGAACACAAACCCTATTCTACTATAGTTACATGTCGGGCACAGTGTATGCCCCCCCCCCTCAAAAGTGTGTTGTACCTAATTTCCAAATTCTGGATACTTGCAATGATCGGTACTCTTCTTATCCAAAGATTCAAAACCTTGGACAATCTCCAGCAGTCTGACCCACTTTCATTCTTGTGAGTGCTTTCTCTCTTTAATAAACTGTCCCTATTTCTATTACTAACCATGTGTCCTTGTTCTGATTCTTTGTTCCAAAACACAAAGACCTATAAATCTCAGTTAGTGCCCTTTGGACTCTACATACCTATTACCATGATAGTTGAAATGAAGTTAAATAAGACTTATAAAGAACAGACCTGGGAGAGTTCTTAAAAAATACTTCAAAAAAGTTGGCATATATTTCCAAGCAGGTGAACTTACAGCTATGACAGTGTCAATAGAGAGGGGACCATGCATATTAAAACAGCATATATAAAAATTAAACTGATTTCAGAATGCAGCTCCCAGGATCAAAAGGGATGATTTTGAATGGAGCTTCTTCTCACCTGGTCCTTTTGTCTATTCTCTAGGGCAGGGTGCAGACAGATTATGTTAGATAATGTCTTGGTCTTAAAAATCTAAGCTATTCAAAAAGCCAAATCAGAACAATCAAAACTGGGTTACAAAGTGTGTTCCAAGCAAGCCTGGGTAACTGACTTACAACCAGTCTCAAAATGAAAAAACACAAAGAAAAAAAATCTGGAGATGTAGCATTGCCTAGTAGGCATGGATTCTAGGTTCAGTCCCCAATATTACCATGTGGGATTTTAAGCTATGGTAGCTTTGAGCTACCTCCCTTTCTCAAAAAACACTAGAAAGGTAAAACATATGTTTTGCCTCAAATCTTAGAAACATAAATCACTGTGGGAAAGGATGAAGTTATCTAGGCTTTGTTCTAAATTCTACCTCTAGTCCCGGGTGGAGGAATGGTATTCCAAGCTATTATAGTGAGCGATGGGAGGGTGATAATCCACATAATGAGATAATGCCCTTTTCCATCCCCAGAGCTTCTTTGGGGAATGACTTACAGCCATTTGCAGCTTGTATACATTTCTGAGTCTCTAACTTTTCCTTGTATATTCTTTTTATCTATTCCTCTTTCTTTCAGATACTAGCCAGATGTGGGGCAGTGATCTGTGACAGACAATCTGGCACCCGGTTGAGTGCAGGTGTAAAATCTGGGCAAGCCAGTGGAACAATCCACAAGGGACCGGAAAACTTTATGCCAAAGCTCCCGGGAGGCTTTTGACTCCAGTTATGGTCAGGTACCACCCCTCCTCAGGTAGAGGCTTGGCTACACAGCTCCAAGCCATCCCCATGTTAATGAGACACCTGGAGACTTAGCCACGCCCCTTCCCAGTTAGTAAATTTGCCTTTCCTCTCCCAGAGGCCACAGGGTACAATTCTATCCAGGCCACTCCACATGATGAACATAAACGTCTTAGAATTATGGACTGTCTCTTCATCTGGACCCGCTGTGGGAAGTGAGGGATCTGACCCTCGATTAAGGAGCCGCCGTCTAATCTCTCTCTAAGGGTTTTCCAGCGCTCCCAGATGGTACCCATTCACCCAAACCTAAGCAGCTAGCCCAGCACCCCAAGCCACTGAAACCAGTCTCGGCGGAAACCCCAGTTGCACCCCGGCTAGCCCGTCTGTGGCACCCTGTGGCGACTGCAGTGTCCTGGGCTAGAGAACCCACAGAGACAAATGCCTTGAATTCCCTGAGAATGGCCACCTACCCCACCCACGGGCAGGGCCCGCAAAGGCTTCCACAGCCACCACCTGCCCATTGGACTGTGTGGGAAGAAGAGCGGTCACTTCCCAAGTGTCTCCTGTCCCACCCAGAGCTACAGCATCCAGGACAGACACGTGGGGCTTCTTTCCACCATGCCAGGCTTGTTCCCACAGCCAGAGCCTGGGTTTGCTTTCCTCATGGCTGGGCTCTTTCAGTTCCTCTGAGGTCCTCCTTTCCTTTGACCACTTGTTGAACACAATGCAAATTGACATAACTTTCTCTTTTCCTCATCTTCATTTCTCTTCTCAAGGCAATTGTCAAGTTTTACAATTTGCTATTTTATGGCTTTCATTGTTTTGTTCTGATTTTTGGTTGTTGTCTTTTTCCCCTAATACAGTTGCCTTGAGCTTTCTTTTTTACTGTTTTTTAAATTCTTTCATAAATGAGACTAAGGATTCAAAAAAGGGAGCTCCAGTTTCTCTGGCAACACTGGTACTGTTAACAATGTTAAAAGGAACAAAGCGACAGACAGAAAAGGCTGTGGACCAGTGGTTTGTTTTTCAGCTCTTCAGTTTTATAACTCCTAAGCCAAAGTTTTCACAGGTAACATGAGAAAAATGCTGTGGGTCTTTGTTCTAATTAAACATTGTTGATCAACACTAAAGTTTACATTTCACAATTTTCATGGATTAGAAAATATTAATACTCATTTACCTTTACTTTTTGTTGTTTTTGATTGGTTTAACAAAAATTATTCTTAGCCTATGGATTACAAAGAAAGTAACTTTAGTTTGGGTCTACCGATCCTCGGTTTAGAATAATTTACAGCTAAGATTTATTGCTTAATGATGATAGTAACTCAACTCTTCTCTGCAAACATAGACACAGTTTCAACAGTCACTACCACTTATGCAGACAAAACAAGGGCCACTATGTAAAATATCCTATCCAAGGTCACACAGCTGATACGGGCATCTGAATTCCTTCAAATATCATATTTATCTCCCTATGTTTGAATAGGCTTCTCTTCAACAATGACTAATTCCAACATCTTCTGACTTTCCCTGACTTGAAGAGCTCACTCATTGGACAAATGCAGTTGCACAAAGCAGAACAATTTTGTTTCTTATCACTTGCCTCAGAGAATACAGTTTAACTGACATGGGACTTGTGGGAAATATCCAGAAGACTTGGCACACATACAACATGCTGAGAGGACAGAAAATTCGTTCTGGAAAACCCATTGCCTCAGTCCTCACCTAAGGAATTAGAGAATGTAGAGAGAAGCAGAGTTTTGATTTGCTTCTCTGACCCTCTTTCTAAGTTTAACAGTTAGGTTTTTCCCCAGCAACAAAAATAAAATGTCATGAAAACCAAACCTTAGTTTTTGGATATAACATAGGCACACACGTGATTGTGTACAGTACAGAGAGAGAGAGAGAGAGAGAGAGAGAGAGAGAGAGAGAGAGAGAGGGAGGGAGAGGGAGGGATGGAGAGAGGGAGAGAGAGAGACAGGGAGAAAGAGAGAGATATTTTACAGGTTATGTTTGTCCTTTCATAAAAAACACACATAAATTGGTCAATACTAACTCTTAAGTACATGCTGGAGGCTGGAAAGAAACATTTCTCAGTCCCTATAGAAATCCTAAATTCCCACTGTGGTGTCTACAGGAGAGGAAGTAGATAAGGTCTGAGAATGGCATTAAAAATGCAAACTTGCTACATCATTCTCTGTACTGCTAATCCCAGAATGGGCTTCTGAGAGTCTGCTCCAGCCTGACCTTATGAACCTCTCTCCTCCAGATTCATGTCTTTCTAATATGCTCCCTCCTGTGAGAAAGTGTAAAGGCCCAGGCAGTGAAAGTAAAATGGTTTCTAGTAATAAAGAGATATAAAGTTAGGATGAGAAGCATAACAATACAGTAAGATTCCCAGGATAGAAAGGGGGTACACTTCTATAGAATCAATTCATATCCAGGTTTGTTCCCTGGCCTGTAGGGGAACTGCCTGACATACTGATGCTGTTACCTCAGTAATGACTCTAGCAACAGAATGAAAACAATATTTAACCACCACCTTTCAATGGACTACTTGGGATTTGACAATGAAAAGTCACAGAGTTTGTCTGTAGCAGTCTTAAAAGAGTAAAATTTAGATTTCCTGGTTTTCTCTATACAATTTTTAGCAGTTGGATTGTTTACAAGTAACATAGAATCAGCTTTGTCACTAACTTGTTAAGAATTGTGTAGAGTATGAGAGTCAGAAATAAGATGTTCTAAAGGAAATTAGCTTATCTATATTGTTCTTGTATGTGAAAGTTTCAGAGCTATTGGTTGGGTTGGATTTCTATCACCTATCTGGATGTTTTTTTTAGGGTCCTCAGGAGGACTGTTTCTGATCTTGGCCCTGCTCCTAGTTTTCTGATTGATTCCTGAATTTTCAGCCTTTCCAATGTTTGGCACTTAACTCACTAGTGTGTAGGCCACAGTAATGGTTAGCTTTTTAGTCTGGGATCAGAAAATGACTAAGTATATTTCTACAAGATTCCACAGAGGTTACAAGGGCCTTTAAATACTTGAGGAGGTCATTGTATATTTTCTGTCAATCTTCCAGCCAGTTACTACAGGAGCTATCCATGTCTATAGAGTAGCTGAAGGGTTAACCCTGCTGGATAGTTCCCCTATACAAAGCTCCCAGTGCTCATTTGCTGTTCTAATAAATATGGGCTCAAGGTAAGGACCCTGTTCAAAATAGGAATTACATATTTCTCTGAGGCAAATACACCTTTACTCCCACTGTCACCAACGATATGTATGCATATGATATTTTCTTTTCATGTGCATATACACATTTGCAATTATTTTAATTCCACATATTTATCATGAGAAAATACAGCTTGAGTAACTAGTAATTGGCTGGTGCTGAGCTTGGCATGGCTATACCTTTCTGAACAAATAATTCTTTTGATTCTGGAATGGAGGGTGGTGCGCATGGACCCCTTAATTTGGTTGCATGGCAAATTGTGCTGGGGTAAAAAAAAATAACAAAAGCAATATGGCTCAAAGGAAAATACTAAAAAATAGCTATTTCCCTCAATAGGTAGAAATAAGAATATTATTTTAAAGGTACTTATTCAAGCTACAACTGTATACATAAATGAGCAATGCCTAAAATATGCTTATATATTGTACTTTCTTATTTTAATAAGCTATCAAAATAATTACCTTTTCATTTTGGTTTTGCTGTTTCTAATCCACATCCATATAGAATCTGCAACCATTTTCTTCTTAAATGTATGAGATATATGTTCAGCTGAATGTCAGCAGCTGAAGATGCCAACATATGGAATACCATACGACTTGATTTTTACCCTCAAGCCATAATTAGTGATAACACTAATTCTGCACAAGTCAATGTACTCGCCGTTTTGGGTCTTCCAGAAAGCACTGCAAAGGTTTCCTTTCTACTCTAACATCTGACAGCTTGTAGGTCTCTAATGAATTCTCAATCTTCAGAAATAAGAGCAACAGAACACCATCAAAAAATAATCATTTTCTTTGAGTCATGTAATGCTGCTTTATACACCAATCACAACACTCAGTGGGCAGAGGCAGGGAGATTGTAAAATTGAGGGGAACCAGGGAATTCTGTCAGAAAGAATGAAAAAGGAAGAGAAAAAGAAGGAGAAAGGAAGGAAGAAAGGACTAGAAGAAGGAAGAGTGGGATCGGGGAAGAAAACAAGATTACCAATGTCAATAACTTATTGTCCAATTGCAAAATACTGCCAACTTTTAAAAGACTCAGTGATGTAGCTAGGATCGCCATATTTAACAGACACGTCAAAATGTAAATACCTACATGAGACATCCTTATGTGTAAACACTAGAAATTTGTGTTGGGAACTTCAGTGAAGCAACGGGTAAGTGTCCTATTGAAGTTGACCTCTTCCCAGACTGAAGCTATTGCTGTAGGAATGTAAATCTGTCACTGGCACACTACCCAAAGTGGACAGGACTGTAGACTTTTCTATTGGACCTTCTGATATTTAATTAACTGAAACCCTATATGAGCAAATATTTGCCAGATCAGAAAAAAACTGATGCGCCTATATAAAGTCATCCCTACTAGTGGCTTTCTTCATTGCTACTTTTAGTCTAAGAAATTCCAAATCCCAACCTCTAGCTTGGCTCTCATGGACTAACCTCAGGTTATATGTTTCACAGTCTCCTGGGCATCTCTCCTTGGACACTGTCAAGTTTTAGTGGCACCAATTTGTACATTGCGGGATTTCTCTTTTAGCTTCCAGGAATTCAATTGTGAGCAAAATAAAACTGGACAGGAGCTCATGTAAACTAAAAGTGACAGAGAGAAATAAGGGGGAAGTCCACAGAGCAGAATATTATAGCATAGAAAACTGCAGAGTTTTTAAGCACTATACAGTTGGGAGACAGGATGTAGACATTGAACAATAGCTTAATATAACCTTTAAAGCAAAATTCATCAAGAGGCAGGTAAAGGGACTTGCACCTGTGACTTGAAAGGAGGAATCAAGGCTGCATAACCTCTATGTGATGAGGGCTTTGGGTATGGGCTAACATGGTCAATGCCTTCAACACTATTCTCCTTCTTATACTCTTAGATGTATTAGACTGAACACATTTAGTTCTAGGGGACACAACAAAGTGTAAAGATATTAAAGAAGGTAGGTTCTGATTGACAGAACAGTTAAACTCTGCTGGAAATATGTCTCATAAGTAGGCAGCATGAATCATACAGATTGCTAGCTCATGTGCTCCACATGTGCCTCCCCCCAAATAAACAAACTTTCAAGTGAAGGGCTTTGTTCACCAATAGGAATCACATACTACTCAAAGCATGCACCTCATCTTCTAGCCAACAATGGAGTAGATGAGTTTTATTTTTGTGTAGGATGTAGGTTTCTGTATGAGTGTTTATATTTGCAAACTTTTTCCTACTTACTTTTGTATTAAAACACAGTCTATATAATTAGTATTTGTCTGATATATTTTCTTCCAATAAAAATCAAATTCATTTTGAAATGGATTTGTCCCTGCTGTCTAAAATCCTAAGGTTATATTGCTAACTGAAGATGGTAAGTAGAATAGAACCATAGTTGTGAAAAGTTCGTGATATAAACCCAAACAACTACTACATGTTTTAAGACTTACAATATTTTATAAAGTGATTTCAGTAACAGAGTATTGAAACAGAAGAAAGCAATGTTTAAGACCACCAAGGATGAGCAACAAAGAATGATTATTTCATATTGTAAACTTCAACAACAAGAAAGAATAACCACACAATTACAACCAGAAATAGTTGATTTTCTTATTTATATCAGAATATCATAACCCATGAATCTTCTTTTAGTTTTTAAACCTCAAGGTGTTTGTGTATTTGTTAATATAACCACATACTTTAAAAAATACCCATTTCTGTTTTTTTGTTACACCAAAATAAATGTAGCTGACTGACCTGAAATGGCGCTACTGCATAAGATGAACGTTTAAGTGGTTCAATAGTGTAATGGGAAAATACAGTTTTTATTAACATCATTGAGAATTAGAAGTATTTCTATACCTTAACATGCTTTTCTGTTGCTTTTTTGTTTGTTTGCTTTTATCCTTGCTGTTTTTTGTTTCTTTTCTGAGACTGGGTGTATGTAACCCAAAACTAATTTTAAATTTATCACAACAATCCTCTTGCCTCTGCCTCCTACATGCTGGAATCACAAATGCAAGTGATTGTACGAGTTTTAAGACAGTGTTCACCATTTTTAACACAGATTGAAGAGATGTGGTGTCCCTTCTCCCATGTTGTTTTGGGATAAAGAGATTTTGCTTATACTCTTAATGTCAACAGTAAAAGTTGCTGTTTTATTTATTTTCTTTTTAAAGTCCCATGACCTGACCCTAGTACAGTTGATTCACTAAAAAAAATTTTAAAGCATAACATAGCATATTAGATAATATACATTTAAAGTTCAAAGGTTAAAAGCATTGACGTTTGTGCATCTCTAAATGATCAGTGCTAAATGCCATAGGAAGAAAGAACTCCTACCCCATGTGTGTTGTTTTCGAGTCATAATATTGCAAGACTGATCCTTCTGTTCTCCCAATTCAGACAAGAACAGATTCTCATTCTCATTCCTGAGCAAGGGCTGGCTAATTATACATGAAGTTGATACTTTTCTTTGGCCCTCCTGATTCACTGTGTATGAACACTCTCATCTTTCTTTCATTATTAAACCTTATTGAAGCATTTAAATATTCACCTTAAGCAGTAACATCATTTTCGGTCACTCAGTTACATTTAGCTTATAGAAACATAAGACAAAAACCAGAAGACAAAAGATGGCATATTTATACAGATAAAAAGAAAGTGATGAAAGAAATAATTTTTCAGCTAAGTTATATTATATATACTGATCAAAAGGTGAAAATAGTAAAAGCAATTGAAAATATTTTAAGGGAAAAATAATCTGATTACTGATGTTTTGTTAAATCAAGGTATGGTGTTTGTCCATTTTGTTCAGATTTAATCCTAATGTTATACAGAGCAGTAGTCTGGAGCATTGCAAGAGAGCATTTCGTTCCTTTATTATTTATTTCTTTATGTTTGACATTGTAAATATCTTATCAAATTGACATGATATCAAGATTATTTCCTTTGGGAATGCTTTTTGCTTAATGAAGTTCTTGCTTTTAAATTTTTATTTATTTAGTTTTGTTTTCAAATTAAAAAAAAATACTTATTTAATATACAGTCTTTTACATAGCCAGCCACAGACTAGGGTTCAAGATACTAGGGGGCAAAGGATGGGCAGAAAACACAGAGGACATCCTTTCTCCTGTGGTATTTTTATTTTAAATTGATTTGCATTGATGTCTATACATGGCATTGGGTTTTATAAAGATACAGGGTCTAACTATGGTTGGCCTTGCATGAGCAATCTGCCTCAACTTTCCAGGTACAGGGTTACAAGTGTGTATCATCCTGCAAACTATGGCAGAGAAAGAGAAAGAGAGAGAGGGGGAATAAGATAGATAGATAGATAGATAGATAGATAGATAGATAGATAGATAGAGTAGTAGAGGCAAGAAGGCAGTGTCATACAGTAGCTTCGTCAATGGCTTGTCCTCCTTATTTGTTGAGACAGTGTCTCTCACTGGGACCTAGGATTTACTGATAGTTACTAACGAGATTGGCTGACAGGTATGATCCATTGATCTAAGTATCTCCACTCTATCATGACACTAAGATTACATGTGGGTACTACCATACTCAGGTACTACATAGGTACTAGTGGTCAAACTCAGACCTTTCTCCTTGTAGGCAGACCTTTTACCTACTCAGTTATCTCTTCAGTCCTTCATTCTATCTTATAACGCAGGTATCAAGCTTCAGGGTCTATTGTCCATTACACTGGAAAAGAAACAAGTAAAATGTATCCTTGGGGATGATCTCTACCACAAATATTTATATCACTTGGGTTTCCCATTTTGATTTTTGGCAGGTGGGACAGAGCTCTTTGTCTCCTATTCCCCAGACTGCTTCAGTTAGGCTGGGCTTTCAGCTCCTCAATGAGATTTATTCATCTTCCTGTCCCCTTGAAGCTTTGCTGAATGACTGACTTTCAAAAACCTCATTCACAGTGAGTGCTAATGGATGTTAATGGCTTCCTCCAGTATTTAAATTTTAAATGGAGACTCATTTAGGTACACTGGAATTCAAAGGAATAAATGTTTAATCTGGAGACTAGAGAAAAACTGTGGAAGACATTTGAGACACATTTTTTCCACCATAGAGACCTCTTCCAATTAAAACTTTAGGGAGATCCTACAAAAGATGGGTAAATGTGGGTTACTTTAAAATAAAGGTTCTCAAATTTGTGGAATCATCTAAGGGACTTTTTACAAAAAGCAGCATGAGGGTGGTACCCCAAAGATGCTGTTTTAGAGATTTTATGCAGGGACAAGGACTTCATATTTCAAGTAAAGCAATATAGGTGAGTGTAATGAAAGTGAAACTTTAAGGGCTTCTAAAAATATCCACCACCCTAAATAATCCTGGAATATACTGTCAAGTGTCAAAATGCCACTAGTCAATTACCTTATTGGAACTCTATTTAGGATCATTCAAATTTTAAAAGGTTTAAAAACGTTAATCATGGAGAGCTTGTAAGAAACAGATTAATGACAGACTACGACTATCATCACCCTCATCAACGTCAATTAATAATGTTAAAACCCTTGAAGTATGTCCATATGTGTCACACATTGGCCTAAGTATTTGCATTCATTCATTAAATGATTTAATCTTCAGTATGTAGACATATATTAGGAAAGACCAACTGAACAATACTTGAGAATAAGCATGTGATTATATTGTTGTCATTAAAATTTAGTATCAACCCTTACCATCAAAACACTGGAGAAAAGATGCTGAGATTGTCATACCCTGTACAATGCAGGGTATGGGAGAGATAGAAAGCATGAGATCGATTTGTACGGAATCTCTCAATCTTGCCTTGCTTATTTTTTTCAAAGCTAGGTTCTTATCTTTACTTTTCCTCTGCTCAGCTCAATCTCTTGTCATTTTCCCTTTCTGTTTGAAAATAACTGTACCCAAGTCTGCAAAGCACCGCCTTTCTATTCCATTTCTTGTAAAGAGTTTGACACTTGGTGAGATGGACATGCTATAAAAATAATAGTGGTGGATTGTTTTGACTTATAGGAAATCTAAGGAGAGAAAATGTCCTCACACAGGAAACTGACAAGACAGACCTCAATCGTTCTGAATGATGGGGTTGGTGATTGGTGAGGATTGTTCCCATTTCTCCTTTGGTTTCACAAGGTGCCACCTGAGTACCTGCAGGCTGGTAGCAGAAGGAAATCCACCTTGTGAAGGTTAAGAGCAAAATCTCTTGCTGCTAAAGGCCAATCTTTGAAACTAAATGGAGGAGATTTGGGCACTTTTGTCAAATTAAGGGTAGACTAAGAATGGCTAAGAGGCAGAGCCTCTGGGAATGGACCCATGATATGAATATGATACAGGCTGCAATTTTTAGCAATTAGGAGTTTGATCCCCTTGCCTTGCGATTTGTTTCCCATTCTCAATGTCAAGTACTCAAAGGGGCCTGTTCAACATATTCTATAAATGCTTACACATTTCTTGTCACTAGTTTTGCTCATTTGAAGCTGTCTTTGGCTGCTTCTAGCCCAGCGTAATCTACATTCTAACTACCCATCAAAGTAAGAATGTCAAAGGTTCATGCACATGGGTTGGCTTAGAGAAAATCCACACATCTTTAAATTTTTTAATTGTGGTAGTCTGGCCTTTGTAGGCTATGGAAGTGTTTCTATTTCATCACCTGATTAAAGCTGTCTATTCCTTTCTCACTGAAATGCTAAGAGCAACTTAAACCTACTGTGGTTGTTTGGATGAAGGTGGCCCCCAAAGGCTTATATATTTGAATGCCTGGCCCCCAGTTAATGGAACTGTTTTGGGAAGGACTAGGAAGTATGGCCTTGTTAGAAAAGGTGTGTCACTGGAGGTGGGCTTAATGTTTTAAAATCCCATGCCAAGCCTATTCTTTCCTGTCTCATGCTTGTGGTTAAGATGTAAGCTCTCAGCTGCTGCTCTAGTGCCATGCCTGTCTGCCTGATGCCTTGATCTTTACTGTGATGATCCTGGACGCATTTTATAAAACTGTTAGCAAGTCCCCAATTAAATGAATTACTTTTTGTACATTCCCTTGGTCATGATGTCTCTTTGCAACAATAGAAAAGGAAATAAGAAACTCATAGTTAGAAACTCCCCACCTTCTGATGTTGCAATATATACTGTACAAATGTGTTAGGCCACATTCATCAATTTTTCTGGTATTCACACAGTCCAAGGATTAGAAACCCTGAAAATATCCTTTATTTTTCTGTTCCATATATAAAGAGCCACAGCTAGATTCACCATACTGGCAAAAATCAGCACATTTATCATCTCATTGTTCCAGTTATATATTTTTTTTAACAGTTTCTGGTTCAAAGCTTTCATCATTTCATGTCCCATCACTTTCTCAGACACTCACTGACTGCATTTCTATGGCAAATAAGTGTAGATACCATAAGCACATGCCCAGATGGTATGTCTAGACACCATTCAAGAAAGCATGGTTAGGGAACAACCTAGATCTCTAGTGCCCTGCCTCATTTAGAAGCAGAACTGTTGTAGGACATTGTTACAATACATTTATTTCTTACCTCCTTAGCTACATTCAAAATCCTCACGTGGATTGTCCTCTAGGGTTGACCTTGTCCTCTAGGGTTGACCTTGTAGACTGTATTTATGTTATAGTATCAAGAAGTACTTTAAATCTACAACATCCCTTTGCATATTTCTATTTCATCCACTTCAGCCATTTCAGATACACCCTATTTCTTTTGGATGTTATAAAAGTGATACATCCACTATGAAAAGTATATAAAATCAATATATACACAGAAGAATATGGATATTCAATGTAAACTCACCATGCAAAAGTAAATAAATAAATGTTGGCAAATTAGTGTATTGCTATTATCTAATTTTCATCAATTAGTGCATTTTTACCCTTATATGCCTGGCCTTCTGAAACTAGAGGGAGGCATGAAGGATAGAGTGCTTGCCTATCACATAAGAGCTGGGTTTGCTTTGCAGTGACATAAAACAAAATAACACCCTAGCATTCTGCACTATAATTGAATTTGATTACATTTATATATATTGCATTTTAGGTTTCTCTTAGTTCAGGTTCCATTGTTATGAAGGGACACCGTGACCAAAGCAACTCACATAAAGGTAAACATTTAATTGGGGCTGTCTTACAGTTTCAGAGGTTCAGTCCATTAGCATCTTGGTGTGAAGCATGGCAGTGTGCAGGCAAACATGATGCTGGAGAAGCTGAGAGTTCTAAATCTTGACTGGAAGGCAGCCAGGAGAAGACTTGCTTCCACAGGCAACCTGCAGAAGGCTCTCCTTGACACTGAGTGGATCCTAAGCATAAGACCTCAAAGCCCGGGCAGCCGGGAACCTCAGCTTGGGCCACAGGGCTCCATAGCAAATTAGCGCCGGGACAAAGATCCCTCTCAGGAGCTCGGAAAAGCTGGGAGAGGGCCAAAGACACTCCCCACAGCTCGCCAGGAACTGCCCTGAACCCGTGAGACACAGGGACCGAGATCAGACCCAGTGCCACAGCTCTCCAAACCAAAACACCTCTCAGAGAGAGCTGGTCTTCAAGGAGTACTGACCCAGAGACCTGCAGGAGGGGCAAGCCACAACCAGACAGAGTAAGATCAGCTAACAACAGAGTCAACAAGATGGCAAAAGGCAAGGGCAAGAACATAAAGAACAGAAACCAAGAGTACTCTGCACCATCAGAACCCAGCTCTCCCACCACAGCAAGCCCTGGACACCCCAACACACCAGAAAAGCAAGACTCAGA
>CM052700.1:38431973-38453011 GCA_028551405.1 Uromys caudimaculatus
ATACAAATTGGTAAGGAAGAAATCAAACTATCACTATTTGCAGATGATATGGTTGTATACCTAAGCGACCCAAAAAACTCCACCAGAGAACTCCTGCAGCTGATAAACAACTTCAGCAAAGTGGCTGGATATAAAATTAACTCTAACAAATCAGTAGCAAGAGCGTCAATGGGCCTGACCCTCCCCCTGGTCATACTGGAGTTCAGACCACCAACCAAAGAATACACATCTATTGACCCATGGTTTGGACTACATATGTGGCAGAGGAATCACCTCGATGGCCATCAGGGAGAAAGGAGAGGACTTTGGGCCTGAGGGTGCTAGAGGCCCCAGTAAAGGGGAATGTCAAGGTGGGAATATGGGAATGGGAGGAGGAATTCCCTCACAGAGGCGGGGAGGGGGAGGGGATAGGGGGTTTCCAAAGAGGAGACCCAGAAAAGGGGAAACATTGGAAATGTAAATAAAGTATCAAAAATAAATAAAAAAAAATAGACCTCAAAGCCCACCCTCCACAGTCACACACTTCCTCCACCAAGGCCACACCTTTTAATAGTGCCACATTCCATGGGTCAAACATATTCAAATCACTACAAGGTATTTCTCTAACTATTAAATACTATTCTAAAACATACTGTTTTGGGGAGGAGGTGTCTCATTCCTCAGTAGTGTAGTCAATGGTAAGTTGTTCTTGCATATATAAATTCCCCCAACTCTTGTCCAGGCTTACGTAGGCAACAGTAATTGAATGCAAGATCATCAAAAAACAGCAAAAAGGTCAGACAGATATCAAAATACAAGAGGGACTTTCTGGGAAGAAGTGGCTAGCAGAGTGGAAGGGGGAAAAGGGGGTAATTGGGGAATGTGATCTAGTATATTGTCTAAATGTATAAAATTATAAAAGAATACATTGAAAAGATTCAGCAGCTATGCTGGTATTATTTAATAATAAATAAAGATTAAAGAACTGTACATGCTACTCTATAGGTCAGCCTTGAAATATGATGCTAAATTAAAGAAGCTAGTCACAAAAGGCTGCTTCATATGATACCTCCCTATGAAACAAATCAATAGAGTCACAGGGTTGAAATGTATGGTTCTATTTTCTTGAGTTCAAGGGACCTGGGCAATAGCGAGTAAACATTGAATCTTTGTGTGTAGATTAAATGTTTCAAAATAATGATTACTGAATGTTTTAAAATGGTCTATAGTCAATTTAAAACTGTATTTTGTATGTATCTGTCTTTGTCTGCATGTGCCATGTTTGTACACAGAATGCTTACAGAAGCCAAAAGAAGATATCAAATCCCCCAAGGTTTGGAGTTATAGGTGAGTATGAGCCATCACGTGGGTGATGGGAACTGAATCTGGGTCTTCTGTAAGGACAGCCACTGAACAATCCTTCCAATCTATAGTGATTATTGAACGAAATAAAAGATTTAATTATACATTATAAGTTGCAAAAAAGTGCATGTTCAAGAAGATGTTTAATGCTTTATTTTATAGAAATTCGATAACTCATTTAGTCATCAACCTATAGTATTTGCTTAGTCTGTTAATATTTGTTAAATATGATATTATAATTTTGAATATAATGAATTGTAATGTCTGATAACTTATAGATTCTAAGAAGGGGGAAACCTCACTCCTGCCAAATTGCTTTCTACCTCATCCCTTTGCAGTTAGGACATTTTGTGCACATTTCTTCGTCATGCTTGTCAGGCCCCAGTATCATCTGTTTTCTAATCTTTGATGGCTTCATATTTGTTTGTATAATTGACTTTTGTTCACTCAGGCATCTCTCTCCATTTGTTCAGAGCACTCCTTGAGGCAGACTTCAGGCCAGCTTCACATGTTTAAAATGTTTCCAATTTGCTTTCTATATATTCTCATAAAGGTCTGTAATGTCCCTATGATAGCATGTATCGTGTTTCTATGATGTTTATGGACAAGGCTCTTCTCTAGAATGTCACATATTTTTTTAATGCATAGGTTAGCATTCACCCAGCCATGCCTGTTTTACAGAAGCTAGCATACAGTGACATGAAACATAACAAACACAATATTGTATGTACTCCAACAAACTTGAGGTTTCTTCAAAATAACCACTCTCTCAAACATTTAATTAACTACTACTTCCCTGAGTTAGATACTAGCTAAGCAAATAACAATCCAATGATAAGGAAAATAATACATCGTCTCAGTTCTCTAGGACACTCTAGTCATTGGATAAGATAGGTGAATAATCAAGCAGATAAACACAGGTTATCACAGGTACCCATTATGTTTCAGAAAGCCTGTCATTTAGCTGTAGAAGGCTTCTCTGAGGAAGTTACATACGCTATAAGGTCAAAAACATGTGCAATGGTTTATAAACTTAGAGGGCAGGAAGGAGGAATATATTCACTCCTTTGCTGATTTGGCCACTGGATATATCTTCCTCAATCTCAACTTGACCAGCCAAGGGTGACCTTAGTATAATCCTCCATACCAGAAAATTGGTAAATTCATTCTAGAAAAGTATCCAAGGACTCTTTCTGAATGGCTTTACTTTGGCTATTCTTTTCAAGATCGAATTTCATCCATAATCATTACCCCTCTTTGCCCCTCTGAGACTTCACATAATACAGTGAATGGCCAGAGTGCATTTGTTCAGTGTCCTTTATCATCGGAGGAAAAAATGCTTCCTACCTCTTTGTTTGGCTGATGAGCTGAGTCTCTAACCTATTCAATATGGACTGTCACATACCAGACGCGAAACAAATCAATATGCTCTAGCCCCTTCAGTCAAAGTATTCAGGTCTTCCAATAATTAAGCAACAATGTGAGTGCAGAAAAGGCAATATCCACAATGATTAGTGTTAAACGTAATTAATTACCTCTGAAATAAAATGACACATAAATTTTGTAATTAAGAATAATTCTTAATTAAGAAACATTTGACAGATAGGCAGGAAAGACGAACACAATAGAAAATGGCTGATTAGCAAGGGGAATTAAGCACTTACTG
This sequence comes from Uromys caudimaculatus, assembly GCA_028551405.1. Taxonomy (NCBI): domain Eukaryota; kingdom Metazoa; phylum Chordata; class Mammalia; order Rodentia; family Muridae; genus Uromys; species Uromys caudimaculatus. The sequence goes on from CM052700.1 coordinate 38,434,981, forward strand.
AAGACATTCGTAGGCCCTGTTGTGTTTACTAAATTTTCAATGCATTCAGTGAGCTAAAAAATTCAATATGCATATTGAGGGCATTTTAATAAAACAAATGTGCTCTTTTGCAGCTAGATGTAAAGCATCTTATTTGTAGTTAAAATGACAACTACATTTTTCCCACCTTGATCACCTAACTAAGGGGAAAGAAAGCCAGTTTTCTGGGATAGTTATCATATCTGTTGACTTCTTAAGGCAAAAGAAAATCTTTAAAACTCTAAAGATTTAACATGGGCTTGTCCCAAGGAACATATGACTCCTCTTCCATATTGGCATTTGATGAAGTTTCTTAGATATGGCATGTGCCTAACATTTGTAGGAGCTGAGTGGTATCTTTGGCTGTTTCACTTTATACTGATAACCCGACTTGTATAAACATGGCCTGAGAGAATCTTACACAGAGAAGATATAACACAAGAAGAAAGGAAAAAGACTAACTAAAACCCCGGTCTCTCTGCACTAGGAGTGCCTCCTTCTCTGGCCCTGGTGACTTAATTTCATGTAACTCCAGAGCTCCTCTTAACCCTGTAAATATCTCACCTACCATCAGAGAGAAGAGTTCTGATATGGACAAAAATAGACATTGAAGTTGGAAAAAAACAAGGACATAATTTAACTTTGGTTTTTGGTTAGCAGTATCCAGTAACATAATGATAGCAGTGAATGAAATGATGTAAAAATTTCCACTGGAAAAAGAATGTACACATAGTGTTATTTGTTGTTGTTGTTGTTGTTGTTTTGCTTTTGGTTTGTTTTGGTATGGAAGTACTAAGGTTTATTGGAGAATCCTAATACAGATGCTGAGGCTTGCCCGTGGTGCTCTTGATGTACAAAGCCCGGATGTTTTGACAGTTTTCTTGATCAAGGACACCAAGAACTTGACAGCCAGGTGGATGTTGTAGATTAGCTCATCATTGGTCATCTTCATGTGGCTGACAGCAACACTTGACAGCCAGGTGGATGTTGTAGACTAGTTCATAATTGGTCATCTTCATGTGGCTGACAGCAACAGTGAGACACAGCACCTTCTTCAACTAGACCTTGATTGTAGATTTCACCTTATCCACTTTGTTTTTATCGTGTGACAGCAGGGAAGGGAACTTGCCAGCCTTGTTTAGGCCTGGGCCCGGGATACCTGGGATCTGCTTGATCAGAGATTCAGAGGCCAAAAAGGCATCAGACTTCCTGGCCAGCTTTTTGACCAATTTCTTGTTCTTATTAAGCTTCTTAAGCATTTTGATGTCCTTAAGAACATCATGTGTTTCAATGCAATGGCTGTAGAATCATGTTGCTTCTTATTTATCATCAGGGTAGACTAATATATTCTTCACTGAATCAGAGACTGCTAAGCCTTGACATATAAAAAGGAAACAAACAAACAAACTATAGAATGTACCAAAATACAAAAAAACAAAATCAATTCTCTCCAGTACAGTATTAAAATAAGTATTCTGGCACACAAAACAATATTAGGCATAGTAAGATGACAACCAGCATACGATACAGAGAGTATTAAAACAATATTCATATTTCTACTTCTAGTTCCCTAATAGAAGCATAAAAATATCTTTAGAAAATTACGCTAGTAAGCTTTGTTAGAGGAAAACACATGGATCTGCATTTCTGAGGTTATTATACACAGAAGACATTTGGTGACATTAATATTCAAGATCTTTGCTCACTGACTGATTGAATGCTTTACATTTCCACAATATAAATTAACTGTTCCTGTCCTTATTATAAATTCCCTAGTTTTATATTTTGTTATTTATTCTTAATAAGATGCATTGTGGGAAAGCTGCTAATTTTTTCTAACATTCGCTACTTTTATTTTTTTATTTTTTGGCTCCAAATTTAAGAATCAGCTAATTTGAAAGTTCACTTTGATTTCTCATTGACTCCAGTGTCTGCCTGCTGCCTCCACCATCTGCTGGGAATGTGAAGACAACTGTTTAAAATACTTGAAACAAAAATTCACTGTGAATCACGCCATTTGATGAGGTTCGACCTATATCTAGAAAGACGATATTGCTTCCCAGATACCCTCAAGCATTTGTGAAGACAAACCAGTCATACACTGATATGTATGCATGTGGTGCATATTTGTACTTTTATAAATTTACTTTTCTTACCATACAACCAAGGTAGTATTTAGACTTCTTACTAGAGTCCATTGCTAATCCTTTAACTGTTGTTACCTGTTTCTAGATTTTGGTTATTTGATGTGCAGGGCATTCTGCAAATTTGAGAACATCTACAGTGCTGCTGTCTCTGGAGGGCTTCTTTGCAGTGACTGGATAGATGTCCCTCATCCATACAAATACCCTTCAATTGACGACAAACACCAAGGCCACTTAATACATTGTTTTGTGTGGGTCTGTAGATAGTCAGCTCTCTAATCTTTCCCCTTCCCTTCTTTTTAATATGTCATTTTCTAAAATGTCCCTAGCAAGATTGACAGTATAAAGTCTACCAAGAAGGATTTTCCCATCAAAATGTTCTTATATAACTATGTATTAATTTAAACACTGCATTATATATATATATATATATATATATATATATATATATAAAATGTGTCTCTGTGTGTGTGTGTGTGTGTGTGTGTAATTTTCCTTTCTCTATATTTCCTATTTCTGATTGATCAACCCCAAACAGCCCATTCTTCAAGGTCTGTTACAACATTGGCAAGAATGAAGGTAGTCTAAAGAGACTTATGGGTTTCTCCCTTTGGATACTAAACTGCTGAAATAATGGAGACCAATCCATTGGAACTTTCCAGAACACCATGCTGGGATAGAGAAAAGGTGAGTTTCCTCCACGTCAGTTAAAAGTGGATCTATGGTTTCACATGGTCAGAAACTTGTTAAACTATTTGCAGGATCAGATGTGAGATGCTGCTGCTAATAGTTCCACATCTTGACCTGATCTGCTACGCTCTATGGATATATTATCATGTTATTAAGCCTATGTGTCATGTTAGGACTCTGAAGATGGACTGAGCAATAGGGGTTCACTGGACCTCTTTATTCAATATGGTCACATTGAATAAAGTTTTTTTCTTTTTCTGTTTTTTAGTATTACTTGCTTGCTTGTCTAATTGGCCTATGGGGGATGGGGAGGTTGAACCTTCCTTGTTAGTTAGGAATTGCTAGGATGTACGCTATCACTCAAAAATTCAATAACAGGTTAATATCCATAAATTTTCCCACATAGCAATACCTCATATACACCACTTGCCATTGGATGATACAGATAGAAGGAATCCCATTATGGGTTACATCTTGAATTTGTTCACAAGGTACTTAGTATGATTGATCCAACCTAAAGTAAAAAACGATCATGCCAGAGGGAGTGTTAAAAATACCAGACTAATATATGTAATGATTGAGCCAAAATAATCCCATGTATATTTTAAAGGGTGCTGTAAGCTAAATTTTGTGAGTTTCAGTCTTAAAGAATTTTGTAAGACTAACATTTCTTGGTAAAGAAATGGTAAAGTCTGGAGTCCAAACATTATGTTTAATATGAGGAGCAGATGTGATTATCAATAAGCTTAGCAGATGGCTTGGTGAAAAGAAAGATTTAATGGTTGACATTAGTATTTTTTGTTACTGGCGTGTCGTAAGATCTAGGTTTCTGCTAGGTGTTTCCATAGCTGGAACTGAGCCATTTTTCACAATGACCCCCTGGGCATCTTTCAGGTGCCAGTAAATACTAGGCCTGTGTACTACACCAGATATTATCCTAGGAACAGGATATGAGTGACCCAGACATCTGTCTCCATATTTTATAAAGCTTTTCTTTTTAGAAAAAAAAAAAAGTAGAAACAATACATTAGAGGGAATTTTAAAGAACGATGGGTCCTATGATGGAAAGGTAAGAGCTAAATGGTTTTGGATTACTTTAAGGCTGAGTATGTTTTAGGAAGTTCAAGACCTTGCTAAGAAAATGATATTTATGTGACTTGTGACTTGTGCTGTGTGTGATGGGCTTTAGCACCCAGAGGACTGATGTCTGATTTCTAACAGAAAAGAGAGAGAATGAAAGTCGTGTGTGTGTGTGTGTGTGTGTGTGTGTGTGTGTGTGTGTGTGTGTGTGTGTATTGTGAATAGAATAGTGATCTTGAGAGAAGATGAAAGACCCTAGGATAGGGCAAGGCAGGCAGGGTCAGGGTTGTGAGGAAGGACTTTGCTTAAAATATGGGGTGGGGAAGGTGGATGGATGGCTCCTGAGGAATGAAATATAAGACTGCCCTCTGGCCTTTCTTAGTACATATGCATATACATGTGACCATCCAAATACATATACAAACAAAACACACACAATATCAAATAATTAATTCTAACTGATGAAACCAGTTTTTGCTGTGAAACCCTACAGCTTTCGTTATGTGAGTTCTATTGGATGATTCGGTGACTTATTGTTATAGAACACACTGCTCCCAGACTGAGTGATTAAAGGAAGAAGACTCAGTTCTCTAGGTACCTCCATTTATGTGGCTACACTCTTATGCAGGATCAATTGGGCAGCCTAAAGATCTGAGGTGATTTAGCAATTGATGGTCTCCCAGTGGTCTCAAGGCAATATTTTAAGAGGACAGCAGTGTAAACTAAGTGCTCAGCTCAGAGTGGGATCATGTTTACCTCTCTTCACCATGCTGGAATTTACTCTGGCTAGAGTATACATGGGGTTTTTGCTGTCACAGTTCCTGTGAGTTCATATATGCAGTGGCCTTATAGAGTCTGAAGGACACTGTTTTCTTGCACACAATGATATCTGAGCCTCTGAAGGAGATGTCATATGAATGTCCCATCAGGTTGCACATTTTAAATCAATACAGTATACCAATTCTCACTATATTCACAGGAGAGAAAATGAAACAGATCTTTGTGGTTTAGTACACTTGACATGATAGTTCCAAAATACTTTGGAAGTCAGTATACATTCTCTTAGTTTTGAGTAGCTATTGTTGCAGTAATGAAGCTGTTCCCAGTTATTGTTTAGGTTATCCTCTAGCCCACTGAAAGGAAAGCTTCTATGGAGTAAGGACTTGATGTAGCCATCTGTGCATCCCTAGGGCCTACAACAGTGGGTGGCTGGTTCAGAGAAGACTTCAGACAACTATTGCTGAATTAATGAACTCAAATGTTACAAAACTAATTAAGGGTGTTTTCTGCCTTGAGCACTGGAAAGTTTCCTAATTTTAAAATTTTATTTCTTGTGAGAAATTCTTCTCTAGAACTTTCTTTTAGAAGAAAAAAAGCTAACATAGATACAACAAATCAGCATTGTTTTACTTGGAAAAATCAATGGTGATCATAAAAGACAGTTATTGCGTGATGATTTGGGGAAAAATGATGGCTTTCTAAAACAACTATTTTTTTTTTTTTTTAGTGTTCATGCCTTTAACACTACTTCAAAATCAGATATTGATGTCCCTTCTTTTTTGTTCTCTCCTTCGCCTTCCTCTTTCTCTCTCTCTTCTTCTCTCTCTCTCTGTGTATATATATGTGTGTGTATATATATGTGTGTGTGTATATATGTGTGTATGTGTGTATATGTGTGTGTGAATGTGTGTGTGTATATATATATGTGTGTGTGTGAATGTATGTATATGTATATATATGTGTGTGTGTATATATGTGTGTATGTGTGTGTGTGTATATATATATATATATATGTGTATGTGTGTATATGTGTGTGTGTGCATATATGTGTGTGTGTCAGTGCATATATATGTGTGTGTGTATGTGTGTGTGTATATATGTGTGTAAGTGTGCATGTGTTTGTGTGTGTTTGTGTGTGTGTATATATATGTGTGTGTGTATGTGTATGTGTGTATATGTGTGTGTGTATATATGTGTGTGTGTGTGTATGTGTGTGTGTGTATATATATGTGTGTGTGTGTGTGTGTGTGTGTGTGTGTGTGTGTGTGTGTGTATGTGTGTATGTGTGTGAATGTGTCCAATGCTATCACGTGTGTTAGTTTGGGTACATGTGTGGCTAGTTTTCATCCTCACCTTCTGTCATGTCTCAGACAATGTCTCTATTTTCTCAACAGTGAATGTTCTAGGCTAGCCGGATGTGAACTTTTGGGAAGTCTCCTATCTTTGTCTCCCATCTTGCTCTAGGACTGTTGGAAGTACAAAACTCATTTTATTATATCGTGGACCCTGGAACCCAAACTCAGTTAGGCACTAATCTTTTCACAGTGAATGCTTCAACTTCTGAGCCAATTCCTTAGACTTCAATAGCAGATTTGTAACTTCTGATGACCTATTCACACCATCATGGATCCTAGCTGCAAAAGGCAAGTTGTTCTACATAAACAATCCTCAGCACAGAAGGTGAAGCTCCAAGGTATGATGTTCATTGCTATACTTTCCTGAAGTTGCTGAAAAACGGAATTGATAAACCTGAGGAAGATGAACATTAAAGGTCCTGAATAACCAGTTGACTTGCCGTTACTCCTCTAGGGAAAAAAATCATGAAATATAGTCATGAAAATTCATCTTGTTAGCTTTGGTGTGTATCTGAAGTAGACTTGCATGTATATAGCACAGATCCCTTACAGATTTGAACTTGGTAAATATAGGCTTATTCTCTACTTTCAAAGCATTCCCATCTATTCCTTATGAATTGATAAAATCTCTGAAGAGAATTGATAAAATCTCTGAAGACTCAAGACAGTGTTAGGGCTCATCTTCTTACAAAGACAGACAAAAGCATAGTTTTTCCTGATATCCCAGCCTCTCTTGTCAGCACAGTGCAAGGCTAAGTTTTAAGATGTGGATAGATTTCAATTTCTTGAGTTCCCCCACTCCTCTTAAGTACTTAGAAAGAGAAAAATACGTAAAGTCATACTTTCTGATCCCACTGGGATTGATTAAGTAGGTAGCTTCATTTTCTACCCTACATCTTACCTCATCTCACATTCTTTCCTGAAAGGGCCAAGAAATGTCATCTAATCAAGTTAGGGCTTTTCCTACAGGGACTTCTTATCAGAAACAAAACCCCTGCAATTTACATTTTTCCTCCTATTTAGGTTTTTCCATCCAATCAGGAAGTACAAATTACTAATTTGCATGGAAGAGGCTGAAGCATCCTGAAGAGATGCCACCCTTGATTCTTCAATGTCAGTCTCTACAGATAATGATTCTGAGTTCCTATTTGTAGTTTTATTGCTCTGTGTGATCAGGCTGAAAGTTCAAAGTGAGTTGTGGATAATTCTAGTCTCTACACTGATGTATCCTCAGCCTGAAAATCAGTTTAAATGTTAAAAACACATCAACAAGAAAAGACAATCTCTTCTCTAAACTACAGAAGTTCATGTAAAGCATCTTGAATTGTACAACTAATAGAGCTTCAAAGATAGAGCCTCCCAACTCATGTCAAAGTAGCACTGGTTCACAGCATGGTTAGCAACAAGCAATCCACAAGTGTGATGCAAGACTATCTGAATTAATGTTGGAAACACCAACTAGATTCTCTTTAGGAAATACACAGGCTTGTAAGAAGGGTATCTTATACTATCAGCCCCTTGAGGAACTGGAAAAAACACAAAATAATTATATCCTTAGAGATGAAATGCAATTAGTTGCCCCCTTGAGACAGCCCTTGTTGTGATGTAAGAGTGAAGAATGGGTGTTACTGATATTTCAAAAGGAAATCTCTCTAGAAATGGGCTGCAATAAAATCTGACATACAGATTAAAAAGACAGTTAAATATTAATGAAGCCAAACCCACTTACAAATCAAACGCTGAGGAAAGGAAACATTTTTCTTCCAGAGAAAGTTAGTTTCACTCCTCACGTTCTACTCTAAAAAAACAAATCTGTTTGTGCATACTAAGCATCACGTTTTGAATAACATGAACCTGACCTTTGCAAAGCAAGCTGGTTCCTAAATAATGTATAACTGTGATATTTCTGAAGTTCCAAGAAACCCAGAGAAAATCTTGGATGAGAATTTAAATGGAAAGTGACAAATGTTTTTCTCTGATAAGTTTTTTTCTGGGTTCACTTGGGGTCCCAGGCATGGATGCATTTAAGGACAGGCTTTACAGTTAAGGTACAATCTTAAATAATAGGAGGTTATGGATTTACAGCTAATGGCAATAGCATGCAAGATAAATATGCACACTTCGATATTAAAATATTTTATTATAAAACAGAACAGCCCTAACAGTCTTCTCATAAAAATCAATGCTAATTTATAGAAAAAAATTATAAAATTTTTAAAGAAGGAAGAGATGTAAATAGCAATTTCAGTTCCATAGAATATAGCCAATTACAAATAAAATAGATTTTAAGTATAATTTAAATAGTTACAATGCAAATATAATTTAAATATAACTCTGGACCTAAAGCATTTACAAATCAGACTGTTCTTTCAAGAAGGCTTAGGGTAAAAAGACCACAAAGGAAAGTGATCAGTTGCTGTTGTGTTTAAAAATAAATATCCTTGGGAATCTTCAAATCCTTGTCCTTGCCTGTGACTAAAGATGCCCTAATAGTTTAGGGACTCTAATCCCTGATCTGGTTCCTAAAAGATTAGAGCTACATCTTCAGAGAGGGCGAGAGAATGTCAAAAGAGGCTCAAGAAAAAGGATTTCTTTTGGTTAAGAAAAATTTGGCCTGCGTGGAGATCTAACATTTCAGTTGCCCTGAGAAAGGGTCCTATCTGAGGAAGGCAGGCTTGACTTAAAGCCAGGCTAAAGAAATGGCAGAATCATTCATATTTTTATTTTTATTTTTTATTGATCATTCCATTTGTTTATATCTCAAATGATATCCCACCTCCCAGTTACCCGCTCCACAACGACCCCATGCCAAATCTGCCTTCTTCCTCCTTCACCCTTCCTCAATAAGGGTGCTCACCCACCCAACCACCCTCTCCCACTACACCGCTCCAGCATCCCCCTAAACTGGGGCATCAAACCTCGACAGAACCAAGGCCTCCACTCCCATTGATGTCCGACAAGAGCATTCTCTACTACATATGTATCTGGAGCTATGGAGCCTTCCCTGTATACTCCTTGGTTGGTGGTCTAGTCCCCGGGAGCACTGGGTTGTCCGGCCAGTTGATATTGTTCTTCCTACAGGGTTGCAATCACCCTCCCCTCCTCCATTTCTTTTGCCAACTCCCCCACTGGGATCCCAGAGCTCAGTCTGATGGTGGGCTCCAAGCATCCACATCTGCATTGATCACTTGTTGGCTGAACCTCCCAAGGAACATCCACACCAGGTTCCTGTCTGCAAGCTCCTCCTGGCAACAGCAACAGTGTCAGGTTTGATGTCTGCAGACAGGCTAGATTCCCAGGTGGGGCAGTCCCCAGATGGCACTTCATTCAGTCTCTGCTCCATGTTTTGTCCCTGTTCTTCTTTTGGACAGGAACATTTCTGGCTTAAAAACTGAGATGGTGGGTGGCCTCATTCCTTGATCGGGGGCGTGCCCATCTACTGGAGGTGGTCTCTACAGGTTGTATTGCCCCTACTCTGTGCATTTCAGATAAAAGTCATCTCAGTTGGGTCCTGGGAGCCTCTGTGGCATCTGGGACCCTCCAGTGGCAATCCCTAGTTCCTTGTCCCCCCACTGTTACATATTTTTATTCGATTTTCTGATCCTTTGTACCTCTCTCCCCTCCCCTCCAGTATCCGATACTGATCTTTTATTTCCTTACCCTCCTTCCCATTTGTCTTTTAATAAGATACTGTAATTTTCTTCCCAGAATCCCAGGTCTCAGTGTGGTAGTCATGCAACAGCCATGAGGTTTGGCAGTCTTCTTTGTAAAACATATTTCTCTAACACTTTGGGATCCGCCAAGATCTTAGGATTCCTTACATGGCTATGACCTTTATATCTACTTAAATGGCATGACTCCCTTTTCTTCTTTCTTTCTTCCCTCCTGGCAACTCCTGGCAACTGCTGAGGCTTACTGCTTGACTGCTATGTTTTCTTGTTTCTTGTGTTTAGTTTTTTGTTTGTTTTTGTAAAACTCTAACAACATTGTCATTGATTATTTTAAATACAAGGTATCTTTTATCCATTTTTTATTGAATGACACTTTCATCAAAATATAACTTGCATTTTAAATATTAATGGATGTGAGTATATTCATACTTAGGCAACTATTTAATGATCACCACATCATTTTAAGAATATTTGTATTATTCCTCTAAACCCTTTATGTCTGTAAGAAGACATGTTCTCCTTCTTAATCCAGCCCCCTACCCTCCCCAACTCACTTCCTATTTGAGTTGATTAGTTCATTCTGGACAGTTCAAAGAACCGGGGAACATATGATACATGGTATTTCACAACAGATTCTCCTTAGCATGTTTTACAGCACACATCACATCATGATTTCATTCCTTTTTATTGCTTGTCAACATCATTTTATTGATTTATAAACTCATCAGTTCATGGAGAGTTCAACTATTCTCTGTCTTTGGTATTGAAAATCTTTCTATTCTTGGTTCTCCCTAAAAATTAAGGCTCTTCATAAAACAAAAACAAAAATCAACCCTGGTTTTCAAAAGAAAACAAACAAACAAAACAAAACAACACAGCAACAACAAACTCCAAAAACCAAACCAAACCAAACCAAACCAAACCCCTCCCAAAAAACAAAACAAAAACAAACAAACAAAAAACAAAGCAAAAGCCAAACGTTGCTTCAAGCTCTTTGAATCTGGCTTTGGGTGTGTTCCAATTTTCTACATATCCCTGAGGCTGAGTTTGCTGCATAAGATTCAAGGAACTTACATGTTGACAGGCCTCCGAGCCCAAATTCTGGGAATTTCTTCTTGAACTTTATAATCTGCACAGATCCTTCTATTTCTCACCTTCTTCAGACCAGTGTTTACCTTCTCATGTGCTCATCAGTCATCCAAACCAGGAATTGCTTACCTACTGGTATTTAAAATATTCTATCCCTAGATCCTATCCCATCAAATCAATTACTCCACAGTTCTATAGATATACCTGGTCTATGCTACTGGTCATCTAACTTCTTCTTTATATTCTGCTTTAACACATTTTTTTGATTCTCCGATAATCCTCCACAGAGAGCTCAAATGATCTTGCTTCTTTATTTTTCTAATCCACCCCTACTCTTGTGCACAGAGGTCTCAGTTCCAGCCATACTCAGCTTGTTATGGAGTGTTACTAGGGTCACCCCTGCTCTCCATATATATCTGGATAGTTTATTTCCTCTCGCTGGAATGCCTTATTTCCTATTGCCTATACTCACACTGCACACTGAGACACAGACTAGGTAGGTGCTTTCCCAATCTTTCCCTTGCCCTTAAAGGGCTCAGAGTCACATATATATCTGAGCTTTAGACCAAAAATGATGCTGAAGAATCTCCCTAGAAACAGCACAACGACCCCTGAACAATGTTCCTTTTTGCTTTTTCTCGTTTTCTTTTCCCTTTTCTTCTTCCTTTCAGTGACTGGATGTCAATATCTAGAATATCTTGAAAAGATATACTGAAAATTAATGTTCAACTATGAATTATTGCATTGGCATTGTTCATTCCCCTCCACTGGATACTGCATCAGTGAGACTAAATTGTAGCATATTATGCCTCAGAGTCTAGAAGGAACCCATGATAGCAGCCAGCACTATACAACAGCCAGTGCTGTATGAATTGAAAATCTTTTTAGACATCTTTTCCTGTATCTATTCTGAAGGAATATTTACACCAATGTTTTAACAAAGGGCAGTGGTAGAGATGAGATGGGTTTTATCAAAATTTGAAAATTTTTAGGTTGAATGTTGCATCTGTGTATTGTACTATGATCAAATTCTACAGAGTAATAAGCATTAACAAGATAATGAGACTCCCCCAAATTATTAGAGTCAGTTTCCTGTCCTGTATTGAGCTTCTTGAATGCCAATGCCCCACAGAGCATATTTTGGAAAAGGCTAACCTTGACTATTATAAATATTGCAAACATCTTCCAAAGAAACTTTGAAAAATGTTTTATTTCAGCTTTCAATGCATAAATCACAGAGTCCATTAAAATATTCAAGGGTTGATGAGTTCCTGGAATATTTAGGCTAGAGGCTCCTTCCTCAGGGCTGCCTAGCTTTGGGGTACTTCTCTGCTGTAAGCACATATTCAGCAGGAGACTGAGGAGAATGAAGTTACACTTGGTACATTCCTTTGTCATTTGTTGCTAAGAAGGAACCAGAGAGACTAGAGCTCTTTCAATTTAACTAAAGAAAAGTAGTATCATTGTCAGTGCCACAGAGGTGAAACATTTCATTTTCCTTGTATCCTAGTGCTCTCAGTTATACAACTAAAACATGTGAACCTATCAGACAGTATGTCATATAGGCAATGTTCAAAAAATTATGTACTCAAATCATTAGTGGGGAGAATACTATGAAGATGACCTTAAGATACTTAAATTCTAGCAAAGGCTTCTTTATTCTTCATATATGATGGGATTAAACTGTCTCTTACTAATAGTTTTTCTCAGACATGTGGAGCTTCAGTCTTGTTTAACTTCAGTTCATATTTGTCATTCTGATGTTTCTCAAAGGGAGCTCCAGTGCTTTCTCCCTTGAGGCTGCATAGTTTATTATCAGCATTGGTAAGAACACAGAGATGGGGATGATTCCCCAAATAAGATCATTTAATATTATCTCATTTTAACCTTAGAATTTCAGATGACCTTAGGGTTTTATATGTATCTTGTCCATTTGCTAGATTCCATAGTTCTAATTGCCTGGATAGAAGCCAGTTAATGGCAGGACTAAGACAGGTCTGCAGCTGTACATGTCTACCACACAACATTGCCCTAGATTCTTAACAGCAGTGCACATTTATCCAGAATAAAATATCCCCACTATCTAAGGTGAACACATGCTGCTTATTTTGTAGAGTTTGCAGCTTTATCTCTGCACACATGAAATACTTGTTTGATGTCACTGTACAACTGAATCCACCACCCCCTGTATTAGCACATCTTTAGTGCATAAATCCTCATAGACTTATAATGCTATTTCTTTAAAAAATGTTTTGAGTGTGCAACTGCAGTTTTATTATCATCTATATACTATCTGTTAGACCTTAAAAACTCTGCAGGTACTCTGGCTTTATAGTTTTCAAGATGCCTGATGCTTTCAACTGAACTGTGGTCACCCCTTGGACAGACTTTTCACAGCCAGAGAAGTGTAGTAAGAAAAGCAAACGTCTCTGGCTCTGAAGAAAGAGACATTTGCCGAAGCCCAGTGACTCTGTCAAACTGTCATGCTAGATTTTAAAAGCCAATAAATGACAAGTAGAAAATTGCTAAATTCTATTGGTTATAATCTAGCAAATAGAAATAACCTTTCACATATAAGAGTGGATAAGAAAATGGAGCTGTTAAGACCACCCCTGACCAGACTGAGTTCTCTGCACTGATCAAGGTCAGTGTTTTATGAAATTCACATGTTGCTATGAATAATATTTCCTCAAAAGGTTATGTGCTGTGAGGATGAGTTCACATGCCAGCAAATCAAAACAAAACTACTAAATACTTGTTTATGCTAAACCCATACTCGATATTAAAAGAAAGTACAGAGGATTTAAAAAAGAAAATAATATCTCCTGTAGATCACTTAGCACAGTTTCTATATGCCAATTAACATGTCATAACAAGTTACTACTATTACTACTGTGATTCTTTCTCTAGTCAACATATTCTTATAAGTTTTAAGTGTTAGAATAAAATATAGTAACGGGACAACATTATTTTCTGCTTACAGAATGCTCTTGTAACTGAACCTTGGCTGTTTTATTTCATTTGCTCTTTTAAATTTCATAAAGTCACTGATCAAAAATTTATGCTATTTTCATCCTAAGCCCCCCTCTTTTTTTTTATCTTTCTAGAATTCTCTACATTGGAAACCAGCCACCACACCATGCCATTTTGACTATCCCTCTTGCCAAAGCCAGAGATCCATACATACACCTATCCAATTCATGAGTCACCCATCTGAGAAACTGCACATGTACACCATGTGCTAACCAAATATGTAGGTTTAGAGAGTGCATATTTAGGAGAAGAAAACTAATTTACTTCCTGTGCTTTCTATAGTCCCGTCTTGTTTTCACACAGCTGATCCAAATTTCAATTCACAAAAGCAAAACCTCCTAAGAACCAAAATAAATACTAATCTTAAATTCAATGTACCCTGACAGCAAATAAGTTCGCCATGCTTACTTCAGCATGAATAAAAAGCCCGTAAGGATACTCCCACATAAGAGTGTGTTTATAGGTTCCATAGCTCACTGGAGAGATTGATGTAATAAAGCTATAATAAAGAGCATGCTATAGATTTCTCTAGTGTTTCTTATCAAATAGCCTATATTATCTTGGATTGTGTGCTCAGCTTAAAATAGGTTTTCAATAAGTATCTCAAAAGTAGAGCTTATTTTCACTTAGTTTTCTGACATACAAGAATGTTTACAGGTATACCTTTGCCCCTAGAATCTAACACATGCTTGTCTAGCTAAGTAGTTTGAGACATTAACATACATATTTATTTTTAGTTGTTAACAATGTTCCATACCGCCACAGTCTTCTGTCCTATTATATAATTTGCTTTCATTGTCAAATTGCTGCTGGTGAAATATTCCAGATCACATCAAACCACTGCAGCCTTAAACTATTTTACATCATGTCTAGGTTTGCTCAAGAGCTTGCTCAATTGTATTTGGAAGTATCTGACCAGAACTCCCAATGAGCCATTCTCGTGAACACTGAAACAAACCACTGAGGTGAAAATCTGACAATATTTCTACTGGAGGAAAAATAACATGGCTGATACATGGTAAATAGACTACTTGAATGAGTACAGACTTATGGTTACATGTCACCAGTGAACTTCATTTGCCCCTTAGCTATCCACATCTATGTATGTATTTTATAAATTAAATGCCATTACTTACAAACTTAAAACATTAATTCCCTAAGACTTCCCTTCGGATACATGACATTTTAGTAATTTGTTACACTATTACCAGGAATCATACATTCATTCATTAATTTAATTAACAA
Organism: Uromys caudimaculatus; assembly: GCA_028551405.1. NCBI lineage: Eukaryota > Metazoa > Chordata > Mammalia > Rodentia > Muridae > Uromys > Uromys caudimaculatus. The sequence continues at coordinate 38,450,086 of CM052700.1, forward strand.
GTGTTTAGCCCACCCTATGTTCCAGGCACCATACTAGACCTGGAGATTCAGACTGAGACCAGACTTCATAACTGATTGACACTTGGAGGACATTGGTCAGTCATATAAATGAGTCCTTGATTACAACCGTTCAAATAGGCTACACAGAAAGATCCACTCAGGGGGTTTGACAACATCTCTCAAAAACACTAATCTGGACTATGACCAAAATGCTTTCCATATAGGATAAAATAGTTATGCCCCATAGGTATTTCTATTAAAGTTGATCTTTATTTTATTAGGTTTTGCAATGTTTTTCTCTCTTAAAACTTCATGTCTATTTGTATCTACTCTCATGCAGGGAAATAAGAATTTTGTGATGTTTGGTTGTTAGCTCTTCTAAACTTGTTCTTTTGTAATAAGAGTCAGAAAGGGTGTGGATCTGGAGGTGAGGTGAGGTGGAAAGGAGCTGGAAAAAAGTAGAAGGAGATGACAATATAATCATGGTATACTGTATTAGAAGTGAATCTATTTCAATAAAAAATTGACAAAAAAAGAATACATCTGGCTTCATTTATTGCTTAATTTTCAGTCGGGTTGCTGCTAAAATTCCATGTAATCTATTGTCCTAATGTAATTGTTGTTACATATACTGCCAGTTTGCTATGTTCTTGTGATAATAAAACAACCATATATTGTCCATTCCTGAAATTTCTATTTTTTTTTTTTTGTGAGACTTCTTAGAAAGTAAACCCTAAATTTGGTCTTCAATTAGCCTTCTATTTTCACTATTTATATAGCATGTTGCTAGTGCAAATAAGTCACTTTCCCCATTTGATGAACTTCAAGTATTTGAAAACTAAATCAAAGAAATATCTTGAAAGCCAAAGTCAAAAGAACCTTGGTTATAATGTAATGAACTACATATGTATTTCACAAACAATTTCTGTCTAAAAGAAATATTAGACCTACTTAATCTACAATACTCATGTTCAAACGTATAAAGATCTTAGAGAAACCTGTGTCTTTTTCTGTATTACAGTGATCTACATTATTCAAGCATGTTTTTTCCTTCTGTTAGAACCAATGCTTATTCTGATAAGGGTGTCTGCTTTGTATGGATAATCTTTGAAAGCTACTTTCTAGGTGGAGCATAGAACAGAAACAGAGAGGAGGCCATTAGAGGAATATGGAAGAGCACAGATAAGCCATTAAACCAGTGTCAATGGCCTCAATTCAACTTTCATGAGAACAGCATAGAATTTCTCACTATTAGTCTCATTCTGACAAAGGTGCAGGACCCAAAGCATGAAGGAGACAGCTTGTCAGTATAAATGTTAAAAATAGAAGAACTAGCACACACACTGAGTGATGCAACAGTGCATGAAAAAATCCTTTAATAGACAGGAGTTTGCTTTGTAGTTACAGCTGTGACTCTCCCTAGTGTCAAATCCCTGAACTCTCTTCAGAGCTATGATTCAAGAGGCAATACAAGTTCCTCATTAAGGGAAGAGGAGGAAGCATGCAAAATATTTTCTAGGTTATTTGGCATGCCAAGATTAATGTCACTTATATAGTATGACTTTTCTTGAAAGGAAATGACCATGGATAACTTTTTAGCCTTGGATAGACAAAAAATTTATTAAAAAAGCAAAACAAAACAAAAAACAAAACAAAACAAAAAACAAAAAACAAAAACAAACCCCCCCAGAAAACCCATGGTATATAGGGAATGTATAGGGATTGGACATCTTAAGTTTAACTCATTTCTGAGACACATTCAGCTATAAAGTTCTATATGTTCTGTAACTCTTGTCTCCATGTCAAATGTTAATAGGTAAAGTTCCTTTTGAAGTAGTTTGGGTGTCCCTGCAAGTATCAAGGGAGGCAGGGAAATGAACTGCAAAGAGGTGTCAACGAAAGCTCAGTTCAGTCTGACTTAGTTCATCTGGATCAAATTTTTAGAGAGTCTGGTGCCAGGTGGTTTATTGTCAGCATATTTAAATGCAGTACACCTTGGGAAATAGTTTTCTTGTGTAATATATTCGCTGGTGCATAATGAGGCATAACTACATTGAAACTAGACTCAAAATACATGCCATTTCTTGCAAGAAGATTTAAGTTCAATAGATAGGTACATTCAATAGTTTAAGGGTCTAGGGAAGGATCTGGCATGGTCTTGGTCATACAGATAACACTGAAGTCATTTGGGCTATTATTCACCTTTGGTCCTGGTTGAAGGAGCTTGAGGAAACTCCAGGCTATATAGATAATGTTAGGGTCATTTAGACTATTAGTCACCTCCAGCCCTGATTGTGTGCTTGATTTAGCCTGGGCCAACAGATAACACAGATCAGCAGTCTATTAATCATCTCTACTTCCCAGCTTTCTATGTGAAAAAAAAAAAAAGACAAGAAACAAGAAAAGCACAAAAAACAAAACAACAACTAAAAACAGGTTTTACATACTTTCCTTCGAAAAGACAATTCTGCATGTTTAACATTCCTGGTTTCCCTAGTGATCTGTGGGCTCAAGGCCCTTAGTGCTCCCAATAAAATAGGTTATAAGACTCAGCTTTCTATATAAATAATGAGAATCAGATATTTTTATGACTCAGACTTTACTTGAACCTTTAGATTCCTGTCCTTTCTAAGTTTTTTTTTTTTTTTTTTTTTTTTTTTTTTTTTTTTTGGAGGAATGCTGCTTACTGGCTTGCTTCTCCTGGCTTGCTCAGCCTGCGTTCTTTTTTTTTTTTTATTTTTTTATTTTTTGATATTTTATTTACATTTCCGATGATTCCCCTTTTCTTTAGAAACCCCGTGTCCCCTCCCCCTCCCCGCCTCTGTGAGGGAATTCCTCCTCCCACCTACCCGCCCACCCATTCCCATATTCCCACCTTGACATTCCCTTTTACTGGTGCCCCTAGCACCCTCAGGCCCAAAGTCCT
>CM052700.1:38453511-38511548 GCA_028551405.1 Uromys caudimaculatus
ATCTCCGGCGAGGGATCTTTGTCCCGGCGCTGATCAGGTGTGGGGCCCTGTGGCCCAAGCTGAGGTCTCCGGCCGTCGCCGGAAGCTACTGGCGGTCCTGTCCTTTCTAAGTTAATCGATACTTTTTGTTGTGGTTTTTAGTGTTATAAAACTGGTAGCAAGGGGTTTGGTACAAAGTAATTATATATATAATCCTATATTTAATCATATCTTCTTTCAAAATATTTTTCTTTTTTAAAACAAATATATATATATATTTATAATATATATAAAACATTTATATATATTTATATATATATAAAACATGGGGGCATGGGCTCAATATTTCCAGTAAGTCAAATTTCAAGAAAGGCTAACGACAGATAATAATTCTCAGAATTTTTAATCTTGGCCTAATATCATTAGGACATTTAGGAAAAAGGCATACAGTTTGCAGCAATGCTTGCAGGGAAATGGAGTATACCATATAATACACAGTGCAACACCCACAAACAATATGGTTTTGAAAATAGCACATTAATCAAAATGAGACATTTCTTTTCTGGAGACTAATAATCTATGTGGTATAAAAGTCATCTGGTTTTGATATGTTTTCTTAGGAAATTCTTTCAACAATTTACATAGATTCTGGCTATGGTAAGAAGCACTTGAGTAAAGGTGGTAAAGATATGTGTTTGTGGTGCTATCCTAAGTCTCATTTGGATTCCTTAGCTCAGCTTTGCAGTAGAGGAAGGGGAGAAAGCCTATTCATCACCAAAAGGACACAGACCAATAGTTTTGAGAAAGGAAAGGAGTGACTCGGTAAATCCTATCATCAGGTTCATTTCATCTACCAAGGGCAACGGAACCAAAACAAAACTAACAACAGCCAAACAACCACCTCAAGCTTCTACTTCCTATTATGGACTCTATTCCCCAACTTCTTGTTTACCAGCTTCTACCTGGCCCTTTGGAACCACTTATAACTCAGAAACACATAAATCAAAACCCCACCCTTGCTTTGATGCAGAGGATCTGGTCACTTGACCCCTATGAAAACGAAACTCTTAAACAATTACAAGTCTGCTCACCCCATGTCCATTACACGCACATCATTTTCAAGAAGTCACTAAAGGGAAACAGCAGAAAGAAAAGGAGTAGAAACAGTCTTGGCTCCAATTCTAAAACACAGAAGTAGTAAAGGAGAAATAAACTTGGAGATGTTGAAGGCATAGAGAAAGTAGGGTGAAGAAGAATATATCAGACTAAAGTCATCAGATGCACATGAGTGACATACTGGATGTTTAGTGAACTCACAGTCAGTACATGGAAAGATATTGTCTGATACATCAATTATTGTCCTTGACAATTTAGGTAATTAATTTGGTTTTGTTTTTTGAACTTCATTTTCCACATTTGACGGTTTTCTCATTTTCCTGTGTCCCTATGATCTACTTATGGAAAAGAATTTAACTGTTCATTAATTAATAGGTAGCAGCAAATGCATACTTATTAAGGAAATTAATCTTATATGTAAAAGGGAAAATTGAGAACATATTTATTGAGCCTTAAAGCAGTTGTTGAATACAATTTAATAATTACTAACAATTAAAAAGCTTTTACTTTAAAAGAGTGATTTATAGCTTAGAAAAAAATCTTTCCTATGTATTACTTCACTGAAGTTTTAAACTCCTCTTTAAAATCTACAGAAAGCTGATTTACAACCCACGGAAGAAAATTAGCTTCCTTAATTTATAGCCACAATTCATTTTAAACTGAAAAAACAGTTTTGCCCAGCATGAGCACCAACCTCTACTGTGACTTGGCGGAGAACTAGTTTCTAAAAATAGTAAGCTTTAGAGTTGCCAAAAATGAAATTAAGCTTCAAAGGACAAGGGTGTAGTAGAAACAGTCAGAGGGGTAAATTGTATGTCAAGAAGGAAACAGCAAAGCAGAACATCCATGAAGGCCTTAGACAATGGTCAAGTTAGATAAGAGAGTAAGTGTACAATTTGAAAGCATGCTTGAATTAAAATACTTTGATTTCGACCACTAGATGGGTCTTTCCACTCTCAGGGCATCTGGGCATCTGCTCAATTTCTCTGAATGGCTTCTTTTTTTTTTTTTTTTTTTTTTTTTTTTAATCTGACATAGTAGCTTATTCCCCAGAAAGTCTCTTCTCTCTTCTCCTCTGGGTCATAGACCCACACTGTGTTGGAGCTAGTTTGGTACCACATCTTATCTAAGCTATGGAGTTCATTTGACTGTTCAAGATTAACTTAGCAAGATGAGGAGTGCTTATTCAGACCAGACCACTCCTTCTGTGTGGAAGAGACCATCTTGTTGAGACACCTTTTTGGTAAGTCATATAGTAGAGACACTTACTGTACATGAATATGCAGTGAGATTACATTTTCCCCTCCTGCTCTCAAATTTTAGTGGTTTAGATCAGGCTGCTGAAGCTGAAAAAGGGATAGGTTTTGTTTGGTATGATATTGAGGATGTTTGCCAAGAGAGGCTAATTTCATAAGTGGGAAAGGTGTTCATCTACTGGGTTCAATGGGAATATGACAGAACTGTGTGATTTACAGTGTATAAAGGTGGCCTTGGTGAAGAAATTATATTTAAGGAAGTGGAAGTCCTAAAGTCATTGAACGGGACCTAAGGTTGAAGCTGCAAGTTATTCCAGGCCAGACAAATGAATGAGGTGGTATTTCCATCCTAAAGTCTCCCCTGGGCTGCTCTGCTCCTTCCTCAAGTTAAAATGCCAATGAACTGGTAAAAGGTTGGCAAATATATGTGGTTCTGTTGAAAGTTACACATAGGATACAAATATCCCAAATAAAGCAAATGACATTAGCACAATGTTTAAATGCTGCTTCCCAAGGCATAGTGGCATTTGGCAGAGGAAACTCTCCGAGGCATTTGTACTATACTCACAGCACATTCAACTGATGTCCAGGGAGAGTGGTGGGGGACACAATAATTTGTGTGTCAACTGAAAGTTACAGTTTCTTTAAAACATAAGATAAAACACCCCAGTATCTAATTGTGAGTTCATTGCTTTAACAATAAAGTTATTGCCTTTCCTTAAGTGACCACTGAAACCTTTTAGTATTAATAACTATAAGCTAACAATAAGCATAAAATAGAAAAAAGAATCAAAATTACCATTTCAGTATCAGAGACAGATGGTATCCTTATAGCAATTTAGAGTTTGCTAAATTACTTCTTCTCTGCTGGCTTAGCTTATGTACTTCTGTTCGTGAGGCTATGTGTTTCCTTTCACAAATAAAAGTGATGGAGGAAAAATAACTTCCAGAATACCACAATGCATATGTGTACATTCTTAAAGATTTATTTAACTTATATGCCTGAGTGCTTTACCTGCATGCATGTATGTGTACCTTGAGCATACCTGATGCCATCAGAGGTAGGAAAGAGGCACTTATTCTACTGGAATGTGACTTACAGAAGTTTGTAAGTCACCAAATGAGTGCTGTGAATTGAACTCAGGTCTTCTGCAAGAGATTTAATTGTTTAACTGTTGAGCCAACTTTCCAGTCCTAACGTATTTGTATATTTTGTAAATAACAAACTTGGCTAAGAATCTTTGCATGAGGTTATGCCATTTTTGTTATAGACCTAAAAGACTAAAAGATAGGGTAACATTCTGATGAAAAAAAAAATGAAATCAGTTTATGACTTCAAAAGACTGGATTTAGATACAGAAAAGTGGGTGATTTTTTTTTTTAAGCAAGCACTTGGATAACATATGTCTTCTGAGTACTATGGGTAAAAAAATTATATATATATATATATATATATATATATAATTTATATATATATATATATATATTTTTTTTTTTTTTCCCCATCCTGGTCATCAATTCTTAACTCTGAGCATCTGATATGGATTGAGTCATGTTTCCCAACAGCAACTCCAAATATTATATTCCCAGCTCCCACAACTTTAGAATTTGTATCTCCAGATACAGTGTTTGAAGAGGTAATTAACATAAATGACACCCTCAGGGTACGTCACAATCCATTCTCACTGGTGGCCTTATGAGAAGGAAGAATTTAGACATTTTCATAGTAAAGGCTATGCAAGGACATAGTAAGCCAGTGAACAACTGTAAACTAATAAGAGAAACCAAGTCACTTAAGTCACTTAACTTGTTGACTACTTGAATGTGGGACCTATAGTCTACTGAGCTATGAGAAAGCAAATATCTGCTGTTTAAATCACTAAAACCATGATACTTTATTGTAACAGCTTTAGCAAACAACAGACCCAGAACTAGATCTTGATAAATTGCTCTAACATGTGTTTTGAAGATAATATTGAATGGGCTGGGGATATAGTTTAGTGTGTATAGTACTCTTCAAGCATGTACAAAGCCCCAGGTTCATTCCTCAACACACCATAAACTAAGTGTAGTGGTACAAACCTGTAATCCCAAGACTGCAGAAGTGAATGCAGGAATATGTGAAGCTGAAAGTCACTTTTAGCTATGGAGTGAGTTCGAGGTCAGCCTAAGCTATACATTACCATGTCTCAACACAAGAACAACAACAACAAAAAATGAATAAACAGAAAACAATGATAATCTTAGATAACATGAATTACATGCTATGGAAATAGTCCAAAACTCTAACATGTACTAACCATTCCTCCTCTGAGTCCAGTTCTATGAAGTAAAGTACAGGAGTATTACTAATTAACCAGTAAAGAAACTGAGGCAGAAAATGGTTAAGTAACCTGCACGCATAGCCTAGCTAACATTTGGATCCCAAGTCAGCAATAAAAAAGTAAATATCATTAATAAATATTCACTAGCCTTAATAAAATATTATTGAGTCTTATAAAGTGAACATTAATTTTAAAACTGCTCATGAGCACCTCTAAGTGCTGAGAATGGTCATACAATAACTCATGGACAAATATGCTGTGTAAATGTTGCTGGATTATTTAGACAAGAATCACAAAGCACATGTGCAAGTCAAATACAGGCAAAATTAAACACATATGTATATATTTATATACATATATATTCAATATTTTGTTGAGCCACTGTTAGTTAAATCTACATTTATGGGACACATGAATAAACCCAACTGAGTAGAATCTCTTATGTGAAATCGTGGTAACTCCCAATGGTACATTATATTTTCCTTAAACTCTTGCTTCATGCCAAATTCCACCAGATAAGTAAATAGTAAACCATCATGAGTTGCACTATAATGTCATCCATTTTCTTATTCTCTTTACATTTCTATAGTGATAAACCACCATTTCTTTACTCATGCAATCTCAGAGTAAAAATAAACCATTTGGGAAGAAATAACATATCAACACACACACACACACACACACACACACACACACACACACACACACATACACACACACACACACACACACACACACGCATGCACGCAATTAGGCAAGAAGTGGTTTTTCAACATTACTATCTCAAGTATCAGCAACAAAGAGTAAATTTCAACTCTGTGTGTTTTGGGTAAGTGCATTTTTGAGTGAAATATTTTACCAATTCCCAGTTGGCTTTGTAAAGAATGCTGGGGACCAATTTTTAAATGGAACATCTTGAACAAATTACAGCAAAGGAAAATTTGAGGCCTTGATAATTTAAGTGTTATTTTTACTACTAATGTGAATTCAACCCTAGCAAATTAAAACAGGAAGAATTAATTGGATATGCAAATGAGATTATTCAGTATATAAATCTAATTACATACCAATTTGCTTTAACAGCATGAAAAAAAGAATAAATTGTTCTATGTAAATTGATTGTCTTAAATAACCACCTGTATCCCAACAAGAAAAATAAATGATCTTAGAAAAGCTATATTGTAAGTGGAGACGACTAAGTTAATAACATAATGGTCTTCACAGGCCTTGCCACGGGAACTTCTTTACAATGCAATTTGCTTAGACTTGATGTACAGTAAGGTATTGTCAGGTTTCTAGAGCATAAGGGAATAGCATTAGAAGTTAGTTTTCTTCCCCCAAGACCACAATAGATTGATAAGATATGTCGAATTCTCAGACACAAAATGATTTCCTACTGACTTGGCAATTTTCATGTCTGAAAAATAAGAAAGGGAAATGGGGAAGTGTGCTGGTCTTTGTTAATTTGGCTGTGGCTCTTGAATCTATTTAATCAAATGCTTTCAGTACAATCAAGCGGCCCCTATTTACACCCCCTTTGAAATTATTTTCCTTGCCACTTACTTTAGGAAAATGGGCTTTGAATACTTAGCAGGGAAAGAAGGCATTAATGTATGAAGCCTGTGCCTTGGGAACAAGCAGGCTGATATGAGGTGTTTGCAAAATACAGCATAAGAAGAGATTAGTGACTTTCCTTGACACAGATAAAGTCATTGTGTTTACCTCTGCTGCACCAACATACAGTGCAGAATCAACCTTCAGCCAAAACAAATCTTTCCCTTATGGATTCAGCATTAAATTGTGTCTGCTTCTAAAGACGTTAAGACTGGTGACCCAAATTATCAAATATCCTTGCATCTGTGACTTGCCTGTACACAAACCATGGATCCTAGGGTGAGTCAAATCCATGGCCTCATTTAACTTCTCCATGATCCTGACCTCCTAGGTTAGCCAGGGGTATTTTGTAGAAGAGGGTGCAAAAAGCATGCATAAATATTGAATAGGTGAGAACAGACAGACAGATTATGCACATGATCGATGTAATCTTTCTTTCCCCTTGAGCTCAGTTCAAGAACTTCGAAAATAATTAATAATTTGTAAGTATTAGAAAATTGTGTCTATGTAGCTTACAATAATGAGAACCTTGATCCAGTCAAAATTTTTCTTCTACCTTTCTGTGAGAAGCAGTGTTGCTGGACTACTTCTCAATCTCCAGGGAATAAATCAACAATGACAGCTGGCATTGTTGTTGAGAGCATCTTGGACACATTTCCTTTTCTTGGGGGAGATCATTAGAATTTACCTTTAGGGTCTTTTTAAACCTGTTCTCTCCTTGGCAGGAAGGAGTAGAAGCCCGGGTAAGGGATACAAGAACAGATGCCCTGCCTCTATGTTGTGATCTCAGGCTCTTGTACTGATGAGGCTATTATACTGTCAAGCATCAAAGTCCTTGACAGTATCTTGGGATACATCTAATAGCAATATACAGAACACAGTGTTCTTAATCTGAGTAAAATGAAAGGCACTATCGTGGTTCAGATACCAAGAGAAAATAGGTTTATGTAAAGTGAATGGATTTGAATGAAAGGGGGAAAGGGCTCTGAGAGAAGGTCCCCAAACTATGGTGTATACTTTGACATCTTCATAAAGAGTGCATGTGACCTCAGACACAGATAGCAAAGGCATTGTTAAAAGGGAAGCTAAACAGCCACGTGGCCTCACTCAACTTTTTGTACTGTAGTTCCTGACATATAAAACAAAATGGAAACAGCCTTTTTCATTTACTTCCTAGCTCTCAGCACTGTCTGAAATGACTTTATTGATCTATTTTCTTGTTTACTGTCTGTCTTCTCTAGCTGACAGGAAAGTAAGCATATACTGCTGGTGATTTTGATACTATCTAATGCCATTTGCCATTCTAGGAGCTCTAGAAACGATCAGAAATGCAGAAGGTGAGCACATGTGCAAATTAAACTGAAGAACACAGTTGTACCACAGCTTTCTATGTACAGAAGACTATGATGTCACTTGAAAGGGGGAGAGATTAGTAGACGGCCACACACAGTGCACTGTGGAGAAGATATAGTTCATCCTGCTTTGCTGAAACCTTGCCTTGTGATAGGTGTTATTCTCAACTTATTAGAGAGATTAATACAATTCAAACTTACAAATGCCCCATGATCTACATCACTGCTACCACCAATAATCAGTGGGTGATACTGAGACCGACACCTGTGAGGTCACTACCCAATCACATAATCTACCTGAAAACCCATTTCAAACTGTGCTCCAGGTCACAAGAACACAGTATGTTTATGGAAGCAGAGATGGAGTTACAGCAAATGGAGTTGGATGAAGAATGAATAGGAGGAACAAAGAAAGAAGAGAAAGAAATAATTTTTACCCTTTATGTGTAGAAATTAATATATGTGGGTGTGCCGAGAGGGTAAGAAAAGTTGGGAGGAAGATTTACTAAGTATAGAAATGCCACATATCAGATTTTGCCACAATATAAAGAAACAGAAGAAATGTATACTCATAGATGTTTCCACATGCACATACATATACAAAAATATGTACAGGTGGGAAATCTTGGCAATGAAGAGCAGGAATATACTTTATACAATCTATGTGCTTCAGGTGGGAAATCTTGGCAATGAAGAGCAGGAATATACTTTATACAATCTATGTGCTTCATTTGAAGAGTGAGAATTTCTTCACTTCCCAAGCTCTCATGAAATATTTTGAGATGCACCAAGTTAAGGTGTGAAAGGAATATAGATATGATTAAATATATTATTCAACATAATACAAATACAGCTTGCAATCGGACTGGCTTTAAAAGTCCCATCTGCCAACAGATATAGGCTATGATAGAATCTGATATTCTAAATACTTTTTCTTGCTGGGATTTTATAAGCTCTGGCAACCCAGCAAAGAACAAATTTTAAGATATTCACCTCCAGAAAATCAAATTGAATTGTTATTAACTGTGGTACAAAGTTTTGCTGGTATGACAAGCTGTTTAAAGTAACCGTAAATAACTATGATTGTGGACTAGGGTCATGCTGAGGTTGGTGTACAAGCAAACCAACTGAAAGAGAAAATGCATTAATCAATCCTAACAGCAAGATTGACAGGGCTCGGAATATTGGACACAAAAGTGATAAATTTGTTCTTCTTTAGAGAGTTTATTTACACTCATTTGACTTTGTTGGGTTTGTTTAATGGTATAATTAACTATAGTTAACAAAACAAAACAAAGGAAAATAACAATAAAACCACTTGAGGTTTAAATGCAAAGGTTGCATTTTGGAGAATTGAAGTGTTTTCCTGCTCTCACGCCCTGGTGAACATGGGACTAATCTGATTGTCTAGGTAGTATTAACAGAACAAAGAAAGATCATTTCATATTTATTTAAAGACAAATTCAATAAGGATTTAAATATATACCTTACTCAAATAACTATTATAACTAATGAACTGATTTGCCAGTGGCTGAGTTCAAGGCAATACTTAATTTCTTATATCACTAAACTTTTGACTTAAAAATCCTTGAAATTGTGCATCATATTAGTTTTTATCAACAAATGCTCTGAGTTTCAATGCGCACACTGGCTCCTTCTTCACTGTCAGCCAAAACAGAATTTAGAAATCAAAGAATGTCTTCATGAGCACCCTCTAAGTTCTCTCTCTCCCTGTTAATCATCTTTATGCTCATCTCTTCGTATTCCTGTCCAGGATTCTAATGCTGCTCCTATCTAAGCAAACAGGGAGCATGATCAATGTGACACATTAAAAAAGTGGTATTGATGAGGACACAGGATCTGAGAAACAGCTGCCTTGTTAGAAAGTTGTGAATGATAATTAGTCCTAAAAGAATTGTTCATAGAGTTGGGAAGTTTGATATTAAGAACTGAATAGTAATACTAGTATTTTCAACTGAAGACTTCTTTGGTGCTTTTCATATATGCATGCAAAATACATACAGGTTAGGTACATGTGTGTAAACATATATGCAGGCATGGGAGATAGCTGTATATGTGTATATGGCATGTATTTGTGAGCAATCACACACATGTGACTCTGTATACACATCTGTGGTACCCCTACCATTACAGAAGTTTGCCCTGGACAATGAAGACCTATTTTGGGGTTCTAGCAAACTCTACAATTATTACTCAGTTTTGTGCACATTGCCACTGAATATGGACCATTATCAGTGCTTCCTTTTCCAGCAGCGGATCACTACTCATTGTTTATCATATATTTTTTCTCCATATCCTCATTGATTAACTAATAAATCACTTCCTAATTATCTAATTCCTGCTACCTACACTTCTATATAGAAACTGTACACTTGTTTTATGTTACAGCATTATTTTCCAAAGCTAACCCAGGAATGGCCTTCAGTATTTCTGAAAATAGAAAATTCCGTATGTTAAAAAGTGCCACATTGCAAGTAGAGCTTTTGATCTGCTGTTTGGACAAGGTTTTTTTCTGTGTGATGTGGTAATGCTTTCTTTTGTTACTCAATTTAAACTCTCAACTTGCCAAGTGTTTGTGATCATGCATGAATTTCCCACCACTGACAAATGAGAGTTTAGAAAGCTCACATGCAAAGAAGAAAAGCAATGTCAGATTTTTCTCTTACTCATTTGTAATCTTTTAGCCTGTAGCTACAACCCCTCTAAACCAGACAAAAAGCCAGATTTTTGTTTTACATATAAATGTTGATGATTTTTACTGTGAGTGTTTTTGGTTCACTGAATTCAATTAACTAAATTCTTTAAAAACCAAGTGTGTATTATGTGCCTTTTTTTTTTTTTTTGACAGTTCTAGCTCTAGCTAGAGGTGAGGGGTGGAAGTCAGATAGCTTAGTGTTTTCTTAAGCTATTATAAAAAATATGTCCAAACAAGCAGACTATTCAATCAAGCACTCAATCATTCCGATTTATCTGCACAAAGCCTGATAAGTACTGAAGTTTTTCTTTTCCCTTTTGTATTTCAACCTTGTATAGATATCTCAGCAGCAATGAACTCACCACTTAACAAAACACGAGTGCCATAAGACTCTCCTACATTAGTGTATTTAAGACAAAGTAAAATCCACCCTTTTCATTCATTTATTCATCCATCCATCCATCAGAGCACCCATGCACTCATTCAGTAAACACCCAGTGATGTATTCTCACTTAGAGCAACTATTTTAAGTGAAGAAAACAAAGATTCCTAGTCCCAAAAAGCTTACAAACAAATGTAACAAAGGAGTGAAATGTGCGATATGCTATCATTTTCTCAAATACCAGTTAAAAAAAGAAGAAAGAGTTGGGACAGGATTAGAAAATCTGTGAACATGGAGGAAGCTGCATAAGGGAGCATATTGTATAGCACAGCTGATCGAAGCCTAGAGAAGAGGACAGTGGCCACATACTGAGTCAAGGTATCAATAAATAGGGGCAGAAAGAATAGTACAGCGAAAGCCACAATACAGGCGCAAAGCCTATTTTAATTTATAGGTAGGAGCAGGTCACCAGTGAGACTTCGATAGTGTAAGGCACAGTGGGTTGAGAATGGAAAGGAAATGAATAGGAGGACAGGTCATTGTCAGACACTGGAGTGCTGGTCATATATGGCAACAGGAGAATATCAGCTTAACTCTTAGTGAATGAAGAGTTAAAGCAAGTTTTAAATAGGGGAATGACATTATTATTCCATTTTAATTTAATTTTATTTTTATGTGCATGGATATGATGATTGTATTTAAATATGTTCACCCCTTCCATGCCTCGTGTCCAAGGAGGACAGAAGAGGATATCAGATTCTCTGGAACTGTGGTTACAAATAATTGTGAGCTATGATGCAATGAAATCCAAGTATTCTGGAAGAGCAGCCAGTACTCTCAGCCTGACAACCATCTCTTGGTTTACATTATAAAAGAATTATTCTGACAGAAATGATGATACCTGACTGGAATGAATAAGGGGAAAGCAAGAAACTAAAGTCATAGACCAGATTGCAAGGAACAAAAGAGAGACCAATTACTGGATTTGGATAGTCCAGATCGGGGATATTTGGTGGTATCTTAGGTCAGGAAGATTAGATGAAGGATAGTCAGAACTAAGTTGATTCTCAACATATTTAAAAGGCACAGAGGCAAAGGCATAGATTGGGTGAGAGACATGGAACAGCAACCAAAAGCAAAGATTTTTAAAAGGAGGATTTGGTTTAACCAGGGGAAAGAATCAATTTGCCAATACCAAGTGAAACTTATATTCATGATAAAATGAGGTGGTCAAGCTCAGAGGCCAATAAGAGACATCTATTAGACATCAGATTCCATATATATTATTACCAATGTCATCGACTCTACTTGCTTCCAGATTCAAAAATCACGTGTAAAATGGCTTTGAAGTGATTACTGTGGTTAAAATGGTTAAGTCCTAGTATTCACACACGACCCAGAACACTCTCCTCTAGCCCTACACCCTAAGGAAAATCATGTTGAAAACATAGTGACATTCAATGTTGATAGCAATGCTAGGTGCAATACAATAAGAAAAGAACACCAGGACCCTTATGGTTAAGGGGATGGTGGTGTACACATATGGGATAGTGCTTAATTTTTGCCATTTTTCCATAGGGGTCAGAGGATATGATAACTGAAATTATATAAAGACATGAAGAAAAATAATATTGCCTGGAGTCAACTATATTTGCAATACTGGGGGGAGGGGGGAGGATACCTCCTAGGCAAAGAACTAAACAGTGGAGGTAGGCTGATGAACTGAGAGACTACCGCAATGGGTTTTCATTTAGTCTTTTAATATGTGACTAGAACTTGTGACATTTGTCCTTCTTCCCTCTGCCCTTATCTCCCTTCTGGTCACCCCGTTCTCTCCCCAATGATTCCCATACCCTGCCTTCCAATGCTATGTCACATGTATTCCATTGCACTCTCTCTATTCCCTCCTTTGAAAATCTCATCCTTCCCTCTTCTGATCCACTTTCTACTAAATGAAAAGATTTTGTTGCTCCAGTTATGCTAGGCGCAGAGGAGAGCCAGAATCATGGATATTGTAGATCGAGCAGATGGAATGGAATGTGGGGCTAGTGAAGGATGCCTGTGATCAATGTTCCCAAAGAATCTTGAGATGTTTTAAGTGTGCACTGAGACAGGAATGTGCACAAGCCAAATGAGACTGTAGAAGGGACCAGAAATCCTTTTCCTGTATGCTAAAAGTCAGTCCAGGCAAAGAGAAAACAGATGTTAGCATCTGTTTTAATCTGATAATATTTGCGCCCTGAGCTTTGCAATTTATATATGTACCTTTCTAAAGATCTATAATGTATCTACCTAGAGGCATATTTTATAGATAAAGGATTTAGAAGTTTGCCCAAGGTTAGGTAGCTTAAAAGTGCAATGAATTTTGACTCCAGGTTCTATATGTAGCTGAACTCACATTAAGTGTTGGAGGAAAAGTTGGTACAAGAAAATTCTGCAAGTGAATGGAACGACAGGTCTAGTGGTGAGAAGTTGTTAGATAGGTAGTCAGTTCTATACCTGGGGAGACCACAGTCAATCATACAAGCAGGCTGACTGTCACGAGTCAGTGATTTATAGGAGGTACTTAAACAGGCTGTCAATAAGCAGGAGGACCTTCCAATAAAGGCAGTCTTGATGCTCAGGGGTATTTCCTGTTGAGGCAAGGACCAAGTCTAGTATCATACTCTGGTGCCCTGACATCACAGGATATGGCCGACTTATTTTAGAATTATAATTAAAACAAAGGAGGATACCAGCTCATTAAAAGTATTCAAAACTCTGATCTCTCAGACATTGAGCCACCAACCAGACAGCATATACCAGCTGATATGAGGTCCCTGACACATATACAGCAGAGGACTGCCTAGTCTGGCCCCAGTGATAGAAGATATACCTAACCCTTGAGAGACTTGAGACCTCAGGGAGTGGGGAGGTCTGGGGGGATGGAGGTGGGTGGTGGGTGGGGATATCCTCTTAGAAATAGGGCAAGAAGTATGGGATGAGGAAGAGTCGAGGGTGGACTGGGAGGAGTATAACAACTGGACTGTAAAAAAGTGAATAAAGAATAAATTAAAAAAGAAGAAAGTAGAAATTACATAGTATATTTCCAAATGATAAAAATTTGATGTAGATTAATGGAAGAGGGAATTTTGATAATACTACATTAGCTGAAGAACTATTAGCAAAGGATTGTTGCTCAGTTTAGGGTGCAGCTACTGGCAGGGTGCCTGTGTGCACAGACGAAGCACTAGTGGACTCTATACTATATATTATATATAAAATGTTATACTATATATTATATTGTGTTATATTATATATGAAGAAGTCACAGATGTGAGTAGGACAGTTGCTGGCAGGGCAGTATGAAAGGAAGAGGGGCAGTAGGTAAGTATATGGTAAAGATACATTGAATATAAATATTAAACTTTTAAGAAAGTAATAAAATTCTTTAATAATAGATGTAGAGATGTATGCATGTAGGCATGGGAGTACTGCTATGTCTAAAACAATTGCATATAAGATAATCCCGCTTTGTCCTTCAGAAGCATATGCATTCAAATGAAATGGAAATAGCCTCCCTAGAATATGATGCTTTAAAAAAGCCTATGCCTGTGATTCTGCTAGTATTTATAAGTTAGTCTGGATTCTATTGTTGATATGAAAGGTGGGAGTAGTTTTAATGCAGTAAACAGATGTGAGTTTGGTTGGGGAGTTTACATATTGCCCAATAACAAAATGCATTAAGGAAGACTTTCTGCTTCCCACTTCTTCTCAGGTTAACTCAGATAATGTGGAAATAAGCAATCTCTTTTATAAATTTTGTTTCATTGAGGCAAGCTGATCTCTACAAGGCTGTAAGTCTTCTGTAACATAGTTGTATAGTCTGTAAGGCTTTAAACATTCTGTCTTCTAACTCTAATTTAAATATACATGTTATATTGCTCAGGAAAAGAGAGGATGGATTGGAGAGGATATAATATGTCCCAATGCCTCAAAAGCACACAGATATAGATCAGCTCACTTATTGCTCTTCTCCTAATGAGGACTGGCAGCTCCTGTCAAGATTCCAGATTTAGGCAAGCTCTGAACATGGCAGAAGAAGTTGAGTAAGAAAAGAGTGAAGCTGATGCGGAGGGATACCTTCAAGCACAAGTTCTTCTGTCATGGACAAATACAATTACTATGGAAGCTTCCAAAAATTAATTACAGGACAGAGGAAAAGAGAACTGGGAGCAGGTTATTTCCTTGTGGGGGAAGAAGTATACATGGTGCAAACATATTTCATGTATTTATGAAAGTGTATACATATATACACAGACAGCACACTTTTCCATCTAATTAAATACATTTTTTCAAAATATAGTTTAGCAAGAAAAAGTTACATGAAAAAAACCATTAGAAAAAATTGCAAGTGGTAGAAAAATTACCAAAATACTTTGGTATCTAAATTAGAATTTTGTCACAGTTTACCATGTTAGAACAGTAAGGTGGGTAATTTACAATCAATAGAATTTACATTCAATAGAACAGAAGAATGGGATACTCTAGGTCCTGTGTGGCAAAGGCCTTCTTGCTCTGTTAGTCAGTGTCAGAAGGAAGAAGGGAAGGAGAGCATATAAGAGCATAGTCATAGGAGTAGAAGGGAGTAGATAAACTAGTCATACTGTGATAACTAAACTTATCCCTATCTTAATGAAGCAGTCTGTTCTTAAGATCATAGCCTAATCATACCAGTTAGCTCTTAAGAGTCTTCTCACCATTAGGCTTTCAATTTCCACCCATGAAGTTTGGAAGATGTTTCTGAACACAACATATATAATCCTTTCCTTCTCCTCCTCCTCTTCCTCCTTGTTCTCCTTCTCCTTCTCCTTCTCCTTCTCCTTCTCCTTCTCCTTCTCCTTCTCCTTCTCCTTCTCCTTCTCCTTCTCCTTCTCCTTCTCCTTCTCCTCCTTCTCCTTCTCCTTCTCCTTCTCCTTCTCCTTCTCCTTCTCCTTCTCCTTCTCCTTCTTCTCCTACTCCTTCTTCTTTCACTCTTATATTACTTTAAAAATTTTTCAGATTGATCCAACAAATTTAACAAGCCAATTTTCAACAGAATGTGGAAAAGGTGACATGTGAAGTTATTTAGGGTGAAAGAATTGAAAATATGTAGACAGTGAAGGGGTTTTGGTTTAAATCCAGTGTGGCCACACTGTCTACCAGAAAAATGAAACAACTAATGGAAAAATCAGCACTCCCTGGATAAGTCCGGGAGCTGTGTCTTGCAGACCCATATTTACTCATTGCCAAACTAAATTCCTTCAGTAATTTAACTATTAATTTCATGCCTTTTCTTTAAGAAAAATGTTAATCTAGATTCTGAATTTTTGTATTTTTTTTATGTGTATGCATGTTTTACCTGCATGTATATCTGTACACCATGTTTGTGCCTGATGCCAGCGGAGGCCAGAAGAAGGCAATCTGGTCCCCTTACAATAGGATTTAACAGATGGTGATAAGTCACCATACTGTCGCTCTGGATTAAACTTGGGTCTTCTGTAAGAGCACTCTGGGCTCTTGACCTCTGAGCCATCCTCCAATTCTGAATCTTACAAAATGTATTTCATAAGGTTAATGAGTATAATTATTCATAGATTAAGGTTTCTACTTCTAACAGCATCCTACACAATGTTAACACTGAAGGCATTCTGAAAACAAAGAATGTTAATATTTTTAAGAAAATGATTTTTAAAGAATTCAGTTCTCCAGCATTGAGGCTTTAAGCAGTGTTTGCATTACTGACTAGTTCTGTGGAAAGTCATCTAAGGGAATATGCTACTGAGTGAATGATAATACATTGATACATAGAGGCTAATACATTTTTCATTTAACTACTGAGTGGAATCTAATACATTTGTATAGTGAAACTAATACATTTTTCATTACTTAAATGCATACGAGACGGTGGCAGAGCTACTAATGAATTTGCATGAGACCCTCCAAAGAACTCAGAAACAATTTAAATCATTTCCCAACCACTGTGTTCATCTGCTCATGAAAAATAACGATTGCACGGGGGTAGGTTGTCATTTGTAGGAGCAGACAAGCATTTCTTTACCTACAATATCAATGGAACCAAAGGAAACGGGACTGAAAAGAAAAAAAATAATGTTTGCACTATATTACTTAATTCTGAGTATCCTATTTTCTCTGGTCATTTCCAGACAGTTAAAAAGCCAATACTTTTCCCTCCTCTTCTTTTTTATGGTGGAGAGGGTAAATTTTGAGGTCCAGAGCAAAGACCTAGTGACTTTTTGAATTAAACTCATACTAGCAATGATATGAACATAACACTTATATTTTTCTTAGTCTGTTACAGGCTGCAGCCCTTGGTGACTGCTGATATAACATCGCTGATCTGGCTGTTTTTATAGATACATTATCACTAATAAATTTAATATAAAAAGGACATTAGAAAACTTTCAGTCTAGTGAAAAATTCATATCATTTCTACAATGATTTAGCCCTCTAGATCAAATTGGATAATTTTTGTAAAAGGGAGAAACCAGTGTGTTTGTGGGCTGAATATCCATTGGGCAGAAATCTTCAAAGCTTAATTAGTCAACGTAGTGACTAGTTTCTATTTTCAATATGCACAGATACAGAACTTGCAGTTGTATCACTGAATGTAGCTTGTGAGGCACAATAAAGAACTCTAGATGATAATCCATGAAGCAGACTGACTAGAGGAGTCAGTGTCTAGTGAGCGTGGGAAGACAGTGATGATTTATTTTACACTCTTCCTTCTGGAGAGTCACTGGTCACTGGCAATTTTGGCTTCTATGTGAACAATATGAGGGTTCTGAGCTGTAGTGCTAGTCTTGGTGGATGACTTGGAATACTTCTAAAGATGGACCAGCAAGCTTAAATAGCTAATGATTTCAGTATTGTAAATCATTCTTTGGATGATAAGCATAATAACTGCAGAGGAAAGCTTTTCTTTATTTAACCAGATTCCTTATATCTTAAGCCAAATATCTTAATTCATTATAATAATTTAGCCATTATCAGCAACCACTGCTTTAATGCTTAGGATGGCGTAACTTTGTGGTTGTATTTCTATTTTTAAAAGTTCTGATTTTGAAGGTATTGTCAGAGATACCTTCAGCTGAATGATTTATTCTACTTCGGTGACCTGAAACAAAGTCACTGATAATCTCTAATGTCTATGATATAAGAAGAACTATTAAGTGTAGAGATCTATAACCAGGTTGGTATATACTTAGTTCTATAGAATTACTAGATTTGGCCCTGTGATATGACTCAACAGGTAACGGTGCTTCAACTCTGATGAACTGAGTTCTAGCCCAGAACTCACATGGTGGAAAGATACAACCAACCTCTTCATGTTGACCTAAGACTTTCACATATGTATCATGGTACATGGCTAGCTACAAAGATACACACATATTGATCCTACTATTATTACCACAAGGTTTGATTCTACTGGTGGCTGTAAATTCCGACTTAACTTTCTGTGTTCTTATAGAATATTTATCTTTGTATACTTTTGGTGTGTTCTCTGTCTTCAGGATGGGCTTCATCTACATGCTATGGCTTCATTTAATTTTCCCCTTAAATTTCGACTCTCTAAATGCATTCATAGGTTGGCCTTGGATTTAAAGTTTTTAGGATATACACTTCTACATCACAGAAGCTGATTTTATATCATTTGCATTAGCAACATTTCATACAATTGCTTAAAATTAAACTTTTTTTGAATGCATACAGTTGCCACAATTTTACTCTAATTCTAACACTTAGTTGTGAGAGTAAATAACTGGTCACAGGATAAGATCTTTTGCCTGGCTGGAGATCTAATAAACTGTGTGTGTGTGTGGGGGGGGGGGGGTCTGGTCACTTGTGTATGTGACCACTCCTAGAAAAGCAGGTTTACTTTAAATGTTGATAAAGAGATAAGTGGAATAACTAGTTCTTTAATGAGACATGGTATATTTTTTCTTTTCTGTCTCTATGACAGTAGCCATGTAGCATTCTAAGTCTGTCCATATTTCTGAATTATTTAGAGAAACATAATCTTCCTTTTCTCTCCCTTTATGTCTCTTTTCTAAGCATTGTTTCCTGAACACTGGGCTTTCCCACCAACATCCTGAGCTATCTTATTCCTTCTCCGCCTTCTCTAAAGCCTCTCTCCCAGCCCTGTGACTGCCTGTCTGTCATGTGTCTGACTTCCATGTTAGCTTACATGGCTTTCTCCAGCTCTCCTTCATTGTCTTCCTGCAGATAGCTTCTGGAGCTTTCAGCTTGCTTGCCTGTGGAGTTTTCATTTTGAAAATCAAATAAAATTGTTCTTGACATTCTCTGAGAGTCCATCCTTAATATTTTATTGAGACTAAGGACTCCAAGACCCCAGTTCCTCTGTTTTACGGTCATTTTAATGTATTAGCCATATTGGGGAAAACATTTTTAAAAAAGAATATTATCTCACAGCTTTTCTCTTTTAAGATTACTTTTGTCCTTTACTTTAAAAAAATCTATGTCTAGATGTTTTTATAATCTAGAGGTGAGAAATTTTTTGATGATATATGAAATTTTGGGTAATGTCCAGCTTCAAATGACCTCAAGATTACGATCCTATTTGAAATGTACCTACCACTGTCTCCAAATCAGGCACAAAAACGTAGGGTGTTCAACTGATTCCTGATGATTCATATATGAGTTCTTTCCAATTTGGGAGCAGAGAGAGCTTTATTCTCATTTCACTGACACTGATAAAGGCAAGGAGGAAAAAATCCACTTCATCACTGTCTACTGATGGCAATCAGAGAAATTTGGAAATCCTCTCAATAGTCACTTAGACTGACACCCAGGTACATCAGAAATCTATTACATCATTTCTTAGATGAAAAATACTCTCACGGATCAAGGCTTTTAGAGATTTTTTTATACTGAATGTTCTGAGCAAAGTTGGTCTCCCAGGACATTTTTCCTTAATGTTCCCTGTTCCATTTCCCCAAAAATCCCAGGAGCGTCCTTTCCTCTTCTTACACCATTTTCCTGATGGCTAAATGCCTACTATACAGGACTTCACAATGCCTTCTCTGTGGCAAAATTTCTACTTTCTAGGATGTTACCTTAGATCACAAAGGATCAATTCATTTTTGCTGAAATAGACGCTGACCAAATCCACCATCCTACTAGAAGCCATCTTGATGTCATCTGTTTTATATTAGGAAAGGCTGGAGGGAAGATGGCTCAAACCATTCATGGAGCAATAGCTTATGACTTCCAAGGTATTCATCAGGCAAAGAGACACTTCAATACAGAGAAACTTTCAGCCACCTCTCAAATGACACCATAAGTTAATCCCTTATGGATAGAAACACAAAAGGTCAATTTCAAAATAACTACTTACGACCATGTATGTGTGTGGCTAACTGGGGCTGGGGAGGTGGATCAGGGGGTTAAATGTTGCCATGCCAATGGGAGGACTATAGTTGAGATACAAAGAACCTAAGCAAATATCCAAGATGATATGGTGTCCCACCTGTGATCCCAGTGATCAGAAAACAGTGGCAAATCATCTGTGGAGAAAGCTGGTTATTCAGACTAGCCAAAGCCATGAACCTTGATTTTGGTGATAGAACTTGCCTCAATATGTGTTGGAGAATAACTGAGGAAAACATCTAATATAATTCTCAAGCCTGCACATGCATGTGCATACATGCCACCATAACATGCATGTCAGTACATAACTGTATGCACACATAAATATCAGCCCACATATGAAAACATGCATAAATACATTAACACTACATACATATACACACAGACATGTCAAAATGATCAAGTGGATAATAAATTGTGGCATAGTCATTAAAGGGATAATGACAGATAAACAGAACTGAAATGCATCTGATCCAGTTCTTAAGGCATGGCTTCATGCCAAGAATTTGTGTGCAACATCAAGTCAGGATCTGTGTAACTTAACACAAATTATGAGGAGAGCAGTATGACAAAAGTATAAAATCAAATAATGAAATAATAAATTCAATATTCATGATAGTATTAGTAGTTACAGTTGAGGGGACAGACAAGCAAAGGATTTGAGAAGAACATTCTAAAAATTGCAAAGTTAAGGATGATTTGCTTAAACCATTTTAATGTTCTTCCTGATGTCTTAATGCATGACTTATAAGCACTTACATACTGATGAGATACTGACAATAATTTAAACACAGAGAGCAGAATGATTAGAAAATAAGTCATCACATGAGACAGGCATCAAGATGTTCTGGGTGAAAGAAGACCACTCATGTGTCATTCTGGTAGCACGTGTGTGCACATGTGTGTGTGTTCGTGTGGGTGTGTATGTGCGTGTGCGTGGGGGGGGTGGAGGGGTGGGCGTTTCAGGGACTCTCAGGAGGGTGGCAACACTGGTGAACCACAATTTTCATCAAGTGTACAACTAATGTGTGCTTGGAACACAATACAAGTGACAACACATTCAGAACTTATTATACACTCAGTGCTTCATACCCGCCACATTATCTTATTTAGCCCATACAGTAACCCTTTGAGGTAAGTACCTCATTATTCCTATTTTTAGATGAGGAAACTGGAGGTTACAGAGGAAAACAATTATCCAGTCTTAGAGTTTATTTAAAATGTAGCTAAAATTGAAGCCTAGGAATTCCAATGGCCTGACCAAGAATCAATCCCACTGAAATCTCTTTCTATATGGCATAAGCCAACAGGAAAATAAAATTGACTCAGACATCAACATTGTGCTATAGTTCAACTTGGTAGTGCATGTGACCACCTACATTGTAAGGGTTGACCAGGACAAAGTTAAGTTATTGTTGTCAAATTATTAATATTTGTTATATTATGGATGTGGGGGTTCTTTGTGGGTAAACATGTTATATGAGGGTATGCACCTATAGCTACGTTCAAAAGCCAGAGATTGGCTCAGAGGGTTTTCTCTCTCATTCACCATAGTTTGAATCAAGTCTTTGATTTACTCTGAGCCTGCCTTTTCAGTGAAACTCTCCTGCAGGACTGTGGGCTTCACCTGCCTCACTCTCTATCCATATCGAGGATTCCAGGCACCTGCCACACCAGGACACCCATCTTTTACCTGGGTTCTGCAGATCTAAATTATTGCCCTCATGCTTGCAAAGTGAGCCATTTACTCACTGCACCGTCTCCCCAGTACCTTAAATTATTGTTAATTCATGTTGGAGAGTGACTGGTGCCAATATGAACTATATTGAACTTATCAAAGCAGAATTTTATTTTTCCTGAAGCAATTTTAAAAGTATTAAATACTTTTAAAGCTGGATATCAAGGTGAGAATTGCAAGCTGTTTTAAATTATTATTCTTTGGATTATTTTTGTACTCTATTGAAACCTATGGATGTTTTCTGAAAACTTCACACACAATCGCTGCATTTACATAATTCCTTCCTTCATCTCAAACTTTCTGTGTTTTCTACTTCTCCCTCCAAATTTATGATATTTTCTTTATTTATGTTATACACATGCTTATATATGCACACATGCATGTTCAATTTACTATGTACTAGTTAGCAATCCTCATATATACATGTGTTCAGGGCTATTTAGGAGCTCATCCCTCAAAGAAACTAACCCTCCCTCATTCAATAGCCATTGACCACCTGTAGCTTTTTATCTAGGAATGGGACCACAGTGAATATTCTTTATTCATTTTGCCTTGCCAACTGGTATTGTCACCATGCTAGTCTTGTTTGGAAACCATAATGTTGGGATTTCATGGTAGCATTTTGCCTGTTACTCTTAGAGGACCGTATGGTAGCATTTTGCCTATTACTCTTAGAGGACTCTATGGTAGCATTTTGCCTGTTACTCTTAGAGGACCCTATGTAAAGGCAACCTGGACATCTGGCTCTTACAATCTTTCTGCCACATCTCCAATTTTCCCTGAACTTTAGGTATTGGGATTCCATTGGAGATGTATTATACGTAGTTGAGAACTTCACAGTCCCTTATTCTCTGCATTTCATTTCGATCAGGTTTAGATATCTGTGTTAGCTTCTTTGATAACAAGTGAAAGATACATTTATGTATGGGAATAAGTATTTATTATACACTTAGAAAACTGTATTGGTTTAGAAAAATAGTGATAGTAAACTCATTGGATCTGTTTGTTCTTTAGAATAATATTTTTTGTGCATGAAATAACCCATAGAATTATAAAGGAAAGCATG
The DNA here is from genome assembly GCA_028551405.1 of Uromys caudimaculatus. Lineage (NCBI taxonomy): Eukaryota > Metazoa > Chordata > Mammalia > Rodentia > Muridae > Uromys > Uromys caudimaculatus. The sequence continues at coordinate 38,476,484 of CM052700.1, forward strand.
TATATGGAAGTACAATTATAAAAGCATTTTAGACATTGTGTCAAAATTGTGTGTTCTGTTTGGAGTATGGTCTCAATGGTAGGTAGAATGTCTGCTAACATGTACTCCCAGAACCACAGGAATAAGAAATAATGAGAATAAAAAATGTTTCAAATGGCAAGTTTAATAAGCTTCACAATTTCAGTGTCATATACATAATGACACTTTAAAATATTTGTACTAAATTGATACATGAATATGTCAGTGACTTCTATTGGCTCTGTAGTCATCATAACTTGGCCCAACTTCTTAATTAGCTAATTTTAATCGGAGGAATTGCTAAACCTAAGTGGATGATTAATGAACACAAATGCTTTTATTATTTTTACCTGTGAGCCTTGTCAAGACAACCTGATGTACTGCATCTCACAAAAGTTCTCTCAGTTTACCTCCGAGTGACTGATCTGGTCGCACAGTCGGGAGACAGCATGCTCCTTCTGGTTTTCTAGCTTCATCTCAGCTGCTGGGGACTCTGCTGTTTTCCACCGTGTATTCTCGAGCTTTCTATGTATCCAGGCTACCGTGTCACTGTAGCCATTTCGATGTTTGTTCCTTCATCCGGGAACAGCTTTATACTCATCATTCACAGCACGCAGCCCTCTCTCCCAATATATAAGTCTGACAAAAGGCAGAGCACTTTGGGAACTAGAATTCATCATGCTTGTTTGCACACACCTGATTTATGTTTACCTATCCTCTGACCTCCCCACGCCCCTCCTGCCTACACTGCAGGAGGAAGCTCCGCGGGGATTGCTGAATATTATCCTGAAGTCTTAGTAAAACTGCCATGTGGTTGGAGAAGGATTAATAGCACACCACCAGAATACCTGGGCAGTGATCCATAAAACTCAGAAATGATTGCTGAGCTTCAGGACGAGGAGTTAAAATGACAAAAATATATGAGCCGTGAATGGGCAAAACAAGAGGGTAGGAAAACAGAGAGGAAAACATAAGTGTAAAAATGGAAATAAAAAAGAATGGGTCTCAATAAAGGGTACCTGGAGCAGTTAATGTTTAGTGTTCATAGGCCAGCACAGCATCAGTCTTGACTAAGCTGGAGATGAAGGGGTTCTGCGATGCTTCAATGAGCAGCTAAGTAGCTCTCTATAATGCTTTGCACCATTTATGAAGTGGCCAGCTAATCTGCCTTTTGGAACTGACATGATTCTTTACTACACTCCCCCTTTTTTCCTTTTCAGCTAATAAATGCCTAGTTTCTAAGAACAACAAAATAACACTTTACCAAGTTAATATGCTGAATACATGTTGTATAACAGAGAAATAGTATTAGTATACTTCTCTCACTGGCCTCTGACTCATTTTCTACACAAGACCATTTAATTGCTAAGGCCACTGGATTTTAATCAGAGCACTTTAACCTATTTCTTATCAACTGTGTGATCTGGCAAGAGATGCTGAGTTCTCTGAGTCTCTGTTGGTTCATCTGTAACTAGATAAATTAAGAGTCACCTAATGTTTTTTTTTTTACATTAGAAAATGGATAATTTGACACATATAGATGTCTCAAAAAGATTGGCCCATATTAAAATATTTGATAAATAATAATACATTTAATACATCATGACAGAATTGTTGTACAGTTGTGGTTTTTTTTTTTTTTTTTTTTTAGCACTCTGCTTTACTTCAAAAACTATTATTCTATTTCTTTCCAATCCTTTACTTTCAGAATCCTTTGATTGGATGCATCAGTAACAAAGAATAGTCACAATTTAATATATTTTACTAACTGTATTTTGTTCCAAGAAAAGATTAAAAACCTTTGAAGTTATAAATGCTATCTAGTAAATCAACATCCGGTCAAGTTTCTTTAAAGACTCAATAATGGCTTTGCACATTTGCATTCAGTTCTATAGCTTCTGTGTGATTTCTAGTATTGCTAAGATTTTATCATGTTGTGTCATGTCACATAACTGGAGAACTTGTCATTCCCAGAAACAGTCATAGAAGAAAGCTGCAGGCAGTGAAGGACATACTCAGTATATATGACATATTTTAACTATGTCACTATTCTATTGGATTTTCCATAGCCCCCTAATACAGAAATGTCCAAAAATGGCTTGAGCACAGACCATAAAGAACATAGTGCTTCTTAACCCATTTTGGGGGGTCATGTCTATGGATCTTGAATCCATTTTCTTGTTGCAATATACATTCCCTCCTCTATTTTCCTTTAATTCCTTATTTTCTCTTTATTCTCTCCCCATTAAAAATAAAAAGCTAAAGGAATACACATTTTTCTCATTAGGTAGACTGAACCTTTTTTTTTTAAAGACTCCATCATGCTCTTGGCTCTAATAAATCCTTTTTGCCTGAAGGAGGATTCAACTCTATATACCTCTTTCAACATAACTGTTTGCATTCATGTGACTGTCTAATAGTTCTACCCTCGAAGCTTAGTCTTTTTTCTTGTTCAACAGAAGTTATGCTTTCAATTTATTCTTTTAGTTTGATTCCCATCTGGAAGTTACTCTATTTATCAAAAGGTACGGACTAAACTATTTTCAAATATTGTCATATTGCATAGAACACACACTGAAAACAGATTCGATCGAAAATATCACAGAAATGTAGAAGAAAGTTTTTACAATTAGAGGACAGATGAAAACCAACCAGCCTCACTTGTCAACCAAGCAAAAGGCCCCTTCCTGTGAGCTCTTTGTATACAAATACTCAGCCAGACTTCAGTTCTGCAGAGTAGACATACAGTCCTGATATTTTAAGGAGCATGATAGCATATGTGGCCTGGGCACACAAAAGATGCCAGAGGAGACATCAGTCTTTCAAGGCACAGAATCTGAATTGGACTCAAATGGTTTTCATTTTCATAGCCATATATCCTGAGGGTGTTTTTGGCATTTTTTTTTTTTTTTGTGGGCGTGTGAAAGTAGAATTACCACCACAGCCTACTGAAAAAAATGTTAATTATAAATGCAAAAGTTAAATGCATATAAATAGAAAGTTTCATTCTATAATATGCTTAGACAGATTCAACCCTGTTGCCATGGTGCATGCTATATTATATATACATTAGTGGTGAGTTGAGGATAAATGGAGGGAGAAGAGGGAGCTGTTGACATTCATTGGAAAATTTATGGATCTAACAACCTGCTAAGAATTTGTCAGGAGTTACTCAAACTTCCAAGCAACCTCATTAATCTGGTACTATTTTTGCTTGTTATATAGAGGATGAACTGAAGACTTGATAAGATCTAATCATACATATGTGTTCATAAACGTATTCCCTAATGCTAAAATTAAACTCATTTTTATTTCATGTTTAAATTTTATTCTCTTAAAATGTACAATCTCTTTTCATTCAATGAACAGGAAAGGAAACAAAAAGTAAAAATGATGCCTCAACAACCATAATATTGAATAGATGCCCTGAGTGGTTAAATTTCTTTGTTTCAAAATATGGAACATGATACGGAGAGGGGGAGGATGCTGCAGAATCTAGAGGTGTACATATATCTATGTAAATTGGGTTTCCAAAATGTCTAATATCCTACTCATTCCTTGTACAAGGACATTCTTGCGTAAACAGGGTCTTCACTTAAATCCAAACAATTATAAAGGATTACATTCAACTGGCAGCTGTATTTATTTTCTACAGCTGAATCTTTTATGAGTAGAACAAAGGTATGGAGTTGATACTTGATGCTATCACGTTCTTACAAGTTAGATTTCCCTAGACTCTTAGTAACTGCAGGAGTTTCTGCAGTTGCAAATGACTCAATCACGTGAGGAGCTCAGTGAAAGTTGTGTTAAGTGAGAAGTGAAATGATTTTATGTAGTGTGGCACTTCTCTGGCATCAATGATTTAGGTTAATATAATCCAGGGAATGGCTGGTTTACCTCTATTTTTTACACAGCTCCTTAGGGAATGGAGCCCACATATCCCTGCATACTTACAAATTTGGGAAAATATTCTTATTTATGATGGGCAGGGGAGAAGCACCAGGTAGAGACATACAGCATAGTCTGCGTCTTAGAACCAAGAGATTAAATTATTCCAAGGACTAAAGTTATGGAATTTGGGCACAATTGAGGAAAAACAGAGCAAAATGAATTTGCCACAGCATTTTTTGGACTGACTGAGAAGGTGGAAGCACTTGCATCCTTGATAGTCTATGATGTGTTATTAGTGCCTGATCAATACAGAAAACATTTCATAGACAAATTGCCTGCTCCTTCATATCCTATACCCAAGCAAGAGAAATACTCCTCTGTAAGGATTCAAAAGCATCCTGAAATAGGAAGCTTGCCTCATACAGCCAGATGGTTCATGACCCTACCTCCTCTCCTGATTTAACCAAAAGCTCTTCTGGGACCAATCATATTATAGATATGACCAAACAGACACACCCTTCCTACTAACCAATGTTGAAAGACTTGAGATAATAGAAACAGAAGCTAAAGGTGTACATGGATGCTGCCAAAGTTTCCCTCCAGATGAATAATGGAATGTTTTAAATCTATTCCTCAAGCTGTTCATTTGAAAATATTTACTTCCAGTGTAATTCCTCTGTTGCACCTACATCCTCGAATCAATAAATATTGCTACTAAAAGGAGCATGAAGCTGAAGCTATAGTTAGTTTGCACTGGGTGCCAGAGCTCAAAACAGAATTTTGCTCATCACATTTGATCTTCTTGACAGCTGTTTTGGGAAACACAGTATTATCTCTCCCCATATATTTTACTCCAATACAAAATTTAATATGAACATCTGAAGTAAGAGGGAGAATACTAAATGATTTCAAAGGATTCAAACATAAAAAGAAATAGCTTCTACGCAGCGAAGCTACCAGACTATGATGAGATAATTAAGTAAAGGGAACTCCCAGGAGCAGGGCAGGTGCAACTGCCCTGTTATTATTGAGGCACACGCAGAAGGAATGTGTCAATCAGGGAGCAGAGTCCCTATTTCACTGATAATTGGTCCAATACTCCACAATAATGGTCCAGTTTTCTGCAATTATCTATTAGAAAAACTAACATTTTCATTAAAAAAAATGGTAAGTGTAGAAAATGATTGATTTCATTGTCTTGTTTTCAAATATATATATATATATATATATATATATATATATATATATATATATATATATATGTATGTCAAGTTATTTAGTTCTTAGTTGCTCCTTTCTTCTGTCCTATCCTATCACCTTTGTTGTTTAACAGTCCCACAATGCTCACATGTGTTCTAGTACTCTCTGCTGTTCTCTTCTATCTCTCATTCCCCACACTTTTATCTAGATTCTGCATATGATAGAAAAATACTTGTTTAAGGCTGATGTATCTAAAAAGACCTCTAAGATCTAAGTACCAAAAAAATTAACTATAAATAGCACAATGATTTTGACAGAAAATTCTTAACTGAAGACATACAAGTGGTCAGAGAATATTTGGAAAAGTATCACATGTCATTACGCATCAGAGGAATGCCTAGTAACACGCTCTCCATCTCACCTTAGCAAAATAGCTATACTGGAGAAAACAAACAGCAAGTAATTCTGTCAGGGACAAGTAGAGAAAGCTTACTCATAACTCCTGGTGGGGAAGTAAAGCTGTGTAGCCTCTATGGAAACCAGTATGCTCAAGGAAAAGGAAATAAAACTACCACATGACAAAGCTACAGCATTCTTAGACTACAACCAAAGTAATCAAAGCTAACAAGTAGTGAGATATCCAGTTTTATTGATGCACAAGAGACAATATATATAACAGTTTAGATGTCCATCAGCTGATGAATGCATGAAGAAACAGTTATACAGATATACAACTCAAGCTCATTCATCTGAAACAGAGGATGAAATTACGATGTTTTAAACTGATACATATAAAGATAATTATATTAAGAAAACCAGCTACCAATGTTGATGAAAATAAGAAAAGAAATATTAAAGGGAGGATTTCAGGGTAAATTCTATCTGCATTTTAGTTTGGGACATTGCATGAAACTTTTATAGTGCCCAGTGAAAACGAGCAAACAAATCATGTGGTATCATTCAATATCAAAACTAAGTTTCAAGTATGAGACACAGACTGAATAAGAGCAAGATAACTGGAGCCTGGCTTCCTGCATTCAATATCACAGTGTTTCCAATTACCCCATAGACATCCTCAGAAAGACATTTAACTTCACTGAGCCTTCGTTTCCTAGTTTATGGGATAAGAACAATACAAATACTATTCCATAAGGTTGTTATAACATTAAATGTTTATATAATTTACACATACCTGCCTTTTATAATTTGAGATCTACACACTATTGGAAGTAGTATATAGACCTCATGTATGTGTACGCCTATATGAACACTTCTGTGTGTAAATATTTATATAAATATTTTTATAAATGGAGTGTAATATGCTCCCTAGCACATAGAGAATGATGGATATTTATGCTTATTTTTACTACTTTCTATCAACAAATGAAAATCCATGATTTGAAAATTGCAAATGACTTCTTGTTCTAAATATGATAAACATTTTATATTTACATCTATTTAATTTTAAATTTAAACGTTTGCTCACTTTCCAAGGACGCTTTTGAGAATGACACCAATTTGCAATAGAGATTATGACAAATATTATGCCACTATGGGGGAACTTTGATCTTTACATTCCCCAGGGAGAGAACTACCTCTAGAAAACAACTAAAGGACCACTCTAGCCACCAGAAATCTTAACTTTTGCCAAGTAATGTACCCACAGAGGCATTTGTGGTATTTAAATGTTATTTAAAAAATAGATTAATCCTAATCCTTGGTTTATCCTGTCTTGAATTCTGTTTTTGATAGAAGCTTTAGCAGATGTATTGAAAACATTTTAGAAGCAAAGAAAAGACATACCAATCCTCTTAGAAGCCAACCCTGCAGGATATGCAAATCCTAGCTTTCCTCCTAGCTCACTTTGCCATTATGAGGACATGCATCCAAACCTTCAAACTTCATTTATTCTCATTATATAGTAGACGCCATCGTACAACTCTGTGTTCAGTGAAACTCGCTGAAGTGTCTATTTAAATGATTTCATCCTGTTTATATTAGATTTGACTGACAGTACCCAGATTTCCAAGTTGATTGTTTTGGGGATGATGTAGATTTCGATTTCTCTCCGCTGTCTTCATCCAAGGGAAACTTCAATGATTTAGCTAAGAGGAGGGCTTTAGAAAATGCAAAGTGTTTTAAGACTCTGAAATCCCCTTACCTGTCTCAGAATAGACAGGGGCTTTAAACACATACAGATGTTAAAATGATCTGGGGGAATTTAGGCACAAACAGAATAAAGATTCTATCACATCATCACTGACACCTGCAAGGTTTAATTAAGCTGAAAGCCACCAACTTCTGCTCAAAATGCTGACTGGTGGCTTGTTAATTAGTCATTTTTTTTTTCTTTTTCATTGATTAGCAACTTATGCAATATTTGGTTACAAACGGCTGTAATGCTTGCCTTATTTCAGAGCTTAATTAATATGACATAAACTATTTTACAATGATGTCCTTGTTTGATTTATGAAGCAAAAGCACAGTATTTTACTGCTAATCCCAAATAGTGATATGCAAATACAATATTCAAGGCAATGCAAAACTGATAATATGAAACTTCTTTGTCTTGTAGGAAAACTTTGAAGAAATGAGCCATTGCTTCTTGTCACAAGCAATCAATTAATTTCTCAGTAACAGTGCTGTCAACAAAATTTCAAGATAAATGTTTCAATAAATAGCTATTTTTCAATATTCAGTTATCAAATTATTCTTCAGCATACGGCCTGGAATTAATTAAACTTATGTGGGTTTTTCTCTGCTTTCATACATGCAAGTGATCCTCAAATCTATCTCTCCAGCCCCATGTCTTCCTGAAAGCCAGGGAAGCTATTGTTAATCTTGCCATTTCTCTCAAGCATGTCTGACAGGCATTGCGACCATAAGACCAGAACTGGACATTTCCTCTTGTGTGCTGTCTCTCCCCGTACACCTGATTTTGAGTCATCCCAGAAAACTATTCTTCCACAACACTGAAAACAAAAGTTAACACATGTAATCCTTTCTAGCATTTTCTCTTACTTTTTTTATTACTTTTAATTTTATTTAGCCTTTTTTTTTTTTACACTCCAGATTTTATTCCCCTCCTGGTGCACGCTTTGACTGGTTCACATTCCATACCTCCTCCCACCACCCTGTCTCCACGAGGATGCTCCTAACCCCCTATCCCCCAACCCTACCCTACTAGACCTCTAAACTCCCTGGGTCCTCCAGTCTCTTGAGAGTTAAGTGTATCTTCTCTGACTGAACCCAGACTCAGCAGTCCTCTGCTGTATATGTGCTGGGGGCCTCATATCACCTGATATATGCTGTCTGGTTGGTGGTCCAGTATCTGAGAGATCTCAGGGGTTCAGGTTAATTGAGACTGCTGGTCCTCCTACAGGGTCACCCTCCCCCTCAATAACGAAGACAGACACTATCTCAGAGTAAAATGATGATAAAAGGTCTTCCAAGCAAATGGTCCCAAGAAACAAGCTGGATTTGCCACCTTAATATCCAATAAAATAGACTTTCAACCAAAAGTTATCAAGCATGAGGAGGAAGGACAACTTCATATTCATAAAAGGGAAAATCCACTAAGAGAAACTCGCAATTCTGAACATCTACACCCCAAATGCAAGCACACTCGCATCATAAAAGTAACTTTACTAATGCTTAAAACACACATTGAACCCCATACAATAATAGTGGGAGACTTCAACACCCCATTCTCACCAATGGATAGGTCATTGAAACAGACACTAAACAGAGACAAAATGAAGCTAATATAGAGGTTATGAACCAAATGGATTTAACAGATATTTACAGGACATTTCACTCTAAAACAAAAGAATACACCTTCTTCTCAGCACCTCATGGCTCCTTCTCCAAAATCGACCACATAATTGGTCATAGAACAACCCTCAACTGATACATGCATCCTATCAGATCACTATGGCCCAATGCTGGTCTTCAATAACAACAAAATAACAGAAAGCCCACATACAAGTGGAAACTGAACAACTCTCTACTCATTGATAACTTGGTCAGGGAAGAAATAAAGAAAAAAATTAAAGACTTCCTGGAATTTAATGAAAATGTTGACACATCATACCCAAACTTATGGGACACAATGAAAGCAGCACTAAGAGGAAAATTCATAGCACTAAATTCCCTGGTACAGAAACTGGAGAGATCTTACACTAGCAACTTAACAGCAGACCAGAGAGCTCTACAACAAAAAGAAGTAAACACTCCCAAGAGGGATAGAAGGCTGGAAATAGTCAAACTCAGGGCAGAAATCACCCAAATGGAAGAGAACAATACAAAGAATCAACAAAACCAAAAGCTGGTTCTTTGAGAGAATCAACAAGATAGATAAACCACTAGCCAAAATAACTAAAGGGCCTAGAAGCAGTATCCAAATTAACAAAATCAGAAATGAAAAGGGAGACATAACAAAAGAAACAGAGGAAATTTAAAAAAAAATCATTAGATCCTACTACAAAAGCCTATACTTAAAAAACAAACAAACAAACAAACAAACAAACAAACAAACAAACTGGAAAATCTAGATGAAATAGATGGACCTTCAAAGAAGACCTAATACCAATATTCTTCAGACTATTCCATAAAATAGAAACAGAAGGAACGCTACCTAATTCATTCTATGAAGCCACAATTACTCTGATACCTAAACTACACAAGGACTCAACCAAAAAAGAGAACTTCAGACCAATCTCACTTATGAATATCATATTCAATGAAATTCTTGCAAACTGAATCTAAGAACACATCAAAACCATGATTCACCACTATCAAGTAGGCTTCATCCCAGTGATGTGAGGTTGGTTCAATATAGGAAAATCCATTAACATTATCCACTATATAAATAAACGCAAAGAACAAAATCACATGATCATGTCCTTAGCTGCCGAAAAAGCATTTGACAAAATACAACACCCTTCATGTTAATGTACTGGAGAGATCAGGAATTCAAGGCCCATACATAAACATAATAAAAGTAATATATTGCAAACCAACAGCCAATATGAAATTAAATGGAGAGATGCTTGAAGCAATTCACCTAAAATCAGGGACAAGATGAGGATTCCCACCCACCATATATCTATTCAATAAAGTACTTGAAGAGATAGCAAGAACAATAAGACAACAAAAAGAGATCAAGGGGATACAAATTGGCAAAGAAGAAATAAAGGTATCACTATTTGCAGATGATATGATAGTATACGTAAAGGACCCCAAAAATTCTACCAGAGAACTTCTCCAGCTGATAAATAACTTCAGCAAATTAGCTGTACATAAAATTAACTCAAATAAATCTATAGCCTTTATACAAATGATAAACAGGCTGAGAAAGAAATTGGGAAGCACCTCCCTTCACAAAAGCATTTCCTCGTTCTTAACATTTTATCTTCAAAACTTTCTAAAGTTACACTGTATGAGTAGGGCCTCCCCCTCCCTCTCCCTCTCCTCTCTCCTCTCTCCTCTCTCCTCTCTCCTCTCTCCTCTCTCCTCTCTCCTCTCTCCTCTCTCCTCTCTCCTCTCTCCTCTCTCCTCTGTCCTCTCTCCTCTGTCCTCTCTCCTCTGTCCTCTGTCCTCTCTCCTCTGTCCTCTCTCCTCTGTCCTCTGTCCTCTGTCCTCTGTCCTCTGTCCTCTCTCTTCCCTCCTCTCTCTCTCTCTCTCTCTCTCTCTCTCTCTCTCTCTCTCTGTATGTGCATGTTTGAACCAAAGATTGGTGATGAATATTTTCCCCAATAACTCTCCATTTTTTTTATCCTTTGAGATAGTCTATCAGTGGATCTGAACATCACCGATTCAGCTGGATTGTGTGGCAAGTGAATCCAAGGATAGTTCATGTCTCTACCTTCCCAGTGATGAGATTAGAGGTGTGTGCTGGAGTGGTTGGCTGTTTGGCATGGGTCATGCGGAATCTGAACTTTGGTTGTCATGTGTGGGAGGCCAGCACTTATCCGTTGAGTTTCCTAAATATACACAAACAAGCACACACACACACACACACACACACACCATCCGATCAATGTTCATCTAGAAAACAGATACACTTACTGTGCTTTGATCATTTTTGTACAAGTATGGTTCCTACTTTTCGTGCGCTGAATGACTCTGTCAACTTCTTGATGTATAACTTTGCAATAACATCTCTCTATAGTTGACTTACCCTGAATCACAAAATCCTATATAATCCAGCACTTTATTGTTGTCTTCTTTCCTCATAGGCCATATTTCAAGCGTATTCCTGTTTGAGGGTTTTTGATTATATTCCTTTAAAGATGAGAATATAGCCCTGTCTGGAATTGCATGCTGGCTTCTTGTCTGGCTTAACTTCAGTTTAACATCATTTTTCTCAGAGAAGATGATATATCATCAATTCTTGAGAACAATTCCCCATTTTCATTTTACCACCCACTCTAGCTATCCTACTTTGTTCGTTGCTTTAGTAGTTGACTTATCTGGTTGTACTCCTTTCCTTCTTTCTCATCCTTTTCTGTGTTTACCATAGTAAAAAGAAAAATAGTGGGCACACAGAAAAAGAAGTATTAATTGTACAGATATTTGTGTGCACAGAGATGTATAAGAGCTAGTTAGAGTTTCTCTTCAACACTAAGGTAATGCTTAAGTGGCTGATAGATAATATAGTAGTAAAGCACTTTACTAACAAGAGTGAAACACTGGATTCATACCATACCAATACCAATAATAAATAAAACAAAAATATTGTTTATGACAATATAATGTTAGGAAGTGATAAATTGAGGTAAAATTAGTATTAGAGTAGTCTTATATATGGATTTGATGCTAGCTCTAATTTTACAGCAAAAATTCCAGACAAAATATGTCCTACTGTAATGTGTGAGGTATGATATACATGGTCTTATGTGTTTCATGCTTTAAAGTATCAAACATGTGAACTACAATTTATTTTGCAGTATATTAATCTATATATCAGACCCATGTAACTAGTAATTACTCTTCTTACTTTTGTCTAATGGAGTTCATGGTCTTTTTCTGGCTGGCCCTGTATAACAGAAGAAATAGCCATCTGTAAATCAATGGTTGAATTATGGTTGAACTAAGAAAACCATCATGGCACCATTTTATCACTAGTGCTGACACAAGTGATGCCCTGAAATTCTTGTGCCAATAAGTGAAGAGATAGTTGAAGAGCTCTGGAGACAAGGCATCAACACTAATAAAATATTTGAGAAGAATCCTATTCACTGGATATGGAATCTCCTTATGAGCTTAGGTCTAGGTAGCAGTCATAAAAATAAATAAATAAATAAATAAATAAATAAATAAATAAAAAGCTGCCAGTCTCAGAATCCCAGGCAAAGAAAATTAAGAAATCATAAAAGGAAAATATTAGGTCACCGGTGATGTCAAGATACAACTGATAAGCATACAATGCACTGGCTATAAGATGCAAAATGAATTTTTACAATATTTGCTTTCACAGAGACTGTCCACAATGTTCTCTTTTCTTGTCATGTATGAGGTAAAATGAAGACAACCAGACAATTCACCTCTTTTTTTTTTTTTTTTTTTTTTTTTTTGGTCAAAACTACCAGGCTCTGCTCTCAGAATAAAACTATGAGAAACAACTTATGTTATATGCTCCTTGCTTTTTTAGTTTGCACCACTGAATTTCACTAAAATAAATTAAATAGCCCCAAATCCTTAGTTATACCATTATACTGGCTGAAGCAACATTTTCTGAAGTTTCTCAGCAACAGGATTTTCTACCAGGTTTAACAAAAAGCATCTGTAAAGGTAACTGTATATCTGTGTATAATAGGTTTCATTGAATTGAATACATTTCCACTGCACTAGTTCATCTCATAAAAAATTAAATAGGTTTTGATGTCTGTCTGTCTGTCTATATGTGAGTATGGGCACATGAGTGTAGGTACCCATGAAGGTAAGAGGGATTGGTTTTCTGAAGCTGGAATCATAGGTAACGTGAATGTTGGGGACTGAATTTGGATCGTCTTCACAAGCCATATGTGAACCACTGAGCCAGTGCTCTAACTTTGCCAAAGGACTTTTGCGTTCAAATAAATATTCATCTGGCATAAAAGTGTAATCAGATGCTTTCAGCTACCTGTCCAAGAAATGTGGTAAGACTGTCTATGATATGCTAGAAAGAAAGACATCTTAGCCTCTTTACCAGTCTTTGCTCCAAATATTCAATAAACATCTTTGAAATTGTCTTGTTCTCTAGTTTCAGTCCCCATCCCCAATTCTTTTCTAACTATAGGGTCTTTCTGTAATAAGGACCATCCTGCATTTTACAAACAAAACAATCTATCAAGGCTGCTTTTACAGTACATCTCACACACTAACTAGTCATCAACAGAGTCCAAAACAAGTGGACAGACAGCAGTCACAGAAAGAAAGGAAAGAGTGGAAAGGCGTGAGTTGGTTTGAGCCATAATATATTTGAAGTTCAGAAAGTACATTCATAAATAGTTCCCCTAAACAGGCATGGAAGTATCATTTGTTGTTGAGGAGAGACACGGACAAGAACAGAATTTCCCATGAGCTTATAACTAGTTGCAGTCATAGTGATGGCCGGATTTATGCCAGTGTATCCAAGTGAATGTGTATGAAGAATCTTTCATGAGCTAGCAATGGTGATAGCATTTGAGGAATAAGAAACAACAGAATAAAACAAAGTCCACAAATTTGGGGCTCCTATGTGACTTCAGGAAATTACAACTGGGTCTGGGAAGGATCAGGCTAGCCTTAACCCCAAAGTAACATTTTAGTCATCAGATAAGGATCAACAATCATAGTAGAGGGGAATCACCTGCTTCTTTCTTTTGTTCTTGGAGCTTAAGCTACTACCTTTGCTGGTTGACTTTTATACTTCCTTTTTTCCTTTCACATGCTGGTCACAGCTCTTGAGAAACTTCTAGTAACTTTAATGTGATTTTTTGGTTTGCGATTCTATGAATAATTTGCCTGTTGATCTTTTAGGTCTTCATGAGTTCAACAGTAGACACATATATAATTACTTCATGTATGTCATAAAAAACTAGTTAAGGACTTGATGTTTACCATTTTCAATCAAAGTTACATATACACACACATCTTAAAACTCTGCTCACAACATCCATATTGAGATAGTGCAGACTTTGACTGAGAGTACTCATTCTGAGGATGGGGAGAGATAAAATGTACAAAGTACATTTGCAGTGGAGATGGTATAAAATGTACAGGAAAATTACTCAGGTAAAATAAGAGCCAAAACCCCCATTTAGTTATCATAAAACCATCCAGACAAATATAAGTTCCCACCCTATTAACTAATTTGTTGTATCATATATCTGTAAAGATTTTCTGATACTTTAGAACACTGTGATGATTTCTCTTGGTAGTATTAAACACCACTGTACTCTTAGGAAAGGCACTCCACAAATATTTACCGTGGCTGCTTTTCTGCCTGCATGTGTGTTTGCAATTATAAGATTTCTCATGTTATTATGGGAAAGCTATTAAACTGTTCAGCGGAAAAGAACTCACAAACAAATGCATATAAGAACAAATCATCCTCCTGGATTCCTCTTCATGCAGGATTTGCTGTTGCTGGACAGGATTGCACATTTATAGTACGTGAATCTTCCCCCACAATGGCAAAAATGGGTAAAGTGTAAGATTTTATTAGATGACGACTTGTCATGAGATTTCACAGGGACTAAAACACAAGTTGGTGGAAATAGCTGTAAAAAAGGTGATGAAATAAAAAAAAAACGAAAGAAAAACAAAAACAAAAACAAGCAAACACTCACATACAATGTGTCCTGTATAGCAACAGTGATTTAAAAATAGCCATAGATTTCTAAAGGACAGGAAATGTACCTTCAGGGAGACAGCAGAAAAACAAAATCAACTCAGCCAAACAAGAATTAACTTACCCAAAATGTTCTTCTATACCCTGTTTCCTTTACTAAAAGAATATATCATTTTCAAAGGCAAAATGAGGAAACTTCTTTAGATTGACCAATGTGAATAAAAGCAGTTTTCCCTGAAGTCCAATGGAATGAAAATGATCCTCTTACATAAAACATGACTAAATCCAAGCTATTCTCACAGGAAACACACAACTTTGTACTTAATTCTTGAGAAGATTGAAATGATTTGGGCTTCTTGTCTTTTCATCAATTATCTGCTCTATAGTTACTAAAAAAACCTTGTTTGTTCATTGATTAGAGAAAATGCATTTTCGAGAGGGTTGACATACACATGTGATACCACGTGTTCAGTAGGCTGAGATAGAAGGCTGATTTGAGCCCAGATTTAGATATAATCCCCAATGATATAGTTATACCATTATCTATCTATCTATCTATCTATCTATCTATCTATCTATCTATCTATCTATCTATTATGCTTATTATTTGACTGAAGCAGTTGACCACGTTTGCATTTATTTTTGTATGTTTGGTTTTCTTTTATTCTGATAAAACACTGACCAAAAACAATTTCAGTGGGCAAAACATTTAGTTGACTTAAAGGTTATTGGCTTATAGTCAATAAGGCAGGAAGCCAAGGCAGGAACTCAACCAGATATCTGGAACAAGGAATGGAATCAGAAGCTCTGGAAGAACACTGCCTACCAGCATACTCATCATGGCTTGCTCAGCTAGTTTCTTATACAACACAGAATCACATGCCCAGGAAAGGCACTGCCTACAGTGGGGTGGGCCCTGTATATCCATTATAAATCAACAAAATGTTCTGTACACATTAGAATATGCCAATACTCATTTGAGATTTCCTCTTTCAAGGTGACTCTAGTTGGTGTCAAGTTGAAAAAAAATAACCAGCATAATATAGACACTAAAATCTGTCATATTGAGTACATATCATATAGAAGGAGATAGGGAGGAAAAAAACCAAGAAAATACACCGTATAAAAGATACTGTGGAAAAAGAGAAAACATGTCCAAAGGGCTTGAGGCAATACCTTCAAAATGTTTCATTACATTACAGGCCACTCTCATGACTCACTTTCCTAAAGACCTCATCTTTCGTATAGTGTTTAGTCAAACCCCAGAAAGATATTTGAACATAGGATGTAAATGCATTTGCTCTCTGCAGAAAGAGAATACATAAATGTTTTCAAAATATAACTTGGCTGAATTATCTGTGTACTTCTTTTTCTTTTCTGCATGTATGTATGTGTGGCATATGCATGCCTGTTGCCCTTGGAGGCCAGAAAAGGATATCAGATTCCATGGAACTGAATTTATGAATGATTCTAAGTTGCCATGTGGTTTCTGGGAACAGACCCCAGTCCTCTGCAGAAGTAAATTCTCTCAACAGCTGAGCCTTCTGTCTAGCCCCTTAGTGGGTTTATTAATTGTTTGTTATTAAAGGTCAATGAGTAAAGAGAAAAAACACAGTGCTTAATAGCTGGAAAATTTGTTTGGTTTTGTAATTCACAAAATGGTGAAAAAGAAATCAGGGCATCAGGTTGTGGATTTCTCAACTTCCCTCTACCAATTCCATATAAGAAGTGGGTCTTTTCAGAAAGACTAGTATTAACAGTGCTTCGTTCAATGGTTCAAGTTAGTACATGAGAGTAAATGAAAATGCTTTACTGTGCCTTGAATCCTCCAACTAATTCACACACAAATATTGATCAGCTATTAACCGAAAGCCTCAATGTTATCTCACATAGATATATCACTTAAACACCCTGAATTTCACTACAATCAACTAATTTTAGTCCCTTGCTTATATTTAATAATAAAGACCTATGATACAATTGGAAAATCAACTTAAACTTTAACAATTTAGCATAACCCCTATGTATTAGTCTCTTTGGTGCAGGGAGGTACTCTGCAGACTACAGAAAGAGTAACCTGGACACTAACCCAGCCACATAAACGTTGAGTCACAATCTGTCTTCCTGCAAGATGTGCTAGGACACCAGTGGCACAGAACTTGTAAGGTAGCCAATTTATGTCTGCTTATGGCCCTTACCACAAGAGGGACATCATGCCTGACCCTGCCTGTATGGACAGGAACCAGAGACTAGAAAGCCCAGAGACCTAGGGTAGAACCAAAATGACCTGCAAAAATCCAAATCAAACCAACCAAAAGCAAAAGCAACAGAACAAATAAACAAACACCAACCAAACAAAAAACAATGAAATGATTACTAATGATATTTTGCTCTACTCATAGTTCAGTGCCTTATCTGGTGGCTATCAAACAGGCTTCCTCAAGCAGCAGATAGGAACAGATGCAAAAAGTCATACCCAGGCATTATGCAGAGAGTCTAAATTGGATGTTTCTATCATGTGCCTCCCTTCAAAGATCTAGAAACCCCACAGAAGAGGGGGGAAAGACTGTAGCAGTCAAAGCAAATGAAGGACACCAAAAGAACACAACCCACTGAATCATCTATATGGGGCTCATAATGGGCTCAAAGAGACTGAAGAGCAAGATTGGGGCCTGGAAAGGTCATCATTAGATCTGAGTATATGTTGTGACCATTAGCTTTAGTGTTTTTTGTGGGATTTCTAACAGTGGGAGCAGGTATGTCTTGACTCTTTGGTCTGCCCTACAGACTCTTTTCCTCCAATTGGGTTGCCTTGTGCAAACCATATGTGGGCTTTGTCCTTAACTTATTGCACCTTGTCTTGTGATGTTTGGTTGTTGTTTCTTGGAGGCCTGCTCTTTTCTAAAAGAAAATCGAGGGGGAATGGGTCTGGGAAGTGGAGAAGTGGCAGGACACTGGGTGGCATAGATAAAGGGTAAACTGTGTTTGGGATATATTGTATGAGAATAATCTGTTTTCAAGAGAAAAGGAAAAAACCCACAAACATTCAGACACACAATAAAAGTTTAGCATCATATCTGAAACACATACTGTCAGTTTTGAGAAAAAAGTTGATATTATATACTTATATAGAAAAGAACACAGGTGACTGAAAAGATTAGTGTAGCCTTACAGACCATTTGTATCAAATCTACAGGAGTGTACAGCAGTGCCTTTCACATGGACATCTGCTCTATATGCAACAACAGCCACCACAACTTCCTGTCTCACACACATGCTCAGGATGCCACCACTTTTATGCCACATTCTTTATGCATTTTTAATGTTTAGGTAAAAGAAGATTTAGTGCTATATTTTAATTATGTATCCAGTATACTAAAAGAGTGTGCTGGCTTTTACATTGATTACTAGGTGTCTAAAAAGGCTGCACTGTCCTACCATGTAATATGCATAAACTCTATGATGTTTACAAGATGATTAAACCAGTCAACACATTTCTTAGAATGTGTTCTGGTCATTTTTAAATGATTAACTTTTTGTATTAGTTTTAAGGTAAAGAAAATTACATTTTTTTTTACTTTGGCAGGTTGCTGTCATTTAGCAACTCTATTAGATAACATTAAATTACACACATAAACTATCTAAATAGTCATCCTTTATTTGTATTCTATTTGTTCTGATAATGTCAAGCATAAATACAATGCATTGTCACTACTGCCATCCTATAGCTTCTCCTCCCTTAGCCCCACTCTTGTCAACATCCCTTCCTTCTTTCCTACAAGTACTTTTTTTCTTTTCAATTTTATTTTATTTTACTCTTTGACTCATTGAGTTTAACCAGGGCCATTTTTGTAACACTGGGTTTGAAACTGTTCCCTGAAGCTTGATGGGATGAACAAGTGAAGACCATGTCTGTCCTTCTTCCATGATCACCAATAATCAATAGTTCAGAAAGGGGGGAGGATCCCATGAGTACCTCCCCAGTGTAACTTTACCCAATGACAGGTAGTTAGGCTGTCTCTCACACTGCGCTCATGCAAATATTGCTTTGGTGAACATCGCTGTATATGTACTGTATATAATAATGTTTTTCTAAGGTGTTCTTGTTTCTGGGTTGTAGGTACCACATATTTGATTTTAGTCCAATGTTCTACCTGCTCTAGAGTTTCGTTATAACCTTCATACTCCTATGATTTGCTTTTATGAAATTTTCTATCAGAAACATAAAGGTTGAAACAGATACAAAATATTTTTAAAAGTATGTAAGAAAGTGATGGTCAAAAGTCCAAATTCTTTATCCAGTGAGAGTGATCATATTATTATAACAAAGAAACTTAAATGTTTTTGAAAACTTAGAAGTAAGAAATCATCACAGTGAAGTACAGGATATTGTAACTAGGAGCCAGTGGAGAAGAGATATTCACAAATTGGAGATCTAAAGAGCTTGAAGTCATCACTATTAACCAATGACAATAACAGCAGGGATGAAGCCAAGGAAAGACTAGGTCTTCTTTGCTTTCCTTTATTTAAATGGTAACTGTATATTAAAATTTTGGGAAACTTAATGCAAATGTACTATGTGCTTTTAAAGATATGGAGTTTACAAAGGAATTCATAGTTATGTTGGAAATAATAGGGTTGGCCATCCCTCTCACTAAGAATTCTGACAAATAAGTAGTTGTGGTAGCATACATGAATAAACATTTATTATCTTTAAAAATAAAACTAACATAGGCTTGGTGTGCAAAGACAAGAAAAGAATGCAGAATTAGTCAACACAGTAGCTTTCTGAGTGTCTTCATTGTCAAAGTTCCCTTTAAAATCCATTTTCATCCCAGCAGTCAGAAGAGGTATTTTTAAAAAGATAAATCAGGTTATATTTTCCCCTGCTTGAAACCTTCCAATGTCAATTTATTGTCAAAGAATTGCGACAAAGTAAAAATTTCCCTCAGTCTGTGAAGCTCAGTGTGATCTGACCCCCAATGACCTCCTCATCGACACGGATCTGCCACTCTGTGCCTTCACTGTGAGTCTAACAAGGACACATTTCCTCTGGCTAGTTAAGCCTCCTAACCGTTGCACTAATTCTATGTCTGACTAGACACTCTCCCTTCCACCTAGCCATCTCTTCAGTTCTGATTCCTTTTCATTTGAGTAACTCAATGCAGTCTTGCCTTCACCTCATTTGCTTGTACTATGTGACATCATGCAAATCCCTAGGCTTACACTTTTTTTCTTCTAGCATTAACTTCTACCTATTTTATAATTGATGATTTATTTGTCACTGGCCTCCTTTGACAAGAACCAAACCTCAAAATTACCATTCAACTGGTGAACCTCAATTCTCTACTAGTACTAGTAGCTGACAGGATACTAGTTATATGGACTGAGTCTAGCAGCCTTAACCTTCAAATTCAAAATGCTATAACATCAGAAATATGTTGAGAATTAATATGTAATAAGTTAAAAATGCACACTATAAACTCTATTTCTGAAAATTTAAGGAGTAATATATAATATTATATTCAATCTACACATGTAAGATGGTAATTAAGTGAAAATTATTTTGAGGTTTAGTTGTTTCGACTTGGGTTATATCCAAGATATGTCATTATGATTATGCAAATATTCCTCCTGACCCACAAATCTAGACATGTTTGATCTCAAGCATTTCATATAAGGGAAACTTAACCTATATAAATGAATCACATTGATGCAGTAATCATGGCTGTTTTAAGCTTTCATATACTCCATCAGGAAGTGTTACAACTGCACCTTCAAATGCATGCAAAATCCAGTACCCCAAACCTCAGATCTCTGGACCAAACACTCATGTTTTCACATGGATTGCTTCAACAGCTGTCCAGCTATGGCCCTTGCACATATCTTTTGGGTATACAGGTTATTCTACATAAGTGTCTTTAGGCATTTTAATCATGCTATGATGACCCTCTATTTAAAGTTCTGCAATGGGCAACCCCTCACTCCGAAAGACTCTCTTAATTTTACCTCCTGTATAAGATTGAATGATTGGCTATTTTATTATCTCTCTTATTAATCCACTCACCACACTTTAAAGAAACTGAGAAAACCCTGCTCCTCAAATGCTGGGTTTATAGTCATGCAAAACAACTATGTTCTGGAAAGATTCTTTATAACCTAGGAAATATGATTAATAATGCTATGGTGTCTACTTAAAAGTTTTATTAAGAAGGTATGTTGTATGTTATAGCTTTATCTCTTAAATTAAAGAAATATATATGTAATACAAATATATACATAAGTATATATGCATGTACATACTGAGGCAAATACATTACCATTAAGCAATATTCCAGTTACTTCTTAAAACTTATTTTAAGCTATTTGACATATAACCAGTAACCAAAAATTTCAGAACTTGCTGTTTAGAACCTACTCTCTCTACTACTTATACTCTCATGTTTAACTTACCTCTTACTTTAGAACTAGATCACCAGAATTATTTTCTGATTTTGTTTCTGTGGAGTAAAGATTTGATTGGCTGCTTCTCTCATGGGGAAAATCTCCACAATCTATAACTTTTGTATGTTGTGGGTCAGTAGTGATGTTTAGGTTTGCCTTCACCATGTTTCTGATGACTCTTCTGCCCAAAGCAATCCTAAAATAGCATCTGAATCAAAGACAACATTCCTATTGACTATTTTCAAAATAAGGAATATACTACACTTCAGATTTATCAGAAATATATTTCATATATGGAAGCCAAACATTACTGTTGTGGTTTGGATGAGAATGGCTCCCAAGGCTCATATATTTGCTTGCTTTGTGTGGCCTTGTTGGAGCAGGTAAGTCACGGGGAGTGGACTTTTAGGTTTCAAAAGCCCATGGTATTCCCTCCTAGCCTTCTTTGTGTCTCTGTCTGTCTCTCTGTTTATCTCTGTCTCTCCCTTTGTGTTTGTTGTCCAAATATATAAGCTCTGTGCTACTGCTCTATCATCATCATGTTTGCCTACCTTTTGTCATGTTCCTGGCCATGATGCCCATGGACTCAACATGTGAAACTATTACCAGTCTCCTATAAATTCTTTTTTCTCTAAGTTGACTTGGTCATGGTGTCTTAGAGAAATTGGAACATTTCAAAAATTCTTCAATACAAGTTAATAATAAATTTCATTCAATTAAAGCAAAGGAAAAGAATCTTCTGAACACACATTTGTGGATCTGCTCCACTCACCAGCGACTTACAGCTTTAAACAATCCCTTCATCTACCTTGAAGTGGTAGGGCATATTCTGAAACATGTGGACTAGGATCTACGTTGACTTTAGTCAGTAGAAGCAACTTTTCCTAAGTGAAGTCTTCACAGGACTCATTCAGAGAATGGAAAGGCTTACTAAAATAGTCCACTAGCACATTGGTTTTCTGTGTTGCTTCAGGCATTCTTAACAAAGAACACTTGTAATCCATGCTTGCTTGCCATTTCTATGCATACCTATTCAGCAAGCCAAAATAGGGTTTGGAAAGAATCTCAAAATCAAACTTCACTTTTATCAACTGAAAGCAGGTAGTTACAAGTATCCATTTTAAAATGTACTTTAATAGGTCCCATAGGCTTCAGGGAATGAAAAACTACATAGAATTCACATCAAATTCCCATGTGAACTCGATCTGTGCTTGAGAATTGGCAATAATACAGTCTCTAACACAATAATAAATAAAGCTGATGTAATTTTATACAACTCGTCATTTTCTCTGACTGGATATTTACCCAGTGATCCCCATAGTGACAAAGTTTAAACTGACTGATACAAATCTCACTAGACAAAGCAAAGTACACTTCCAAAATACATTTACACGGGCAAAAAAAAAAAAAAAAAAAAAAAAAAAGACAAAAGAAAGAAAAGTCCACGACCCTGGGATGTTTTGGCTTTAGTCACTCTCTTCTGGTATTTTGGTACCTGATTTCTCATTTTTACAGGGAGTGTGCTAATTTGGCTTGACTATCTGACCAGCAAGCCCAAGGATTCCTCTTGACTCTCCCTCAGCAGTGCTAGGACAATAGTTACACGCCACCATATCCAGAATAGCCAGATTCATTTTTGGCATTGATTCTGGAGACTGAACTCAGGTTCTCAGAGTTTCTCAGCAAGCATCTACACCCTGCTTAATTCTTTATTATTTATCAGATATGTGATCTGGAGAATTTATTTGAATCCTATAAATCTAGGTTTGATTATCCTTAGAATGGGACAGTGCAAACTATGACTGAAAATAATGGCAATGATTGTTAAACTGTATAGCTTCTACTTGTGCACTCCATATCCACTAAGTAAATAATAGACAAATTTCCAGTCCAATATATACTGTGACTTTTGGTATTTTTACAAATTCTTACTGGGTTTTTTTTTGCTGTATAATATATTCACCAAGTAAAACTAATTTTTAAAATAAAAATTAAACTACAAGGCACATCATTAAAGAACACGTGAAACAAGAATACTAGGACTGAAACTTTTCTATAATTTCTGAGGGCAGTGTAGGTTGGCCAGATTTTCAGATTAAAATCAGATTTCACCATACAAATCACTGTTCCTATGACCAAGAAACAGAGACTATATAGGCCAGGGATCTAGGGTAAGACCAAATACTAGTGGATTAAAAAAAAAAATTACCACTAAGTGACTACAAATGATATTCTCCTATGCTCATAGATCAGTGACTTTATCCAGTCATCATCAGGGAGGCCTCCTCTGGCAGCAGATAGGAACAGATGCAGAGACCCACTGCCAGACATTACATAGAAAAAGAGTGTAAATGGGAGATCTCTATCAGATCCCTCCCCTCAGAATTGCAGAATTCAGAGGAAGAGGAGGTAGAGGGATTTTGGGAGTCAGCAAGGATGAAGGACACTAAGAGAACAAAACCCTCTGAATCAACTAAACAAGGTGCATATGAGCTCACTGAACCTGAGGAAGCAAGCATATGGCCTTATAGATCTGTACCAAGTCAACTGATTTTATAGCATATCTTGGGCTTGATGTATTCATGTGATTCTTGACTCTTATGCCTGGTCTTAGGACTCTTTCCCTCCTGTTGGGTTGCCATGTCCAACTTTGATATGATCATTTTTGCTTCATCGGACTATATTTTAATATGTCAGGTTTCGTTGTTATCTCTTAGAGGCTTGTTCTTTTCTAATGAGAGTCAAAAGGCATGGATCTGGAGGGAAGAGGGAGTGGGGAGGATCTTGGAGAAATAGACAGAAGGGAAATAATAATCCGGATGTATTATATGAGAATATAATCTATGCCCAATAAAAGGAAAAGCAATAAAAAATAAAAAAAGCAGTGCATGCAAACATTTTTGTACAATGCTGGGTCTTTACTAATTGCTCAACAAATTTCAATTAGTTTTAATAAAATATTATGTTACAAAGAAGCAAGTCTACTTTCCTTAGATCATAAATCGTTTTAAAATTGGGAAAGAAAAAAGCCTTTTTCCCCTTTAGAAATGTCTTTCATATAAGAATATTTATTACTGTTGTAAACAACTTGAAGAAACTGGTTTAGCTACAAAACCAAAGGAGTGGACATTTGCTATCCTGCCATGCATATATTTAGGGACAACACTTATGTGAAGGTTATGACTGCATGGGCACAAATGAATACAGAGTGGATGGAACTAATTGATGGGGATTTGGATGCTGGCAGGTATTTGAAAATATTGGCCCTTCCTTCCTAACTTTACTTAGTTTCTATGAGAGGTCCATAAGGGTCCTCTTATATGTTGGGAATATAGAATCAATGTGGTACACACATAAAAGCAAGGAAGAGTACTGGCTTCTTAGCAATATTAATATATATATATGAGAATGAGTGTACACACTCTAACTTCAGTTCTAAATAGAAACATCAAATTTCAATGGGCTCTTTATAATTCTAATGCTTTGTGATTAGAGTATTGGCAGCAAAACAATTTGTTCTCACTTTCTTCCATTCCTTTATTCTTTCTAATGCATTTTACTCCCTTAAAACAAGAGAATTCTCATTTAATAAGGGCAAGATAATTCAGAGTGTGCAAGTGTACTTGCTAATGCCAGTTTAGAGGGTACAAGAACTGCTCAGCACTCTCAGCACTGCCAACTGGGCTCAGTGCTAGGACTAACAAGGCTGTTCACTGACACAGCAAGTAAAATTAAAATCAGAGGAGCAATCCTGTTTGATGTGGGGAGCCACTAAAGGAAGCCAGAAGAGAGACAAGAAGACACTGCCAGGCTAGGAGCACCTGCTGAATTTCCAGTGTGTTACAACCTCAAAACAGGCCCAGAAAGAAAGGCTGTAAAAGAGAATTGTAAAAATCAATGCTTGGGGCAAACACAGCATGAATAAAACTTTCAGTGGCTGCTTGGTTAGAAACTGATGGATGCAAAAATGTTCATTAAGAGGAAGATAAAATTGGATGATTCCAGTGTTGTTTTTTCTTGGCATACAATGCATTTGCTTTTTGATGTATTTCTCTTATACATTCTAGTAATAGGTTTACATGGGAACAAAGCAGGCTGTCTTGTGGGATTCATAAATAGTACTAAGTCATTTCCAGACACCCTGGGTTTGATTACATTGAAATCCCCCTCCCTCACAGTCCATTGATTCCAGTAAAATTTTACATAGGGGATAGTTCAGGGTAGGTCTGTGCTATTTACCCTCACTTGGCTCTTTCCTAGGGACCAAGCACCACTTCTCAGGTGCCATCTTTCATGCCTTCAGACTGCTGACTCTCTTTTGCACCTTTCAAGAGGAACAGCTGGGCTGTAGTCACCAGATGTCTCCTGCCGCCTGAACCGCAGGCTGGAGTTTAACAGAATTATGATTCATGAGCTGTGAGTCAGGAAAGAACTGTCTTTCTATTTTGATTCTCCATTTTTTTTTTTAAAGAAAAAAATTTCTCACTGTTTACTTGGGAAAAAATTCCTTCAAACTCCATATGAAGTGTCATGTTGAGCCTTGAAGGCATTTTCCAAAGACAGAAAGATATTGTTTTCTCATTTGCTATCTACTGTTTTAGACTTCAGTCAATGACTAACAGAACAAATTTCATTGTCATTCCCATTGAAGTCTCTGATATCTTGGAAGTCCTATGGTCTCTCAGAGAAGTAGGACTTGGCACAAAAATCATACCTTGCCTTATATAAGTGATAGAAGAGCTTTGATTGGAAGGACTTAGTTGATTCGCCATGAGAATTAGTTCATAATATCTTTGTCTCAGTCACCTCATTTGTTTTACCCGGTATTATTAAATTTATTAAGTAAGAATGGCTTCTTCCCATAAAGAAGCCCAGGCTATTATTATGTTATTATATTATGTTATTGTTCAGTAACATGCCTTAATAAAAAACTACCTAACTTTATATGTCAGTGTGGAAAACAGAAAAAAAACACAAAGAAAATAGGGCCTTTAAATCTCAACTGCATAGATTCAAACTATTTTTACCTTAACACAGTTATTGGAACAGACCACAGAACTTCCTTTTAAACAGGAT
The DNA here is from genome assembly GCA_028551405.1 of Uromys caudimaculatus. Taxonomy (NCBI): domain Eukaryota; kingdom Metazoa; phylum Chordata; class Mammalia; order Rodentia; family Muridae; genus Uromys; species Uromys caudimaculatus. The sequence continues at coordinate 38,502,930 of CM052700.1, forward strand.
TAACCTAAAAGTAGGCACAAAAATAAAAAATTATGGCCTTATTAGAGGAGGTGAAGTCTTATTAGAGGAAGTGTGTCACTGTGGAGGTAGGCTTTGTGGTCTTGTATATATGCTCAAGTCTTGCTAGTGTGATCTAGACTTCTCCTGGCTGCCTGCAGAAGACAGTCTCCTCATGGCTGCCTTTAGATCAAGAAATGGAATTCTTGGCTCCTCCAGCACCATGTCTGCATGCACACTGCCTTGCTTCCCTCCAGGTTGGTAATGGACTAAACATCTGAAATTGTAAGCCAACCCCAATTAAATGTTCTACTTTATAAGAGGTGCTGATATGGCTCATCCCTGAGAGAGTCTACCAGCACCTGACCAATACAGATGAAGATACAGCCAACCATCAGACTGAGCTGGGGCACCCCAATGGAAAAGCTAGAGGAAGGACTGAAGGAGCTGAAGGGTATTGCAACCCCATAGGAAGAACAACAATATCAATTAGCTGGATCACCCAGAGTTCCCAGGGACTAAACCAACTACCAACGAGTATACATGGAGGGAGCCAGGACTTCAGATACATAGGTGGCAGAGGATAGCCTTATCTGACATCAGTGGGAGGGAGGAGAGGGAGGCTTGATGATCCAGAGTAGGGGGATGCTAGAGGGGTGAGGCAGCATAGATGGAAATAAAGAGGCCAATGGGAGGGTAGAGGCAGGATAGAATGGGGGGTGTGGAGGGGTAACTGGAAAGGGGGGGATATCATTTAATATGTAAATGAATAAAATGTTTAATACAAAAAATTAAAAAAAAAAAAGAGGTGCCTTGGTCATGGTGTTCCTTCCCAGCAATAGAACCCCGAGACAGCATTTGTACATATGCCTATATATAGAAATCTAAAGTCACATGCCTCAATTTCTAGTTACTGCCAGAGGTGTCAGTCAACAAACAATTGCCACTGTTATCTCTAAGCTTCCAAATTACTACTGATGACCTATCATCTTCATCTAAATGAGAATTAAGAGTCTTGAGAACAATAACTGTTTTCTTTGTAGGCTAATATTAAATAAACATGCCCAATGGATGCACTATTCTTTGTACAGTAAACTCATTTAGATGTAAACTGATATTTATATGAATTAAATTTAATTCAGTAAGCTTCTCCTGCTTTCTTCACTCTAAGGAAGTAGGTATAGCAAGTTATTACAAGGTTTATTTTTAAGGTTAAACCCATCTGAAGCCAGAAGAATCGTAGTCACACTTTGCTTTTTATTATGACCTCACATAGAGGCTTGTGCAAAGAGCTATCTTTAATTCATAAAATTTAGACTTTGGGAATGAGGTCATCCTTATAAACTCCTAGTCACCTCATTTGTTTTACCCAATATTATTAAATTAATTAAATAAGTTAATTAAACATTAAATAATTAAGTTATTAAACTATTAAATTTTACCCAGAATTTTTAAATGACAGCATGATTTGTTTTACCCAGTCTTAGTGCAATGCTGCCCACATATGACAGATGGTGAATAACTCCCAAGGTAATTATAGTGATTCTTCCACTAAGTGATGAGCCTCAGTCTAAAGGTGACCAACTCTGAGAACATGTAGTGCCTGTCTGCTTTAGGATCAGCTTAACCTACTTGCTCTCATTTAAAAGAATAGAAGTGTGAAAATAATGCTGCTTGCTTACTCTGAGTGACCTGAGTATGTGATATCTCCTGTACTCACACTCAATCCCAGCGTGTGACCTAGGGCCCTTCTCTATGTCGGTGATACTATAACATTCTACAATGTATGAGGATCTCCAGTAGCTGGGGAATCACATTCCAGAATTTCTTCAAATAGTGTGCTTGAGGCTAGATATTTTAATTCACCAACATCACAGACCATGTTAGTGTGTATGGGGTAGGGGCTTTAACATAGACACATATCTATGCTGCAGACCAAAGGCAGGCTGGTCTGCCCCATCCTTAGGTAGGATAGAAGATCATAAAGCCTTCATATATTAACTTTTAGTCTAGGGTGTGTAATATCAAAGAATATGCCCTCCTGCTTAAGGAATATCTGGAAACATCTGGAATCTAACTGGCTTGATAACTATGATAAAGATATTTTAGGCATGATATGTGTGTGTGTGTGTGTGTGTGTGTGTGTGTGTGTGTGTGTGTGTGTGTGTGTGTGTGTATTACATGATTATTTGGACATGTGAGAGTGCATGTAAGCATGTGGAGACCCAAAGTCAACATTGGGTGTTTTCACAATCGAACTCCACTTTATTTATTGAGAAGAGGTCTCTCTCTGAATCTGGAAATACCAATTCTGGTTCTGTTCTATTCTCGCAAGTCTGCTCGCCTCAGGGATCTTCTGTATTTGTCAACGGAGTGCTAAGATTACCTATGGCTAGCCTACCTGCCTGACTTTCATGTAGGTGATGGGTATCCAAACCCTGGTATTCACATTTATGCAATTTTTGTAAACTAAGCCATCTCCCCACAGGAATACTATTATCTTTAAGATCCATAGAATGAACTGTTGAACATAAAATTTATTTACATTGGATATAGCAGAAATAAATATGGAAAATACTTAGTAAATTGTATATTATTTGCTTCTATTTTGAAGGAGGTAACAAAAATACATGAAATCATTCAAAGATTATATTATTATCATCCAAAGATGGGATATTCCCACTAATGCACAATCAGTAACAACCAGGGTTCTCTGTTTCACCTGGCTAAAGGGTGACCATATGTATAGTTTGAAGAGGAACCCTGACCAGTGTGATAAAAACAACTTTTATAAAAAGGCTCTGTCCCACCAGTTATGATCACAACTCAAATGTTTATACCAAAAAGATTGGAATCATACATAAAATCTAGCTTTGAAAATGAAGAAAAAAATTTATAGAAGTGTGAACATATTCATATATGCAATACAAAAGTATATAATAATCACTTACTGCTAATTTATTAAAATAAAATTCTGGGATGTGTTTTATATTCTGGACACAGATTTCACAGCAAAATTATCCTCTACCAGAACATACATGTAAATAGAATAGTGAATTTTAATTTTCAAGTCATGAGCAGAATTTTTTATACTGTATGCAAAGAATTGGCCTTAAACATTAATTGTAATGTTTCAAATTGTCAAAAGAAAACAATTTCTCAGGAACTGTGCTCAAAATTACTCTAAGAAAATACACCTCTCCAGGAAAACGATAGACCAAGAGGCAGAAACTATGGAAGTAGAGTGATGCATTATGTTTTCAAAATCAGCTTTTGCCTGTAAATTGATTTTAAACATATGCCAACAGGGTGGCGGGGGGGGGGTCCAATTTACATGCCATTCCGAAGCAAATCAAGACCCTCAAGGCACTATACTTTGGAAATATACAGATTGTGAGACTGGTTGAAAACTCTCATTTTTGTAAAACTAACGGAAAATGTTTTCAGAGCTGTGATACTTATTGAAATATATGATTCTATGCAAATACAAGTCTATTTGGAACTTCCTGCCACATCACTGGAAATAAACTACATATGACTACAGTGACAGAAATATTGACATAGACTTTACTTCTTTTTCTCTTCCTGACTAATTCGTTATCAGATGTTGTTATATATACAGAAAACCTGGTGTTACTTACTCTATCCAGAAGCAGATGAAACACGCCCATCTGATTGGATAAGTCTTTAAATTATTTTCAAAATGTCTAGGTGGGGACATTGAAAGTATAATTTTTTGTGGGATTCAAATCTCCAAATATAAAAGGTGGGATATGGTTTTCTACCCCAGACACCCAATCTACATATTATCATAAAACAAAGCCTTGCTATCTCATGGGCCTAAAAGACATTAATCATTATATTAATAATTTAGCATCATCAAACCTATATTTCCATTCTTCATAAGTACTGTAGCAATTTTTACCTTATCCTTAGTTTTTAAACTAGTAAACTGAAATAATCTCAAAGAACCCATCTGGGTTTGAAACATCAGTAGAGGTGGAGCATTAGGTAGAGACCTTGTCAAAAAGTACATGCAAACTAATTGATAGTTATACTGCAGCTGAATACTTGTATGCATGTGGTCTTTTCCCACTATGTCATTTGCTGATTTGTCAAGAATCATTAAAATATGAATGTCAAATCAACAGAATTGGTTGTTTATATTGGGTTTAGTATTTAAAGAGATACTCCCAAACACAGAGGAAATGTATAGACCAAATATATGCTTTGATCTACCCATGTATGTTAAAACTGGAGAGAAAATTATATAAAGTGACTTTAAAGTTCATATACAGTATAATCAAATTAGGGCTGGCTAAAAAAGAAATTTCCTTACAATCAGACTTCCTATGTTGACAGTATCTTTCCTTAATATTTAGTCATTAGATTCAATTCCTCAATAAAATAAACACAAAATAAATATGCATGAAAGACATAGTTTGCTGCATACGAGATCTATTTCTTAACATCTATGTGAGAATTTCTAAGGCTTTGAACACCTCTAAAATCTTTGCTTTAAGAGATGGTTATATTAACTCTCCCTTTCATTTAACTTCAGCAAACTTAAATCTTCTGACTTACAACACATATATTTGTATTTTCTCATTTCTTTATTAGAATGTATATAAATAGTATAAATATAGATAAAACAAAGGTTACTAGGGCTTACACATGCTGTCTTATTTGTCACTGTCATATTAATCACCATGACAAGAAGCTAGCACAGCAGAAAGGCAGGACCAGAATAATCCTTCAGTGATTGCTTCTCAGTCTTGACTGAAGTGAAGTTCAGATAGCTGGCATTGAACACTCACTTTTTATCATCTAATTGACATGCAGGCCACAGTGAGACTTTCTTTTCCTGTGTTTATGCCTTAGAACTATATACTTCATTTACTTCCCAGGTTCAGAAGTCATTTTGTCCTGAACAGTCACAAATCTCAAAAGTCATCTTGCTTGTGCCTTGTCATATAAAGCTTCCAGACACAGTTGACCTTAAAGTACAATCATACTTGCATCTCCTAAGGGCTCTTGTTAGCTGATGATACAGTTAACTGTCCATGAATTACAAACATTTTATTGCACACCTACAGGGTTCTGGGCGATATGGTCATAGAGTTATAGCACTGGTTCCTAAAGACACATCTTCTCTTGACTTGGACATTCATGTAGATGGGAAGATGGGAAGATGAGATGTATTCAGTTGACATCACCACAATTAGCCTTTGTTAATTATAAGAAATATTGGGTTAGCCTAACTAATATTTTAAAATTTGGAAATTCTCTTGTCAAATTTCCTTTTCAATTTGATAATAAATTTCCATTTATTTGTGTGTATTTATTTATTATGTACAACAGATTCTGACTTATATACATGATGTAAAATAGCTAAATCCAGTGAATTGCTGCATATATTGCCTAACAGAATTTCTTTTCTAGGAAAGAACACCTCATACCTATTTTGATATAAATTACCAATTAAAAAAAGTATCATTATGTGGCATCTCAGGTTGTGGCTATAAAAAATAAGAAAGGTTTGGAGAAGGTGCTACTTTTGAATGCTCAGGAAATACACACACATACACACACACACACACACACACATTTAAATCTTTTCTTTACACTCCAGATTTTATATTTTGTAATATGTGTTCATTATTTTGATTGTGCAATGATTTTTGTGATGTTCAGAGTATGAAAATTTATGAGTGCCTTCATACAGTACACATCATATATCTATTCGGTATCATATTTTTAAGGAAGAGACTCTGCGTCTCTATACACAACAGTGGATATATGCAGACAAAACATGCACACAACATACAAAACATCAAAGGATCATAGGAAAGAAACAATATTAAATGCTAGGAGAAAATACAAATGTATCTGTAGAAGAAAACATAAGACTACTATATCTCCTATAAGCACCTCTAAAAGCCATGAAAAGGTGAAAAAGCATATTTCAAATATGCCATTCTGGGCATATTTCAATAGCCCAGAATGTGTAACTGCCAGCTAAGATTTTTATAGTCAACAAAGCTATCTTTTAAATTTTACAGAGAATTTAGGACAAGATAAGCAAGGCAGCACTTTAGAAAACACTTAACAGAATATTATATGTGAAGAAAGAAAAAGGCAGTGTTATTTATGAGTGCACAGGAAAGAATAGGTTTCATGAAATGTATTGATAATTCACTGATAAGCAGTGAGAAAGAAATTCACCATGGCCAATGCAATAAACCAACAGAAGCCTAATTCTAACAGGAACATTGGAAAACAAATAGTAGTACTCTAACCAACCAGAACAAATGAATTCATTGGAATGAGTAAATTCCTCTCAATAAAAAACTGAGATGCAAATAGATTCAGCTTTCCATTTAAAAGATGCAGACTATGGCTGGAGAGATAACACAATTGGGCAAAGTGATTGTCTACACTATGTATTGGGTACAATTTCAAGTACACCATACACTAAGCATGGGGATACCGAGCTACAAACTCAATACTTGGGTCATAGATGGTAATACATTTAAGTTCACTTTCAACTGCAGAGTGAGTCTCACACCAGACCCTATCTTATCTCAAACTAAACACTTAGAGAAAGACAAACACCACCACCACCACCACCACCACCACCACCACCACCACCACCACCACCACTACCACCACCACCACTACCACCACCATAACCACCATCACCACCAACAACAACCACCATCATCACATAAAAAAGACACAGACTAATAGACTAGATTGAAAAAAGTATCATATCATCTAGTATCTTTAAACATGTTACTAGTAAAGATGCCCACAAAATGAAAGTCATAGGATAGAAGTCAATACACAAAGCAAATGTGAAACAGAAAATGAACTAGAATGACTATTTTGATATCTGATCATATATGATCTTAAACCACAACTATGCTAATAGACAAAAAGTAGACATAAAGCATAAAGAGAACTGCTATATATAAATACATCATATATTTTTGATATGTTTATTAAATGTTGAGATTGTTAATTTTGTTGAAAACATACTAAAAGGATTAAAATTCAGATAGGTTCTAAAACAAGAGTAGTTATTTCATTATGTCACTCTCATTTTTAGATAGGTCTTCCAATCTTAATTTTCAAAGGAACTTCAGAATGAAACTAAATATAACATAGAATAATTGGATTTAACAAATAGTTACATGTCTCATGTATAAGATGCAAAATGTACATTCTTTCTAGAAGTCTGTAAAATACTTCCTATAGTCAACCACCTCATAGATCATGGATTAAATCTTAACAAATGAAAAGAATACTGAATTAATTCCATATATTTAATCACTTCATGTTGGAAAGAAGTTAATAGCAAGATAAGCAACTGAATGTATATGAATATTTAGCAACTGAAATACAATTTTGTAAATATTGAGACTTTTTAAGAAAATAAAGGGAAAGTAATAAGGATATACTAGGCTCAAATGAAAATAGGTGCCCAACTTTTCAAGATCTATGTGATACAACTGATTTGGTTCTAAAAGCAAAGTTTATATCTGTAAATGATTACCATTAGGCTCATACTGAAATAACTACTCTTGTTTTAGAACCTTTCTGAATTTTAATCCTTTTAGTATGTTTTCAATGAAATTAACAATCTCAACATTTAATAAACACATCAAAAATATATGATGTATTTATATATAGTAGTTCTCTTTATGCTTTATGTCTACTTTTTGTCTATTAGCATAGTTGTGGTTTAAGATCATATATGATCAGATTAGATCAGATTAGATGCACACAGTGAGTGGAACTAACCCAAGTCTAAGAGATGGAGGTGGGCAGCAAAGCAAGAGGAACAGAGCCACAGGATATGAATTTTGTTATGCTGGTTTCTCATCTTGTTTTGCTCTAGTATTTCCGCACTGTACCTTCCTTTGATTGTAAAAAGATATTATGTGTCATCATGTTATAAGTATGTATCATTTTAATTTTATAGGAGCCTACAATTAAGAGTTGTTCTGGTATCTCAGAAGGGATTAGAACTTTTGAACAGTATTTAGGCTGGATCATGGCAAAGATTAATTGCATGGTGATTAAGAGGACAATGTACAGGCTCGATCAGCCAAGTAGCTGGTTCTCTTTAAACACAAATATGAAGTGCAAAACAAAGGAAAAAGACAAAAAGAAAGAGAAGATTCACAGCTTTTTCATGCTCCTGGGAGGGTAGCTTTCTCCTGGCTCATTGACTATGGACCCCTAGTGGCCCAGGCAGAGGTCTCCACCCACAGATCATCAGAGGAATGGATACAAAAAATGTGGTACATTTACACAATGGAGTACTACTCAGCTATTAAAAACAATGACTTCATGAAATTTGCAGGCAAATGGATGGAACTTGAAAATATCATCCTGAGCGAGGTAACTCAGTCACAAAAGAACGAACATGGTATGTACTCACTGATAAGTGGATATCAGCCCAAAAGTTTGGAATACCCAAGTTTCACTTTACAGTAACCGCTGGACTGAGAGTGAGGTCCCAGATGGAGGAGTTGGAGAAGGAACTGAAGGAGCTGAGGGAGTCTGCATCCCCATGGAGGGAGCAACAGTGTCAACTGGCCTAACTCCGCCCCC
>CM052700.1:38511648-38523287 GCA_028551405.1 Uromys caudimaculatus
GAGGAGATAGGGGTTTCCAAAGAGGAGACCTAGAAAGGGGGAAACATTGGAAATGTAAATAAAGTATCCAAAAATAAAAAATGAAAAATAAAATTAAATAAAAAAGAAAGAGAAGATTCAATCAATAAAATCTGAGATAGAAAGGGAGCTGTTACAAGAGTCTCCACTGAAATCTACAGACCCATATAGGATACAGGGGGTTGTTTCAATTTTCTTGTTTCTGTTGTGACTTGCTTTGTAACTGAGCTGTGGTCAATTTCATCTACAAAATTGAGTTCTATGAAGTTTTCAAGTTACATGAGGTACTGAGAAGAAGGCATATTCTTTTGTGCTTGGGTGAAATGTTCTGTATATATGTTAAATCCATTTGATTCATAACATCTGTTAGTTCCACTATTTCTCTAATTTTTGTCTGGATGACCTGTCCATTGGTGAAATTAGGGTGTTGAAGTCTCCCACTATTAATGTGTGGGAGTTTGATGAGTGATTTTTAGCTTTAGTAATTTTTTAAAAATAAATATGATTGCCTTGCATTTTGTGCATAGATGTTTAGAATTGAGACATCATCTTTGTAGATTGTTCCTTTGATGAATATGAAGTGTTCTTCCCAATCTTTTTTTAAAATTAATTTTAGTTGGAATTGTTATATATGAGAATAGCTAAATCAGTTTGCTTCTTGGGTATATTTGCTTGGAAAATCTTTTTTCATCCATTCACTCTGTGATAATGTCTATCATTGATGTTGAGGTATATTTCTTGCATGCAACAGCAGGATGGATACTGTTTTGCATCTATTCTGTTAGCCTATGTCTTTTTATTAGGGAATTGAATCCATTGATATTGATAGATATTAATGAGAATAATTATTAATTTTATTTTATTTTGTAGTGGTTGTTAGTAGTTTTGTGTGTGTGTGTGTGTGTGTGTGTGTGTGTGTGTGTGTGTGTGTGTATGCTTCCCTTTTTGTTTTGCTGATTTAAAATTTATTTTTTGTGTTTTTATGGTATAGTTAACCTCCTTGTGTTAGTTTTCTATCTAGTACTTCCTGTATGGCTGGGGCCAGGTGGGGACTGATATAGGAGGGATCAGTTACAGGAGAGGATGAAGGGAGAGAATACTGGGATAGACAACTGGAACTGGGGCATATTTTGGGAAGGAATCTATGAGGGTGACCCTACCTAAGACTCCTAGCAAGAGAATACAGAACCTGAACTGGCTGTCTCCTATAAGCAAGAGTTCTAATAGAGATATTGGGACACTAACCCATTCATAAAACCATTGACCTAACAATTGTCCTACCTATAAGATACAAGATGTACTGGGGTAAAGGTAGTGCAAAAATTGCAGGAGAGGCCAATCAAATGACTGATCCAGCTTGAGATGCATGGCACAAGAGGGAGCTCATCCTTGACACTGCCCAGAGGACGAGGATCCAGAAGCTGGACGGCTCAGACACCTAGGATAGGGCCAAACATGACTGGCAATAATAACCAAAAAAGTAAATGAAATCATTCCTAATGATATTCTGCTATACTTATAGATTGGTGCATAGCCCAATTATCATCAGAGAGACTTAATTCAGCAACTTATGGAAACAGATGTAGAGACTCATAGCCAAACATTATGCATAGCTAAATGAAAATCCTGTGGAAGACAAGGAGGAAGGATTATATGAGCCAGAGGGTACAAGGACACTACAAGAAAAGCCATGGAATCAACTAACCTGAGCATATAGGGGCTCACAGAAACTGAACCGATAATCAGGGGACCTCCATGTGTATGACATAGGCTCTCTGCATATAAGCTATGGTTGTGTAGCTTGGTCTTCTTGTTAAACTCCTAATAGTGGGAGCAAGGCCTATATCTGATTCTTTTGCCTGCTTTTGGGACCCTTTTCCTCTTATTGGGTTGCTTCATCCGGCCTTTATATGAGGGGAAGGACTAGTCTTACTACAATGTGATATGTCAAATTTGGTGGATATCCATTGGAGGCCTGCCTTTTTCTGAAGAGAAATGGAGGAGTGCATGGGGGTGGGGGAAGTAAGGGAAGAAGGACTAGAGGAGAGGAAGAAGTAGAAACTGTGGTCAGAATATAATGTATGAAAGAAGAATAAATTTAAAAAGTAAAAAAAAATCTACAGAATCATGAGGGCATATTTTCTAACATTATATTTTCTATATTTGAAACTCTAAAGAACTGGACAAAATCCTAAATATTACAACCTACCAAAATAAAATCAAGAAGATACAAAATAATTAACTTAAGCAGAACCTTAGCAAAATCATGACAAACAGTGCTATGAAGGGTGTGGGGGAGGGAGTGTTAACTTCCATTATGGGAATCAGTAAGATGGTTTCTCAAAAGGCTGACATCCTTTGACTGCAAATTCCTGAGGGAATTCTAAATCAAAACTACCTGTTAAGCTGCTCACAATTTCTGACCTAAAAACATGGAGATGTAGGGAGGAGGTGTGGCATGTGGAACAGGCAGAGGGTGGACCAGGAGGGGGATAAAATCTGGACCGTAAAAATTGATTAAATAAATAACGAATTTTAAAAAGAAAAAATGTGTATACAACTTAAAATGCTGTATTACTATATTACAGAGGAAAAAAATACAACTAATATATTGGGAATGATAACTACATTCTTGTAAGGATTCCATAATTCTGATAGTTTATATTTCAATACTTGGCTTATTATAATAGCAGTCAATAGCCAAACACACAGACCAACCAGTGCTTTAGCAGCTTTGTGAACAAAAAGACTCTTGAAGCGACACTAAAGTATCTGGCAAGGAAACACATAAATTGTGTACTTGAGAGCCAACTGGGCTCCCAAAAATTTGGAGAATGGTGTCTGTGTTGAATTGCACACGACAACTGACAAATACTCAGCACTCTGTCAAAACATTGTGCACTCAAAGGGCTTCTAGTCATAACAATGTTGCATGCCAGGCTATGAATGTTCCAGAATTCCAACTTCACGTTTTACATCCAGCCTCTTGAAGTTACCCATATGATGTTCTGGGTGAAGGGAGAAGAGACATAAGATAGGCCACAGCTCAGAAAGCTTTCCCCTATCATGATACTGAATCATTGAAATCTTATTAGATTTCTTGGACTCAAATTAAACTATACTATGTAACTTGATAACTTTCACATGTTAACCTAAAAATATAAAAATAATAGTAAAAGAGAGAATTTGTTTTTATAGTCATAGAAAATTCTTTGGCCACATAATGACATAAATGATACCTGACTGTGATTTCCTGAAGGAACTTTACATAACACATAGAGATAAAAACAAATAACTGTCATTTACATAGATAAAAAGACAACAACATATGTTCATTGCAGTCAGTGTACATATGGGATCTCTCAGGTTGGGTCATTCCAGTATCTAATTTGTAGATGAGACCTACTCTGACATTACTTTTCCCTAAAGTGAAAGGAATACAACACTTGTGCGTGAGCTAAATTTTAGATAATGTGGATGCAAGGCATTGAACCATACTAACCCACTTGGAAATCAGTCAGTGACTCCTTAGTCATTTTTCTTTTGGGTTCTTCTGATTTAGCTAATAAAATGAGTTGCAGATGGCATCACAGTGTCTTCCAAAGCTTTGTACTATATCACTGTCTTATTTTCATAGATCAATGTTTTGTCTGAGGACAATACAGGCTATAATAAATATGTTACATACACTTAGTTTATATATATATATATATATATATATATAATATTGAATGTATAATGTATAAATTTATTATATATACAATTGGATATATGTGTGTGTGTGTGTGTGTGTGTGTGTGTGTGTGTGTGTGTTGCTTCTATATAACCTGGAGTAACTACAGGAGAGAAGAAAGATATGATTTTGGGAGGGCAGAAGTTGAAGCTTTAGAGAAGAACTCATAGTTGCTATAAAGAAGGAAAGAGGAGAAGTGGGAGTGGGCGAGACTAACATGGAGAGGCAGGGAAGGTAATGAGGAAAAAAGAAGAGGAGACATGAACAGAACTTGTTGTTTGAAAAAATCTATGGGTAAATTTTATGAGGTTTAAAAAATATATATACTCATGTATTTAAACTATATAGAGAAATATAGTATAAATAGAATCATGCCACATGGGTTATAATAGTCTGCCCAGGAATCGTAGATTATTTAACAAATACCTTCAAGTTGTTCAAGTTGTTGTTTGGCAGACATCAGGTGTGGAGGTGTTGTTGTGTTTGAGGCAACTATCCAAAACAAAGTAAGCTACTAACATTATATAGATTGTCGTTCAGAACAGGAAGGTATGGCTGAAGACGTCACAGAGCTTGGATACAGAACTTGAGGAAAATAACCTCAGAGCATTCTTCCTGGGGTCTATCTCTCATAGTGCCAGAAAGAATTCATCAAGATGCCAAGGGTGGTAGAAATCAACAGGCTTACCCTCTTATTAACTCTGCAAAACACAAAGAATGGCTTGGCAAGATAGCTCCAAAAATGTAATAGTGACATAATATCGGGGGGGGGGGGAGTAACCAATATCTATGGTATTATAGTTCAGGATTACTCAGTATGTAGGAATGCATGGTTGTTATTAAAAAAATAGCAAACTATCAGCATCTGGAGAGATTATAGACTCCAGAGGAGAGTGCAATAGTACTATTTCCCTAAAGCAATAGAGTTGTTAAGTATATTCTATGCACTTATACCCATAGATGATTGGGTATAAGGATCTCACCCATCATAAAATAAGTGCATTATTTTTCCCAGCATACATAGGCTATACAGAGATCCACAACTATTCAAAATGTGGAGAGTAAGTATGAGTTACCCTGATCCAATTCATATATTTATAAGTCAACCTCTATGCCTAAGGCCCAAGGAACATTGCAGAAATGGAGAGGGGAAATTATTAGACCCAGTGATTCAGGATTTCTGCATTAATAGTATCTTCTAGACATGACAGGGAAGGTGTTCCTATAAAAGTCTCAACAATATGTCTGCAAACAGGACCTACATAATGCTAACGCCAGCTGACATGTTAATGGGGGTGTTAGAAAAATCCACAGGGCTCTGTCCCTAAATGAAGAACAGCAGGAAGACAATGGCTACTGAGTGAAGGAGAATCTTATTTCTCAGGGAACAGAACCCATATAGGTTAACCAATCCAAAGTAGTTAGCTCTAAGTATATGTACATACAATAACATTAACAAGATGCAGTAACGTATGTGAGGGTGTATGTGTATATAGTAGAGTTAATATTGAAGACTGAAGTGAAATAAATATCACAGAGAATTCACAGAAAGAATCTAAAGAGATAATCAAATTTTGTAACACACCGGCTTAGAAACCTCAGTTTAGACATAACCCCATGATTCAACATCTATAGGATCTGAAAATTTAAGTGGTTGAAGAAATTTCTAGAAGCCTTTGATGCTCATAGATGGTAGTAAGATAGTGGTGTCTTTGGATATTTATCTCAATAACTTTCAAGGAAACAGTAAAGACCAAAATCCCATACTGATTCCTAAACAGTGAACAAAGCTTACATTTATTTAAAATTAATTAACTCACTTTAATTTTTATAGATTTACTGAATTGAAGATAATGTATAAATAATAAATTCATTGCCAGACAGAAGTGGAATATACTGTTAATCCCAGTACTCAGGAGGCAGAGAATCAGGTGGATCTCTGAGTTCGAAGCCAGCCTGGCCTACAGAGCGAGCTTCAGGATAGCCAAGGCTATGCAGAAAAACCCTGTGTCAAAAAAAAAAAAAAACAAAAAAACAAAACAAAACAAAAAAAATCAACTAAAAGAAATAAATTTATCAACAATTATGAAGATAACTGATAACCCTTCCTTCTTCCCTCATTATAAATGTAACTGAAGAGAGAATGCAACTAGAATTGTACAGAAAATACAACGTATCTAGAACATCAACTTCAAATTATCTATTTTATCTTAACTGGACAGTGGAAAGACTCATCTGAGAAAATGTCTTTGTAAGATTGGGCTGTAGGCAATTCTGTAGGGCATTTTCACAATAAGTGATTGATGTGGGGAGTCCCAATCCGTTGTTGGTGGGGCCACTCCTGGGCAGGTAGTCCTGAGTTCTATGAGAAAGCAAGCCGAGTAAGACACAGGGAGGAGTCATATAAGCAGTAGTCTTCTATGGTTTCATCATCAGATCTTACTCCCAGGATCCTGCCCTGTTTGAGCACCTGCCCTGACTTCCTTCCTTTAGTAATGAACAGTGATGTAGAAGAGTAGGCCAAATAAACCCTTTCCTCCCAAGTTTCTTTGGCCATGATATTTCATCTTGGCATAGGACCACTAGGACACTCTAGTTGTACAAATATTACATTACAACCCAAGATTATGTGGAAATATTACAGCATGAAAAGAAATTCCGTAAGAGGTTCTCTGAAGAATCCTACTGAAGAGAGAAAGAGAAAATGGGAGGGGGCACTGCTTTTCACTGGACAATCTCTGTGTTGCAAAGATCACTTGTGTTCCAATTATAGTCATCTGTCTCACTTGTAAGTTGCAACTTCACAGCAGAATTCTCTAGAGAGGATCACATCAGATTCTCACAAAATCAGTAAATGGTTGACCCTGACAAACATTGCTGCATTTTTATCATTAACCCTTTGCTCTGAGGAGATGAGAAATTTATTTTGGATTTGCTTGCTTCTTTGAATTATCATGATTTCCATAAGTATGAGGGGGTGCAATATTCTTTTGTGCAAATAAGAATGTGGGGGAGTATTTCACATGCTCTCTCAAAGGAGCACAGAAAACAATACCTATCTTGCCACATATGAACATAGTGGTCTAGTGAATTTTAAACAAATACATTAAAACTTTATTCATTTCATCTCAGAGGGAGGTGAACAGCTGGAGTTCCAAGGTGTGTTTAAACACAATTTCATTAGCTTTAAATCTGTGTTCTATGGAAAGATATAATTAGACTGGGAAAGCAGAGGGGTACAGGGAGGGAGAAGGAACAGAGCTGAGTAGGTCACAGGGAGTGAGAATGAATTTTGCAGCAGGGGGTGGAAAGAAAAACGAGGCAACAGCTCACAGAGAAATAAGATCTGAGGAGCCAGGGAGGAATGTCTCCCTGGAGGAAAGCAGAAACCACCATGCTATAGGTAGCTCTGAACAATGCATAAAGTAAGAGAAAGGGGTAACATCCACACAATATTTTTGCTTTTTAGTTAATAATCAGCAGATCACTACTGAGGAGAACACAGATGAAGCACAAAGCAGAGCAGCCATAAAGTACCAGGAGGCTAAGTCTAAATTCTGGAGACCAACGAAGGTTCTGTTTCTGTTGCTTTTGAAGGACCGTGGTAAACTGAGGCTGCTGTTGTCCGAGATAAAGTTAGTCGAAGATACTTGTTGTGTTAATATTCATGTCTTTGTGAGGAAATATTTAAGAAGTGCAACTTCTGGAAGTATGTGTTTTTCTTGGTTTCAGGGTGTAGTGCATAGTGGTAGAAAAGCTGTGCAGTAAGTGGGGCTAGCTGTGGTGATGGTGATACACAGGACTGGCTTTCAATGGATGCCAAGGGTTGCTGGTGTTCAGATCACCACCAGTGCCAGCACTAGCACCAGCACCAGCACCATCGCCAGCATCCTCCTCCTCCTCCTCCTCCTCCTCCTCCTCCTCCTCCTCCTCCTCACCTTCCTCCTCTTTTACTTCTCATACTCATCTTCCTTCTTCTTCCCTCTTCCTCCTCTTCTCCCTCCCCCTTCTCCTCTACCTCTCCTCCCTGCTCTGCCCCCTCATTCCCCTCTTCCTCCTTCTCCTCCTCCTTCTCTTCTTCCTCTTCCTCTTCTTCCTCTTCCTCCTCCTCTTCTTTGTCTTCTTCTTCCTCTTTTTCTTTTCCCTCCTCCTCCTCCTCCTCCTCCTCCTCCTCTTCTTCTTCTTCTTCTTCTTCTTCTTCTTCTTCTTCTTCTTCTTCTTCTTCTTCTTCTTCTTCTTCTTCTTCTTCGCCTCCCTCCTCCTCCTCTTCTTCTTTTCAACCTGACCCTGTAGTACATAGGATAGTGTTGCTTGTGTTCAGAGTATGTTTTCCTACTTCAGTTACCTCTCCCAAACTCCACACAAACAACCATAGGTTTGTCACATAGGTGACTCTAAATTTAGTTGAGTTAACAATAAACATTAGATACTACATTGTTTACCAGTATAGCCTGCAAATTACTTAACATAATTTGCCATTCCATTTCTAATATAAGGGTAAGACTAGGCAACAGATTAGGATGGCTTTGAGCACACTATAAATATATAACTCAGTGAAAATGACTAGCAGAGTATGAAGAGAACAGTGATGTTTTTTAGCATTATTAGAAATAACATTATCTGTAGTAATCATGGCAAATCACACTTTGACACCATACCATGTAAGAACATGAGCAAAATAGCAATTCACAATTATACAACATTAGATAAGTTATGTAGGTTTCTTCCTTTTATTAAATTCTTTCATTTCCATATTAGCAGATTATCCAACAGATGGTGAAAATTTAGAAAAAGATGCTTGTGTTCATCTTCGCATATATGGCTACAAAGAGAATATCAAGCAGATTCATCATGAGAAGTGTACAGTTTCTGTGGACAGAGTTTCAACTCAAAGGCTCATGTCTGATATATGTTCTGTCAATGACCTATGGCCCCCAGCCCTGAGAAAATAATCAAGTAAGAGCAGCACCCAATAGTTTTTGTTTTCTTTTTTCCTCCCTTTAAGGAAGAAAATTAGAGTGCAGAACTCGATGTCCTACTCTTACAAGTCAAGATCAAAACTAAACTCTATCACTCTGACCTCCCTCCTGAGTTTTATACACAATAAAACAACTAGAAATGAATCTCGAAGAAGCCATGCCGTTCTGGCCACCCTCTCATATTTTTTTATGTTTTCCCCTCAACCATTTAGTTTAAGATCCACTAAAGATAAAGCAGATGGATGTAGTTTAGTGGAAAAGACAAATATCATTTATATATTTTAATCTATGTTCATATTATATTAATATTTATTTATATATTAAGTGGTTTATATGCTTAGCATAGTCAATAAACTTATATACTTAAATTAAATACAGAGAACTGTAAACAATTTAATAATACTATATTTGGCACCTAATAAACTTTAATATGTATATATTATGCAATAAATTACTATATATTAGGTAATAACTAATTTACTAATAAATAATAGATACAAATAATAGTTAAACTCTGATTATAGGTCATTGAATCATTAATATATATAGTTTACACAACTTCCCAAAGGGTGTGTACTGAACAATTATACTAGAAGCAAATTTGGAAGCCAGAATAATCTCAGCCTCAGGACTACTGTCTTATCTATTAAAGTTAAACCGAAGCAAACCTTTTTAACACAGTTTCAATATGGACCAGTGACAAGCACTTTATCATTAGTTTGGAGTTTTCATTTAAATTTTGCCTAATATATGCTTTTGAAGCAAACTCACTCATTTCACAACCTTATAAATCCTAAGAATACAAGTTGGTGTACCTAGTAGGTAGCAGATGCTTTGGAAAGTATTATCCAGTAGATATATAAATTGACAAATGAATGTGTTAGTATATTCATAGTCATCTTTCTAAATATGAGAAAGTAAACCCTTCATAGATATCACTGTCACTGTACTAAAAGAAGATACTGTATTCTTAGCTAAATTCTCCAAGACCATTATTTGAGATTTGCTCACAATAGTTTGTCTAAAAAATAAAGGCATGCCAAATATATATATTAAGCAAACTATGAGACACTCAATCAGAAAGCTGAGTGAGAGTCATGTAAGATACACTGGGTTGGGGAAATTTGGGTTCTGTTTATATTGCTCTTCATATATATATATATATATGTGTGTGTGTGTGTGTGTGTGTATGTGTGTGTGTGTGTGTGTGTATTAGGCATACCTTTATTTTTTATGATTATATAAAGTTTAGATTTGTTGTGCAGTAACAAGAAAGCCATTATGAATTCTAAATCAGGGAAAATTGGTGCTTTTATGAAAGTAAATTAGATATTCCCACTATTATTGTCTAAGTCTGACAGCATGTAAAGTTGGGGGAATAAGTTAATTTTTTCTTGTTGTGGGAAGATCAGGACTATATGAGCACAAAACGTTAGACAATCTGTGAATCTCTAATGAAGAAGCATCACTCTGGGGTTGCTATGTCAGCCATTGAACAGATCTTCAAAATGCCTTAGACACATAGAGTAAGGTTTTCTCCTGTGTTTCATATTTCCCTTGACTTGTTTGACATTTGGTTGCACTCTAACAAGAGCTGAATATTTTTTGGTTGTGCTCATGACTCTGTGGTACAATCATGGGAGCAGTGATTGAAATAAGTGGGTTAGTTGTATTTTACACTAATTAAGATTATATATGCATGGCAAAGCATGTGACACCCAACAAGAAAGGAGAGTGAGAGTGATGGATAACTAAACAAAGGGCTCATCCCTAGGCAACATTGATTTTCCATCTCTCAGTAGTCATTAATTGACTTTAGCTCTTCATCTAGTGGTGGGGCTTTGTGAGATTTCCTCTATCCAAAATAGCATACACAAAGAGAAGACAACTTGGAGAAAGGGAAACAGAAAAAAAGATCATGGGGTCAGATATATTTCAATGACAAATTCATTGATAATACAAACAACATTCAATTCAGTCTTTTGAGATGCATAGATAAGTCAAGTCATGGTGTTGTGCAAGTCTAACTATTATCTAATCCTTAATTATTCTTTTCATCATAAGAGAATTCGGCCGCAGTCCTGTTCTTGGTAAACACAAACTTATTTTCTGTTTTGATTGATGCATCTAGGGGTTCAAATACATGATATAATAAATAACCCTTGGGTATAGCTTTACCCTTCAGAGTAATGTTTTTAAGGTTCTTACATGCTGTTACATATAAACACATTATTTCCTTTACATTTTATTGATAAATAATATTTTATTGTTTGGGCTATTGCATTTTACTACTTTTTTTTTTTTTTTTACCAAATGATAAATATATGAGTTGCTTCTACTTTATGAAACTTATTTCTCTGCAAGCTGGTACAACCACTCTGGAAATCAGTGTGGTGGACCCTCAGAAAAATGAACATAATACTACCTGAGGACCCAGCTATACCTCTCCTGGGCATATACCCAGAAGATGCTCCAACATGTAATAAAGACACATGTTCCACTATGTTCATAGCAGCCATATTTATAATAGCCAGAAGCTGGAAACAACTCAGATGTCCCTCATCAGAGGAATGAATACAGACAATGTGGAACATTTACACAATGGAGTACTACTCAGCTATTAAAAACAATGACTTCATGAAATTTGCAGGCAAATGGATGGAACTTGAAAATATCATTCTGAGCGAGGTAACTCAGTCACAAAAGAATGAACATGGTATGTACTAACTGATAAGCGGATATTAGCCCAAAAGTTCAGAATACCCAAATTTCACTTAACAGTAACCGCTGGACTGAGAGTGAGGTCCCAGATGGAGGAGTTGGAGAAAGGTCTGAAGGAGCTGAGGGAATTTGCAGCCCCATGGACGGAGCAAGAGCGTCAATGGGCCTGACCCCCCCCCCCCCCCCCC
>CM052700.1:38523387-38598442 GCA_028551405.1 Uromys caudimaculatus
TGGGTGGGTGGGAGGTGGAATTCTCTCATAGAGACAGGGAGGGGGAGGGGATAGGGTGTCTCCAAGGAGGAGACCCAGAAGGGGGGAAACATTGGAAATGTAAATAAAGCATCAAAAAATAAAAATAAAAAATAAAAAAAAGGAAAAAACAAAACAAAACAAAAAAAGAAAAAAAATAAATATGCATCACAAAATAAAAAAAGAAACTTATTTCTCTGAATAATGAGTACTTAATTTTTTTTCCTCAATGATATTCACATGTTGCTGAAAAGTCTTTTTTTTAAAAGTCCCAATTTTTACTATTTCATACTTTTTGCTGTATACAAATCAGGTAATCTTTACTTTAGGAAGGCGTCTCATGGGACTATGATTAACCCACCCCCCCTCACTTTCTCCATAGCTCTAGCTAAGACTCATAACAATGGAGATTATGGAGCTTGACATAACCATGTCCTATATCCAGGAAAGACTTTCAGTGGATGTACTGGGACACCAACCCAGCCACAAAAATCTTAAACCCATATTTTTTCTGTGTACAAGGTGTTCAGGGTTAAAAGAAGGAGCAGAAATTGAGGGAATGGGCAAAAGATGACTGGCCTAGCTTGAGATTCATACCACAAGAAGGACACTATTAATGATAGTCTGTTGTACTTGCAGACAGAACCTAACAAAACTGTCATCAGGAAGGCTTCACCAAGCACTGATAGAAACAAATTTAGAATCCACAGTCAAACATTAGGCAGAGCTTGGGGAAACCTATGGAAGAGAGGGCAGAAGGACTGAAGTATGCAGAGGGGGTCAAGGACATCACCAGAAAAGCTACAGAGTCAGCTAATCTGGCATCATAGAGGCTCATAGAGGCTGAACCGCCATCCAGTGAGTATGCATGGGATGGGCCTAGATACTCTGCACCATTAGTAGCTGTGGTGTAGCTGGGTCCTCATGTAGGACTCCTAACAGCAGAAGAATGGGCTGTCTCTGACTCTACTGCCTGCCTCTGGGTACCTTTCTTCTAATTGGGCTGCCTTGTCTAGCCTCATTAGGAGCCGATGCACCTAGTCTTACTTCAACTTGATATGCCAAGGCGGGTTGATATCCAAAAGAAGCCTCCAATTTATGAGGAAAAGGGAGGAGGGGTTGGGGGTAAGGGGAAGTGAGAGGAAGGGATTGGAATGAGAGGAGGGAGAAGCAGCTGCAATCAGGATGCAAGCAATGAATAATTTAATTAATAACAAAATAATAATAAACACTATATATGAATATATATACACATAAATATATTTTAGTCAATATCTTACTATATTTACATATATGATTTCATTATTTTTAGAAGATTCATTATTTTTTTATTTATGTGCATACATATCTACTTGTGTAAGTGTAAGCCGTGTATGTATAAGTCCCCCACAAAAGCCAGGAATGGATGTCATATTCCCTGGAGCTGGAGTTACAGGCAGTTGTGACCCATCTGACATGGGAACCAAACTTACAGTCTCTGGAAGAGTGAGCAGAAGGTGCTTTTAACCACTGAGCCATCTCTCCAGGTATATAATGCCTTTCTCAAAGTCTTTATCTTCAAAGCCCATGCTGTTCATTAGAAATTCAAGACAAGGTAAGTCTGTACTTGTAAGTTTCTTAAATTCCAAATTAAAGCAAAAGGAGAAATGAAAGAAGCACAGCTTTATTTTACATAAACCAAAAAAATCAATTCCAATACATGATCATATAAAAACTACTAATGAAGTGTTCTGCATTCAACATCCGAAGCAGACAGTGGACAGAGTGGATGTACAGGTGGGGCCAGATACTTCCAACATTGTATCTATAAGTCACAAAGTAGTTATGACTGCTGCCACAATCAGACTCCTGGAATAGGAGGACAGAATCTGCTATCATCAGAATGGATGTGGCCATGTAGTGTTTAGCAAATTCCTCTAAAAGTAAACATTCCCTCCTAGTAAGAGCAGAATCTTAAGATCTAGAAGCTAAGAAAACTTACAAGACTAGGAAGCAGAGAGCTACAACAATCAAAATTCTCCAGGCACATGCTTATATATGGAGTAGATGCTTCAATAGAGGAGCCTCTGGGCAACCACCTTCATGCAGGGAGCTCTAAGAAGGAAACTTCTGTGAACAGCCATCTTTTCCCAGAAACAGCTACTTCTAAGTATTTAAGACACTCATGTCCCTATAAGTGATCTCTCCATCCTATTGTCTCAATGAACTAGACCTGGGTGGAGTCATTTCTGGGGGGTTGCTAGTGGTGCCTTACCTAGAGATACAAGACATTTGTTTTCACTGGCCAGGAAAATATAACATGTAGGCCTCTTGAGCTTGTTGATAACCAACCTTAATAACAAGGAAACTAATTTTCTGATGTTTCAGACCCCACCATTGGTGGCAGTTCCTATGGGCATTTCTGAAGTGCTGATACTCATATTGGTGGATCAGTTTGTACTGGATACATTTCATGTGCTCAGGAGTCTCAAGCATCACGTGCAAGCTGAACTTAAAAAAACAGAAAACTTCCATGTTGGTTTCCTTTATGACTCTTTTCAAACTGCTTTCGAAGTGAAAACATTTGAAATAAGACTTAATTTGGATCTGAGGAGGTGAACCCTCTCCCTCAGAGTCAATTATTTTCAAAACAAAATAATGTCATCCTCCTTAAGGGAAAGTATGCTTGATTACTCTGAGAAAACATGAAACAATCTGGCAATCCACTAGGGCTTTTGTAAACTATGAAAACTTATCTTATTGCCCAAAGTACAGAATTCATACCTAACAATACATATTATCATGTGCTAAAATGATGTGCAATTGTACTCTACTTGTATGCTCATGGGATACATCTAAATATTCTTCAGCACATTTTCCAGTTCCATTTAAAATTAAGAAATAATATTTTCTGTATTCCATCATAAAGTTGATACCACTGGGCTATATTGTTCCTACCAGTGGGTCAGAGACAATGAAGAAGGGTTCACTCTGAGCAAGTGAGCAATATTGATAACCAGCATACACTTCAGTGTAAAAATCTTTCATCATTTCAGACTTTTAACTGTTTTGGTGGAATTCCTGTCCTCTTGAAACCTAATTAATTTCTTGGAATCAATCATAAACATTGTCACTCATAGTGACAACACTACAATACTTGTCCTAGATGCCTGGGCGGTAAGAGGGTGACTCTAAATGTTTCTTTGCCTACATGAAAATATTTGATGACTACTAATGTTCAGCTGCTTCTGATACTCTTGTTGCTCACACTTGTAACGAGGGTGTCCACAGAAGCAGATTTCTATTCTCTGTATGAAGGCAATCTCTGTTCTGAGTACTCCATGCTTCCACATTTACACACACATGCACACACACATGCACACACACACACACACACTATATACACAAACACATGGGTACACACATATTAACACACCTTAAGTATTTAGTATTTATATACATTTATCATGTTGCCATTGTTTAAAGAAGGTGACATTGCACATTTGGGAAAGCAGATGTGCTATAAATCCTGGTATACAAAAACTTTATCTTCCAAAGAGCAACAAGAAAAGTGTGCTCCAAGAAACCGATAGCTAGAGTAAATAACCTTTCCATAGAATCAACACCAGTACTACCAGCACACCATAACCATCATCATTATCACCACCACCACCATCATCAACATCATTATCATTTAGATTATAAGAAGTGTTTAATTTAGACCCAAACTACTTTCCTGCAATTTAGCACTGGCAGATCATTGAACATATGCTGAATGAAGCACTTAATCATAAACTCACCCTAGCACTATAGTAAACTTGGTCTGTACCAGAGAAAAAGTACATAACCAGGAGTCTAGTCCTCACAAACCTCAGAGGAAGAAACCTTTTTGTTTGTTTGTTTGTTTCTCATTTTTAAATGAGAAAATAGTAGTTCAAATTGTCACTATCATCATAATCTTCATCACATGACATAGAGGATGGCACCCCTTGGTAGCATAGCTAAGAAACGTTAGATCTTTAGCAATGGCAGAGTAGATGCTCTTAAGTGTGAACTCTACCAAGTTTCTAGGCGATGGTTTTCTTGGCATGAAACTCACTGTTCAGAATCAGAGACCTAAATGACGGGCCGTTTCAATTCTGCATCTTGAATGAAGCAGCATCACTGAATCCCAGTTCAGCACTGAGATTGGTTGACTGATATTAAAAGCATCCAATGTTGTCTCTTCTCTTCCATCTTTAATCCGCCCTACTCATCACCACAGTCGATCACCCTTCTCTATATGTGATGTGTCATTGACACTCTTTGTAAACCCGTCCCTTATTTATAGTTAAGATGCCTAGCCTGGCTGAGCATACCTAATGAAGTCATTAAGGTCTTTGCTTTAGGAAAGGTTTTAAATTGATCATTCTAACACATTTTTATATTACTGCTGCTGTATATCTATGCCTATGGGCATAAACAATCATTGCTGGTTTAATCTATTTACCTCAGCTTTACTACTGATTAATATTCTTCCATTGTGAAATTATTTAAATATAAAACTCATCATTTTAAAAAATCTTTTTGCTCTTCTTTTTTTCTTGGTTGGGGGCAGATATTTACTTTATTTCCTGTCCTGAATTCTTTATCATTTGGGTCATTGTTTTCTTTTAACATAACCATTAGCTCTCTTCTGAGCTTAATCTTTGTACTAATTGGACATCATGTCATAGTCATAATTATGAGAGTGCAAGAGAAAACAGGAATCATAAGCTTCAGATTCTATCAACTTTATAAAGGTGCTTTCTTAGGGAAACAATCAAATAAGCCATCACTGTAGGACTCTGTTTGGAGTTACTAAATTAGCACCCAGTTTGCTCTCTTTTGATCTTAATTAAATACATTACTACTATGAGACCACAAGCTACAGTAAAGTTAGCTTTTAGTTATTTATCTATTACTATGATAAAACAACATGACCAAGAAAACCTATAATAAAAAAGTTTATTTGGGCTTATAGTTCTAGAGAGCCAATAGTCTACCATCATCAGAGTAAAGAGGCAGGACAGCAAGAAGTAGGAATGGAAGATATAGCAAGAAGCTGAAAACTCACATTTTGAACCTCAAGTACAACAGACAGACATTGGGCTGGATGTGGATCAAGGATTTTAAATCTCAAAAAGCCCACCTCCAGGAACATACCTCCTCCAGCAAGGCCAGACCTTATAAACCTCCCCAAACAGTGGTCTCTCCTGGGACTCCATGGTTCAAATGGATGGGACTATGGAGATTGTTTCTAATATCAACCACCACAGTATCTGCCCAGAACTGGGATTAGTTAATTTGGCTATTGCTTCATTTTCTGTCTTGTCTGGGGGAAAAGTAAAGTATTTGAAATGAAATATTACACTTGTTTCACTGTGAGATCAAGCCTTAAAACTTATTCCTAGTTATTATGTCTTCCTTTTGAGTCTATAAAGACATAACGAAGAAAGAATGAAGAATGAAGATGGTTTTTGGTCTGTGCTGTGCTGTACCATTTTGATAAAGTGGCAAAATATGTGACCATCAGATTCTACGTACAAATATAGGTAACCTCAATAGAGTTATTTTACATTCAGGGACTGTAACCACAGACAGCCCACTTTCCATTTTAGGGACCAAGGCTTTCTGGTCCTAAAAGAAACTCCAAAAATGAATCTGGGCTTTCTTCTCATGTGTTGTGACCTTAGGTGTTGACCTCTGTTTAAAACTTTTCCTATCACATGTTGACCTCATCTCTGTAATTCCCTCTTCCTCTGAGGACTTCTCCTTGTTCCAATTTTATGAACACTCACCATTCTCAGGCTAATCTTAGAATTTCTATTTCTCCTATGTGTTGTCCAGGATCATTCTCCATCATTTATCCTCAGAGGCAACTGTAGTAACAGCATAGATATGGGGTGTGTGTGTGTGTGTATGTGTGTGTGTGTGGTGTATTTTGCATGTGTGTATGGGTGTGTATGTGTGTGGTATGAAGTAGTATACGTGTGAGTGTGTGGTGTGTTTATGTGTGTATATGTGTGTGTTAGTGTGTGTGGTATGTCTGTTGTGTACATGTGTGTGGTGTGTTCATGTGTGTATGGGTCTGTATGAATGTGTGCATGAGGTTGTGTGTGTGTGTGAGTGTATATGGGTGTCCATGTATGAGTACGTGTGTGTATGTGTGTATCGTGTGTTTCTATGTGTGTGAGTGTGTATGTATGTGTGCATAAGTGTGTGTATGAGTATGCATATATATGTGTGTGTGGTGTGCATGTGTGTGTAGTGTATGTATGAGTGTATGTATGTATGTGTGTGGTATCTGTGTGTGCTATATTAGTTTGTGTGGTGTGTATGTGTGTTGGGTGTGTATGTACATGTGTGTGAGTTTATTTGTGTGTGTGTGTGTGTGTATGTGTGTGAACAAATCAACAAATGTTCATAGTTGCCAAAGAGTCCTTTTCTAAAGAAGAGATAACTGCTAAAGTTGGTAAAAGGCAAACAGGAGAATAAATTTAGCTTCCCTGAAACCAAGACAATCTGAGACTGCACCGAGCTTACATTTTTACACATATTCACAGAGGGATTTCTTTTAAAGCCTTCGTGCCTCTTGCTGAACATCAACATATGGCCCAATGTGAACAGAATTGGGAACACATTGTAAAGCATATGACTTGTAAGAAATTTCACATTATTTGAATTAAATTGTAGACTTAGTTCTAGCCCTATCAATATACATCTTTGTATCTCCAACCTTGAATATGGATAGAGTTGTAAATTTCTAGAGTAGAAAGGTTTTTTTTTTTTTTTTTATTTTTATTTTTTAGAGACCATCTGTATTACACAGGGGTGTAAACTGCATCCATGAGAGGCAAAATGACTTGTCCAACATCTGTTAAACAATAAAATTAATAAACAGTGGAAAGAATGCATCTACCGAGATGCAGGACCTAGATGTGCATCGGTTTAACTCCATGATGCTGTGTGTGCATGGACTGCTGTGAGTCCAGCATGCATACACGAATAAACATCAGCAGTAGGCTCTTCCATCATTATCCAAAGCTGTGCTCCTGCCTGGCGTCCTTCCTAATTATTGATATGAACATTAAGTATCTGTCTTCTATTGATGGCTGTGTACGTGTTATTGGTTTGCAGTCCCTCAAATGCAGAGTCTGGGAGAAATACAAGATTAAAGAACAAAAAAAGGCAGAAGTTGCTACTGTGGGCATTTGGGGCTCTTTCTGTTGGGGATGCCTAAGGCACTGCGAGAAAGACTGCCTAAGAACCGACTCTAAGTAACAGAAGACTGAGTCATTTATCTGTTGACTGTCATGCTTCATTGACTGAGGACTGAGAGGGTCAGTGTTTCCTGGTTCCTCATGCTTATGATGTACGAGAATGGCTTGAGGCAGAGAAATATAGAAAAATGCCACCAGAGCTGCAGTTGAAGTAAGAATGGGGAAGCGGCTGTTGGACACAGAACATGAGGTACAGAGTTCCAGGGATACCAAGCAATAGCAAGCAATTTTAATATTTTATACATCCATTTTTAACTTGAAGATACATGTTTGTGTTAGTTTCATTGGTTACTCATTTATTGAGCTATAATAAAGGTGATATGAGCACCCCATGGGATTCCATAACTACACTAGAGCATACAACTGGTGATCTTAGTTTGGTTCTCTCTCTCTCTCTCTCTCTCTCCCTCTCCTTCTGTCTGCTTTGTGTAACTAACCAATATAGAACATCCATTCAATCAATGCCAGCCCTATATGCTGGACCTCTAGTTGTTAGGCATATAGCAGTGAATTAAAAGGACAAAAATCTTTCAGCAATATAGCTAAGAATAGCCTCTTTAGCAACACACCTCCAAAATAGTATTCTAGAGATACTGGTATGTGATCTGAAGAAAATTTAAGCAATTAGGAAAGTAGAATATGTGAACAAAAAGGAACAATGCTATTTTAACTTATTTATAGTTGTCATACTAACATCGTGTAACATGTATAACATTGTAGGGTATATCTAAGAATTACAGAGATCAAATCCTAGGTGTATTAAAAGTATATTGTTGACCAAAAGGAGTCCCTGAAGTACAATTGTAAGTGATATTATTTCTATATTACAAGAAAACCAACATTAGGGGGAAATAATTAGAATGTAGTAGGATAAGAGCTACATACAGGCCAATTTGTGTTTCTATGTCCAAATCCTTTATCTTAAAAAATTATCTTAATTTGATTCATTATACTATGATACTAAAACTCCATGTACATATACATAAACTGTCAAACACTGTGGGTTCAGGTACACATATCAACTACCAGCCTGTGTTCATTTTTCATAGTCATCATCCTTCCTGAGTATGTGTTGCCAATTTGTAGGTTTCCTTGTTCTTTAAGAAAGTAGAGTATTGCCATTCCAGATTAAAATGTCTTTAGGAGTTCAGGAATAAAATCAATTACTTTGTTATTCAACTTTTAGACAATTTCTACAAGTATTTTTTTTTTTAAATTATGACTAGAAACCAAGCCTAGTATTTTCTGGGAACAAGAACGAAAAGAAAGAAGGAAGGAAGGAAGGAAGAAAGGAAGGAAGGAAGGAAGGAAGGAAGGAAGGAAGGAAGGAAGGAAGGAAGGAAGAAAAAAGAAAGAAAGCCCGTGAAACCAAAATGCCCCACTCTATGCCCCTGAATAATTATTAAACTCTAACGAGTTGCTTTTAGGCATGGTTAGCCTGCTTATATATTTAGAATGGGAAATGATGAAGAAAGGGGATATTTGAGAGTTGATAATTACAGTAAACATAAGCATACATCCTGTTCTTGCCAAACTCATTCTGAAATTTAAAGCTAAAGAAGTATAGAAAAAATATGGATGATATACAGAAAGATGGAAAAGAGCAGTTAAGGAAATCTGTTCAGCACCGAGAGTGTCAAGTGCTATGGAAATTAATGAAATCAAGACAAATAGCAAGCAAACAAAAACATTAATTAAAGCTTGACTTTACCTACTCTGAAAGAAGCATATGGTAAGAGAATATTAATACATGTAAAACAGTTCACAGAAGGCTCATGGAAACAGTAATGTATCGAGTCTACACAAATAGCTACTCAGGTGAATAGTGTGCAATGTTGAGGTGGCATTGCCTGTCATTCAAAACACAACTGAAAAGGCTCGTAGCTTTCTTGATTCTGAACCCTTTGATTTCCCAATATCCCCTTAAGAATACTGGATTCAATGGATGCACTGCTGCTGTAAAACTAAGAAATCTCTCCACTCTTATATAGTTTAAAGGATAGCTGTGCAGAGGCATTATGATAAATAAAGCCTTCAGGATCCCAGTCAAGGTCTTTAGGGAATTAGGTGTCAGAGGAAACCAGCTCACGTGCATAATTTGGGTTATACTGTTGAGATGGTGGACAATTAGGCTCTGAACATACAAGGGAGATACAGATGATCTCTCAAAAGAGATTCCAGAATGTTCATTAATCACAGAAGAGGGAATGTATCATATATACAATCAAGGTGAGAATGTTAAAAGTGTAATTTAAAGAAAATGTATTCAAAGAATTAAAAACAAAATACAAAAAATTAAAATAAACAATACGCTAGTAAAATAATAAAGAATTTATCAATGATTGACAGTTTAATGTTTAAAAAATAAGAATGCAAGCACAATTTTAAGGGTGAAGTTCAATCATAAACTGGACAAATTAACAATACCACTAAAAGAACGTAACCCATGATGCATGAAACTACAGTGCTTGAGTTTGAGACAGACATGTCCCAAGTACAGGATCTATGACTTTCAGTAATATTTTTCCACTTCTTGATTGATCAGCAATATTGTCCCCTACTGGAATTTAAAAAAAAAAAAAAAAACAAAAACCATAATAACTACTTGCCTCCTAGGGTTTATAGAGGAATGAAATGAGGTTAAACACAAGTACTTAGTAGAGTTCTTGTTGTGCAGGGAGGGACCCATACATACTGCTGCTGTCTTTGCTCCAATGGCACAGTCTACTTGTGAATCAATGGAGCCCCCAAAGCATGGTAGCTGTGTACACTCTGCTCAGGATTATAGCCTCAGGTTCCAGTCCCGAGCTTGCTCACTGCAGTCTAGTGATATCTAAATTGATGAATCAGTTAAAAATCAGGGAGATCCAAAAGCCCTCTTTGTTTCAAATTGAAAAAAAAAAAAAAAGCAAATATATTAAAATATCATTGTAGGCCTTAACTCTATGAGCAACAAATCAGGTCAACCAGAGTCATTTAAAAAGACTCTGAAAGATACATAGTAACTCAACACCTGAAACAATTTCCAGCCCAGGTGGATTTACAATGCATCACTCCTGAATCACACAAGTCAGGTGCTAGGCTCAAATCTCCCAGAAATTCCAAAAAAAGCAATAAACAGCCTGTATGAACTTTTAAAGCCTCTTTTCTAGCCATAATCACATCTTCTATATTTTGTTTTCAGGTTCCTAGTAGACTGTAGGGGCATTGTAATGCAAAAAACAGATAATAATAAGATGGAGTGGATTGAAAGAACTATTCAGATAAAACCCCGTCCACTAACCACTAACAGGCAATGCTTTAGACTATATTATCGGATTTACTTCCTAATACCTCTGTGCAATTGAGCCCTGGAATGAGCAAAAATAACATTGTTCAAACTAAATTATGGCTTAAAAAGCTGTAAAGAGATCTATCATCAGATCAAACATCGCTGCGGATGTTTGGACAGATCACCGTGGAAAAAGCCAGGGAAAGACTAGCAAGACGGTGTGTTCACCACTGTCAGCAAATGCTAGTCACATTTGCTAGTAACCTGTGCACTTATGATTTTACCATCATCGTCTAAAGCAAAGACCCACTTTTGAATTAGTGTGAAACACAGTGGCACTTTTAAATCAAAAAGTTTTGAAATGACACTCTACCTGCAAGGCACAACATGAATGATTGCAGCACTAGCAGTTCCCATGGCAACCTCATCTTCAGTTTCCGAGGTCAAAGGAGTTTCAAGTCCAATAACAAGTGAATAGAACTGCTGCTTCTGTTCCTTTTAAGCTTTGTGCAACCTTTAATCTGTGGACAAGAAGAGATATCACAATGAGATTTGGCTCCATGTCTCCTTACGGTCTCTGCATATCTGCCTTTAATTGAGTAAGAATAAAACCCACTTCTGGAATATATTACTGAAGATAAAGCAAGAACACTGAATTATGAATATAAAGATAAATAAGCCTCCTACTTCTATCTTATTTTTGAGATTGGCTCTCTCTCTATAGCCCACATTGGCTCCAAACTTCAGATTCTTCTGCCTTAGTCTTCTCAGTGCCAGGATTACAAATGTAGACTCATATGTCCAGCATGCTTCATAGTCCATTCTTTCAAATAATACTTAGGCAAGGACTGGGGCTAATATGCCACCTGTATATACCTGGTAATATAACAAGAACCTCTCTTGATTGGGTAGGCATTAGCGTAAAGGCAGAGGAAGAGACACTAATTTATCTGATTATTTTCTGTCCTTTAGTATTATGACTTGTTATTTTTTCCAACAAATAATAAATAATAAAAAAAAAGAACAGAGAGAAATGCCCTCAGAATAAGATAAATAATGTTAGCTTTCACAAACCTTATGGTGAACACTGAATTTCCAGATTGGGATTGGGTGGGGAAATTGAAATTACTCCACCCATTTATATATTATCCTACTGTATTCCATATTTTACTTTAAAAATTGCTATCGTATGGCTATGATTTTTATGAATAAGCTCTTGGAAGGTTCATGTACAAGATGGTTGGCACAAAATGTAAAGTAAGAGATAATGAAGCCTGAGAAAGGAGAGACTTAGTGGGACCTGATTATGCTTTTACAGGAGATGTCCTCAGAAGGGATTAAGGTACATTCTCAATGGATCCCCTAAGTCCTTGTAAGAGTGAACTATAACAGAAAGCCCTGACTTACTCACTGACTCACTCATCCTTTGGCTCCTACTGCTAGAGTGACATCTTCCTCTTGCATATATTCCTTCATTCCATCCAGCATAGAGTGTTTGCCAGAATCCGTACCATACTCTTTGGACTTTAAACTTATAAAACTATGGGCTACAACAACCTTCCTTTTCTAAGTAAGGAGCTGCCTAAGGTATTTCATTAAATTAAAAAAAAAATAATGAGCTAATACTAAAGGCAACCAAAGTCCACAACTCCACTCACTACTGAAATAAATCTTACCAATTATGAGTTGTTGACAACTGGGTTCATGTGGAGAAATCCAAAAGAAAATTAAAGAAGGAGGAACTTACATTGTTTAGGGAAAAGTGGATACAATGGAAGGTAATCCTAATAAATAAATTAACTCAGTCTCAGAAAGATAAGTGTCACGTATTCTCAATCATTCCTGGATCCTAGCATCACAGAGATTTAATATAATACATGTACAGGGGACATGAAAGTAGAAGAAAAACTACCTAGAACCACAAAGGGAATGAATGTGAGGGAGCTGGGGAGAAGGGACAGCATTGAGGGATTATGGGGAATAGGCTCACAGTGTGCCATGTACTTGCATGAAAATAGTCTTATGTAATGCTGTAAAGTAAAACCAAATAAAGTAGCAAGTATAGAGAATTTTAAAGTAGGGTAATTAATCCTAGGATAACTGCTGATAAACAGTTTCTTTAAACAGACAAGCATAATATAGTTTTCCAATTTGGCCAGAAATCTTAAACTGGAACTATGCAGTAAAGAAGATAGCCTCCTTATTCTGTGACACTTTTAAAAGCTACATAACCAAATGTAGGAAACCACAGGTATTAGGAGAGCCCTGGCAGTTCTTGGCAAAGGGGCAAGTTCTACCTATGCCCAGGGCAAACAGAGAAAGGACATGTGGGGCCCAGATCCAGATTTGTAAAGTACAAAACTTTTCAAAGAAACACTCAACATTATTGTATTTTGAAAAGTGATCAAGTTTCAATGATTGTCAATCAACTTAAAATATTTTAAGATGAGATCAGGTATGTACAGTGAGACTGAACATTTGATGATTAAATGCTTGGCCTTCAAACATTTATAGTATTCATTCTAAGGCTCAGAGTCCACTACAAAAGAGGGAACTGGAAGCCTGTAAGAGCAAGAAGATAGGGAATGAGCAATAAAATGCCATCTTCTAGGCAAGACACAGCAGTGTAATCAGAAATTCACAGCAGCTGCCTATACCTGCGCTGACTCTACTCAAGAATAGCTTATCAACACTCAGGCATGGATGCGTGAAGGGCTGAATTATTGATACTGATCTGTCAAGGAATAGTAGAGTCACTGCCTTCTAGTTTGTCTCAACTGGTGATCTCACTAGGTAATTCAACCAATTCTCACACAAATGGTTCGAATTAACTAAGTGGGTCAAGAGTCAAATCAAATGTCATTAGGGACTGGTTTGGATGATGGTGTGGGAGAATGGATAAGAGAAGGTGGGGTGGAGGGTGAGACTCTTCAGGATACATTACATACATATGTGTATGGAATTCTAAAACTATGATTAAAATAAGGAATTTACAAATGCATAGTAAGTGATTTTTCTGTCTTGGAATGAACTTATGAACTACAGCTTCCCAGACCCTCAGTAAAAACTGCTGAGTCAGAGTCTCCAGAGGCTGAGTGTAGAAATCTTCAAAAGTTACCTGTGTTTGAAATCTGGTCCACTACGGGTTGTAGAGAGTGCTTTCATGAAAGGCTGTATGTGTTTGCATCATAGAAAATAATTTCATACTCTCATAAATATTTATTACATATCCACTGTACTGGTTACTTTTATGTATATTTGACACAAGCTAGAGTCATTTGGGAATCGACAGTTTCAAGAATAAGAATGTCCCCACCAGAGTAGCCTGTGGCATGCTTGTGGTGGGTTTTCTTCATTGGTGATTGATGTGTGAGAGCCCAGTCCATTGTGGGAAGTCTTACGCCTGGGCAGGTGGTACCTGGGTAGACAGGAAAGCGAGCTGAGCAAGGAATCAAGAATAAGCCAGTAAGCAGCACTCTTCCATGGCTTCTAAAACAGCTCCTATCTCCAGGGTCCTGCCCTGTTTGAGTTCTACTTCTGATTTTCTTCCTCCTCAAGGTCAGGATGTTTTATATCAGCAGTACAAATCCTAGCTGAGAAGTTTACTTAAGTGATGCTATTTTGCAATAAATCTCATAATTGAAATTTTTAAACAAATTGCACTTTGGTACCTGGCTACATGGCTCCAGTGCTTCTTCTTATCCTCATGGCTTCCATACGGCTGGCAGAAAGCCATGCACAATACTCATATGGAGTACCATCTGTTTTCCAGATACCATGGACCTGCCCAAATGAACAAGAGACTGTCTCTAGCTCCTAGGAGCTCATGTTCCAGTTGAGACAGCTAGCCACAACGTCATCGGGTATAAAATACACTTTTATTATATAAAGATAAAATCTTTCTAGCTTGGAAAGCCCTCAGCAAGTCGATGAAAGCAGAATAGGACTCTTACAACATGCCTGGATACCACATAAGTAAAAGCAAAGAATTCAAGGGAATCACAAAACTGGGAACTCTGACAGTAGCTAGTTGTGTAGTCCTAGGCTGTTTCAGGGGGAAAATGTCCTGGTTAAGACTATGAAACCTCTTTAAAAACTCTACAGCACCGAAGTTACCACATATACTGATTATTCAGCCTCAGCCACTTATATACACATATTAATATGTATATACATTATAAATGTAATACATATGGACGTTGTGAAAACATCCAGTGTTTTTAATTGAATATAACCTGAGATTTGTCATCCATCTCATTCTCATTTATGACCAATACACTGAGCAAATACAGGCTTCTGTGACAAGGTGCTTTTAGAATTCATTTACCCTACCTGCCACTGAAAAGCCTTTATGTCTGGCAGGAGGACAAGAGAAAATGAGCTATCATCATTAGAGAAGTTGTCTCTCTTTTGTGGTCTTAAATAGATCCAACTGTGATAGAGCCAGACTTAATATGTTGTGAAGACAAGAGGAACCCTTGACCTATAATCTGCTGATGTGGCTGAAAGTGGGTTGCATCTCAAATTGGACCTGTTCAGATACTCTTATAACATGAATGGTGATTAGGGCATTTAGGTAAACAGGATGTGCTGATCAATGAAAACTATTAATGTCTAAAGTGAGTGATCAGAGTATTAATAATTAATTTGCCAGGGTAATGTCATCTCAGATCTAGAGATTGATCTATAATGTTAAGCAGTTTCTAGGAGCAATTAAAACCAGCTTAAGAAATGTATCCAGTTACAAGACCAAGATTTAGCTTATGATGGGACACTATTTATAAGGTATATTCTGTGAAGAGCTGAAGATTCTAAAGAAGGAGAAATTCTAGAACTGTATAGGCATTTATTTACATTCAGGTGTGTAAGGTTCACCCTCAATAATCAGAAATAATGGCATCCTTGGTGGTCATTTTTCTAGTGGGCAGGATTATCAGAAGCAGGAGGTTTTCTGAAGGGTGCTGGAGATTCATGACCCACATGTGGCACTGTGGTGCAGGATAGAAAGTTTCATAATTTCGGTTTTCTTGCCAGTGCCAGAAAGGAAGGTGCAGGATAAGCTGAGAGTTATGGTGGCAA
Organism: Uromys caudimaculatus; assembly: GCA_028551405.1. Taxonomy (NCBI): domain Eukaryota; kingdom Metazoa; phylum Chordata; class Mammalia; order Rodentia; family Muridae; genus Uromys; species Uromys caudimaculatus. Next base: position 38,539,036 of record CM052700.1, read on the forward strand.
TAGATCTCCTGTGCAGCTTTGAGCTCTCTCTGCTTTATTGGAAGGTGGCTGCAGCAGAGGTAGTATACTATGCACTAACTCTGAGATCTTCTCCAGGACTGACATACATAAATCCTGGAGAGGATGCTGTACACTGAAACAGAACTTAGTTATTTTTCTCTGAGGAAGAAGGAGATAAATTACTGAGAATTCTACTTTTCCTGGTTTCATTTTCTGTATATTCTGATACAAAATGAAATTTCCCCAATCTTTCAAGCAATGGGTATACTAGTAATTGTATACAAGGATAAACCGCTGATGAAACCATAGAAGAGAGATTCAGCCCTTTTTTTTGTTGTTGTTTTTTTGTTTTTGTTTTTTCGAGACAGGGTTTGTCTGTGTAGCCCTAGCTGTCCTGGAACTCACTCTGTAGACCAGGCTGGCCTCGAACTCAGAAATCCACCTGCCTCTGCCTCCCAAGTGCTGGGATTAAAGGTGTGTGCCACCACTGCCCTGCTTAAGCCTATTTTTAAGGCCTCTAAGCATGAAGATAGAGCAGGAAAGTGCTGGATTGGAAGTGAAGCACATTGAATTCTTTTGAGTTTTGCCATGAACCATGTGGTTTTCAGAAAGCTATGTGTTTTCTAATTGTGTCAGATATTCTTCTGTTGGTTGGAGAGCACACATGAACCTCTATCAGCTACCAGAGACTATTCTAAAGGTAGACCAGAAGGTTTTGTAAATGATTGTTCTTGTGTTGCTGCAGATTCTAATTTAGCTTTTTCCACATCCTTGTTACTTATCAAACTGGGTTTTTAAATTTATGCAGGAAGGGGACCTTTGATTTCTTCTTTGATATTTAATAGGCACATAGAATAATACTGGCCTGTCAGGAAAGCCAGTCCCTAAGTAGCTAGCATATAAATGGAAGAATAAATGTAAACCTCACAAGTATCCTGGAGTCAGGTAGTGCTGCTTTTTTTTTTTTTTTTTTAATAGAATTACAGCTTTGCAATTTAGAATATGAAAGTCTATGGAACTTGTCCAAGGTCAAATATTCAGAAATCAATACAGACTCTATTTAAATCCATGTCTCCATACTTAAAGTCATTGACTTTTGCTATAAGCAATGAATTCTTTTTGGAAAAGAAAATGTCTTTTGGTCTGACATCATGGTATGATGGTGACTGTCTCCTCCAACTCTGCTTTTCATCTTGTCCTTTAGCCAAAGCAAACAGGACTATCATCTAACAAAAGTACAGAATGTGTATAGTCTTCCCATACAAAGTATAGCATGCATCAGAGGACGGAGTCTTTGTCAGAAGACCACATTTCCTTAGTGTTAATTCAAAAGTCCTCCCTCACAACAGGAACTTATTACTTATTGAGAACACTGACATTATTTTTTTTATCTTCAATCTTTTGACATTCCAGTCATTATCCCCTTCTTTGTCCACCCTCATCCCATTTCTCCTACCCTGTCTCCAAGAGGATGACCCCACCCCACCCCTCCCTCACTCCACTAGACTTCCTCACTCCCTGGGGCCTCAAGACTCTTGAGCGCTAGCTGCCTCTTCTCTCACTGAGGCCAGACCTGGCAGTCCTCTGCTGTGTATGTGTTGGGAGCCTCATAACAGCTGTTGTATGCTGTCTGGTTGGTGGCTCGAGAACACTGCCATTCTTAAATCAGAAGTGCAAAACAATATCCATTGAAGTTGCATTTGTACAGTTGATCATTTTCTAGCTCTACTACTGCTTATTGAGGTGTGCTGTCAATCACAATGGTAGAAAAAATGTGAACATAGATTAAAATGTGAAGAAGAGGGGGATTTCATGGAAAGCAATGTACCCATTATATGGATGGGAAAATGGGATATAGTCAGGACTTGCTATTCAGTTGATCAATAGATTTTTTTAGAAAAGCCAAATACACAAATAGTAATGTTCAAATTGTAGAGGTCAAGGCCTCTGTTCATAAGACATTTTAAACTCAACTAGGTACACAAGATAAGTGACCATACCTGTTAGCTTATAATTAAAGAGCAGTTGTCCTTGGATACTGAAAACTCACATATCTCTTAAGGTAGATTATTGAACTTTCTCTTTTGTATCAGCTTTGTTCTCGAACTACAACACTTCCATTCCTATGTGGTATCCATCCCCTGCCAATTTACTGGAGATTGTGATAAGTAAATTGCTAGTAAATCTGGAAAAAGAAAACCCACAAAGAAACAACCAAACTGTGGTTTAATTGATTGCATTGCTTGGGGCAAGAATGTGAGGAATATTGGTAATATATTTGAGAAGTCACAACTAATAAACAAGGGGTGGTCCTGAGTTAAATGGAATTCCTCACGTACCCACTACTCACTCATCTAGAGACTGCTCTTAATGATGTCTCCCAAGATTGTATTAGAGAGGACCTCAAGAAATGGTGAATTCTACTCACCAGGTATTTAAAGGATTTACTGTTTACTTCTGTTGATTCCTTAAAATGATTGTGTTAAGTTTACATGTTCTATAGTAGAAAGTAGCTATGCAATATTAATTTGAATTTCAATTGAAGACAACAGAATTCCTGAATCTGGAGTTAGAGGTGGTTTTGAGGCATTCATTATGGGTGCTGGGAACTGAATTCAGTTCTCCTGGAAGAACAGTTTGTGCTTGTAACTGCGAATTCATCTCTTCTGCTATCATTTCTATTCTTGAAGGATCTCTTTCATCTAAGAGTACTCCCAATTTCTCAATGCCATTTCTTCTCAGAATAATTGACTTGACATTGGACATTTACACATGGCTACTGAACATAAATCTGTAAAAATGAAAGTATCTCTAATAATTGTAATATGGTATGAAATATGTCACTTGTCTAAAATTCAGAATATCTGGGATCCAGGCTAAATGCTACTACTGGCTTGTTGTACAATTTCCTTCTGCCGGTAGAGACAGCTGGGCCAGGTTGAGAAACTTCCTATACCATTGAAATGCATTGTTCTCTCTGAAAGAGCTGTTTGTTCATATTTAGTTAAATAAAAAGTAGTCACTAGGCCTTTGCTACCACTGGGTTTCCTACATTCTCAATTCCCCATCTAAGACGATTAGTTTGAGACACCTTGCTTTTAAGTTTTAAGCACAATGTTCTTATAGGAAATTGAATCTCTAACTACAAGCACACAGTCACTATTCATATCTTCCACTAAGTGACTGCTTACTGCACTGACTCCTAGACTTTTATTTAACTTGTATATATATTAAAGGAGTATGTAAACAAAGCTTTCTTATTTTTATTCCTCTCCGGAAATGGATTCCCACTCTAGGCTCTTTCTCTGTTTTTTTAATACTGAAAATTAAGTTTTCCTTACATGCTATTTATTAAATTTTTATTCTGTTTATTAATTTCTTTTATGAATAACTATTCTTATCTGCTAATAATCATTTTTATTGACAAATATTCCTTGTTCTACTGTTTTCCAAATTTAGTCATATTATGCAATTTTGCTAATAAAATTTTCATCTGCATCTCACTGATTATATTTCTTTTCCTACCATCTTTCTTCGTTCCCTCTTTCTATTTACCATTAGCAATTTCTTCATCTGGTTCTATTTTAAACTGTATATCAAAAAGTTATCCTGATCTCTCTATCATAGTGAATCAATTCCATAAGCTCAAATATACTTTTCAGTACATGAGCTTTAATAACTGCCATCAGTTCAGGACAAAGAAGTACTGGACATTTTTAAAGAATGTTTTTCAGTTTATATGTACAAGTATTTTGTCTGCATGTGTGTATGTACACCATGTACATACCTGGTGCCCACAGACGCAAGAAGGAGGAGGTCGTACAACTGAGTTACAGTAATTGTGAGGCACCATGTAGGTGTTGGGAATTGAAACCAAGTTCTTAACAGAGCACAAATGCCTTTTAACTGCTTAGCAATCTCCCCAGCCAAAGTATTGAACATTTTAACCATTGTGTTTAAAGACAAACCAAACAGATATAGCTCAAAGTTTCTACCATTGTTTAGTTGAAATTACAAAATTTGCCTAATCTACTCATCAAAAAAGAATATGTGATTAAAGTCTTCAATCATGGTAGTGATGTGATAAGGTAATATCATACAAAATTACTATGAAAATGATAAATACTAGACATCACTTATAGAATTCCTTATGGAGAAGTATTAGTATATTAGTTTTAAGTGACATAATCTTTAAAATAACACTTAAGGTAGGCAGCAATTCAGTTTTCATTTTGCAGGCTATCTAAATTGTTCCTTGTTCATCTTATGAGTAAGACAATAATTATAACTACATATTTTCCTTCCTAAGATCATTGAAGTGTATTTAACATAGTGATATAGGCAACAGACATACAGAATACTTCGATCCCACCCAGAAGTGCATCCTAAAGTTTCATCTCTTGGGTATTTAACTCCTCTTACATTTTCCAAAATAGGGACATGGAGCCAATTGTAGCATATAAAAAACAGAACTTTCTTCTTGCATTCTTATGGCTTTGATGCTTCATCCTTCCATTAGTGTACAAGTCCTATAGCATTGTATTCTCATTACAATAAAAACAATAAGAGTAAATAAACAAAATAACCAATAAAAAATTTTAAATAAATAAGTAAGTAAATCATATCTCAGGAAAGAAAAGTGCCTGGCACCTCTTCATTCTTCCTCTCCCTCAGAGAGCACTGTTAATTGATTGGTACTCATCCTGCCTAGCCTGAGGGCAGCCCCAGAATCTTCTCAATGGAGCACTTCAAATAGACACTACAAAATCAATACATGTTGCAAGTAAAATAAAAATAACTTCGCTCCCCCTTGGTGGTTGAGCATGTCTGCTCTAGCATCATACCAGGCAAGTTGAAATCCCAGCTTTACCATTTAGCTGTTGACCTTGGGCAAGTCATTTAACCTCTACTAACCTCACTTTCTTCTTTGGTAAAATGACAGTAAAGATGCAGAGTTGTTGAAAAGAATACGAGAGTAAAAAGTCTTTATGATTGGATTCTTCTAGAAAAAGCTTGGTTTTGAGCAAGAAAAAACTTGTTGCATGAAAATGGGCGGGGCCTGGAATCATCTGGCATTGGAAAGAAACAGGCAGAGAGGAGTACCTAATGACATAGGGAAACGCTTGGAATCCTTTCCTAGTGAGCATCACAGGAGGGAGTCAGTGACTGGGGACCAATGGCAAGGACCAGAAGCTACATTCTTATCCCTGTGTTCTGGGTATAAGAAAGTAGGCTGGAAATGCTTTGGCTCTTAGCACAAGCAGAGGAAATTACATTTCTTAGCAACCATCTCACGTATGTTTTCTTCCTGCCCACTGGTGTGCTGCACAGTGCCAATTCTGCTAAACTCCCAAATAAATCACTGTTAATGAAGCATGCTGCAATACAGACAGCAACAGGCATTTTTTAATCACCTAAACTAAAGAAGAGCTAAAGGTAAGCACAAAACACTCTAATACCTAATACATTAGGTGTCAGATTTAAAGAGGCAAGAGCCATGCAACTTTCAGGGCTTTTACTTGCATGCACTTAGTGGGAAAGTAAGGCTTACTAGTATATTTATCACTATGCACAGCTTGCCAATTGCTCGGACAGCCAAATCAGATATCTGGGAGCTTAAGAGAGAGTCTGTATCTAGTTCATCAAAACCAGAAGATTTCTAACAAAACAAAATATTCCCACAGATTTGTACAAGAATCTATACCAATAAAGGGGCTAAATAAAATCTTACAAATTATTTATTGAATTCTAGCAGCAGGCTCCAGCAAGGAACAAGAAAGAATCTGACCCATGGAGATCATTTTATTTTGCCATGAAACAAATCACCAAACACTCCTTTAAATATAGTAGAGCTGAAACATTAGGGCATAGATTTTAATTAAGAAAATATATGGTCTTTGGTGATAATTGATTCTTGATTCTTAAGATTTTTAAGCTGCTTCTTAGCTTCTACCTTTTTGTATTTAAAATGGAGATATTACCACAATTTTTAGAAGAGTAAAGGGAAACTAATGAGACATTGCATACATAGTTGTATCATCATAGTGAAAAAAAAACCTGTTATTGTCACTTTGCTAGGTGAACATAATTCCTGCCTACATTCTAAATCTTATCCCCATATACACAGGTAAGTGTAGGTACCACCCATCATCAAAGAAGCCTCTCATTTTACCAAGGAAAATCACAACTGGACACATTGCAGTGTTCAGCCCAGTCTGCATCACGGCTACTAAATCTATGGCTCAGGGATCACCATAGAAGAGGGGAAGCAAAGCCTGACAAGAGCCAGAAAAGGAGGTAGTTTGCTGAGAAAGAGGCTTTCCTGAAAATAACTACCTAGACAAGACTGAAAAAATGGCAATGTCAATGGACATGTTAACATGGAATGGAAATTATGTGGGGGTCTCATCCCCAAAGAAGAACTCCAGGAAATTAATTAATGTTGGGATTAGAAGACTTTGCAACATAACCTTAAAAGGTTTGTTTTACTTATGGTAAACTTGGAGCATCTCATAATGCAATTAGTAGAATTTTAGGACATGAAATTACCTCCCCCAATTCCTTGTTTGAGACAATGAAACAAACATAACAGCCATAAGCCAAAATGAGAAAATATAGTACAAAATCATATGCTTGGATTCTGTGCTATTATTTATAGAACCAATGTCATTTTGAAGCAGTTGTCTAACAACTTTAGTGGATAGAAGGTCTGCATAAGATTGGGTCTGTCAACACCTTGTCATGGAATTGAAAGGAGCATATGATTTGCATTTCCCTGATGACTAAGGATGCTGAACATTTGTTTAGGTACTTTTCAGCCATTCAATATTCCTCAGTTGAAAATTCTTTGTTTAGCTCTGTATACCATTTTTAATAGGGTTATTTGATTCTCTGGAGTCTAGCTTCTTGAATTCTTTATATATATTGGATATTAGCCCTCAATGGGATGTAGGATTGGTAAAGATTTTTTCCCAATCTACTGGTTGCCATAGGTGTGTGGGTTCATTTCTGTATGGGTTCAATTCTATTCTATTGATCTTCCTCCCTGTTTCTGTACCATAGCTGTCTCCTGACAGAGGTGGATGCTCGCAGCCAATCACTGGACTGAGCATGGGGTCCCCAAAGGAGAAGTTAGAGAAAGCATGAAGGAGATGAAGGGGTTTGCAAACCCATAGGAAGAACAACAATATCAACCAACCAGACCCCCCCCCCCCCAGATCTCCCAGGGACTAAGCTGCCAACCAAGGAGTACACATGGAGGGACCCATGGCTCCAGCCGCATATGTAGCAGAGGATGGCCTTGTCAGGCATCAATGGGAGGAGAGGTCCTTGGTCCTATGAAGGCTTGATAGATGCCCCAGTGTAGGGGAATTAGAGGGTGGGGAGTTGGGAGTGGGAGGGTGGGTGAAGGAACACCCTCACAGAAGCAGGGGAAGGGGGGAATGGAGGAGTTGGAAACCAGGAAAGGAGATGACATTTGAAATGTAAATAAAGAAAATATTAAAAAAAAAAAAAAAAAAGGAGCATATGGGTCCTACTCATTCCTGAGGACATATACAGTTAATGGCTGATGGATGGGGAGACCTTTTCTTTTCTTTCTTTTTTTTTTTTTTATCATGATTGGTATATTTTTATTGGATATGCATTTCAAATATTATCCCTTTTCCTGGTTTCTCCCATGCAAACGCCCTTTCCCATCCCCCCTTACCCTGCTTCTATAAGGGTGCTTCTCTACCCACCTACCCATTCCTGCCTCACCACACTAGCATTCCTCTACACTGGGGCATCAAGCCTTCACAGGACCAACGGCCTCCCCTCCCATTGATGCCAGATAAGGCCCCTTCAGCTCCTTCAGTTCTTTCCCTAACTCCTCCACTGGGGTCCCTGTGCTCAGTCCGATGATTGGCTGTGAGCATCTGTATCTGTTTTGGTCAGGATCTGGCAGAGCCTCTCTCAGGTGACAGCTGTATCAGGCTCCCGTTAGCAAGTACTAGCTGTAGTCAGTCATGAGGTGCTTCTGTAGAGAAACCCTCACTCATGCTCCCATACACAGTCTAATGAAACTCATCAGGTCACAAAAGGGGAAAACCAATGGGAACATGGAAGGGCCAAGTAATTTGGAGGAGGAAAGAGATTGTTGTGTGTTGAAAAAAATCAAGAGAGTATACCATGGGAGGCAGGTGAATCTGAGAGTCATACATTATATACATAGAGGAAATGTCAGGAGACCTATATCTTGTTGGGCACCTGAGATCTTATGAATTTGACCAGTTTCTGCTTTCATTGAGTTTACATCCTAACAAATATTCCCAGTTTATTTTTCTTGAACACTTTCTTGAGCAATTTAATTTCTCATAAAACAAACTCCTGTTTTATTGTCTCTTAATCAATGACTGTATACAGATGTTGCCACATTTCCATATCATCTGAACAACTCTTTATGGAATTTTATTTAGTTCAGAATGGTTTTCTAGGGGCTTTTTGGAAATAAAAAAACACATATATTTAAATAAGCTGCTACCTCCAGTTCCTTGTCTTTTTTTTTTTTTTTCCCCATCCAAATCTGAATTTTGAGTAGGAATTAAGGGGAAAAATTAAAAATCACCAACTGTGTTTTCCTTTCTTGAGCAAATGTCATGTAGCAGTTGCTACCCAAAGGGTTATACAGATTCCCTAACAATCACAATAGCTTGAGGTATATTATGGCTTCTATTTGTCAAAGAAATCAGGAGCTCAGAAGTAAATGGGAGCCTCCTATTTAGTCAACATAACCTGCTCCTTCCTTCTGGCCCTGTAAATGGCCAATTTCACTTCTGTGTGTTTCATCAGGGCAGACATCTGTGACATTCAAAGAGACAGAGAGGGCAAGAATCCTATAAAAGTCCCTGTAAAGGCTGTCTTTCTCTGCATTGGTAGGGAAGACTTCCTTATTAGTTACAGAGACCAACCAATGAGATCGATTTACAACCTCCAGATTCAAAATGATTGGCATGCAGAGGGATGGCATGCTTCCACCTCATAGCAACAGAAGGAATTATACCTCTGACAGTTGTGAAAGAATTATGTACTTCTCTTATCGTTGGGTGGTTATCTATCTAGTTAATCTAGTTAGCCAAAAATGGGTAGCAAGTAATAAACACTTGTGTGTGTGTGTGTGTGTGTGTGTGTGTTTTCAGATGACCTAGGCTAAATTGGACAAATGATACAGGTTCTGAGAAAGTCAGGTGTCAGGGCTGGACCACCACTTATATAACAGATGTCTCTGTAGCTCTGGGGATGAAATGAGCAAACTGCCAATTGACTTTCTAACTACTGTATTTATGATCTTACTCAAAATGACATGGGTGATCATTTCTACTTATAAAATGATTTTTATGCTAGAATGTCTGAAAGACAGTCTACTAATTCTTATCAAATATATTGAAATAACAGCTAGATGGCAATATTATAACTTTTCATATGGAAAACAGGTATAAATGAGTGTAGTGATTGGACAACATTTAACAAATTAAGAAGGACGACACTTCCTTGGTATAAAGTTGATATCAGGGAGGAGGGTGTGGATTCAGTGGTAACATCATCCAACCATCTTAACCTAATTGTCAAGTTCCCACTTGGCAGTGTTGATCTTGCTTCATGCTTTGATATTTTACTGGATGAGACACATTATTCTTTTGTCATATCCTCACAGTTTTAAACTACAACCTGATCATGAGAAATGTCAGGCAGCTAATGATATTCTACAAAATAATTAAACAATAGTTTCCAAATATCCAAAGATTTAAAAACGGCACAGAAAGACTCAGGAATAGTCATTCAGTGATGAGGAGTAAAAAGTCATAGAAAGCATCAATGGTGATATTTTGGGGATGGATCCTGGAATTTAAAATTGTGGAACTTCAAATAAGAACAGTTACTTAATTAGCAGTACTGGATCAGTGAAAAATTCTTGGCTTTATCTACTATACTTATATATAATTTTAAGTTGGAAGTAGGGCAAAAGATCTATGAGAATTTGGAAATATTACTTTAACACTTTATGGTATTTATTTGTGCATGTATGTATGTACATGTGCACATGTGCACGCTCATACATGGGAACATACATGGGAACATGCGTGGGAACATACGTGAGAACATGTGTGGGAACATACATGGGAACATGCGTGGGAACATGCATGGGAACATACGTGAGAACATGTGTGGGAACATATGTGGGAACATGCGTGGGAACATATGTGGGAACATACGTGAGAACATGTGTGGGAACATACGTGGAAACATGTCAGGCAAATAATGAGGTACTTGTCACTGAACTTGGTGATCTGAGTTTGATCTGTGGGAACAACATACTGTAAGGAACGCACTGACTCCTGTCATTTCCATACGTCTTTAATTATTTCAAAATATCATTGAGACATAAATACTCGAGTAGCCTGGGAACTTCACTGTACTCCTTGTGTTGGTATTGATTCTCCTAAAGCAGGGCTATCCTTTATAAATACACACTATTACAGCTGATGTTATTCTGTGGTGGCTAGTAGCATTTGCTCACAAAGTAAAGGTATCTTACATGCTGGCTGACAGAAAATAAGAGCATCATAGAAATGCTTCTAGGAAAAAAGAAGTGTCTGACATTCTAAGACACTATTATTAACATCAATGTTAAACTTTGCCATAGAACTATTTAGACTATGGAGAACCAAATGAAGGTGTTCAAAAGAAGTAATTGTACCCTACTAATCACAATGCAGAAAAAGGGTATAAATTTGGTACCCACAAAGAGCACACAGGTTTCACCTAAATTTGTTATAAACTACTACTGTAATATAGATAGATAGATAGATAGATAGATAGATAGATAGATAGATAGATAGATAGATAGATAGCTCTGCTTTAGGAGAATCAATACCAACAGAAGGGATACAAGTGAAATTCCCAGACTACTGAAGTGTTTATACCTCAATGATATTTGAAATGGCAATTAAATGTGACTTGTGTGTAGAGAACAAAAATATTAAAATGGCCATATTATCTGTGGTGAATTAAAAGAGAAATATATCCCTTAGATATAGACATTTAAACACTTGGTCTCAAGTTGTTAATTCTATTTGAGGAGGGTTAAAAATTGTGGACTTGCTGGAAGAAGTTTGTCCCTGGAGGTGGTCTTGGGAGTTCATACCATCACAGTACTTCCTGCTTGCTCTTTGCTCTGTGTTTGCAGCTGAAGGTGTCATCTCTCAACCTCTCGTTCCTACTGTCATTCCCACCATTTGTTGTCCTTCCTCCCGCCATGATAGAATTGCATCCTTCTGACAAATAAAGCCCAGATAAAGTCTTCCTTCTGTAAGATGCTCTTGGTCATGGTGTTTCATGAAACAACATAAAAGTTTCTAATGCTACAGCATTATGGAGTTGCATGCTACAGTTTTTCAAACATCTAACTTTGTCAAATTAGCAGTGCAGATGTTTTTAATATAAGATACTGTAGCAATTTAATTCTTTGCAGAAAATAGAAATGGTTTACATGTTAAAAACGGTTTTTGAGACTAAAATTGTAATTTGTAGGATATAAAATTTGAAACCAGTGCTATTTCAGAGATCTGGCAAACAAAAATAGAAAAATCCAAATACTTGAAGTTATATCAGAAAATGGAAATCCATGACATTTTATAAGCATATGGTTATACATAGTTCATGTTTTTATTTTATTATCTACTAGACTCTCACTATATAGCAGGTGCAACTTTAGAATAGTATTTTTTAAACTGGAGTAAATGTTGGTAGAATGTCGGATTTTGGTGCTGAGGGCTATTTCTCTGTCAGTATCACTAAACCTTCATTGGTCTCTCATTTCATGTTCTGATTGCTTCTTGGGTACTGTAAGGAATCTCTGTTACAGAGAATACAACAAAAAAAATGCTTCTTGGGAAAGAGTAACTTCGTTAGAAAAAAAGTAACCTGTATAAATAGAATGAAACAGTCTTCCAAGAATCCAGCCAAGTGCAGGGAAGACAAACCCTACTAACTACGAGCAGAAGAACCCATGTGAAGATGTTTCAATCCCACTTGGGAGGAAGAGGAAAGCAATAATAGGAGGCAGAGGGAGGGAGGAACCTTGGTGGGAGAGGGGAGAGAAGGGGAAAAGGTATGGAAACATCAGGTATGGAGGGAGACAGGAAAGAAGCCCTGAGGGCCAGCAGAATGAATGGAAATATATGACATCATAAGAGGGAGTGGGAGGGAAGATCCTCTATAAAATAATAAGGGAGGGACCTTAGATGAAAAGCCAACAGTGGGGAGAGGGAACTGTAGAGTCCACGTCCGGTAGAAAGACAGGGCCTCAAGTGTAGGGATGGGGTTGTCATCTCACAGTCAAAAACTCTGACCCAGAATTGTTCCTGTAAAAGAACTGTAGGGACAAAATTGAAGAAGAGACTGAGAAAAACGAGGCCCAACTTGAGATCCATCTCAAGGGGCGGTTCCAAGGTCTGACACTATTACTGATGCTATGGTGTGCACACAGACAGGAGCCTAGCATGGCTGTCCTCTGAGAGGTCCAACAAGCAGCTGACTGAGACAGACTTATACCCAACCATTAGACTGAAGTGTGGGACCCCTGTGGTTGAATTAGGGAAACACTGGAAGAAGCTGTGGAGGAGGGCAACCCCATAGGATGACCAGCAGTCTCAACTAACCTGGACCCCTGAGATCTCTCAAACACTGAGCCACCAACCAGGCAGCATAGAGGAGCTGGTCTGAGGTTCCCAACACATATTCAACAGAGGACTCTCTGGTCTGGCCTCAGTGGGAGAAGGTGTGCCTAACCCTGGAGAGACTTTAGGCCCCAGGGGCCTAGCAGGAGCAGAAAGGGGAAGAAATCCTCTTGGAGACAGGGTGGGGAAGTGGGGGGTCTGGAATTGGGTTTTGGGGAGGAAGAATGGTATGAGGAACTGTGGGAGGGTAGACCAGGAGGGGGTCAAATACTGGACTCTAAAAAGAAAAGAATATTGTCATAAACATTAATACATTTAATAATACAAAATACAAAAATAAATGCTTTGTATTTTCTCAATGTTCCTGACTCACTGTAAGCCCTCAAACTGCTGACATTGCTGATGTAAACACATCAGACTATAAGGACAGACGTGTGTAACTTCTCAACTCGGTCATAAATTCCTCCTATTAGATCTTATGCTTTGCTGAATTCATACAAGGAGAGAGAAGTTATGAACTATCATGAGCATGTTCACAGAGATAACAAAATGGATGGAAGGGAAAACATATTACTTCTCATTGCTTGATATTAACATGGACTGATGTTAATAGTGCTTAATAGTGTGGCTTTGAATCCTCAAATCCTACCTACGGTCTTGTTCTATCTTTTTTTTAATATCCAATCCACAACGACATTAACTAGTAGCTAATAACACCATATACTGTTTACTTTAGATCTTAGAAGTTGGATTCTCAGTATTGTTGAGTAAACATTTCTCATGATATAGGCTGAGTTCAAGACAGTTTCTTCATCCCCCTTCCCCCTCATACATAATAATATTATTTCCTAAAATTAACATTGTTATTTCCACAATAATATTATTTCCTAAAAGTAACCACCCAAAATCAGTGGAACACATAATCTATCCATTTATGCAGTCTTATTATTATGTATTATATTATCTGTAATATATGTACCTTTAGTATCTGTAATATGTTACAAACTTTATTATGTATAATTATATTTTGTAGCTAATTGTAGCATATTTGTTTCTTAGCATGGTTTTTAAACTGAGTACTTGTTTTGAATACAGCATAATTTATAGCATAGAAGAAAAAAATTTCACATCCTTTGTTTGGTAGTGCTCTAGCTTGCATAAGATAGATAATCCTTCGCAGACTGTTATTATAACTAGGAATCACTTGCAGAAATATCGCATACAATTAGAAGTAAACAGCACAAGTACCTAAGAACAGGCAGGGTGTATAATCAGACATGCATATTTTTACATGACAACCACTTCTGAAAGCTTAAATCGTACCTAAGGCAAGTCTCTTCAAGGTTAATTAATGTTGCCAAGAAAACTTCCCAGGTTTGTCTCTGCAGTCAACTATCCCCTTCACTTCAGCAATCAGGCTGGCCTCTTGGTGCCAATCTCTGTCATATTATAAATATGTAACAAAGCCTCCCTTGAATTTTTAAGATATAGTTTTATTATTCACTCTTTATCATGTTTCTAATACTCACAAATGAAGTTTCATTTTATAATCACAAGCAGATGGTCATGGAAAACATCAAACAGCACTTGGTTTTTTATCATAACCCAGACGGTGTGTGGAATATTGCTGTCTACAGGAAGAACTTGGAACTATGCGTTTCCCATAGTAGATTCCCTTGAGTAACGTCATGATAGATTGAAAAAAGGAAAGTTTCAATCTCAGCAGCCTGGCTCCAAACAATCCTTTCTCTATGCTCTTACTATAGCTATAGAACCTTATGTTAAATCTTTAACTTTGAACTACTTGATGTCCTTAAAAAAAAAAAAAAAAAAAAAAAAACCCTCAGGAAAGACCTCTTTCTCCATTTACACACCCTTCTACAATATAAACCTAGATTGTACTAATGCTACAGGCTATTTGTATGTATCTACTAATTATCTTCCCCATACCTACTGGTCAACTGTCTCTTCCTTCAAATGTATATACCAGATTATCTTTGGTGGGATGATTTCTCACTAAATTCCTACCAATAGAATTTCCCACAGCTGCTCTTTCATAATCCAAAATTCATCTTACTAGAGGACTTACTAAATAATTTTAAAATTTGTGCCTTAACTTCAATCTGTTATTCTATAGTTGTGACGGTAAAGACAAAGTACATCTCATTCACCAGTGTTAAGTATGTACCTAGGCTGACCTGTTTTCAGTTGTGCTATACCAAATTACTGAGTAAAAACCCAACAACTTTTACAGTTGAAATTGTTAACAGGAGTCAATGCTGTGTGACTGTAAGAAAACATTTAATCACAAAATTGCTGTGTGAAAAGATAAGTATTGGTGATCCAGTCTCTAGGAGCTCCGGGAGGCCTGGCCAGTTGACACTCTGCTTCCCCCAAGGGGCTGGAAATCACCTCAGCTCCTTCAGTCCCTTCTCCAACTCCTTCCATTGGTCAGGAAGGTGGGAGTGGGTGAGTAGAGGGGAGCACCATCATAGAGGCAGGGGGAGGGGGGCTGTGATAGGGGGTTTCTGGAGGGGAGACCTGAAAACGGGATAACATTTAAAATGTAAATAAAGAAAATATCCAATTAAAGAAAAAAAAAAAAAAAGAAAGATACGTATTTTCTCTGACTATTATTGTGGACAAGGGTTTTTGATGTTACTTAAGGATCTAGAGTTCAATGAAGATATGCCTAGTATAATCTCACAGCCTTTAATAAAATGACACACATATTACATATCCAAAAAAGAGAGTCTATGTGGTCTTCACCAGATTTAACTGATGAGAGGGCATTTCAGGACTTCCTCAGAATGCATGTAGGACAGTGGTTATTATTTTTAATAAAGACAAGAGAGATGTGGATTGAAGATAAAGTCTCTTCTTATTTGGGATATGGATTAATTCCTATCAAATTATGGGTCAAGCTTAAAAACCTACATCCCCAGAGAATATTGGAATCATAGTGATACCTACTTATTTATAAACTATGATTACTCTTAGGTGCAATGGTGAGAATAAGCAGTGTAACTCAAATCACGATGTCTTTAAAGTATTATCTATTTATAGAAAGAGTTGTGTGAAAGCTAATAAGCACAAATCCAATTTGTTTTAAATTTAATTCATTTTTTTAAAAAAATGATAAAATCAAGTGACTCCTTGGTAGTACACATACATACATTATAAAATATATAAATCTATGTATGTTTAATATATTTCTCTCTGCCATGTACATATATATACATATATATATGTATATATATACATATGCAGACACACACACACACACACACACACACACACACACACACATATATATATATATATATATATATATATATATATATATATATATATATATATATATGAGTGTCTATAATATTAGAGGGTGTTGTATTTTCCTTCACCACTGCTTGGATCAGAAGCATGCCTGAAGACCTTGATTTCTTATGTAGTACCTTCCATGCCTGGATTCTCCTTTCCTAAATCTCTGGTATCTATATCCAGTCCAGGATAATATTTATCCATTGACAAGTCTTAAATTTATCTCAGAAGCTTTAATGAACATAAATCAACTTTACATAAACATATCAAGAACTTAACAAAAGTTAACCACGACCTTAATCATAGTCTGAATTTTTATATTTCTTTGCCTTACTTTTTGCTCTTGCTAGGACAATCATTGTGCTTTGACCAAAATGCACAAATTTTACAAATGCTTGAGGATCCTGCTCCAATCCATTGGCTTCTATTGACCTAGGAGAATGGGCTAGCCTGTGACCATTTATCTTATTTTTACCACATTTACCATTTACTATTTTTATTGCTCAATCAAGTACCTGTATTTTAATTGAACTGGTATTTGTCTCTGCATCGACATGTTTCTTTTGATACTTATACAGACAACAATTTGCTTGAAAGCAGAGTACAGCCTGTGTCTTTATTTTCTTTGTACTTCACCACAATTGCTATTACATTGAATTTAAGGGGTGTTTAAAATCTTGGTTGGTTTTTATTTGTCTGATAATATTCTACTCAACATTTTCTGGTGGATTTAGCTTCAAAAACGATTATATTTAAACAGTCAGTTTAAAATTGCACGAAATTTCTTCTCCTCTCTTCTCTTCTTCTGCAAAGATGACTAAGGTTGCAGAGTACGGTAGGCACAGAGTTAGCATTAGACCGTGTAATGGCTTGAATAAGAATGGCCTCCATAGGCTCATATATTTGAGTGCAGTACTTGGGAAGAATTGGGATATGTTGCCTTGTTGGAGTAGTTGTGGCCTTGTGGGAAGAAGTGTGTCACTAAGCATGGGCTTTAAGGTTTCAAAACTCCAAGCCAGATGCTGTGACTCTTCTTTTCCTGTTGCCTACAGATCCAGATGTAAACTCTCCACTGCCCCAGCACCATGTCTACCTGCATGTTGTCATGCTTCATGCCCTGATACAATAGACTAAAGTTCTGAAACAGTAAGCAAGCCTCAATTAAAGGATTTTTTTAAAACAAGATTTTTCTTGTTTCTGTTTTCTCCTCACAGCTATAGAGCATTGACTAATACAGGTAGAATATTAGCAAAAAATACAAAATAATAATAAAAAGTCATGGCAAAAATGTGGGGGAAACCAATCAGTACAGACTATTAGTGTGAATAGGACACAATAATGGAAAACAGCACAGAAATTACTTAAATAATTCAAAACTATAACATCTTTATTTAACAATTATTTCGCTCCTGAGTATAGAACTAAAATCATCAGTTAAAACAGATACTTAGAATTCTAAGTCTCTTCTGGAAATCTTTAAAATACCTAGGATATGGATTCAGCCTAGGTGCCAGTTAATATATGGATAAGACATAGATAAAGAAAATCACACACACACATACGCGCACACACACACACACACACACACACACACACACACACACACACACACCCCAGATATAACTACCTTATGGCATTATATTTATTGAGAGAAGCGCAATGTAGAAGATCAAGTATGAATTTGTTCATATGTGGGGAATAAAAGTCATGAAGATAAAAGTGAGACTGCTAGGTGTGAAGAGTGAGGTATTCACTGACATGGAGTGGGGAAAGAGAATAATAATAATGGTGGGTCCATAGGTTCATTGAAGAAAATATACATGTATAGAAATGCCATATTGAATCTAGGAGTGGATGTGGGGAGGGGGAGGTGGTGAGGAAGTTGACATGAGTGGAAGGAGGAAAAAACTATGGCTGGAATGTACTGATTAGAGAAGAATCTATTTTTAATAAAAATAAATATAACTCAAATATTGATAATCAGAATATTTTCAAAACCCATAGCCTTTCTCATGAATAATTGATAGAAATAAACTATCTATGGTATTTATAGAATTACTATGAGCATTTGAAAATGGGGTTTGAGTAAGATTTATCACTATGGATATTGGATTCTCAACTAGTAAACACAAATATGTGAAGTAAAAATAACTACTATTTCGAGAAAAAAATAAATTAATAAGTTAATAATAGGGATTGTGCTGTGTATCCCTAGAGAAAAAATGAAATTAGAGATATCAAAGATATGCAAAGTTAGTGTCAGTACAGAGAGGATTGGTTCAACTTTCCCTCCATATCAAAGTAATCCTTTATTAGGCAAACAAACAAATAAACAACACCATCATGTGTATGTACCATGATGCTCCACTCTTAGTATTTATAGGTGAACAGATATTGAAGTTTAAATGTCTACTTAAATGCTCAGGGTAAACAGGTATAGCATGTATCCATGTAGAAAGAACACTGGTCTCACATCTTAGCTGAACACAGAAAAGAGATTTAATTTTTTATTTTGTATTCCCATAACATTCTGCAGCTCCTAAGTTTATACCAGTGGAAGGCAAATGGGGAAGATGGAATGGGAGGGTTGGACTTGTTTTGGTTCTCTGTAATTATCCCTTCTGAAGATACAGTCAATGAAGCTGTGAGGCTGAAACACTCTAACTGGCTCATTATATCTCCAAAGTCCACAAAGTCCACAGCTAAGACTTCATTTACTGGCACCCTACCCTGGGTGACCCAGCCTCCTATTAAATGAGAGGCAGTCACAGCATAGAAAGTACTAATTATACTTTAACTCATATGTGATTGTTTGTATATGCTTGACCCAGGAAGTGCCACTATTAGGAGCTGTAATCTTTTTGGAGTAGGTGTGTCACTGTGGGCATACGTTTTAATACCCTCATCCTAGCTTCTTAAAAATCAGTCTTCTCCTAGCAACCTTAAGATGAAGATGTAGAACTCTTAGCATCTCCTGCACGATGCCTGCCTGGACACTGCCATGCTCCCATCTTGAACTAAGAAGTGTGCATGGCTCTGCCTCCTGGGATTAAAGGCATGTACCACCACCATGTCTAGATCTAAGCTTTTCTTCACATAGAACTTGCTCTGTCCCAGACCGGCCTTGAACTCAGGGATCTGCTTGCTTTTGCCTCCTTGGATTAAAGACTTGTAATAACATGCCTAGACCTAAATTTAGCTAAGTGGGATCTTGTCCCAAAGTCTTTACTCCCTTAATTCAATTTAATATTCTTGAACACAGAATTCAGCTCCATTTCACTTCCTGGTGCCCCTTTAATACTTGAATCATATATTTTATATTTTTCCTTCCTCAGTTTGCTATGCTTGTTTAAAATGCTCTTCATGAGACTTAACCAGAGAACAAAGTCTATGATGGGTGATTCTGAGACTTCCTAGATCAATGCAATTAATCTGAGTCTCTTCACCTTATCCTTAGGCTGATTCTTCATACAAGGGCAAAAAGTAGCCACATTCTTCACCAAAATACCACAACAAAGTCTCTAGGCCACATAGTGAAATTTTCCACTGAAACCTCTTTGGCCAGGTCCACACAATTCAAATCACTCTCCATAACAAAGTCTTCCATATTTGTACTAGGATAGTCCATTAAGCCCCACTTAAAGCTTTTCAATTCCAAAATCCCCAAATCCACATTCTTCCAAGCAATAGCATGGTCAAACCTATCACAGCAATACCCTAGTCTCTTGTACCAACTTCCATCTCAGGGTTTTACTGCTGTGAACAGACACCATGACCAAGGCAACTCTTATAAGGACAACATTTAATTGGGCCTGGCTTATAGGTTCAGAGGTTCAGTCCATTATCATCAAGATGGGAACATGGCAGCATCCAGCCAGGCATGGTGTAGGAGGAGCTGAGAGTTTGACATCTTCATCTGAAGGCTGATAGCAGAAAACTGATTTCTAAGCAGCCCATGCTCACAGTGACACACCCACTCCAACAAGGCCACACCTCCTAATAGTGCCACTCTCTGGCCTAAGTATGTATGTGTGTGTGTGTATATATATATATATATATATATATATACCATCACACTCATACAGCTGCTTCTTTTATAAATTTTACTTTTACACTAATTTGTTTGTTCCTTCATTTATTCACTCATTTATGTTTGTGTGTGTACAAATCTGTGGAACCCATATTTGTGGATGTCAGAGAACAACCTCCAGGAGTTAGTTGTCTTCTTCTACCAGGTAGGTTGTAGGCAATTGACGACCTGGTTTGTCATCCTTCCCAGCAAGTTCCTTTACCAGCTGAGCCATTTTAGCAGCCCACATCTGCTTCTCTAGCTGCTTTATGATTGGCTAATTAAAGGGACTTCCTCTGGTCCTCTGATTTTATTTTCAAAGGTTACTTCTCAGTTGGAGAGCTTTAACTGGGCAACGCTGTCTTCACCAAGTGAATGTGCACATGTGTGTGTGTGTGTGTGTGTGTGTGTGTGTGTGTGTGTGTGTGTGTGTGTTTAGATGCTCAGCTCTTTATAGCTACAATTACATTACAACTCTATTCTTTTCAAGTTAAAATATACTATTCTTTATTTTAAACTAATGGCAACCAGTAATATCTATGTTTGTCGAAAGTGACAAAGTCAGGTTTCCAAGAGCATTTGGCAGATGAAAAAAACTAGAAAGGGTTCCTCTTGGTGCATCCTGCAGCATGTTATGTGTGTATAGTACAAATGGAACCTCTCATGAATCTACTTGTGTCCATGGGATACCCTCTACCTTTGCAGCATATATTTAGTTTCAGCAGAATAGGTGGGATTTTTTTTCAGTGTCATTCAAGATATAAGAAGAACATAGTTAGATATTTTCTAATCTTCTAGTTCTACAGAGCACAGTGAGTGTTCTTTTTGCATCCTGACCTCCTCTCCAGTCCAGGAGATATGCCACTCACTCCCCAGGACTCCTTGTACAACTGCATTCAGACTTTTTCCATTTGACTTAAGAGGCAATTTTGCCACTTCATTTATGAGGGTAGAAAAAGTGCCACAGAGTGTCTCTGTGATGGCAGAAGCCCCATGCTGTGAGTTGATCTTGCCACCCTGAAACTAATCTGGAAATATTTCTTACCTTAATCTTCTGTAGAAATAAACCTTCTGTAGGTCTCAATCTGACATCTAGCAAAATGTGTACTGTATCAGCTGCTGCTAGCACACTGTTAGCAAAAGAGTGAAAACGCAGAAGCCTAACTCTGTGCTTGGGAGATTATTGCTTATTTATATTATTTCTTTGTAGAATATTTTCTGATACATATCCAGCCCTAAGTCTGTCTCCCACGTTACACTATTCTGCCTTTTCTCAGTTCTCTTCCTGGGTCTTTAAATCCCATCTTATGATCAAGCCTTTTAGCTTGGGTTCCTGGAAGCCCTGTTTTGCTTATCTGACCATTAGCAGGGTCCTTATTCATTTGGAAGATAAGACTGGAAGCTGAGACACCAGGTGGCTGTTGTGATTTCACATTTAGTCTGCTTCTAGCATCCTTCTTGGTTTTATCAAGATGAAATTTTCCTCATTTAATTTAATCTGCTGTTGAGTTCAAGGTGAAAATATAAATGCTAAAGTGGCATTATATGTCAAGGGCCACTATGCCACTGACCCAACACCAGGCTGATACTCTGCCTTCCATTACAGTATACACCGATGGTTACTTTTCATGACCTGCTGGCAGGCTCCACATTACTGGCTGAAAATACTGAGAATTTCAAAAGCACCTTTCAGTTCACATCTCAGTTCTATAGAATTAGATATGAGGGTTGCCTAGGTCAGTGATCCTGCCTAGTGGCATCTTGGACAGCCATTCAAGGTGGTGGCTCTATTCATTGCCTACTAATTAGGAAGGGAAGGAATCGTTACCACATGCCACCTGCAGAGCCTCCTTCAGCACCTATTTTGCCTTCGGCAATCTGAGAACAATCTGACATGCACTCTGGTACATGCCACTGTGCTTGCTACATCAAATTTAAGTGACTCTACCCTCTGCCATTGACTGTCAATTAATTTTAAACCAAATGTCTGGGAGAGGTTATGTCAGGTATTATGAGAAAATTGTATGTGACAAATGCAGGAGATACAGTGTCAGAAATAGTGAAGAGTCTCAAAATTCCAGAGTTTCTGTTGGACCTATTTTATAGAGAAGGAAGTGATACTAAATGCTCTGAGATGTCCATAAACCTTCTGTCTGAATCATCTATGAAAAACTGTTGTTTTCTTTGACTTATTTTTTAAAACAAAGTACCTAGAGTACTAGGATGCTAGGTGTTGTGGCTAACACTTGGGAGGCAGGGGAAGATTACTGGAAGCTCCAGGCCAGCTTGAGATATATAGCAAAACACTATCTCAGAAAAAAAAATGTTGAGGACATTTTAGGCACAGGGCCGTGAATAGATACACGAGCATATGTCTGCAACATTACTTATTTATCATACCCTTACCTTCCTGCAGGAAGAAAATGCTGTAACTTAGGGGAAGTACCCATCCATATCCCTGAAGCCATTATAAAGCATTGCCACAGGCAAGTGCGAAACCCAGGGTGACTCCGCTTGAGGGTTTTTAAAATTCAAATGAGTTGAAGCATGCAAACAATTCTCAGAGTTTCCCTCATCAGCCTTGAGCATCAGAAAATCACTATCGAAAGCTTGGAGACTAGAAGGGGAAACAGAAATTTGGACTCTGGTTCTAGCTACCCAACGTCAATCAATGGATCTGAGATTCTGCGAGGCAATTGTAGCTTCCCTTTTCACTGTGACAGTACGCGGATCCATATGGAAGGGGAAGCACTAAGCTGCAGCAGCATCTATTTCCCCTCTTTCTATCTCATCCTTTTACTTTGTTGTCTCATTTTTAGTGTAAAAATTAGGAAAAAAATGTTAAGTACGCACAAACACAAGTGACTTAACACAGTACTCTAGGCCACTTTCTTTTGTTACATTTGTAGTTTGCTTGTTTTATGAGGCATACAATGAAAGTATAATAAGTAAGTAATAAATGATACTAAAGAATTCATACACAGTCTTTTACATATTCATCAGTCTTTGCGCCAATGAAATCTCTCAGTGTAATAGTTATTAACTATTCTATTAACATTGTTTTACAAATAAGCTTAGAGAAAAATAGTCTTTCCAATGAAGGAATTAGATGAAATCCATAAAGCCCTAAGCATGACCTCTTTCTCCCTAAAAGAGGTCCATGGAACATAAACTTCAGATCCAGACAAATAAAACAAATACAACTTTAGTACCAAATAAAAAAATCATGTTGAAATCTGTGCCTAGTATTTTTGACAAGTAATTAGTTATTAAATTATGTTTACAAAATTAACTGTTAATTACACTTTTAGATCATGTCTTAAATCTGTCCATCCTTGGAATTTCTTTCATATTTTTTATTTTGCTTTGATTTTTTTTTGTTTCCTTGAGACAAAAATCTCACTAATTAGTCCAGTTTTCCTGAAACATAGTCTGTACTAGAAGAGGTTAGCATCGAACATCTTCTGGGTTTAGCCTCCCAAGTGCTAGGATTCCAGATGATGCTTCCTCTACTACCTCACACATATTTGGAATTTCTACAGACAAAGGCAATTCAGTGCCCAGCAAGAAAGCAGAACAAATAAAAACCTGCCCTTCCCATAGCTTCTACTCTACAGCCAAACACATCTTACTCAGCTCATTGCTTTTTATTTTGTTTCAAGAGGATTAATACTCAATGCCCATGGGAGTTATGATGCAAATCAAGCTGTCTGGATACTCAGCCAAGGGTACCTAGGAAGATGATGCAAGTCTGTGTAATCAAACTACTACTGGGAGAGTTTAAAAATGCAGCTCTGCCTGCCTTCAGTTTCATTACTAAACAGAACAGAAGAGAAACTCTCAAAATGGGGCAAAAAAGTGTACTGCTAGTTTTTTTATGGTAGCTTTTTTAAAGGCGGTTCTTGGATTTTTTTATGCTTGCAAGTATCACTTTAAAATTTACTTGCTGATAACACATACTGATGATGCTGATCCAGGTTCATCTTCTCCACCTTGCCACTTGCTTTTCAAGTGATGACGCCTATTTGTTAAAATACCCTTCTTTTAACATATTACTTGAAGGTACTCAGAGGAGGAAAGGAGCATCTCTTGCTTTCTCCAGACTCTAAAGTAGGGAGCAGTAATTTCATTAATTGAATTTATAATACGGGTTGAGAATCCTTGATCAAGGCACCAAATCTGAAGTGAACCAAAGCACTTCTTTTCCCTGCTGATATGACACCACAAGGAGACAATGCCACATACAATTTTTTATAACTGGTCGAACTTTAAATGCTGAAGTGGTTACAGCAGTATCAAAATTAAGTTCAGGTTATGAGCATGAAGTTTGCAATGAACCTAAGAAAATTTCAATCTTAGACTTGAGCTTTATTGCCTTGATATCTCATTCTCTGTATACAAATATTTTAGACTCCAAAACGATACAGAAATATTGAAATCCTTATCATGACCATTCAGGGTAGCAGACACAATATGGTATTCAAAGTTTGTATTTCTTAATGCAAACTGTGTCCTACCCTGGTATACCATATAGTAATTACCAGAAGCCTATAAGCAAAACAAAACAAAAAACAACCAACCAAACAACAACAAAACAAAAAAGACACCCTCCACCCCTCAAAATATCTAATAGACCCTACTTTATCTTGGGTTTCTCTATCGTCTTTGAAGTATGTAGATATTCAGTCTCAGGAAGCAAAGCTGGAATCTACTTACTTACAACATAAATTTCATATGTTTCTCTTCATTGTGAAAAATAAAAAGAAACAAAGTTCATGAAACCAGAATGCTTCATTGATTATTGTCTCAGGACCATGGCGTGAAGGACAAAAGGTCAAAATTGGTTTGCCAAGTGTAAGTGATACAGATTTCATGCCTTGCATCTCTTCAGGGATTTATACCTAGGGCATTTCTAGGTACTTTTGTTGTCAAGATTATTATCTTGAAGGAATATGAAGTTGACCAAGAAAGGAAACTTTTTTTTTTTCAAGAACCCAGATATAAAAGCAAGTTGGTGTCAAGGATCAGGGATTCTAAGCAAGAAATTGGAGGTAGCAAGTATGGCTAGATCTGAGGTTCCAGTGAAGAGTTTCAACTTTCTTCTGATAAAGTGTACAATATGTCTTGAAAATTCAAATTCCCAGGACTAATACTTAGCATAAAAATCATGGCTTATCTCATGGCATTATACTACACTTTAGGTTTGTACAAGGTTTAAGAACAAATAACCATCTTTAATTAGACAATTCCATTATTATTGTGCTTAAAAAGAATCAATATTGAAATAATTACAAAACAATTCAAGTCTTCCACCTTGCCCTTTCCTTCTTGTGGTTTGAGTAGTCACAGGCACTGCAACAAATGCTGAAAGCTACAAATGTAGTAAGTGTTTAATACTGGAAAGTGATCACATGGATAACATGATAGATATGCAGAGCTGACCAGCTACAGATTGCTCCTTCGAATATTCCATAAAAGAAGAACGAAAGTGTGGCATGTTTTAACATACTAAGTAATGAAATAAATTTACAGGCTATGCATGGTAGAACACACTTGCAATTCCAGGACATAGGATGCTAGGGCAGGATAAGCTATAAAATAAAAGTCTGAGGCCAGCCTGATACACACACACACACACACACACACACACACACACACACACACACACACACACATTCACACACAAACCCACACATACACACTATGCTAGGTGGGGCCAAAGAGTGAGACTTCAGCATCAAAAAATTAAAATAAAATAGAATAGAATAAAATAAAATAAAATAAAAACCTGGGAAAATGGCTTCACTGGTAAAGCGCATGCTGTCTAAGAAGGAAGGAGTAAGCTTAGATCACTAGTAGCCATGTAAAATTCAGTGCAATAGAATATGTTTACAATCATAGGCATAGCACTGATGGGGGCCATGGAGACAGATGGAACACGGGGTAAAATGAGAATTTAGCGAAGCCAAAAGATAAACTCCAGGATCAGTGAGAGACCTTATCTCACCATGTAAAGCGGAGGACAACAAGGCAGTTCAGAGGGGAAAGGTATTTACTGCCAAGCCTGAAAATCTGAATTCCATTCTCAGCACCAACAGGGTGAAGGACAGAACCAACTCTTAGAAACTATCTTTTACTATTTATTTCCATGCTATTTGTGCAAGTTCAAAACATTGATCAATAAATAACATTTACCAGTAATGATGGTGATGGCAATAATGAAGATGTGGAGAAAAACTGAGGAAGACACCCAATTTAAAGCTTCAACATGCACACACATGGGTGAACATACACACACAAACACACACACACACATATAGGCAAACACACACGTGTGCATGTGTGTGGGCGCACACAAGCACACTAACATTGCAGAATAGTTCACATATAGCAATTTTAGAATTAGAAATATATAAAATACATGTTCACAAAAGTAAAATAGATCACTTAAGATCTAAATCAGACTATATCATTAATTTGAAGAATTTTGAACAGAGGCAAATAAATCAACACAGTGATATATACTTTTATGATCATAGTAGCATGTTTCATTATAATTTTGAAAATTAACTCAAATTGTTACAAATGATATGGAGACATATTTATTCACATAGAGAAATATGTAAAGTGTATTGCTGAGTAAAGAATAATTTGCACAAATAACAGGAGAGTTAAAATCAAATAAGTTTTTTTTTTTTTTTTTTTTTTTTTTTTTTTTTTTGCTTTAACTTGCTAGAGCCGGCATTGCACAGTAATAGAAACTGAGTGTAACAAGCGTGAGAGCTTTCCAATATAGATGTTTCTGGGGGATAGGAGGCTCTCATCAAGGTTTCAGTGGGGGCACTAGGAAAAATCTTTCTGCAGACAGAATGACTCCACTCTTTACATAGAATTCACAAATTATGCCTCTTCGTGTCCAATCTTTATACCCTTTGTAATATTCAAAAGAATTAGGAGTACACAGATATCTGTGCACATGAGCACAGTTGCTAATGGATATCCAATGAAAATTTAGGATTCTCTAGAGTTACAAGCAGTTGTAAGCTACCAGACAGGGGTGCTGAGAATCCAACCCTGATCTTCTGGAAGAATAGTTGTGTACTCTTATCTAGAAAGCCCAAGTGTCCTCATTTCTGTGAACACATCAGGAGTACCAGATTGAGACCACCCTTCTCCTATATGATAACATCTTAACGACATCTGAAACAATTTCATTTCCAACTAAGGTCATATTACAATTTGTGAATCTAGAAAATGTCATAGTTCAACCTGCATCATTACTTACTGAGAATTAGAAGGAAGAAGGACCTCTTATTCCACTTAAGAAAACTTCCATTGAGAAATCTGCTCTCAAGTCCTTCCTTGTCAGCTTGCTCACTTTTATGAAGATAACTGAGATGAGATTGTATGAAGAATGTATAAGAATGTGTGGATGGTTGGATACATGGATAGATGCCAATTATAACTCATATTTCTAAGCATTTTAGATCTTATCCCCAGAGACCAAATTCATAGAGTACTTAGTGATGGAAGAGAAAATGATAAGTTGGATAATACACCATAAAATTTGCTGAGAAATATCTTAGTCTGGAAACTCATGCCAACAATTTTGCACCAATTTGTGTTTATCAGACATATGAAATATACAGGAATTGGAAAAGAAATAAGGTAAGGTAGAGATTAATAATCAGATGTGAAGAGTTACAGCTTTGAAGGCAGCAAAACATCATGGTGACAAATGGATGAATTACACATAGCTTTCTCAAAATTACAAAACCCTGGGCAATCCGTGTCCTTCTGTCTCCATGCTCATCTCACTTGGGACTTCACAGACACATCTCAGAACTTCAAACTCTGTTCTGCATGTTACATACTAATGGGTTTACTTCTGTGACTAAGGCAATTAAAGGTCACAAAGACAGTGTTCTAACAATATGTGCACATTGGTAGCAGGACAAATATTGTGCATGAGAGCAAGCAAACCATGTTTCTGCATATTTTTCCTAAAGAATATATAGACATAAGGAATAATTTTCCAAAAATGTAGAAACACATTGCCTCTTTCATTTAATATGATGAATGAACTATAGCATCTGGTTGCTTAATCCTTAGTACTATATGCTAAGGCACCTGTTGCTTAGGAAGGCCAAATTCTTGTTTAATTAACTCTATTTAATTAAATTTAATACTAGTACTCAGTATCCATTAAGCTCAATGTAGTAATGCTATAATTTGCTTTATTTCATAGACAAAAACTGAGAGAAAAATGTTTAATTTCTTTTTATGGTCACATTTATTAAGTATGAGATGCAAAATCTAAATGATACAGCAGTGTTCTAAAATCTAGGTTCTTCAATATTATATCCTAAAATATTAACTTGCTATGAAAGTTATTTCTGGGATAGAAAAATAGAAAAGTTATATTGGCTTTAATACTTTAAAATAGATTTGCATACTTTTGTTTTTTAGAATTCAAATCACCTTACCTATGTTAATATGATATATATTTAATATATATATGTACATATGAGAACAAAAATTTTAATATATATTTTGAGAATAAAAATTTAATATTTTCAACAGGAGACAGAGACTTTCAGGTCAGGATTTAAAAAAATAAAGGAAGCAAATAAAAGAAAACTTATCTTAAGTTATGAAATCAAATATCACCTCTAGTCATTGGGGAGTTATAATAGTGATTTGACCTCTGTAAATCTGTATCAGTCTAGAGGCAATATGATTAGGCTTAAAATCAGGGAAGAGTGGGTACATCTGAGTACATGGTCCTCCAAGCTTAACTTAATAGATCTGAAATTTACCCAGAGTTTTAGAGGTTTTTAAATGATTCCTTGGTATATAAATGTCATCTGTGGGTAATGGGGTGGGAGATGTGGATATAAACTATTGTAGTCTTACATCTCTGCCTGAGAAAACTCAAGGTGTTTTCCAACAGAAAAGCAAGCTTCAAGTTCAAGATGCTGGTGCAGAGGTCTTTGTGTTTGTCTTTTCCTCATGACACAGAAATTCTTCTCATTGATCTTGGTCTGCACTAACAGCAAAATACTGGGGTTGATCTTTGAAGAAGAGGCTTCAAAAGCACTGCTTCAGGAAGCTGAAGCATCTCTTCAGGCTACCCAGCTGTCAGTGAGTTCCAGATCAGCCTTTCCTTGGATTAGTCTCAAACATTTTGAATGCATGCCAGTGAAAGCCATATTTTTGATTAAATCTGTTTTGAGAGGGTCTCTTACAGATGTTTGAACAAAGGTTTGAATTTCTCATTTAAATTTAAAAACATAATGGAAATAATGCTCTCACATTATAAAATTATAGTGGTCAATGAGTTAGTTCAGTCAGTCCAGTGCTTCGTGTAGAAGCATGAGCAGTTGAGTTCAATCTCCAGCACTCATATCAAAATCCAGTATAAGAGGGAGATATGGAATGATTTCTGGAGCTTGCTGGCAGACATTGTAGCCTAACTGGAGGATTTCTGGGCTCAGTGACAAATCTGCCTCAAAAAGTTGGATGGTTTCTAAGAAATGACATCTATGGTTGACCTCTGGCCTCTGGGTACACATATCCACAGACATTCTCATTCTGTCTATGTTGTCTCTGACTCTGTCTCTCTATCACAGAGTCTGTCTCTGTCTCTCTCTGGTCTCTCAGTCTCTCCCTGTCTCCCCTCCTCTCACCTCTCTTCCCCTCCCTTCTCCTCCCTTCCCCTCCCCTCTCCTCCTCTCCCCAGATCTCCCCTTCTCTCCTCTATTTCCAACAAAGGAAAGCACTTTTCCTCCAAATCTATCTGAGGGAATCAGAGCCCCTCTTCTGCATACCACTGATGGCTCTAAGGTAGAAGGGAGGTGTTAATCAACATGTCAATATATATGTGAGATGATTGCTAAATATAATGAATAAAATGGAAACAACTTTCCAGAAAAACAGTAAGGATCCCATTTCTGTGAAAGTCCAAACTTCTACAAAGCTTATAGGGTAGAAAGGAAAACCTAAAAGTGCTCTGATTATTTTATAAAGAACACAAGAAGACAAATGATCAAATAAAAATAATTCATAACTGAAGCCTGGAAGTGTGAGGAAGGGACTCATATTTGGAAACATAAAAAGCCGGTCTAGTATAAAACAGATAGTCATAAAAAGACCTGGGGAAGGCTGTTGGCCCTGAGGACCAGCAGAGTGAATGGAATATGCAACTTCAAGGTGGGAGGTGGGGGGACTCTCTAGAAACTTCCAGAGATCTAGGAGGTAAGAGATTCTTGGGACTCAAAGGGAGAGACCTTAGATGAAATGCCCAACAGTAGGGAGAGGGACCTCATAGAATCCACCTCCAGTAGAAAGATGGGGCATTAAGTGGAGGGATGGTGTCGCTATCCCACAGTCAAAAATTCTAACTCAGATTTGTTCCTGTCTAAAAGAACTGCAGGGACAAGAATGGAGAAGAGACTGAGGGAAAAGAGGTCCAGTGACAGGCTCAAGGGGCTGCTCCAAGCCCTGACACTATTACTGATGCTATGGTGTGTTTACGGACAGGATCCTAACATGGCTGTCCTCTGAGAGGTCCAACAAACAGCTGCATAAGACAGAGGCAGAGACTTAAACCCAACCAATGGACAGAAATCAGGGTCCCCAGTTTGAATTAGGCAAAGGCTGGAAGAAGCTAAAGAAGAGAATGGCCCCATAGGAAGACCAACAGTCTCAACTAGATCTCTCTGAGATCTCTCGGATAGTAAGCCAATAAGCAGGCAGCATATGCTAGCTGGTCTGAGGCCTAGGACTTCCTTTCTGGCCTCAGTGGAAGAAGCCTTGCCTATCCCTCAAGAGAATTGAATCACCAGGGAGTGGGGAGGCCTGGCGGGGGAAGGCATTCTCTTGGAGACAGAGGAGAGGAGGAATGAAAGGAGGAATTATGGGAAGGCACTCTGGGATGGTAACAATAGGGCTGTAAAGATATAAAAGTAATAATAACACAAAAAGGAGAGACAGTAATGCCATAACAGCAGGGGCTATCTCCTGTCATAAATACTAATAAGATATGCCAATTTTGGTTTTACTGTATCTAAATTATATAAGCAATTCTACAAATGTATCAGATAGAATAACAACTTATATGAAACCCAAGTAGCTATCATGCTATCTTCTCTGACATGACTCTTTCTTTGATGAGAGCTGTCAATATCAAACCGTTGAATTGTACTGTAATCTGTTGTATTTTTGTTTTGGAAGAACAAGGTGAAAAGGCATCTTTTGGACAACTAGTCTTCAGAAGATGCACTGACAAAATTATGAGTAAAATTAGAGAGGAGCAGTGGAAAATCTGACTCAAAGCAAATCCTTGCAAAGGGTGGGGGCATGAGTGAGTGCTACTCAGAAGTAATCCCTTTCACAGAGAAAGTACTGAACAGAGTGACAAGACTTTCAGATTATACAGATTCTTCAAAGAGGATGACTGAATAATAATCCAATCCCCTCAACACTATTTCCTATTTAAGATAACAAAACATTTAAAAAAAATCTTTTAGGTGTGTGTGTGCGTGTGTGTGTGTTTGTGCATGTGGTATCTTAGTCAAGGTTTCTATTCCTGCACAAACATCATGACAAAGAAGCAAATTGGGGAGGAAAGGGTTTATTCATCTTACACTTCCACATTGCTGCTCATCACTAAAGGAAGTCAGGACTGGAACTCAAGCAGGTCAGGAAGCAGGAGCTGATGCAGAGGCTATGGAGGGATGTTTCTTACTGACTTGCTTCTCCTGGTTTGCTCAGCTTGCTCTCTTATAGAACCTAAGACTACCAGCCCAGGGATGGTACCACCCACAAGGGGCCCTTCCCCCTTGATCACTAATTGAGAAAATTCCTTACAAGTGGATCTCATGGAGGCATTTTTTCAACTGAAGCTCC
This sequence comes from Uromys caudimaculatus, assembly GCA_028551405.1. Classification (NCBI taxonomy): domain Eukaryota; kingdom Metazoa; phylum Chordata; class Mammalia; order Rodentia; family Muridae; genus Uromys; species Uromys caudimaculatus. The sequence goes on from CM052700.1 coordinate 38,571,052, forward strand.
TTTCTCTGTGATAACTCCAGCTTCTGTCAAGTTGACACACAAAACCAGCCAGTACAGTGTGTGTATGTATGTACACTCAGTCTGCATGTATGTCTATGTACCATGTTCATGCACTGCACTTGGACTCCAGAAGAAGGTGATAAATGCTCTGAAGCTGGTGTTATAGACAGTTAGTTCTAAACCACTGGGTAGGTTTTGGGAATCAAACCAAGGTCCTCTCCAAGAGCAACAAGTGCTCTTAACTGCTGAGAAACATCTGCAGCCCAAGACAAATCTTGATAATCTATTGTACATAGCACCTAAACTCACCTTCATCAAGTTCTAACTATGCATTTAAGGAGATAAAACAACAGACAATTTAATACCAAGTCTCAAGAATATTGTGACCTTAACAAAGACTTCTAAGATGACAGGGTAGGGAATGAAAGGGAGTAGGGTAGAACTCTATAAGACATGAGAGGATTTTCACCTGAAAACATGAACCAGGGTCAAGGCTCTTACGTCAATGCCTTCTGTGCCCAGAGATTTGTACCAACCAAACAGAATTCAGAGTTTACATCAATAATGAGTGACCAAGATGCTTGTTGCATCATCCCAGGCAAGGTATCTGAGAGAAAGCAATAGCCCCTAGACACCCACAGCAGCTGGAAGCAATCGGACCCTGAAAAAACTTCCAGAACTCAGTCATGTTACATGAAACCAACCTGTCTGTCTCATTTTCCTAGAGAAGAGTAGACAGAGAAGTTAACAGGGTCAGGTCTGAGTTCACAAAGAAAACCAATATTCAAAACTGTCAACATTTTGAGAGAGCACATATTCTAGGTAGTAATTAAATGAAACTGAAGATATAAGGCTCTGTGTAGTAGCCACATAAAACAAGTCTCTAGAACGTACTCATTTTTTTTATTGGATATTTTCTTTATTTATATTTCAAATGTTATCCCCTTTCCCAGTTTCCCCTCGCAAACCCCCTATACCATCCCCCTCCCCCCTGCTTCTATGAGGGTACTCCCCCATCCCCACCCCCTGCCACCTCCCTGCCCTGGCATTCCTTTACACTGGGGTATGGAGCCTTCACAGGACCAAGGACCTCTCCTCCCATTGATGTCCGACAAGGCCATCCTCTGCTACATATGCAACTGGAGCCATGGGTCCCTCCATGTGTACTCTTCGGTTGGTGGTTTTAGTCCCTGGGAGCTCTGAGGAGTCTGGTTGGTTGATAACACCAGAAGAGAGCTCACAGGACAATTTGCCCATCTTTTCTATCATTTAGCAGCTTCCTCCAAACAAATATGTATGCATAATTATACAAATATTAAGGAGACAACCCCAGTCAGATATGCATTTTCTCTACCGAAACATAAAGGAACGTCTATCATGAATGTACCAAGGCGGGAACGCTGCAGTAGCTACTTTAAAAGAGCAAAAGTCTAATTTCGAAATGAGTATTTACAATGATTTTTATCATTAGCTTCTTGTTTTGGGAAATGAAATATATTTGTTATTTTCCATTTCTGTTTCTTATATGTATGAACCAAAACTACTGAAAAATATATTATGCTTCTAAAGCTGCATTTTCTCATTTAGTGAATTTCTTTGAAACCTTTTCTGTTGTTGTTTTTAGTAAGAAACCTGGATACCAACCCAGCCATAAAACCTTTGACCCATAATCTGTCCTGCTTGCACTTGTGCGAATGGCAAACCAATGTCTGGTTTAAATTGAGGCCTATAGCATGAGAGGGAGTTCATGCATGACACTGCCTGGGTGGCTAAGAACCAGAGACCTAGGATAAAACCAAGCACAATTGGTTAAAACAAAAATGATTCCTAGTACTATTCTCTTCTACCCATAGATTGGTGCCTTGTCCAGTGGTCATCAGAGAGGCTTCTTCTGGCAGCAGATGGGAGCAGATGCAGAGCCACACAGCCAGTGGAGAGAGAGCTTCAATTAGAGGTCTCTATGGGGTCCCTCCAGTGGAGATCAGGAAACCCCATAGAAGAGGGGAAGGAAAGAACTTAGGAGTCATGGGAATGAAGGACACCAGGAGAACATGGCCCACTCAATTGACTGAGTGGGTTTCACATGGATGCACAGGGATCAAAATGGCAAGCACAGGGTTGCAGTGTTAGCTTGAATACGTGACCCTGTAGTACATGGTCTAGAAGCTGTGAGGAGTAGAGAGAGGGGAGACTGTGGTTAGGAAATATTGTATGAGAGAAGATTCTACTTTCAACTGTAAAAAAAATTATTGATTGAAACCAGGATAAAACAAACAAAAAAAGGAATGCTTTATATTTTGACTTTTTTCTTAATACTGTGGCCAAAAGAAAGAAAATTTCTTTTGACTTGTCATAAAACTTTGGAAAAATTATTTTACAAAATAGAGAAATAGAATCACCTTTTACTTCACATCCTTCTAAAATTTCAATCTCATAAGCTGAACATTTAACAGGTCCATAGATAAATCACTTATTAATCTGTTTATCAGATTGCAAAAGGAGGACGTGGATTTGCAGGGATGATAGGACTGAAGTGCTCTGGGGAGAGTTGGACAGGAGAGTAAGGGGAAGGTATGACCAAAATACACTGTATATGTGTATTAAAACCGGAAGGAATGACATTTGTATAAGTGTGTGTGGGAGACTGAATGTGGAAAAAGGCTTATTGCTATTAAGTTAGTGAATCTCAAAACATGGCTTTTGGGACATTCAAAACCACATTACAAGATCATTTATTAGAGCTAACACTGCAAGGTATTTATTTTTTTGCTCCATGTCAGAGATAACACATGAGTCTTCATTATGACTATCAAGCAGATTTATATTTGAGTCTAATTTTGTTAAATTGCATGTATTAAGTTCTCTGGGCATCCATGGCTTTTAACATAAGGGCACAAATTCCAGCCACAAGACTGAATCTTTGCTTTCTGTTACAATACAAAGAAAATTAGAATATGTCAGAAAGCTCATCACAAAATTCAGAAAAGCGTCATGACATTTTCTTTAGTGGAATATACTCTGAATAGCTAAAAATGTACACACACATTCATGCAAGTCAATATTCATCTTAAATCTGGTGCTGAGAGTCATCACTAGAACAGAGAGCACATATCCATTACTCTAGGTCAGTGGTTCTCAAACTTTCTAATGCTGTGAATCTTTAACACAGTTCCTCATGTTCTGGTGACACCTACTTACAAAATTATTTTATTGCTACTTCATAACTCAAATTTTACTACTATTATGAATTATACGTAAATATCTGATATGCAGGATAGTTGATATGTGCCACTGTTCTTGGTGGTGTAATAATTAAATGAGAACAAGTGCTGGGCAGTGGTGGTGCACTCCTTTAGTCTCAGCATTTGGGAGGCACAGGCAGGCAGGTCTCAGTGTCCGAGTCCTGCTCGGTTATGAAGTGAGTTCCAGGACAGCCAGGGCTACACAGAGAAACCTTGTATAAAAACCCCAAAACCAAACTAAAACAAAGCAAAGCAAAACAAAACAAAGTATAGGGAGCAGTTTGGATCTCTAAGAATTTTCTCCTAGGGTTGGGGGGATGGGACAGGAGGTTAACTCAGATGGAGAATGCCCTCCCTTTGTTAGATTAATCCTTTATCTGCCTAGATTTCTGACTCTCAATGAGCACAATGCCTGCCCTGTCACTATGATTCTTCTGTTCTGAGCCCATCTTTTTCCTTATTACTCTGATCTAGAATAGTTTGTAGTGACGAAAAAGCATAACAGTAAGAGGCTAACAACTTCTCTTCAAGCACAGGGAAAAGCAGACTCTTAAAATCTCCTACTGTTTTCTGATTGCCATGAAAACACCAAGAGATGACAATGTGGTTGAGTATCATCAACTATATTTTCTCTCCCTCAGGTGATTATTTTCCTAGATTCTGCAGCCATGCCTTCAACTTCTGATAAAAAGTAAAAGCCTATTTCTGTGGGCTTCAAACATAATACACATTTTTAAATGACGATGCTAAAAGAACTTAAGAAAAATATTCCAAAGACCAGGACCACATCAAGATATGATTAGAAACAGCCAAAGGATGCTATCTTATCCTATGATCTCTTTAAGTCTCAAAGGATCAATTTACTGTGGCACAGTGTAGAGTAACTCACACTTTTAGGGCTCACAATTTATTCTTTTAACCATATTATCTCAGAGGGCAGTAGTGGTGTATACATGCAATTCTGGCAGAAGCAGGTAGATCTCTGAGATGGTGGCCTGGTCTATAGATTGAGTTCCAGGACAGCCAGGCTACACAGAGAAACCTTATCTCAAAAAACAAACAAGAAAATAACAACAACAAAAACAAACCCAACAAAAGGACTTTTATCTCAAGGAACAAAATCTGTTCATCTATTCAACTTAATATTTTTAAACAACAAAAAGCAAATGCAAAATGCCTGTACAGGATAATGCAAATAAACAGGAGCTAAAGTATAGAATAGTATGAGGCCAAGGATCAACCAGATTCATCTAAGCAAGTAATATGGAAGATCAGAAAAAGATGTGTGTTACGAACAGACTGTGCTTGATCAAGAGGGAATTTACTTTTTCTGAGTGAACTCTAAGCTAAATTCAGAAGGTAATGATCCTGCTGCCAACACAGTGTGGTATAATACAGCTGAAGCCTCACAAGAAGGGCGTCTGAATGCACAGCATCTCACTGATCACTGATGGAAATACATCAACTGTAACTAGTTCATCTCCAGCATCTGGGTCAAGGGGGAAAATCATTCTAACTAGAATCAAAGAAGCATATTAAGGTAGCGGAATTATAAAATATGTTAGGAACTCGGCTCCTTGTGATGCTTCATTGTGCTTGAGATTCTTGTTATTATGTGGTAGTCACCACCACAAACTTACTTAAGACTCAAGACAATACAGCTAGCTGGACAGAGTATGAATAATTTGGTCAATGCAATGGTATTCAATGAGCTACCTCTTAAAGCCTATGGTGTTTCCTCTCCTGTTGATTTCTTAATAAAATGTCTTGCTATTAAATGTGATGTATGTATAGAAGAGACAATTTTCATTCTATAAATGAACATAAACACTGATATTATAAAATGTATATTTTATATAAATATGAGTCAGTAGACATAGCCCATGTGAGTACAACTTATAATACAATTTAAACTATAATTTGAGTGTTTTTAAACATTAATGTTCAATTAAATCGTGTTTCCAATTCAATGGAAGAGGTACCAAGGTCTGTCATAGTAAATACTTAAAGAGTCGTAACCATCAGGTAGGTCTCAAAGACCCACCAACCTCATTAAACTGTTTAGGAAAAATATATTTGATGCAATAGGTCAATAAGGTATTATACTTTAAAACAACACAGTTAGGGTGTGCTAAAGTTAAGTTCCATATATGTTATAACAAGGTTTTATTAGTATTGATGGTGTACACTGTTTGTTTAAATGGGAATGGCTTGATCTCTGGTGTGTATTATGTCCAATTTATTGGCCAATGTACTGAGTGGCCCTCAGTGTGGTATAACATAGCTGGTAATCTTCTTTTATGGACATGTTCAAGGCTACACAGTCAAAATCCAATTCTAATAAAAAAATGTAATAGCTTAAAACATAAAAGAATCACATTTTATAGGTTTTTTTCAGATCCAAAACAAAGAAGCTTGGCTCCTCTCTGTATGATCAACAAGTGGGATATTCTACTAAGGCCTGTTAAGGGACAAGCCAGTAACTGTGTTGAGGCTAAGGGACAGTCTTAAATTTACTGTAAGTTCTTAACAGTTTCTGAGCTCAGATATTAGTTAAAGGAAAAAATAAAAATGGAAACAGAAAGGACACTGACATTTTTAGAAAGAATACAGGGAAAGTCCATGACAGAGAATTCAGAACTGAAGCTTGCACATAGTAACAGATCAAAAAAAGCAGAATCCCCTGCACCAGAAAAAGAACTTTAGGAAGAGTTGAGGGCAGAAGTGTCCAGCTGTGGGGAAAATGTGTCACCAGGAATGCCAACAAATTTGATCTCTTTTCTTTGGTAAGGCAACTTTTGTACAATTTGTTCTCTGATGATATTGTATCATCTTTAAAATAATAGCAGGCTGAGGATGGAGAGATGGCTACGCAGTGTGTAGTTCAGGCCAATACTCTGTCAGGAGGAACACAACTCTGTATCTCAGCTCCAAGAGATCCAGTACATTTGGGGTTCTCTGTGCCCACATACAGAGAGAGAGAGAGAGAGAGAGAGAGAGAGAGAGAGAGAGAGAGAGAGAGAGAGAGGGAGAGAGAGAGGGAGACTGAGACAGACACAGACAGATAGACAGACAGACATGAATCCTATTTAAAGCAGCCCTAAAAACAGAGTTGGAAAGGACATATGTAATAACAGGAGTCAATTCTGAGGATACAGGCATGGAGTTTACAGATGAAACAAGGTTTTCAAACTGTGTGCTATCTGCAAAGATTGAGTAAATGTTATAAAATCCCATCTCCCCAGCACCACCTCTCATCTAAGATTACACAGTCTTTAAAGACACTTCCATCACAATCACTGAAAACACTCTCACCAAATTAAAGTCATGTTTTTTTTTTTTCTAAATGGATATAATATCAGCAAAAGTTTTGGGTTGGATGTTGTGAGTCTTCGTATTTATAGTCAGTTTTCAAGAAAAAAAAAAAGGCAACTTCTAAATGACTATCTAACATGACAGAGCAGAGAGTAGCACAATACACTGCATTACACTTCCACACCAGGGCTGGATGGATGGTTCAGGCTAGGCTCACGACCAAGACAACTTTCCTAGGAACTATGGAAAAAGGTGAAATGGTGACAGCTCTTAAGTCAGGGGTCGCTGCTGCAATATTGTGCCAAGAGATTTGAACTGATCACATGGTACCTGATGTTCACATCAACAGCGAGTGCCCAAGGTCTCTTTACTATACTGTTTGAGAAAAGCAATACTGTTAGGTCACTTGCTAGCTGGGAGCAGCTGCACCCTGCAAGAATGCCAGAATTGGAAGCAAAGAAACCACCTTGCCCTCTACATGTTTCCAGAAAGTTCCCCAGTGTAGAGTTCCTGTCGTACTTCTGAGTACACAAAGAATGTCAACACTGGAAATGGTCCCCCTCTTAGAGTAGCATGCTGTGACTACACAAACTGTCTCCAGAAGACACTTGCCTCTTCCCTTTGTGATCAGTACACACTCTAGTGAGCTCTGCAGCCTACATCTTCTTCAACAAAGCAAGGCCTCCTTACCTCCTCCACAACTCCCTTCAACCACGAGTGTATGCATATTTATGCAAATATTTAATAACAAATCTCCAGCAGAAACTGCATTTTTTTTTCTATCCACATACAATTGTCTCAGAGTCAGGTGTGACAAAGTAGACCTGTAGTCATAGCTATTCATCACATTGAAGCAGTGGCATTGCTTAGGGCCAGTTAGGCTGCCATTATGATATTTTATGAATTGAGGGTTTTGAAAGTGAAATATTTCTGCTAGATAATCCATCTGCTGGGGTGGAGAGATGGCTCAGCTGTTAAATGCTAGACTCACAACCAAAATTATAAGATACTCCATCTCCTCTAGTTACACAGATATACTGAAAGTATCTACTGCTTACATGCATACAAAGCTGTTTTCTTTCTTGCCTGGTTCCTCTTTCTTTCTTTTGATTCTTATTTTATTAATCACTTTATTTGTTTACATTTCAAATGTTATCCTACTTCCTGGTCCCCCCTCCATGAACACCCCACCCCATCCCCATCCCCTTTGCCTCTAAGAGGGTGTTCCCCCATTCACCCACCAACTCCTGCCTCACCCCTATAGCATCCCCTTTCTCTGGGGCATCAAGCCTCCACAGGAGAAAGCACCTCCCCTCCCATTTATGCTAGATGAGGCAGTCCTCTGCTACATATGTAGTGAGAGTCATGGACTGAGCCATGTATACTCTTTGGTTGGTGGTTTAGTCCCTGGGAGCTCTGAGGTGTCTGGTTAATTGATATTGTTGTTCTTCCAATGGGGTTGCAGTTCACTTCACCTCCTTCCTCTAGCTCCTCCATTGGGATTCCAGGGCTTAGTCCAATGGTTGGCTGTGAGTATCTGCATCTGTCTTAGTCAGGGGCTGGCAGAGCCTCTCAGAGAACAGCCATACCAGGCTCCTGTCTGCAAGCTCATCTTGACATCAGCAATAGTGTCAGGTTTGGTGTCTGCAGATGGAATGGATCTCATGGTGGGGAGGTCTCTGGATGGCCTTTCCTTCAGCCTCTGATCCATTTTTGTCCCTGCATTTCCTTTAGACCGGGACAATTCTGGCTTAAAACTTTTGGATGGATGGGTGGCCCCATCCCTCCACTGGGGCTGTGTCTATCTATCTTGACATGGCACTGTTCTGTAGATCAGGTTGACTTTGAAGGCTAATCCCCCATCTTAGGTTCCCAAATGCTAGGATTACAAGATATCAGGCCCTGTATTAATCACTTTTTTCTGAAGACTTACTGTAACAATTACATAGGTAAGGAATTACGTTATTTTGACAGTTATTTTCTAAGATAAAAAAATTGTAGGAAATCTTACACAGGCTCTATGTGCAAGTGTCAAGTACAAACTACTTGATCTACTGGTGAGACTTCTATTTCATCTACTAATCTTTACTCTGTACTACTCAATCAGAGTATTTGTGGTGGTGAAAATGTGTCTGAATTCGGTGCTAAGAAGGCACAGAGTGGAACAGGCAGGCAGGAAAGAGGAGCACAGGGTTTAGGCAATGTAGTGAGTCATGGGATCTAGAAAAGGGTTATTAAAAAAAACCCCAGCAACAACAACAACAACACAAAAAACAGAAGGATCATGAATGTAAAAGGTCACTAAAATTCTCTCCCTCTCCCTCTCCCTCTACCTCTCCCTCTTCCTCTCCTCCCTCTCCCTATCTCACTCCTCCCTCTCCCTCTCCTTCTCCTTTTCCCTCTGCCTCCCCTTCCCCCTCTCTCTTTGTATGTTTTATTGGAACTTAATTCAGTCTTTAAAAATATAAAACAATATACAATAGAATATTTGTCTCAGGAAGGTTTACTTGTAGCAAACATATGAGTAGTCATATTCATTTCTGTTTCCAAGTATATGTACGGGGTTTTCACGGCAATATGATAAACAATTAACTTTCCATTACTCAGTTTTCCTACAGTGTTTACATTTCAAAGGGTTTAGGAAGCCAATATTTGGTAGTGTGTTCAGTTCAGGTATTTGCTGGTAATAATATTTAGTGAAATGGGAATCTTGACCTCTGAAAAGGGAAAAATCAAACATAAAAGCATAGACAAATTTTATAAAATATAAACCAGTATATCATTGTGCTTGATGCCATAGAGCAACTGGGTGCTATGCAGTGTACAGCAAAGGTCTGTCAGTAACTTGCATTTAGATGAAATAATTGTTTGCTTGGTTTTGGAGAGCATTAAATGAAACTCATTTTATTTCATTTAGAGACATTAAAATTGAAAATGTCTACAATTGGCTATATTTTATTGACAATATACATAATGGTCAATCAGTTTGTATTTTCACTTTTTTTTTTGATGAGTCAAGTCAAGAAGGAGTTTTTTTGTACAGAAGAAGTATCTCATTACATATTTTCTCACAGCATGTTAACATGTTTACAGCCTTCCTCTAACTTATTTTCAATTGGAAACAAATAGAAGATAGTCCCTATAGAATACTTACAAAACATCAAATGCACAGGAGCAGCAATCAGACGCAATCCACACAGCCTTCCAGAGTACAGCTTGCAAGGATAACATCACTGTCCCCTGTGCATTTGGCAGTTGCCTCCCTAACAGGTGGTGTAAACCAAGTCCTTTCCAGCCATACACAGTAACAATCTAATTCCAGTATGGACACATCCTAAGTGTTTATTATGTCAGTTGTCACTAGTAGGAATGTGAAAACCCAACCCTGATGTCTTTTTACATCTGCAGCCTTGGATTTTGCAGACAGTGTGACAGAGTTTACCCATCATTTTCAAAATTTTGCTATGCAAATATTTAAAAACAACAGAATACAACGCAACAACAACAAACATCTTAGCTAAGCTGGGACAAATCAGGAGATTATTCTTTGTTTTTCCTGTGTCCCATATAAACTAGTCTGTGAGTGGCCTTAATTGAAGATGAATATATCTTGATGTTAATAAGCAGAAAAGATAATTATTTGTTTCTTCAAGTTTTATATGACATTTTTAAAACTCTTCTGCTTACTAGTCACATCCTTCATCATTGGGGAATATGGCATTACTGGAATTGAAGAGATTGACTACAGCTAGAAAACATCTATTTTAAGTGACTTAAACATTGGCCAACCCATGTTTTGCTTCAGATAGAAAACAGCTTTCAATGTCAAACATTTTCTTTTAGCAATTTTTAGATACTATTATATTTTGAAATGTAGTGTTTCATGGTTGCTGCAACTTAAACACATATTGTTTAAAGATGGTTTATCTAGACCCAGAAATGTTACCCCTGAATATGTGTCCACACACCATGACTATTTATATGGACATTATTTATAACCATAAGTGCTTTAAACATCTGGGATGTTTACAAATGAAGAAGGGATAAATAGAAAGGTAAAGGAAAGATTCCAAAGACAGAGTACTATATACTCTATGAACCATATACAAATGATATCCACAATAGGCAAATCCTGGAAAGAAAATTAGTGTAGGTCTATTGCTGAAAGAGAATGAGGAATGATTGTTAATATGTTAATGGCTGTGTGTGTGTGTGTGTGTGTGTGTGTGTGTGTGTGTGTGTGTATACATTTATGTGTACGTTGAGGTAAGTATGCAGTTGTATTGCTGTAGATACCAAAATTTTAACTGGGTGTTCTCCATTATTGCTCTTTACCTTATTTTTAGAAATATTGAGAAATAAGTCCTCAATTTCACCATACAGGGTGGCCATCAACACCTCTGTGCCCTGCCTCCAGCACCTGTGCTGGGTGAGAGCTACATATCAGTATACTTGGCTTTTTACTTGAAGACCTGAACTCATGTCCTCCTGTTTTCACAGCAAGCACTATCTGACTGATCCATCTCCCCAGTCTACTTTAAGCTTTCTTTGAGGATGGTAAAGTTACTTTGAAATTGATTGTTGTAACAGTCATTTTCCAAAATAACCCTAAATACATGCACACAATTGTTTACTTATTGTTATAATGGAAATTCAATAAAGCCACTTAGAAAAGATCTAGTTAACGATTTTCTTAATTTTGCTCAGTATTTGTAAAATTACATTTATCCTTAAACTGATACACACACACACACACACACACACACACACACACACACACACACACACACACACTGGAATGGTGTTCTGTATCATATTTTGTGCTTATATACATTGCATGGTGCTTAAATTGGTTTAAGAATGTCTATGTTCTCATTTTTGTCATTGATTTCTGTAGTGAGAATTCTGGAAGGTTGGTTTCTTTAAAAAACAAAATGAGACAAACAAATCAAAAACCAAAAAACATGGACTAGGTTCAGTCAGAGAAGATGCACCTAACCCTCAAGAGACTGGAGGCCCCAGGGAGTTTAGAAGTCTAGTTGGGTGGGGGGGGGGGGTGACTGGATGGGACATCCTCGTAGAGACAGGGGGTCGGGGAGGAAGTATGGGATGTGGAACAGTTGGAGGATAAACCGAGAGGGTGAGGGGTAATACAATCGGAGTGTAAATACATAAATAAAAGACAAAAAAAAATTTAAAAAATAAAATTGAGCTATCTTAAAAACAAACATGGAAATATTCAAAGAATGTTCTTTCATTTTAATTCTAAGTGTTGGAATGTGGGGCTGCTTCAGACTGTCCCCAGCAGCTTGCCATGATTTGCCTTGGTTTTGACAAATGCTGATAATTTCTGCAGTTGTGTGATGTTGGGAATTCTGGGATCTTTTCAGAACACACACACACACACACACACACACACACACACACACACACACACACACACATATATATATGCAAGGGCCCCAAAAGTCAGGTTCCGGTAGTTGTTGGTCATTTAGAGAGGTTAGTTGTGGTTTGTTAGTAGCCATGGTCAAAGAAGAAACAAACACACAAAAAGGAAGAAAAAGAAACACAAACAAGAGTCAGGGATTTTCCTTTTTCCCCTCTCCCCTGTATTCTTGTTTCTCTCCTATCTAGTGTTAGGGGTGAAACCAAAGGATCAAGAGTGAGAAGAAGAACCCACAAAGTAGCAAGGGAGAGATCCAAATTTCAAAACTTTAAAAAGGTTTTTGTCTAGCTACTTGAAGGATGTTATTGTTAACTACCACTAGCCTAGTGTGAAATAGCACACCATAAACACTTGCAAACATTACATAGAATCCAATGATCCATCTTTCCCGATTCTCCCTCCCTGATTCTCTTCCCAGACTCTGGTAACTATGCAAACATTCACAATGGAGGATGCAGTGGGAATTTAAATTAAGAGAAATAATTTCTCTCTCTGTACATGTGTGTGTGTGTGTGTGCGTGTGTGTGTGTGTGCGTGTGTGTGTGTGTGTGTGTGTGTGTGTGTGTGTGTGCATTTGTTTTTTAAAAGGTCATTTTGATGACGATTGAAAAGGTCATGCATTTTTATTACTAAATACTCAGGAGTGGCCACCTAAATAGCCATTTGCTAGCTGAGGATTCTGGGAAACAGGTAAGAAGAGTTCTATCAGTCTGCTCTGCTCCTTTCCACAACTCTCTGCTGATGTTTACTTTCAACTGCCTTTGAGATCCGAAAAACTCTTCATCCTGTCTCTGGATTTTATTACAGGGAGTAACCTTTGTAAGTTCAAAGCCAAGGTCATGTCCCTCTAGCTCAAATCTAGACTGGAGACATAAATCTTTTGGAAAAGATCCTTCCACACTTGCATCACCAAAGACTCTGACACATGTCACAATGAAGCAACTTTCATTATGCTCCATCACTGAACCCTCCTTCATTTCACAGACTCTGAAAAATTGCTCTATCTTTTCCAATTCACATGGCAGCTGTCATTGTGTCACAAAAGTAGGAAAGTTTAACAAAAAACAGAGAGAGAGAGAGAGAGAGAGAGAGAGAGAGAGAGAGAAAGAGAGGCAAAGCCCTGTATTCGGCTTTCCCAAATGAGGATATTACTAGCTACAGGATAATTAATATGTACTGCTACCAAGGGAAAGTAAAGCTGTGGCACCCTGGATGGTGCACAGATTAGAAAAGTTAGCACTTTCTTTTCATAATCTAGAAGACAAACCAAACCAAACTACAGTAGCTTTCATAATGCTCTAGAATATTCCATATGGAGACTGTTCACACACACACATACATATACACTCACTTATATAATATGTGTATATTAATTTTTAATATTCTAAAGGCATCATCTACCTTAGCCGAAACATTAAATCTTTTACTTCATGAACCTTCGGGTAACTAACCTTCAGGGTTGAGTATTACATCAAAATACATGAGATCATTGTGAGACAGAAAGCATAGGCTCCACATGGGCCACAGTGTATGTAAATTTAAGTGCTAAACTTTCTCTTGATGAGAATTGTTAGTCTAAAACATTTCCCTATTGGGCTTCAAGCTTCAAAAAGGCCAGAGTATTTAAAGCTGCATCATTTCCTAAAGTCTCCATGGAAAGGCAAACACCTTGTTAATACTGAGTAAAATGTTTTTTTTTTTTTTTTTACTTTAAAATACTACATTATCTTCTTTGTGAATGGCTGAACAGAAAACAAGCACCTATGACATTTGATTCTACGTAATATAAACCAAAATTTGGGTAATGGATTGGTAAGGATTTTTCTTTACCATAATATAGGTGGGAAACTCTGCTATATCACTGACACCCAAATATTAACACAAGTATACTTGGAAGAATAGTTTCTTACGAGAGTGGGTGCTGTACTTACTGTTAAATATACAGTAAAAACCAATAATAAATGTATATCCCCTTAAAATCATAAAATAAAGGAAGATACTATCTTAATTTGACCAATGTTAGAATTTTATATAAGAAGGTAGGATGTCTGAATATTAAAGATAAAATCTTATAGATTATAATATGAAATAAAATATGTATCCTGTTAGTGAGTTACTTTGTATTGTATATGGACTTATCATCTATGCTCTCTCTCTCTCTCTCTCTCTCTCTCTCATCATTCTCTCTCTCCTTCCTTCTTTTCTCCTTATCTCTATACATAGCCTTACGTTATCATGAGCTATGGAGCAATGTTTCAGTTAACAGGAATGTATGTGTATACAGTTATCTGAGACATTTAAAGTACATTTTATCATGATTGCACAAAGTTCCTTGTAGTGCATGTATATATGTACAGAGACATTAGATATTATATAGCAATATATCTTGAATTACATATTATATATGAAAGTATATTTAAATATAATTCATTTCTTATGAAGGCTACAAACAGAACAAATCTAATCATTTCAGGAGGTGACTTGTTTTCCCAATAATTGTGAAATGTGTCCCTGAATACTCTGTGTTTAATTAGGGAGCAAGTTGAAAATTACTATATTAATAGTCTTTAAAGGGTAATCATGCTTTCTTTGATACTAGAATCACATGGGGTCAGGATACTTTGCCAAAGGTCAAACCCAACTGCCCTTATTGATAAGCATGGCTACTATTGTGCTTCTGAAAAATGACATCAGGCACTGGCACAGATTTTCAGTGCACAGTGCCTGAGAAGCCAGATATTAGGAGGGAAATGCAAAGCTGTCACATGTATTGTACATTCCACCAACTGGCCACTTTAAAGCTTAAGTCAGCTCCTGAATTGTCAAAAGGAAGTTAGAAAAGTCAATAGACTTGGGGAATCAAAATTACATGGCAGAGGGACACTGTATTTTAGTACCAATTTTCTTTTTACACATTGAAATGGAAATAGTTCACTAAAAGCTTCTTTGAGCTTAGTTGCTATAATATTTACCTCTAAATTATTATCTTTAATAGTAATAGTGCTTTGCAGTTATAAAACATCTTGTTCCAGAAAGATGAAAATATTTTCATACATATTAATTCAACTCTACTTAAAATCTTATCCATGGAAAGTCTGTTCTCTGATCTAGAGAGTTCTAAATTGGTTTAAAAATACTGTTTGGTCAACCAGATCATTTAAGGCAGGTGGACAGGAAAACATCTAAACAATGAATGGATTGTTGAGATGGCAGTGTCAAGCTTTGTTTGCTGAAACAAAATAGCAGAAGTTTAAACATCTGCCTTGGTAGTTTCATGACCTACTTACAAAAACCTTTAAATACACTGTGCTTCAACTGGTCATTTCAGCCCATTTGGGGTTCACAAAACTATCTGGGAAAACAGCTCTGCACTTCATATGGGCCCTATGGAATTGACTTAGCGCAGATGGGTATTCATCTGAAAGAAAAAGTGGGCAGGGTAAAGGGAAGTAGTGAGAAGAGAGAAAAGTCAGCCTGGATCTCTTGGCAACCTTTGAGTTTGTCCTTGTCTTTCCTATCCAGACACATACATCATGAGAATGTGCATAGTCTCAGAAGGGAATTCAGACTCTGTCTTCTTTATTTTGATGATTAGACTCCAGGACATAATAACAAATACATAGTCAATTTTTTTAATGAATGAACTCAGGAGAGTAATTCTAGTCACTACAGAGTATGACAAAAACTAAAACACCTTAGCACTGGATTTAATGTACCTTCAACAGATACACCTTCCAAAATGTATATTGTAATGAAACAGAATTTAGAATATTCCCATTGTCCAAACTATCTGAACATTAAATCATCTTACTATCCCAAGTGTGATAAAGATACATATATTCTATTTGCTCCATTATTCCCTGGGCTGTATAAGAGAATAATGATATATAAGTAATATATGGTATGACTTTCAATAGCAGAGTATATGACATGATATTCAGACCTAAGTTAAAAAACAAATGTTAAATATGTTAATAAGATCAATAACTGAAATTACAGTTTAATAAACTGAATTATTCAGATATTGCATCACATACATACTATTAAATCTTGTGTAATTAAGAATATGTAAAATATAAGTTTTTAAATCTTACTACTATGAAATGAAAATGACTAGAATATATTAGAGTATAAAATAGTCTTGTAAATAATTCTTACTTCATCGTCCTGTTTTCTCTAAAATCTACACATTACTTATAATATTTTCATCTTAGGTGAGATTCATGTCTCTTTACCTTATGAACATTCATGTTTTCTACACCAGCCATGAGATATTCCAAAATTTTATAAGAATTTAAAGACTAGATTGTATGGAAACATATGTTTAGCTATTTAAAGTTTAAAAATAATACAGAAATATTTATGATCTATAGGATATGCACCAACTGGCCACATGATTTTATACGGCAACAGAATTTAGCATGTTCATATATACAGAGTCATAAACAGACACTCACTTTGGCTTGTCTATTGATTAACAGATGGTCTACCTCATAATTTTCTTCTTTTCAGTCTTCTTTCTGCAAGCCTCTGATACAGGTTCTCTGACTCTCAGTAGAGTTTAAGCTATAAGACATACATATAGAATCTGACATGAAATCTAAATGTGACTGTCTTGCTAGAGAAAAGTGTATGAGGCTCTGGTAGATTTCAATCCAAAGCATGAAAGTTTGGTCATTTTGTCATGGATTGATCTCAGGCCTATCAGAATAGGAACTTATGAGACAATGTATAGATCATGTCCAGTCAGACCTATGATCCCAAGGCTCTTTTCCCCACCATTTCCCCGTCAGTTAGGATGTCATCCTTTAACACACAGAAAATTAGGGACGTTTTTGAAGGATGCTGTAATGTTACACTCCAAAATGTGTCGCTCAGGTATATTGCATAAAATTAACAAGATCCTCTTGATTTTAACTGAGCTTCAAGCCTATCAGATAATACCCAAAGAAAATGGAGTCAGCTATACCAAACTCTGCAATTCTGCAATTCCAGACTTCAATTTCAAGGAAACAGAGCCTTCAAAATAATTTTTCCTAACAAGAGATTCCAGTTCACTAGAGTCAGCAAATCACTCATTCTTCCTGCTTTAATACTCAAAAAAGGTAACCTGATATTAATCAATTCTATTTTTTTCTGATTGTTTCCATCTTACAAAGCACACGGTTCATTCCCTGCCATGCAGAAATCACCATTCTACTGTGCAAAATACTGTGAGAGATAATTCATGAGTTGCAAATAAAAATCAATGAAATCTACTGCTAAATTTGTTGCCATTTTGTCCTTTGACAACCATAATGATTATTATGAGCCACGGATATTTGAAAATCAATGGTGAAGGAAGGACACTATGACTTTCTCTTTGCTTTACAAAAGCAAATTCAACTGCAAAGGCATCCTCCCTCACTCCAAAGCCAGAGGAAGAATCCTGCTTATCAACCCAGACAGTTTCAAGGCTAGAAAAGTTTGTATAACAGGCTGCATTAAGTTAGCTTTCATCTGCCTTCTGTTTCTCATACAGTTTATCTACTTTTCTACAAATGCCTTTTATGTCAGCTCAATAGATAAACACTATGTTGTGCCAGTTCTTTGACTCTTCATTTTTCTATGGAGGAAGGCAATACTAGTTAAAAATAAACAAAAAGGTATGTATAAAATAAGACTTCTTTCTTGTACTTTTTAAATTATTATTTATTTATTATTTTATTATTTTATTTACTTATTTATTTACAGTCCAGCTGTTGCCTCACTCCTGGTCTGCCCTCTGACAGTTCCTCATCCAATTCTTCCTCCCCATGTCTCTAAGAGGATGTCCCCCCACCCCTAACCCATCCTACCCCCTACTCCCCCAACCCACACTCACACAACCCAGTCACACCCCTAAGCTTCCCCACTCCCTGGAACCTCCAATCTCTCCAGGTTTAGGCATGATTCTTCTCTCACTAAGGCCAAACCAGGCAACCCTCTGCTCTATATGTGTCCTGGGCCTCGACCAGCTAGTGTATGCTGCCTGGTTGGAGGCTCAGTGTCTGAGAGATCTCAGGGATCCAGGTTAGTTGAGACTGCTGGTCTTCCTATAGGGTTGCTCTCCTCCTCTGCTTCTTCCAGCCTTGCCCTAATTCAACCACAGGGGTCCCTGACTTCAATCCAATGTTTGGGTATAAGTATTTGCCTCTGTCTCAGGCAGCTGCTTGTTGGGCCTCTCAGAGAGCAGTCATGCCGGGCTCTTGTCTATAAGCTCACCATAGTAATAGTGTCAGGTGTTGAAGCCTCCACTTGAGATGAATCATGTGCTTTTTAACACTGAATTCTCAGGCCCACTCTGAGCCTTTGAGAAGGGAAAGTTGTAGCCCATCAACACAGCATCAAAAACTTCTGTAAGTCAAGATTATTTTAAGGGCTGGAGAGATGGCTCAGCCATTAAAGGCTAGGCTCACAACCAAAAATATAAGAGTTCGGTTTCCAGCACCCACGGCTGTCTCTCCAGCCATTAAAAAAAAAAAAAAAGATTATTTTAAAACTGATTATTGATAAAGTTAAATTTGCAATCAGAATTTAGCTAAGTTAGAACTTAGCTCTGTGCTGAATATGTTCAAAGAAATTATATGTGTGTGTGTGTGTGTGTGTGTGTGTGTGTGTGTGTGTGTGTGTGTTTGTGTGTGTGTGTGTGTGTTGAACGTATTCACTGAAATATCTTACTGGCTTCAACATTCTACTAGATGAAGTCATTTCAAATTTTTGCAAACCAAAACCTGAAGTCTACCAAATATATATATTTCAGAGGGATTTCAGGTCCTTAACCAGGCTCAACATGGTTCTCTCCTTTCCAACTTATGTTGAAATTAAAGATTGTGATATATAAAATTATGAACATTCCTTATGTTAAAAACACTTTAGTCTGTTACTTTCATAAGCCTATAAAACAGGATCACCACATTGAAGATGATTTGTTAAAAGAGTGATTACCTATGTGTCATATTACCATTATCTTTGACCAACATTGTGAATTTTCAAAAATCATATCTTGGATGTTCATATTCATGGCCATCAATCTATAAATTAAAACCCCAACAATAATCAATAATTTGAAAGAAGTTTACTCTTAAAGCTCTCTAATCTCTTAAACATACTGACATGACACAAAAGGCACTTGAAACAAGGACTAGAACTACAAGAGAGATTAACTACCACAACCAACTGAATACACATGTGGATTCATTTGGGGATAGGTAATAAAAGGGGGTACACAAGGGAATGGCCATGGAAGTCTAAATCTGTTACTCTCTTCTCTAAGCACACTGTCAGACCACTGGAGGGGATCATAGTCACACACTTTAAGTGACCAGATTCATACTTCACACTTATACCATAAGATGTCAGAGATCATATTTGAATATATGATTTATTCTCTTATGGAAGATGGTGTTTGATTTTGCCCATGATTTCAGACATTTTGTCTCTGTGTGAACAGCTTTCCCAATCATAAAGGGACACAAACATTCATCAAATCCTAATCAGCTTAAAGACTACATTCTTGCCAAGGAGTGTGTCCAGTAGATAATGTCATTTATCCACTCCCTGGAAGATGTAGATGTATTAATCTTAATAAGGTGCTTGGTTGGGGGAAAAGGGATGGGAAGACTGTAAGATGCCATTCAGTAGAGTGGTGTTATAATCCCATTCGACACTGAGAACTGTAAATTTGCTTCCTGGGAAATGGAATTGATTTAATAAAATCAGCCTCCTGGGAATCAGCTTCCTCACCCAATCTCCTAGAATCATTTCAGATAATGCACAACGGGAGTAGTTCAGAGGATTAAAAACATCAAAATTGGGAAATGGATCAAGAAGACTGACCAGCAATCTGTAAAAGTAGCTGCACAGTTCCCACTGAAACTTGTTTACCAATGGCCACCCAGCCAGACAGGCTATACCCACACATTTGTCTAGAAATCCTTGTTACATTAAGGAAATCCAAATCTAGTGCCGCAATACCCACTTTGTTTACAATAATTGTATTTTTAAAGATTGCCAGATAGCAAAGCTGTGAGCCAAAGGTATTTCTTTTCTCCACATGTCTCTATCGATCCAAATTTCTTAATTGTGTACAGAGTAACTCAGTGATGCCCAGACCAGTCTTCTGGGATGAGTCCCAGTGCCCTCATGTAGCACAGTTTTTACCCATTCACCCACTACTTTCATTTGTGGACCAAAGCCATAACAGTTTTAACCAGAATACACTTGTGCCTATTCCTCTACAATCATATTTACGTCTCTTTTCTGCTTCTAGAACACTCAACTTTCTATACATCAGTATAAAATTTCCACCTGGCAAGCCCGAAATCTAATGCCTGGCACAGTTAGCTTCTATAAATTCTGCTATTGCTTTCAAATGTGTAACTCAGCATTTCCCATCTAACTGTTTAAAAGCAAGCAAACAAACCAACAAATAAACCACTTTCTTCTCAACTTCTTATGCAACCTCACAGCAATAAATCATTCCACCTTACCCTCAAAACAACAGAGATTCCATAGTCAAATGCAGAAGGATGTGTATTTCTTGTTAACCTAGAGGCAAAGTCATGGGAAACCATCTCTGAAATCTAAAGCCATAAGTACAATTTACAATTTTACTCTCTTAACTATGCAGAAAAATAAAACCAATGGAGCTATTAATTAAGTGGATCAAGTATCTCAAGTCTTTAGAAATGCTGGTTTAAGACCCAAAGTAATGCTCTAGCATTGTGGATTAAGTTTGTAATCAAGGACTGGAGAGCCACAGATTATCAGACATCAACTCATATACATATGATATATATCTATATCTATACACACATATATGTATATATATAAAGATAGATAGATAGATAGATAGATAGATAGATAGATAGATAGATAGATAGATAGACAGACTTAGGCATAGGCATAGACACAGACACAGACACAGACACAGACATAGATAGTGTGTGTGTGTGTGTGTGTGTGTGTGTGTGTGTGTGTGTGTTGAAATAGTCCATGGACACAAAATCACTTTGGTCGTAGAAGGACACACAACTATAAAACAGATGAATTAACTCTCATTACAAATTTCACTTACAACTGACCTGCTGCCTTAAAAGCTGGGACATCTACTCAGCTTTATGGGATTTGGAAAATTAATTTTATTCTCTGCATAGAGACATGAAACACAGTCTGCAGCTGCAGTAAGGGATGACATTCACATTCAAACTCCAGAATAGTAAGCCTCATATACAGAAATTTACTAATGGTGAAAAATTAGAGGAAAGTGAATATTCCAACTAATATTTAAAAGCTGTCAAAACATAAATCTGATGTAGAAGAAGAGTTATACTTCTGAACTATTACTGTCTTCAGATGGGCACGTAGCATCCATCCTAGAAAACACTTGATTTTTTTTCTAAAAAATAAAATAGAAAGTTTCAACTGTTAAGTACAGCATTAGTCTGTAATTGTTTGTGTCATTCAAGCTACATGACCAGGGCATATTTTATTTCATTCAATAGTGAGAAAAGCATAGAGTCTACAATCCTTGTACTACAAATAGAAATTCTGAATTGATTTAACTTATTGCAGAATCTGTAGCCAAGTTTGCATCTCACATAAAATTTATTTACCATTTGGCTTAGAGACATTAAGAAGCTCACAAAGTATTGCTGATAAGTTTAGTAATCTCATCCTCTGTCCACTATGACTGAGAGGCTTATCTGGCCATACACACTTCTGGGATGACAATTAAACAGTTATAAGCAAAATCACCAGTAGGTACTTTATTTAACTTCATTTAAATTTCCAAAAGTTGTTTATATGACTTTGTTGTCATGGACCTGAAACTTAGCTTCCATATAGTTGGACAAAACAGTAATTTTCTGGAGGGAAATGGGGTCATTGGTCATTTGATTGCCCCCTTCCTCCTATTAAAAGTGAAACTCTTCAATATCCAGTTGCATAGAAATGAGCTTTCATATGCAGGAATTGCAAGCTTAAAGTTAGAAAATTTAGTTTAATACATAAAGCTGAGTCCTGCTTCAGCATCTTTTACATATAATTTAAGGTGAATATAATTCTTATTTTCAAAATTTACTTGGGTATCTATATACAACTACAACTGTTAGAGGCTTTCTGTCCTTACATGCCCAAGACGAAGAACATGCGATGAAAGGGTAGGAGATGGCTGTGGTGCATAGAGCACTTGCCATACAGGTAGGAGGACTTGGGTTTGAATCCCCAGGCCCATTGAAAGCTGGGCATGGTAGCACATATATGTACTCTCAATACTCCTACAGTGACATGGGAGGTGGAGACAGGAGAATTCCTTTGCAGCTCACCAGCTAGCACATTATATGTAGCCCATCGGCAAAGGACAAAGAGGCACAGCCATAAAACAAGCTGCAAAATAAGGGCAGATACCTAAGGTTTGCTTTGACCTTTACATAAACACCATTGCGTGAATCTGCCCTTACTCACACACAATAAAAACACACTCACACTCACACACACACAGAGAGAGAGAGAGACAGAGAGAGAGAGAGAGAGAGAGAGAGAGAGAGAGAGAGAGAGACAGAGAGATCTCCAATGCACATAAAACCAGTATGCCAGCATATTATTTTCACCTCAATAAACTTTCTTTTAGAAGAAAGAAACCTGGCAACATGTTATGCAAGAAATAATAGGTGAGGACAACTTGTTCCTAAAGTCCTGACTCCAGAACAACCCTCAGTAAAAAAAGAACAAGACAAGGAACAGAAAGTAAGATGGAGACTAGGAATCATTGAGTATATCCGATGGGCGGGGTTTATTGAGACAAGGTCCAGGAAATGAAGGAAAGAGAAAAGGCAGGTAGGACTGTGAATATCTATAACCCACACAATTGACAAGCAGAGGCAGGAGGATTACCAGGATCTTGTTTAGATTGACAACAGTATTCCATTTTCTTTCCCATTCCCAAGGTAATTGGAAGAGTGTTAATAGCAAGGTTAAAATGAGGCATCCTCATGGGCTTCTATAACTAAGAAAAGACCTTAGAAATGACATCAGTTTATATGTGGATACTGAGGTACAGGGAGATAAAAGAGTGTAAGCAGTCCTACATCCAGTACATCAAATGTCCATGACAACCTGTAGAGTACATATTTGCTTAGTCATAGTCCTGGCATGTAAAAATTTATAGCTATCTCAAATTACTAAATTCTTTATTTTTTATACAAACACATTCCCTTTTTAAATATTTTACTTGTAAGAGTATATCACAGAATTTCATGACTCATCTCGTAGAGCCTGGTCCAATCTATTATAGAAGGCTAGGATATAATCTGTCTGCAAAGAGGCCGTGCTTACAAACACAGTTCAGGGTGTTGTAAAGGTCTTTTTGTTGAGCAAGGCTTGAGCAAATACAGCTCTCTTTGCTGGCACATCAATACTCACCTGATCCTTCCATTTTGTTCAAGACCACCACTTTTGAGGAGCTGAAGGGATAGTGTATTTTCTGTAGCAGAGATATTGTCTATGAAATAGCAGAGTAGGTTGCATATATGCAAACATATCCAGAGACACACTCCTTTGTACATAAAATGAGGACTCATCTGTTCATCTCTTTTATAGCACTTTAAACTTATTTTGAAGACCAATCAAATCACCATGGTTTTAAAAGCACCTCTTAAAAGGTGTATGTAATACCCATCTGGATTCCCCATCTGTCAAACCAGCAGACCCTCACACAGGTCCTAGAGCATTTAAACTCATCTTATTTTTCTTTAAACAGATGAAACACAACCAGCAAAACAGTTCCCCACCACTTAAAAAATAATCCCAAACATTTTTAAAAGAAGTGAGTAGTAACAGTGTATTAGCTAGATCTTGCATATCCCTCTTGGAGATTTATGACTGACTACACTGCATGAAAACATATACATGATTTGAAATTTCAAAATGTTTGAAGGAAAAATATAAAATTTGACAACATGAGAACAATATTCCACAGAAGGCAAATTTTACCGTTAAGAGAGAGCAGAGGTGTCGAGAGAGTCTGAATAGGAAAAGTATCATTCAAACACAGCCTTAACTGAAGTAGCCATTCAGAGATCAAACATTTGTTTAAGAGCAGCAGAAACCTTAAGGTCTTGTCCAAGACCATGAATTTGAATAAACAAGATAAAGACCAGCAAGTATTTAAAAACGAAACTGAGTGCCCCAGAATCATCACGCTCAAAAGTCAGCTATGGTCTGAGGCTGTTCCTTCATCTAGGGAAAGATGAGCATCAAATCCAGCCAGCTATTTTTTTTTTTTTTCTGATTTCAGTGTCTGACACTTAAGGAACTTACTTTTATCAGGGCCCAGAGTTCTCAGTCAGGGCAGAGCTGAGATAGTTCAGGGCTCAAAGTTATCACAGCTATTGTTTCCTGCTTTCATCTGTCCAAAATTCACTCTGGTTACAGGCATGTTGAGTTTTTCTGGGTTTTGTTTGTTTATTTCTTTTTGTTTTCCTTCCAAATCTCAAATTCTGAGAATACCTGAGATCAAGCACCCGTCTATTTTCAGTCTTCCCTCTCTGATTGTTCTCCTCAACCAAATCAAATGAGAACATACTCCGCGATACACTTTCATACTTCACAGGCTGTGGTTTCTCCTGTGCCTTGAGACTTAATGCCTGTTCAGGTGAACTTTATTTCCACCCTGGAAATTGTGGGCTCTGTGCTGGTCTTGGGCTCATTATGGGAAGCATGGTTCTAGTTTTTGCCTATGAATGGCTTCAAGTTCTTGATAATATCCATCAACACTGGTTCTTGATGGTAGTGGTTCATGACTTTGATTCAAATTCATTCTTATACTTGTTCAATTATTCTACTTTGAACCCAGTAAAAAACCAAAGTGAGATATATATATATATATATATATATATATCATATATATAAAACAAAGTGAGATATATATATATATATATATATATATATATATATATATATATATATATATATATATATATAAAACGTGTGTGTGTGTGTGTGTGTGTGTGTGTGTGTGTGTGTGTGTGTGTGTTAGGGAAACCTATATATAAAAATACTCCATAAATCCTTCCCCACAATGAAAGCAATCTTTAATTTCAATGAGACAATGCTCATATGAAAGACACCATACAAGCAACATCAACTAGTAATTTCTAATAGCATTCTATGATTCGTCCTGTGTGAATAACAAATCCTATGTTGATACACATTGCAAATGGGCCTATTTTGAAATGGTATGCTTTTGCTTAAAAGCAAAAAACTCATCAGCTTTTAAATTGGTGCATATAAAAACTAGTTAAACAGAGGTACTAAATGGAATTATATATTTACACACTTAAATATTTCAGAAGTATATAACCTTCCTTTCCAAAAGTTTCTAAACAGTTGCAACTGTTGCAACATAACAAAACAAAAAATAACAGAAAAACAGACTATGAAATTTACTGTTTGTACATTTCCTAGTGGCAAAATAAATTACCTTAAAGTTTGGGAATAAAGTGACTTGCTTTTCTAATACACATCTGCTTGCAAAATGATCTCACATACACATTAGCCTTAAAATTTCCTTGCAGGGTTAGAGAAGAATATAGAGAAATACTCTGATAACGCACCCCTTCTCGCAAATTAAAAAGTCAATTATTTTTAACTCCCAGAAAATCATTCTGGAAAGAGTCTGATTTGTTTGATATGAGACAGTTATCTAAGAGATTTGACAGAAACGGCAAGCGCTAAATAGATAACTCTCTTACCAGCTCTTTTCAACAAAGCGCAACGAACAGGAAACGGAACACATCTGGTAAAATCGCATTCACATTGAAGCTATAGGGAGAGGGTTTGGGGGAGAACTTGGTACTTACAGACTGTAAAGTAAAACTTCCCGGTTCGCCTTACATGTTACAGCAAATCAAACAGAGATTTCAGCTCTCAGCAAGTCCCTCCTTCCACTACCCTGATTACCCACGCAGAACAGGCCCTT
Source organism: Uromys caudimaculatus (assembly GCA_028551405.1). Classification (NCBI taxonomy): domain Eukaryota; kingdom Metazoa; phylum Chordata; class Mammalia; order Rodentia; family Muridae; genus Uromys; species Uromys caudimaculatus. The sequence continues at coordinate 38,597,057 of CM052700.1, forward strand.
ATGGATTGGTTAGGCAGCTGGGAGATAATGGGATCATATTCTCAGCTGGGACTGAAGCTGCTGAGCGGCTCTCTGCTGCGCGCTGGGTGGCTCTCTGCCAGCATTAATCAAGGAGGACCCAGCTCCGTGGTTGTGCTCCCCAAAGGATCGACGTAATTAGCGTATGAATCAAAGACACACACCGGGAAAATCACATACATCTATAACCGGTCTCTCACATCAAACCTGATTAGGAAATCAAGTTGGTTCTCAGATACCTTTCAGAAAGACACAGAGATAGCACACAACTCCCAGAGATTTCCTGGGAGGGGTGGAGATTAAGGCTTCCTTCCCAGTGGGCAATTTATGTAATTCCTCAACTGCAGAATATAATTGCACTGGTTGTTTGCTACATATGGTGGGTTTGCCCTACGATGATTTGGTTTGTCTGTTCTGGTTTCTCAGCATCTCCCAGGGCGGCTACAGGCTGCAGCGTTATTTCCCCTACGGATTTGATGCAATGTGTTTGTGTGTATTCTTTTTGAGTTTAGTCTGTGGGAAGACAGGTTAGATTAAATCCGTTCCCTATGGTGTGTTTTCCACACCTAAATGTACTTCTTTAATGACCAAGGAACAGGATGGTCTTGCAGAGGGTCCAGCAATCTTCTTGGGATCCCTAGGAATTTAAAGGGAGCAGCTGATGTGGACTCTTGTTTTATTGCATCTGTACAGCAAAACGCACTCGAGTTTTCCAAGTCAGAAGCTTCTAAACTGGTTTGCTTTGGCAAGAGGGAGATTTTAGAATATGATTGTATTTTTAAATGGGGCATATTTCCTATACTTTATCAGAATTCTACTACTCTTTTTTTTTATTATTTCATTACATTTTATTGCTATTTCTTTTTTTTTATTTTATTTTTGATACTTTATTTACATTTCCAATGTTTCCCCTTTTCTGGGTCTCCTCTTTGGAAGCCCCCTATCCCCTCCCCATCCCTACTTCTATGAGGGAATTCCACCTCCCACCCACCTGCCCACCCATTCCCCTATTCCCACCTTGACATTCCAGTTTACTGGGGCCTCTAACACCCTCAGGCCCAAGGGCCTCTCCTCTCTCCCTGATGGCCATCGAGGTCGTCCTCTGCCTCATATGTGGTGCGAACCATGGGTCCATAGATGTGTATTCTTTGGTTGGTGGTCCAAACTTCCGGATGACTCGGGGGGGGGGGGTCAGGCCCATTGGCGCTGTTGCTCCCTCCATGGGGCTGCGAACTCCCTCAACTCCTTCAGTCCTTTCTCCAACTCCTCCATCTGGGACCTCACTCTCAGTCCAGCGGTTACTGTTAAGTGAAACTTGGGCATTCTGAACTTTTGGGCTAATATCCGCTTATCAGTGAGTACATGCTA
>CM052700.1:38598542-38653542 GCA_028551405.1 Uromys caudimaculatus
TGAAAATTTCATAAAGTCATTGTTTTTAATAGCTGAGTAGTACTCCATTGTGTAAATGTACCACATTTTCTGTATCCATTCCTCTGCTGAGGGACATCTGGGTTGTTTCCAGCTTCTGGCTATTATAAATATGGCTGCTATGAACATAGTGGAGCATATGTCTTTATTACATGTTGGAGCATCTTCTGGGTATTCTACTACTCTTGATGATGCTTATGTGGGCTTCTTTCCGGCCTTTGAAGACATTTATGTAAATTTGACCAAAGTCTGGGTTTGGGGTATAAACATTCTTTTGAAAACATTTGTCACCACGTTTTAAAAGGCTAATGTGCCTGCATTACTGAACTCTCACTGCATGCAAAGTATCTGTATTTAAAGAGCTTCTTCGACAAGGGAAAGCACATGCCTGAGTTTTACTGGGAAAACACAGGTGATCTACAACATGACACTTTCATTCTGTGTCTTGGTTTCCATAACACATACATTTATACCTCTCACGGGGAACTTGAGTAGGAAATTAACTTGGATCTCAGATCAAACCTGTTCACCCTTTCGGTAAAACACACAGCACACAGCTATCTATACAGTAAAAACATTGGCCAAGGCACGGAGGACTTCTGGAAGTGACTTTATAAGATCGTTTCAACAAGTAGAAAGTGGGTTTCTTAGTGGAATGGAATGAACAACACTCTTGAGACTGACACAGGAGGATCACTATTAATTCAAGGCTAGTCTGGCTATGGAAATGAAGTTTTGATTGGGCAATTTGAAAGTGGTGACTTGTGTTTGTCACCAGGGATTCAGAATCCAGTGTTTAGAGGACTTAAAACATTGAGAGCTTGGAGATTATGTGAAGGGATAAACAAAAGGCAGGTAGGGGTAGGGGTGGTGCTAATATAAAAAACTCTGCTCAAGAATAAAACATCTAGGTAAAAGGACAGAGTTTGCCACCTTCACTCCAAAGACCAGACCTTTGTGTTTTTATGGGTGAAGTCCTGCTTTATTAACTTATATTTTTATTCATATTTCTTTGATTTCTATTTTTAATTTAATACTTTATTTACATTTCAAATGCTTTCCCCTTTCCAGGTCTTCCCTTTGGAAACCCCCTATCCCATCTCCCCTCCCCTGTCTCTATGAGGGTATTTCCCCTAACCACCCACCCACCCACTCCCATCTTCCCTCCCTGGCATTCCCCTATACTGGGGCATCTAACACTCTCAGACCCAAGGGCCTCTTTTCCCACTGATAGTCAACAAGGCCCTCCTTAGCCACATATGTGGCCAGCACAATGGGCCCCTCCATATGCATTCTTTGGTTGGTGGTCCCGTCTCTGGGAGCACCAGGGGCCTGATCAGTTGACACTGTTGCTCCCTCCCCATGGGGCTGCAAACTCCCTCGGTTACTTCGCTCCCTTCTTCAACTCCTCCATCTGGGACCATACACTCAGTCCAACAGTTGCTGTTGAGTCATGGGTGTTCCGAACTTTTGGGCTAATATCCCCTTATCAGTGAGTACATACTGTGTTCGTTCTTTTGTTTGAGTTACCTCACTCAGGATGATATTTTCAAGTTCCATCCATTTGCCTGTGAATTTCATGAAGTCATTGCTTTTAATAGCTGAGTAATATTCAATTGTGTAAATGTACCACATTTTCTGTATCCATTCCTCTGTTGAGGTTTGGTTGTTTCCAGCTTCTGGCTATTATAAATATGGCTGCTATGAACATAGTGGAGCATGTGTCCTTATTAGATATTGGAGCATTTTCTGGGTATATGCCCAGGAGAGGTATAGCTGGGTCCTAAGTAAGTATTATGTACAATTTTCTAAGGGTCCACCAAACTGATTTCCAGAGTGGTTGTACCAGCTTGCAATCCCACCAGCAATGGAGGAGTGTTCCTCTTTCTCCACATCCTCACCAGCATCTGTTGTCACCTGAGTTTTTGATCTTAGCCATTCTGATTGGTGTGAGGTGGAATCTCAGACTTGTTTTGATTTGCATTTCCCTGATGACTAAGGATGTTGAACATTTCTTTAGGTGCTTCTCAGCCCTTTGAGTTTTCTCAGTTGAGAATTCTGTGTTTAGCTCTGTTCCCCAATTTTTTGATAGGGTTATTTGGTTTTTTAGAGTCTAACTTGAGTTCTTTGTATATATTGGATATTAGCCCTGTATCAGATGTAGGATTGGTAAAGATCTTTTCCCAATCTGTTGGTTACCATTTTGTCCTATTAATAGTGTCCTTTGCCTTACAGAAGCTTTGCAATTTTAAGAGGTCCCATTTGTTGATTCTTGATCTTAGAGAATAAGTCATTGGTGATCTGTTCAGGAAGTTTCCCCCTGTGTCCATGTGTTCTAGACTTTTCTCCACTTTCTCTTCTATTAGATTCAGTGTACCTGGTTTTATGTGGAAGTCTTTGATGCACTTGGACTTGAGCTTTGTACAGGGAGATAGGAATGGATCAATTTGCATTCTTCTACATGATCACTTCCAGTTGAGCCAGCACCATTTGTTGAAAATGCTTTCTTGTTTCCACTGAAAGGTTTTAGCTCCTTTGTCAAAAATCAAGTGACCATAGGTGTGTGGGTTCATTTCTGGGTCTTCAATTCTATTCCATTGATCTACCTGCCTGTCACTGTAGCAATACCATGCAGTTTTTATCACTACTGCTCTGTAGTACAGCTTGAGGTCAGGGATGCTGATTCCCCCAGAAGTTCTTTTGCTGTTGAGAATAGTTTTTGCTATCCTGGGTTTTTTGTTATTCCAAATGAATTTGAGAATTGCTCTTTCTAAGTCTATGAAGAATTGAGTTGGAAATTTGATGGGGATTACATTGAATCTGTAGATTGCTTTTGGCAAGATGGCCATTTTTACTATATTAATCCTGCCAATCCATGAGCAATGGAGGTCTTTTCATCTTCTGTGGTCTTCTTTGATTTCTTTCTTCTGAGACTTGAAGTTCTTGTCTTACAGATCTTTCACTTGTTTGGTTAGAGTCACACCAAGATACTTTATATTGTTTGTGACGATTGTGAATGGTGTCATTTCCCTAATTTATTTCTCAGCCTGTTTATTCTTTGAGTATAGGAAGGTTACTAATTTGTTTGAGTTAATTTATATCTGGCCACTTTGCTGAAGTTGTTTATTAGTTGTAGCAGTCCTCTGGTGGAGTTTTTTGGGTCACTTAAGAATACAATCATACCATCTGCAAATAGTGATATTTTGATTTCTTCCTTTCCAATTTGTAGTCCTGCTCTATTTAGCCTAAGAGGTTTTTGTTTGTTTTCTAGTAGTCCTGAGGCTCAGGCCCAGGGCAGGTGCTCTACAACTAAGTTACACCTGAAGCACTGTATTTGCTTTAGATTGATCCAGCTTCCATTCTTCTTATACTAACTAATCGTAGAGAGGTGGTCATGTTGTCACTATTTTGTCTCCTGTGGAAAACATTCTTGCTCTAATACACCACAAACCAATCTGTTTCAGGACTTTGGCACTGATCTTAGACAAATGACAGGTAGATCATGACTCCGTGATAACTTTCTTAGTAACTAGATGAGTGTCTCTCCTATGTGATACTTGCCTAATAACAGATGTGTTTCTCAGATACTCCAGCATCCTTATCAACTCTAAGACTGCAACACTGATGTTAGGTAGTGGTAATAGAGCACTGTGTCAGGAACAGAGGGATGGCAATTAAACTCTGCTAATATTATCCTAAACTTAATTTCCTCGAATTGGTTCAACATGTATTTTGCAAGTATTTCTAAGTCTGTTTTATTAAGTCAACCTACTTCCTTTATTCTTTGGGTGTTGCAATTTGGTGAGCATTATAAAAGTGACTGATAAAAATGTCAAATTTGTTATTCTTATCAGGATCATTGTCACTGAGACTTTAACACATCTACTTACAAAGCTTCAGTGAGGTGCTGACAAAAATAGGTTAATTAAATAGCAATTTTATGTCTCCGTCATCTTAACAAAACGTACTCCTGGTGCTGATGAGAAGAGGAGCAAATTAAAATACTAAAGTGTTTATTCAGTGGTACAGTTTAAATAAATACCTTAATTGGTTTTGGGTTCCATTCATGCTCAGCTTGGATGGTAATTACTTTGATTCATCATTGATTATGGTATGTGATACATTCACTTTGACATCATATGCTTTGCACTTATTTTTAATGGCAGTTGATAATTTCTAACTAAAAATTTCTAACTACCATGAATTCTTCATACATCTTTTCCTTGAGACATACTACTTAAAACATGAAGTGGTTTAGAATAAAAGGCTAAACCTGGAACACTTTTTGATTTCATGTTAAGCCAATTAATGTTGAAATAAATATGCTGAAGGGAGACAGGAAAAACCCAAATAGTAACTATAAATAATTATTTTTGCAAAAACAAAACAATATATCACTTCTGAATTTGAATCTATTTCAAAAGATTTACATATATTTATATATACACTATGCATGTGTGTGTGTGTGTGTGTGTGTGTGTGTGTGTGTGTGTGTGTGTGTGTGTGTGTTTGGTCTATATCCATATATCTTTGCATTGAAGTTGTTTGATACTGCATTTTGTTTGTATGTTGAAGAGCCTGCAATTTTAACAACTCTTGTCAAGAATAATAAGAACCTGGGGAGCAGGGCTCCTGAGGTCTCTTTCTGGCCATAATACAAAATTCAGCAAGTTAAATAAAGCTCAGAGCCTCAGCAATTCTAGGGACAAAAGGAAAGTTCTGGCAACAATTTCCCAACAGGTTGAGACTTAATCAATATTTTTAAATGCTTTGGAGTCTTCAGCAGTAAGTCACCAGATGTGCATACAATTGCTCATCGCATTCTCTAGAAAGGGGACATATTTTCCTCTTCTTCATTTCTCTCACTAAAAGTCAGAGTCAAAAGCTGAGACAACTGTGACTTTTCCTCCAGCTGGGAACAAATTTTCAAAAGAAGGGAATCTTTCAAAAATTGCTTTCCAGGACACCTACTGGAATGACAATCGACACAGCAGAAACTAAACTTTCTTTTCCAAACAGAAGTAATGAGACTTATAATTATATAAACAAGGCATGTGTTAAAGGTTTAGATTTATATAAGGAAGTTTGTGGCCATGCTCATTTCCAAAAGGCTATCATATTTCTGCAACAACAACACTGAGGGGCCAGTTTCAGAAAATTCAAATTCTCTGGGGAAAACAATCCTTGTGAAAATATGTCAAAACGACACTAAGCCGGCCTATGACTTAATGGGTGCTGCATATACAAGAAACTGTTTCAGATATTTTGAGTGAGTATTGGTAAAATGATTGTATTAATTTTATATATGTATGTGTGTATGTATGCAGTATGTATGTACGTATGTATGTGTCTTTTATGTGCATAGAGTAACATTGTCTTACAAAGAATATTACTTACTTTTGTTATAAAAACTGAAAAATCAACTGAATTTTTTATTATCTAAGAAGTAACCAACAATCCTCACACTAAAAACTTTCCATTTTCTTTCCAACATAAGCATAAAGTTTTGAAAGATGGATTTGTGTTTGTTATAACTGGTAGTTTCATGGTAGCTCAATGTCTTTGCAATGAACAGGACAGTATCCAATCAGGGAGAATTACTATTACATCAAAGGTGCCCTTGTAAGAAACCTGACAGGAAGACAAAATGATGGAATTTTCAAAAGTTAAGAAAACAAAATGGCTAGATGAGTGTTGTTTCCCTAGACACAGCTACAGTAGTATACTACACTGTCCTTTCAAAGTTACTTTAGATTTTGAAACATAATTTTGAAAAGAAAATTTGTTTTCTCTCATATTTTTTCCTCTCATATACGCTTGGATGTATGACCATCCACTGGATTATGGACAACCTACCAGAGGTTACACCCATAAAAAACTAAGTCGTTCTCCCTCGCCCAACAGCTCCTCGCCTAGGATTGAGACTTCATGTTCACCTCCAACCATCATACTGGATTCTGTCCGGCTTGAATTTAAACAAGTCTTACACATACCATTAGGGCCACATTAGTTCATATTTGCAACTGCCACGTTGTGTTCTCCAAACACACTTTCTTGTACTTATCTACCATCTCTGGCTCTTAAAAATCTTTTTTCTTTGTCTTCTGCAATGAACCCTGCATCGTGCTAAGAGGGGTTTTGATACAGACACCCCATTTGTTGTGTTTGATACAGAAACCCAATTTGGTACTAATCATTCTGCAGTCTCTTATCTCCTGAATCTTGACCCGTTATGGGTCTTTGGTGAAATTTGATATAAAAATTAATACATGGGTATAAGGATAATCATTAGGAATAGTTTTAATATTATGTTCACTACAATCTAACAGTTGTAGATTCTGACCCAGGGTTTATGACCGATATAGTCCTCCCCCTTTTTTTCACCTTGATATCAATGTCTTTTATGGATTTCAGTTGTGCAGTAGTCCCTACATACCGCTTGGAAGTGGTTTTTGTTGTTGTTGTTGTTTTCTTTATTTTTTCATTTTTCTACACTTGTGCTCCATTTCCCCACTGGGCATCTTTTATCAGACCAGACATTATGGTAGCTTGCAGGGTTCACATGTGAGTAAGGCAGATTTCTTTCTCTTTTTTTCCTTTGCTGGTATGCATTGTATCTTCTAGCCCCATGAAAGCTATCAAGTAAGGACAGGGCTTGTGGGTATGGACTATCTGAATTTTTTCATATTCTCCAACTCAAGTGTGTAGTCTTTCAGTCAAAGTTCTGGGGGGCAAGCAAGAACACTAGGAATATTCTTTAGGGTTTAGGAGTTGATGGAATATCACTGGCTAACAATTCCAAAAGAGGTAACCCATTCCTAGCACTAGGCAACCTTTTTTATCAGACCATGTCTGTTATAGCCATTGTCACATTATCAGGTAAATCTTTACCAGTACATTTCAAGGAGAGGGATAATTATGACTAAAACATATCTTTATGTCACACCAGTTTTTACTGTTCTCCTTCTGTATCCCATCACCAACACAACAGACATGACTCACAGGCAAATTAAATTCCATTTATATATGTTCTTTCTGTCTCTATCCTTATCTCTAAATAGATGAGCATTTTTCTATGCTCTTTTCTCAGAATTCTCATCTTCTAAAAGATACTATTTGAAGATAGTTGATACTTGCTATAAACACATTGTGATTCACTAGCTTTTGTTAGAAAAATCAGTTTCACACTGCCTTTGTTTATTGAGTCAACAAATATTTATTGAGCACCTACTGAATTCATTCCTGATTTAAATTATTGGGGTATGAAATGAACCTCTCAGCGTCTGCTTCCCTCAGAGATTTTATGCTGTACTTTGTATCCCCTCCGTCATTCTGTCTGGCTCAGACAAGGTTTACTGCATTTCTCATCATCCACTAAGGTCATTATTATTTATAATCAGCTGCTTCCCTAATGTGGTATATCATGGATGCCTCTGATCTGCATCTGAAATCATTGGTCAGCTCGAGGGAGCATAGGCGCTACATATATGATGAGGGCTTTTCATTTTACTCTTTGGCAATCCTTCTATCAACTATAAAAGCCTTGTTCAGGCTTTTGCATGAGAGGAACCATAGATAACTATTGTTATTTTTAAGGGCAACTGCTTGCCATTAGAATGATGAAGACAGGACAAGATGATAAAGCAGATGCCCCAGTGACAAGGATTGGCAAGAGCAGAGCTGAATTCACAGAGTTCTTTATGTATGGGGTTACTGTGGGGTTAGAGCAGACAGAGTGTCGATTAGAATGGGTCTAACCTATTGCAGCATATACTGCGTGGAGAAACAGGGTAAGGCACACAGGTTTTTCTACTTACTTGAAAAAAGTGAACTAATGTGTTTGTTTCCCTATTTCATATACAGAAACAAAGGAAAATGCTTGCATTTAGAATATAAGTTAAATCACATACTAAGCCAGAGTCTTGGTATCTTTTCATGAGGAAAATGTAAAAGATCTTCCCTAGATACTTCCTTCTGTATTCGTACCTTACCCGATCCCCTATCTATCTATCTATCTATCTATCTATCTATCTATCTATCTATCTATCTATCTTCGTGATTTTTAAAAGAATTTCCAAATTTTGAACACATGGGAAAAATTTAAGTAACATAGTAACCTTAACATTCTTTTACAACATTGATCTAAGCATATAAAGTGTTAACAACATTAATACTAATTTTCTATTCCTTATCTCTCTCACTATTCCTCCTCTACTATAGTATGTATGTTTATTAAATCAGTTCAGAGTACACAGTAGGTATCTTTTGATTTCATCTGTAAACAGGGATTTCAAGGATATACCAAATTTAAAAAAAAAAAAAAAAAAAAAAAAAACGGTATTCATCTGTATACCTATGATACAATTCCCCAAACCAAGGGACTGAACACTGAACACAGTTCCACTCTACTATACAAGCTACACTCTCATATTTTAGATTGAATCAGTATAGACAGCATTCTCTGGCTGGGTGCAGTTTTTGTTTCCCTGTTCTAACATCTAATTAAGGGCTGTAGGGTGAGTGTGTATGTGTGTGTGTGTGTGTGTGTGTGTGTGTGTGTGTGTGTGTGTGTGTGTGTGTGGTGTATTCCTACTTTCCTAGCATAGAGGGGAGACTCTCTACTTTCACTCTTTGGAAACATAATTATAAAAAGAATCTAGATAGAATTACAAGCAATTTGTTTAATTGTTTCTTCATGATTAAAAGTAAATATCAACCACATTATGTATCAATGATTATTCCAGATTTTAGTCAATTGCCCTATGTATGCATGCCATGTTATCTGTAGTCCATTATAGTAATGGGCAGGCACTGCCCATTTGTCCTGTTGTTGTTTATATTAGATTTGATTGCCATATTTTTCTGTGATAAATATGAAGTTTGAATTTACTTTTATAGGTAATCAGTAAAGTTGGGAGAATAAAGGATAATTTGAAACCACATAACTTCACTAAATTCATTTTTAAAAATAGAAACAGAATTTAACTTTGTAGCCAAGGCTGGTCTGGAACTCATTATGTAGATAAGGCTTTCTTTGGACTCAAAGAGATTTCCATGCCTGTACCAACAATGTGCTAGAATGAAGGTGTGTGCCACTACAACCAACTAAATTCAGAGTATTCTTAATATTCTTCAGTAATATCCATAATTAATCATATATTAATTTTTCTCTGAAATGCTCCTAACATTCCTTATTCTTTCTTACAAAATACGAAAGTTGTGTCAATGAATAACATTCAGGAAATACTAAATTTCTGACTTATTCTCAGAATCAGAAGTCAGTGGTTTCATCTGAACCAGAAAGCATGAGAGATAGACACAAATGCTGCTCATTCTTGAAAGAAAAGGAGAAAATACACAAGAGAAAGCATGACTGGTTTCCCATCAATGCCTGAAACTGAGTAATTATCCAACCCTCTACACATCTGCTAATGCGAAACATGTTCCATATTGGATTAGAGTCACTTTGAGATTTTGCAGGATGCACTTAATATGAAAAAGCCAAAATGTCCCTCATAGACATTTATTGTAACGTGTACCTCTTATTGATCTTTAAACTGTCCTGCTTTGTTGTAGCCTTTTCACCTGTAAATGAATAAAAAAAATGCTAGCTGGAATCTATTCCCCACAATGATGTCTGGATACCTGTTTCAAAATGGAAATCTAAACATAACATGCTCCTTTTAGACATCCTTGACTGGCTTCCTATTAATTATCTAGTAAGGCCAATTTTGAACCCATTCATGCAAATCTATTCTCCGATGACCTTTTTTGTCAATGACATACATTGTTAACAGATTTGTACTTTATAATCCATGTGTCAAGTATGAGTTCTTCTTCCATTTTAGTTTATAGAACCATGAGCTACAGTCTCTATTTTACTTGTAATATGTTTCCACACCTAACCCTTTCATGAAGATAATCCTGACAGCCTTTTAGAAGTACTCTAACAGAAGAGGTTCAGAGTGAAAATGATGGTGTGAAGCAGCCCACTATCCTAAATTACCCACTTGCTGGCTAAGCTAGAACACATACTACTCCTCTGCGCTTGACTTTGTAGAAAATGGGGATAATGACATTGCCGAACTTAAGCAGATGATATAGGAATTACATGAGCTAAATAATGTAAAGCTCTTAAACATGCCTGGCACACTAAGCACTCAATGAATGATAGCTATAAGAGAGATGAAAGCAAGTCCTTTTCAAACATTTATTCAACAATTTCAAGTACATAGACAAGTAGAATGAGGTCCACAGTGAGTAGCTAGGTACCAGTTGTTGCCCGCAGAGATTCGATACTTTACACTTTATCACACTTCATCTGTTCAGCCTAGGCCTCCCCATAAGCAACCCACCCATCAATCTTATATAAGTATTTTAAGATGAGACAATGCCAAACCCATTGTGTTTCTCCCCTCTTTCACTGCTTCTAACCTCACAGACAGCTCGTTGATGTCTTCTTTGAATGCCCAAGACACTTCAACTGCATTGTCTCCTATGTCTGTGTCTCTATTTTTCCATAACATCAAGGCATCCTGAGGGTAGATACACAGTCTCTTTTGTGCATCTAGCAACTATCTCAGTGGTGATGCCCAACAATTGCTGAGAGAGCTTCCTAAGATTTGTAAAAAAGCCTAACCCAGGGATATGCTACTATGTATTAAGTCGACTCCAATTATTTACTAGACACGTGCACTCAGATAAGTCGTAGCACCTACTACACTTAGCTATGAAATCTGATTGTTACCTGTAACATGAAGGCAAACTTACAAAAAATGGTGGGCTAACTTTATTGTTTCATAGTCACTGACATAGTGGTTCAAGGAAAAAAAACCCATATCCAAACAATATGTGTGCATATGTACATATGTGCTGATGTTAAAAGGAAACAAAGTGCTAGAGAATAAAGAGAAATGTATGCTGATGGTGAAATGCAGGTTTCCATGAGTTTGGATGGCTCTCTGGGATGTGGTGCTGCTCATCCCATGTCATGTGAATGGACTTTCTGGAGCTGTGGAAAAATCACTGCTGGACACCTAAAACCATGTTTTCATTACAGAAAACTTCAAGATCTCTAAAATGAGAGAGACTAAACATCAGAAAATTCTATCTTTATACCCAAGCAATAAACTGTTATATCTCTAAAATTTATGGAAAAAAACTTGATAGCCCCTTCTTGCTGACACCCAATGCCCAAGACACAATGTTCTAATGTAATTAATGTATTATAGCAAATTGTGAAGAGACCATTGTGGATGTGGTCAGTATAAAGTTTGTGACACTATGAGGTTATTCTAGATGCATGAATAGGCCTGAGGCAATCACAAAGATTGTTAAAGAGATGAAAGAAGAAAATTCAACAAAAGGAGATGAAGAAAAGGAGAGAGAGGAGAGGAAAATGGAAAGAGGCAAGCTATGCGACTGCTTTAATACAGCTACAGAAGCCCCAGGATAAGAAATGCTCATTACTTCTAAAAGGTGACCCACTTCTCTAAACTAGGATTACCAGTGTCTCTACAGACTTGTGTTAGATCACTGACCTTCAAAATGGTAAATTAATGAATAATAATAATAATAATAATAATAATAATAATAATAATAATATTGCTATTTAAGACACAAAGTTATTGGTCCTTTGTTATGGTATAAATAAATTAATATAGAAAAGATAACCTATTAACGTTAGTTTCCTAGGTTTAAAGAGCAAATTTATGCTCCCTAGTGTTGGTCCAGTAATCTAAGAGGGAAAGTTAGAAACATACTTGAGATTTAGCAGATATGAATTCAGACTTTCTGTGTGGGAATTTATATACCATCATGAGCACAAAGGTCTCTCACAGTTAACCCCAAATCTTCTAAGAATGCAACATACAAGGAAAAACATTGTGGAGAGACATCCAAAGCTGCAATCATCAAATGGTATAAAAAGAACTAAAGATAATAGAATGTTGTGATAGCTAGGGTGAAATAGGTACTTAAGTTCAGTACAGAAATAAAAGTCATGAGTCTATGATGGTGGCCTCAGCTATGACTCCTAGCAAGGGGGGAATATGAAGCTCAAACTGGCATCTGTTGTAAACAGTCAAGACTTCCAGTGGACTGGAACATCAACTCAGTCACAAAACTTTTGATCTACAATTTGTCCTGGCTACAAGATGTGCTGGAGTGAAGGGAGAGCAGTAATTGTGGCATTGGCCAACCAATGACTGGTCTATTGAGACCCACACCAAGATAGGAAGTCAACCTCTGACACTGTCCAGAGAGTCAGAATCCAGAGTCTGCATAGCCCAGAGACCTAGGATAGAACCAACCAGCCAAACAAACGTAAGTCAATAAAATGATGACTAATGATATTCTGCTATACTCATAGATTGGAGCTCAGCTCAATTGTCATTAGAGAGCTTTTATCCAAGATCTGATGGAAGCAGATGCAGAGACCCACAGTCAAACATTAGGCAGTGTTCAAGAGATCCTGAGGAAGAGGGGAAGGAAGGGTTATAGGAAGTAAAGGACTCAAGGAAATCATACACACACACACACACACACACACACACACACACACACACACACACACACCCCTAGAATCAATTAACCTGGGACTACAGGGTCACTCAGAGACTGAAGCACCAAACAGGGAGCCTGCATGAGTGTGACCTAGGCCCTCTGCATATATGTTGCAGTTGTATAGCTTGTTCTTTTTTCGGAACTGCTAACATTGTGAGTGGAGGCTGCTTCTGACTTTTTTGCTTGCTTTTGGGTTTCTTTCCTCCTACTGGATTGCTTCATACAGCTTTATTATGAGAGGAGGTGGCTGCTCTTATTGAAAGCTCATGTGCCATGTATGGTTGATATCCCTGAGAGACCTGCATTTACTGAAGGGAAATGAGGGAGGAGTAGATTGGAGGAAGGCGAGATGTGGGAAGAAGGGACTGGTGGGAGAGAGGGAGGGGTCAGCATGTAGTATAGGAGAGAAGAACAAATTTTACAAATTATTTTAAAAATAAAAAAGATAAGAATAAAATTTAAAAGTTCTATATATTTAGTATGAGAGAAAATTCTAGATGATTTAAAACATGATATTAGGCAATTTTATGTGTGAGATGAAGTATAGCAGGAAATAGTAAAAATGAACCGGCATGCTTCTGCGCTTGATCCAGCTACTCTCTGTCCACCAACTCTGCTGCCTCCATAGCTAGCCCCATGCAGCAACTGATTGCTGTCCTCCCAGCTCCAGTTCTCTTGTCTCTGGAGCTGCTAGTTCCTTCTCAGCCATAAACCCTCTGTGGACAGCAGTCCCACATTCCAGTAACCCAGTAAAATAAAACTCTAGAAGCTTATAATTAGACAGTCAGATTTATATATCAATAAAATCTCAATTCACAGAATGCCCCCACAATAAATTCAAAGCCAACTGATAATGATACAAGCTGCCCACCTAGATTAGACAAGTCATCCCAATTATTCTATTGCTATATGATATTCATAACTAGCTGTGACTATTTAAAACCATGTGGGATCAGGATCTTCTTCCATCCTGCTTCTCTCTCTCTCTCTCTCTCTCTCTCTCTCTCTCTCTCTCTCTCTCTCATTCTCATTCTCTCTGTCTCTGCAACTCTTAGCTCTGCCTCCCCTTTCCCTGTCCAATCACAGGCCTCCTACTGCACTAATATTTAAATAGATTGGACAGGGAAAATCCTGCCACATATCATGCTTTCTGTTCAAATTAAAAAACAAACAAACAAACAAACAAACAAACAAACAAAAAAACCCTTTTCTCTCAAAATAAAAATGAGCACAACTATTACCATTACTGGTCTCTTGATATGGATAAAGCAGACTTTCCATACTGTAAACTCAGTGTCCATATATCTACTATACATAAATTATTGCCCCGTATAAAGTATTAAGAAAGCAGTCCAATGGAAGGTTAAGTAGTAAGTTAACTCTTTTTGAGAGTGATGAAGGAATGAAAGATTTTAGGAATTCACTGAGGAAAATTTAGAATGAAACATGTTAAGTTAAAGTAATTAACACATGGATAATATATGACTGAGCTTACCTGTAGGAGAAAATAAGCATGTCCCATATCTATTCAATAAGAATTCTAGAGCTGAGAATGTAGGTTTTTAAATTTTTTTGCATACTTTGCAAATAAGCACTATATCTATACCATTCCCACCCCTCCCTCTCTATATATACCTGTATATACAACCTCCTGAGTATATTAGGCATTGCTCATGTGAACCACTGTCCAGGCCTGGCCACCTGAGACTGGGCATCTTATGCGAGAGCTTATTCCTAGAGGAAACTAACTCTTCCTCTCTCAGAACCTGTCAACCATGTAGCTCTTCATGTAGGTATGGGACCGTGTAGAATATCCCCTATACAGGTTGACATGACAACTTGTATTATTGTTATGCAGGTCTTGTTCAGGCAACTATATTGTGGAAATTTTGTGGGTGAATTTTCCCTGTCTTACCCAGAGCACACAATCTAACACAGGCATCTGGTTCTCTGTCTCATGCAATGAATGTTTTCTACCCATCTTGCAAGATTTCCTTTGAGTTTCTGGTATAGGCATTGCATTGCAGGTACATCATTTGGGGTTTGCATACCACCATCTCTTACTCTTTTCCTTTTAATTAGATGCTGTTTATTGAGAAACGTTGGTAATCACTGGCTCAAAAATAGCAAGAATATTTTAATAAGAATTTTTCTGGGCCCATACAGGGCCATTTTATGAAAACAGACTCATGGTCTTTATAGACTTCAAAAGGAAAGTGACTGAATGTTGTAAAAGGTGGTATCACAGCACAGAGGAAAGACTGTTTGAAACTCTTCTTTTTGGTAACATTAGAGAATTGAAGCTAGTTTAAAGTGGACATGTGCTTCCCACTGCCCTGTGCCTTCAGCAATATAAGACTTGTGAAAATCTATTAGGTCTAAATATTAAAATTGCAAAGGTTGTATTCTAAAATACTCTGGCACAGAAGGTCAATACACAAGAATCAATTATATTAACATTCACTAAGACCAGGAGCAAGTTACAGCCACTGTAAATGAGCTGAGATACTTTGGTATAAACTTCACACGTGCACAAATAGAATCTGTATTGAAAGTTAGAGAGGTTCAGTGAAAGTTATATGTGGCTTTCATGCTGAAAGACACTATAAAAACATGACATATTTCTCACAAATGTGTTTATATCCTTAATAAAATTACCATTCGATACTCCAAAAGTTTTGTGTATGATCAATGTATATTATGTATGTATATATGTGTATGATAGTAAATTCATTTTTAATATTATTACTATTTGCCAATAAACAGCATATTTAAAAATTTTTATAATGTATGTGCCACTATAGACATCACAGCTAAAACACTGTTGACACAAAATTATAATGTGGGAAGAAATATTTTTCTTAATACTAAGGTTTAACCATAAACCTACATTAATCATGAGAGTGTGGTATTGGCAGAGAGACAGAACTAGATAAATGGCTCCACATGGACTATCCAGAAATGGATCCACATAGCTCTGTCCAAACTGATTTTTATAATGGTGATGTTGATATGTAGACTACACTATTGTGTGTGAACTACATGGCAGCAATGTTGATAGTTTAGTTTTGTAGCATAGTCACACATTTGTGTGACCATCACTAGTATGGAACTCAAAACAACTGCATCACTATAAAAAGAATTTAATAGTTGTTAAAATGGCATTTCAAAAGACTATACAAATAGTTTAAGAGATAAAAAATTCTTTTTCAACTAATACTGAAAGTACAACTTGGCATCTATTTTAAATGTATATCTACCTAAACTTCATATCTTATAAAAGCTTTAGCTCAAGATGAATTAACTTAGATATAATACAGGAAATTTTAAATGTTTTAGAGAAAATATAATAAAATATTTTTGGAACGTAAGCCTAAACAAAAGATGCTTGGTTATTACACTTGACCATGGAAATTAAAAGAAAGATGGAAAAAT
This sequence comes from Uromys caudimaculatus, assembly GCA_028551405.1. Taxonomy (NCBI): domain Eukaryota; kingdom Metazoa; phylum Chordata; class Mammalia; order Rodentia; family Muridae; genus Uromys; species Uromys caudimaculatus. The sequence continues at coordinate 38,614,560 of CM052700.1, forward strand.
TAGATACCCATCAAATTTAAAACTTTCAATATTAAACATAGCTGTCCAGATGAAGAGAAAAATTATTGCCTACTCGAAATATTTTCATGCATGTTCATCAAAGGATTCTTTTTTTATATAAAATAAAACAGTTCCAAGATCAATAAATTGCTTACAAAAAGTTGAAAATACACATAAAAATATAAAATGTAATACTAATAGCTACTGGGAACAGGAACATTAAAAAAGCACAAGGAAATATAATATGTATCAGAATAAGATTAGCTGCAAAAAATTAAATGCTGCTTAGTCTGGATAAAGCCTGGATCCAGAACATGGATACATTGTTTCCAGGAATTGCAACATGATGTTTTCTAGTAAACATTTCACCAACTTCTCAGGGGACTAAATTGAACTTACCAATGAGCCAGTGAGCTTCTCTCAGTCCTGTGATGCATACATACATGTCCAGAAATATAACAGTATTTTTAAAGATCTATCAAATTCCAGATAGTAAAGATTCTTATGCATTGACATTATTATATGAAATAGAAGTAAAGTAGAAATGCCCAACAAATTAGTCACATAATATCTTTTGTTATAATTACAATTATAATACAGCATAACTGTTGCTTGCTGCCTTTTAATGGAGTCTTTTAAATAAAATTTTTTGTTACCTACTGAAAGCAACCTGGTTGTAGGTGGGATAAAGAGAACAATGGATAAGAAACAAACACCAGAAAAGGATTCCTTCAACTCAAATGGATTATGTGTTGGTAGTAATCACTATGTGAAGAGCAAGGTGGAACAATAGACAGAAGTAGTTAGCAGATTTACAACATGGAAACCTAGAAAGACACTGGATAAGTTAGTCAATAAGAAAATGTATTAATTATAAATTAAGCCCTCTGGAAGTAACAAAGTAGAATTATAAAATAGAGATGAACACATATTCGTTTTTCAGTATCCATCAGGGCAAGAACCGAAACAATATTCTCTTTAGTGGCACTTAGACAACATGTGACATTTTCTATTCCATGTTGCTAGCTTTTATAAGAATAATCTAGCTCTTATAAGAATAATCCTAACATCAATCAAGACTCTTCTTACTAAGCTAATTTAGGTATCTAGACAGGGACTTGTGAGATAGTGAAACACAGTATATGAGGATGATACAGAGAAACTAATTACAGAGTTTGGTTGGCATGTTCTGTGGTGAGATCAGGAGGATCTTGAATAATAAGTTAGGGATTTGACATATGACTCACTGCGGAGAAAGGATGGATGTATCCTAATGTGCTTGCATTATTGGGGAGAAGAAAATTAGGACATCCTTTAAATACCAACACTGCCATATAATGAAAGGCTTATAGAAGAGGGAAGAAGTGGTTAGTTTTAAGAGTCATCTTAAGTGGGCTAAGAGATACTTAAAGAGCTGGTGAACTCCTAGTTCTGGGTGTGGCTACAGTTGTGTTTCTGAAGCACTTAATCAGCAAACTGCAGACATTTACTTTGCCAGAGTGAATCTGCTGATCTTTTCCTTTCAAAGTCTAAATAAAACAAATGGTCAAGAAAAAGATAATAACCGCCCCCTTTCTGGGGCTGAGTCATCTGTTTTCTCTTGCCCTTGGACATCAGAATCCCTGCGTTCAAATTTGGGATTTAAGTCAGTTTTGAGCTCCTATTTCTAAGCCTTTGCCCACTGTGATTCTCATACTTACTCTTTCATATATCACAAACACACTATTCTGTTTCTTTGAAGAACTATGTTGCATGGTAGGAAATTATCAATATTCAGGCAAAGTATTACCATTTGGAGACACAACGCTGTAACAGTACTCCTGGTCCTTTCCAGTGAGTTTAGATGAAGAACAAGAGAGATGACTCTCAACAGTTCTGATTGTTCTACTAAGCCTCTATATACTAACCAAGTCCCTTTTGCTCTGCTCTCAGATGGCATAATGCAGAACCTGTATTTTCAAAAACGTGCCCTGAAGAGTAAAATTGTGAAAGTGTATAAGAAACTAGATAAGTAAATAAGATTTATTCAGGAGAAATTTATAAGCACTCCACTTCTCCTGAAATCAAGGGATATTTTTCATTTTGTCATTGATGAAATTTAGATTTCTATTTGTCTCAATTTGTTAGTGATGTCTTCCTGTGTCTGTGTGTGTCTGTGTACATGTTTATGCATGCGTATAGATATTGATGAAGGATGCCTTTTTCAAACACTTTCCACTTTATTACTTGAAGCTAGGACTTTTGTGAATCTTACGGTTGCTGCTTTAGCTTCACTGGCTGGCTGGCATACCCAAGGTTCTTATATGTCAGCATCCATGGAATGCAGATTACAGGTATGCATCATCACTCTGTTGTTTTACAAGACTCTTAGAGATACAGACTCTGGTTCTCATGCTGTGGAGCAAGTACTTTACCCACTAAGGTCTAAAAAGATAGTCACTTAGCAGCTAGTAAGGTCTTCTAATTATTTCTGTACTTTGTCCAGGACAAAGTGAATGTTCTTTTAAGGAGTATTTTTTTTTAAATTTATGCCTGTTTATGCATGCTTGCATGTATGTGTACATGTGTATACATAGGCACACCATGTATGCGAAGGCCAAGGTTGACATCGAGACTCATTTTTCATTGTTCTTCCCTATTATTTGATGAGGCACTGTCCTTAAGTCAAACACAGAGTTGCAAATGTAGCTATTATCAGTAGCCAGCTTGCTCTGGGGACTTTCTGTGTACCTTCTGAGGTTGGAATTATAGGTAGACCATCACACTCACCTGGCATTTCTATAGGTTGCAAGTGGCCAGAAGGCTCCCACCTGTACAAATGCCCTATCCACTGAGGAATCTCTCAGGCCCACGCAGATGGTTCTAATATTACATATTTCTCCCAAGCATTTTTCCTCTTAGTATATCCAAGAAAGTACAACACCCCAGTAAAAGTGAATTGAACTGATGAACATCAACATGATAGAATTAAACAATATTGACAATAGGTACATTGAATGCTATCGTGCATAAACGACCTTCTGAATCAGAATTTTATGATGCTTTTTGAAGGGCAGGATGAATTTAAGTTATCTCAAAAGAACACGTGATCACTTTTGCCTTCGTGTTATAACACTTGCACCAAAAGTTCAATAGAATAAAACCTGTCTCCTGGCAGTAAGGAGTTTGCATTTTTTTGTGTGTCTAACTTTTCTGAAGAAACTTATGCATAGATCTAATTTTTATTGTCACCTGGATAGTTAGGAACAGAAGACAAGTAACGAGATGTCCCCTTTAGCTATGTGCTGTGCTCACCATCTGCTCTGTCTCTCACCCACATTCCCGTGACTGAACCTGGGTCCAACTTGGAGACCTCCCTTATTGAATTATTTTGCAAAGGAAAATTTTCAGACAGAGTTATTCAGTATACAAACTGTAAAAATAAACAGAAGTTTTAAAGAATATAATCATCCACTACATTTTTGTTGGCTAAGCCAGGTGTGTAAATGGTCTGAAATCTAAGAGAAGTCCAGATTTGATACTGGTGTTCAAGGAATCAAAATTCTAGTAGGTAAGTACTAGACACATTAATAAGTATTTAAAAATATTAAGAGTCCTAATAGAATTTAGAAAAATTGAATATAATTTTCTATGTAGTTCTTTGAAAAATGTTTGTGGTGAGAAAGTGGGACTTGAAATGAAAATGTGAAGTAGTTTTTGATTTTAAATGTTTACAATGAGATAGTGAATGTTGAAAGGGCATTTCAAATAGCCTGTGTTAGCGTCTTTGCAGTACAAGAGACATTTTTCCAGGTGAAAGCCATGTATCTATTTTCAAAAGCTCCTGAAATCCCAGGTTCTGATCACAATTTAAAAGGCTTTCCTCCAGGGATTAAATTTTATCTACAAAGAAACTTGTCATGATATGTGAAGGAATTAATTGAGGGTTAGAAATTTTTCTCTAGATCAAGGAACTATAATATATGGAAAACATTTCATGCAAATGATGGTTTACTTTCCTAGAATTTCTCCCCAATGTAATTCTACAGGTGAAGTATCGATTTTTTCCTAGTAAGATGAGTTTCTCAGTTACTAAGATTATATCTGGTATTCATCTCAATGACTCACCAATCTTGCATAGGTCCAGTTCTCCTAACATCAGTTATATGGACACAACCTTATTCTGTCAAAAACAGTTCCAAACAACTATGAGAAGGAATAAAATCAATAACAGCTCACATAAAAGAGCAGCTCATTTCTGACTCAGATACATGAAAAAATATGCTAATAATTGGGCAGGCATAGTACAGCAGGTTTGCCATGATGAATTTTGGGAACTAAGATTGCCTTTCAATTTCCTTCAGTGCTCAAGGCCACCACTTGGCCCAGGCCACTTAACAGAGGCCCAGCCATGAAGAATGAAGGAAAATGAGAAGATCAAAAAGAGAAATTCCTAGCTGATCATTTCACTTAAAGAGATACCAGGGACATTTCCTACAGATAGTTCTGCATACATTCTACTGGAGAACTCTTACGTTCTACAATCGTATGAATTATGAGTGTGCTTATGACAACACCACCTTATTTGGACCTACTTGAAAGTTAGTGTTCTGCTTAATAAAGAACAATGGAATAAAAGATGTTGCTATAAACAATGATTCCTTCCCAAATCTACACTCAACCCTCAGCAATAAAATACAGGGACAGAAATCATTGTATAAAATGAAAACAGGAGTCTTAGCTGACAAGACATGTCCAACCATATAAGTATATGGGCTCTATCTCATGATCTCTAACATGAGCAAATCTTGAGACTAATATACTTCACATATACCTGGACAAGCTTTGAGTCTTTAGATTTTCTCCCAATATTGGACATTGAAACCAAGGCCATGCGCATGCTGGAGAAATGTTCTATATCTTCAACCCTCATTTTACGTCTTATTTTGAAATAGGGTCTCACTAGATTTCCCAGGTTGGATCAAACTTATTCTGAGCACAGGTAGAAACTTGGGATCTTCCAGCCTCAGCTTACCCAACAACTGCAAGTACAAAGCTTACATCTTGTCTCAAAATCTTCCGTAAAAGAGCTAAAGTATGACCCACTTAGGCCTCCAGGATGTCATTCTATGATTTGGAAATGGTGAAATGTCTAGGCATAATCTAGTTCATATTATATGAACATGTTAAGTAGCCGCCATTGACTCAATTATTTTAGAGTGAATATTAACTTTCATATGATGGTAAAAAAAAACATAAAGGAAGAAAGTTGCCTTAAAAGTTGAGTATGGAAGGCAACTTTATTGCCTTGCTATCCACAGAAAGTGAGTTATTCTCTTTATTGCCTTGTTCATACATGAGATGAGGTATGGGAGTTCACAATTAAAGTGAATATTTCATTTATAACTACAACTTAAGAACTTTAAGAGACTAACAGTAAAGTGTGCAGCTGTTTATAAAAACTAGTTATGCCAGCAAAATATTCAATCAGTAAAAACAGTTCTTAATGACCCTAGAATAATCAATGTTTTATATTCATAGAATAAAACTGTGTAACTACACCTCTGGATAATCTTTCTATAAAAACTGATAGGACACAAAGACTGGATACAACACTCTTCAAAGTATAAACCGACACCACACTTCTTGTTTGTTAATTAGGAGACACATCTGCATTTCTTTCTAAGCTAGTTCATGTTCATCTTTTATGTTCTTTAATTTGCTGCAGTGTCTTAAAAGAAAGATCAAAATGTCAAAGGGTCAAATAGAAACTCAGTATTAAAACACGATAACAATTCAAATATGAAGTGTTTTCTTTAATCACTTCAACAATGAAAATAAAGGATTTGTGAATGAGAACATGGCCATCTATTTATCTGCAAAATATAGGAAAATGGAAGGAGAAACGACTGATCTCACCTTTGGAAACTCTGTCACAACACTCATGACATTCTGTCAACCTGGAAACTTGCAAGAGATTCCTAATGTTCAGTTTTGGTTGACATTTCACAGTTTCGACAGGTTAGAGAGATCTGAGGTAATCTCTAGTATTAATAATCTGATTTACTGACCTAAAATTATAATGTGTCTAAGTATTCAGACCTATTCAGAAGGAAGAACTCCTCTCTTTGTTTCTCTATGTCGGTGCTTACATCTGACTTTCTATTATCTCTCTCTGCCAGTTTGTCTCTGTCTCTGTGTGTGTGTGTGTGTGAGTGTGTGTGTGTGTGTGTGTGTGTGTGTGTGTGTGAGAGAGAGAGAGAGAGAGACAGAGACAGAGACAGAGACAGAGACAGAGAGCCAGAAATCATCCTTGGGTTTCATGCCTCAGGCATTATGCACTTTTGTTTTTTTTTGTAGATCGTGTATCTTCCTTGGTCTAGAGCTCACCACATATTCTAGGACAGTAAACCTTAGGAGTTTATCTGTTCCTGGAATTAAAACAGTATAACATTGTACCTGGAGGGTTTTTGTTTAATGTGAGTACACTACAGTCCATAGCTTTAGGGTTAGGGTTGGGGTTTAGGATTAGGGTTATAGAACATGATGAGGTTTACAAGAAGCTAATCCCACAAAACATTTGACCTAAAATTTTTCCTGCTGACAGGATGCACAGGAATAAAAATGGAGCAGAGATTGAGAGAATGGCCAATCAATGACTGGCCTAACTTGAGGCTCATCCCCTTGGAGAGAGTCAACACTTGATACTATTAAGGATACCCAGATATGCTTGCAGAAAGAAGCCTAGCATAACTGTCTTCTGAGAGGCTTCATCCATCAGCTGATGGAAACAGATACAGAGACCCACAGCCAAACATTAGGTAGAGTTCAGGGAGTCTTGTGGAGGAGAGGGGAATAAAGTTGAGGGAGACCTACAGAGTCAGCCAGCCTGGGCCCATGGGGGCTCACAGAGACAGAACTATCAACCAAAGAACACGCAGGTGCTAGACCTAGGCTCCCTACACATTTGTAGCAGTTGGGCAGCTTCTTCTTCATGTGAGTCCCCTAAGAACTAGAGCAGCTGCTGTCTCGCTGTTGCCTGCCTTTGGATCCTCTTCCTCTAGCTGTACTCCCTTGTTGAACCTCAATTATAGAGGATGTGCTTAGTCTTGCTGCTAATTGTTGTGCCAAGGAGGTTTGGTAGCCATGGGGCATTTCCCCTTTGCCTTAGAGAATGCAATCAGGTAATGGAGGTATGGGTTTGTAAGGGTAGGACTTGGAAGAGAAGAGGGAAGGGGACTGTTTTAGGGATGTAATGTGAATAAATAAATTAATTAATGACAAAAAAGAGAATTGTATAGTTAAGAGGCTCAGTAAAGGAATTTTTCAGCAGACAAGTCCCTCTTGGCTGTAAGTTCATTGTCAAGCTGTACATTGTCAAGCATGCTTGCTGCAATAGTTTGAGGTGAAATATACCAATGTCTGAAACTAATACAAACAAGTAGGAATCGAAGTTAGGAAACATCCTATTAGAGTCAGGTGACAGGACATAAAAACCATTTCTGTAAAACCTATTAGTCATTAGTTACTTTTGGAAGGGCTATCACAAGCAACTTCATCTTGTTGGGTTGACACTACCTTGTACCATTATGCTTTGGCAGGCCTCAAACTCTAGAGACCTCTTGCTCAAGCATCCCAAATGACCAGAATACAGGCAAGAAGTTACCAGGTCTAGGGTGAATTCATTTTAATTCTGACAACTTCCCATATCTATCTGTCATGAATAATGCTTTGTTATGGTACATATGAGATATCCTTGTATATAATCAATCTCTTTGACTAGCATGTCTGGCATTTTTACCTGAATTTGGGGGATTGAATGTAGATCATATGTGTACATTTGAGTAATTCATCAGTTGAACTAAACCCCCATTCCTAGGAATGTCTTATAAATATTGCAAAATAAGTTCTATAACAAAAGTACAAATTATCTGTAAAATTTAGGAGTCACCTCTCATAAATTGAGTCAAACTCATGTTGATCTAGTGAACATTCCCTTTATTTAAGTTACAGTAATCTAGCAAGAGTATTTCCTGTCTTCAAGGAAACTTCAGTTGAGTTTCTACAGAATTAATTCAGAAGGTGAATAGACACAGGTAGAAAGAAAATAGAAATAAAGGCAACATGATAAATCCTAAGCTGATATATTTTTCTGATTCCAGGTAAGTCAAAAGTTATGAAGACAAGATACTCATTATCTGAAGAGTGAACAATATAGATTTGTGATACAAACAGAAAACTCAGGAAAAGGCTCACATACGATCACAGAGAGAATACTTGTATGAAGCTCTGGAGTGTAATAAAGCCCCACAAGGCACCACTCTTCCATGATGGAAGACTCATCTTTCATGCTCTTAGGAAAAGTGAATTTTCAGGCCTATTATAAGGATTTGAAAAATGGAAATATAGATGTCACCATAGACACTTAGAACACACTGGGTATCAGTCATTAAAAATACTAAAACTACAAGTAAATAGAGAGAAGAAGGAGCCAGATAGGTAAAGAACACTACAAAATTAACTAACCAGGATTCATAGGTATGCACAGAGATTGAACCACCAACCAGAGAGCCTAGATGGGACTGAACTAGACCCTTTGCATATATGTTACAGTTGTGTAGCTTGGTCTTCTTGTTGGAATCCTAACAGTGTGAGCAGAGGCTGTATGACATTTTGCCTACTTTTGGGCTCCGTTCCTCATACTAGCTTTCTTCTTCCAGCCTTAAAATGAAAAGAGGTGCCTAGTTTTACTGCAACTTGTTTGTTTGATATCCCTGGAAGGCCTTCCCTTTTCTGAAGAGAAACATAGAAGTTGAGGTGGGCAGAGAGGAGGTTGAGGGAGAGACTAGGAGGAGAAGAGGGAGGAGAAACTGCTGTTTAGATATAAAATAATAATAATAATAATAATAATAATAATAATAATAATAATAATAATTTAAAAAATAACCACAAATGGCAGATAGTTTAAATAAGGTAATAACAAATATGGATGATTTTTGTAGCCTTTGAGGTTTTGTGAATTTCTTAATAGTATATCTTATAAGACATAGGCAATAGTCTACTGCCTCTCAATATTTCACTGTGAATGTGCTTACACTTTACAAATTATACTGGTCCAATAATTACTAGAATATACATTATTTAAATTCAACATCAGTTCACAGTTTACCATCTACATAAGCATTTATGTTTATTTCTGTTTCTTTTCCTATTGTTTGTTAATCTACTAGAGGTATGCATCTACTAAGAACTCAACAACATAGTTGTATTTCATTACTCTTTGTAATTCAGTTCTTCAGTTCTCAGAAATACTTTTAAATTTTAATCAATTAATAAATTATTTTATGTGTTTAAGTGGACTGCCTATCTGTGTGCCTGGCCTGGTACATACAGAGGCTAGAAGATTGTGTCTGATCTCCCGGAGTTTCAGGTGATTGTGAGCTACAATGTGAGTGCTGGGAATCATACCCAGGTCTTCTGCAAGTGCAACAAACATGTTAAGGCTGTATTTGATTAAGGGTATAGATTTATCTCTAGTTCTTTTCAAACTATATTTCACTGGCAATGATTAATTAGCCTATATGAAATACATTTTTTAAATACTATGGCCAGCAATATCAGCAGTTGTATTCTGAGTGACTATTTTTCCATGAAGAGTATGTGGGCAAAGGACTTACTAAACATGACATTTACACTCTTTTTATAGGTTCAGCATTGGTTTATGCTACAAAGAAGCTTATTTCTTCCTTCTGTATAAAACATTCTACTCTCCTAGATGACATTCTTTTTTTTATTGGATATTTATTAAATTTACATTTCAAATGTTATCCCCTATCCTGGTTCCCCCCTCCACCCCCAGAAACCTCCTATCCTATCACCCCTCTCCCTGTTTTTATGAAGGTGTTCCCCACCCTCCCACCCACTCCCTGGAATTTCCCTACACAGGAGCATCGAGCCTTCACATGACCAAGGGCCTCTCCTCCCACTGATGCCATAAAAGGCCATCCTGTGCTACATATGTTGAGTTGGAATTTTGATGGGGATTGCATTGAATCTGAAGATTGCTTTTGGCAAGATGGCCATTTTTACTATATTAATCCTGCCAATCCATGAGCATGGAAGATCTTTTCATCTTCTGAGATCTTCTTCTATTTCTTTCTTCAGAGACTTGAAGTTCTTGTCATACAGATCTTTCACTTGCTTGGTTAGAGTCACACCAAGGTATGTAATATTATTTGTGACTATTGTGAAAGGTGTCGTTTTCCTAATTTTGTTCTCATCCTATTTATCCTTTGAGTAGAGGAAGGCTACTGATTTGTTTGAGATAATTTTATATCCAGCCACTTTGCTGAAGTTGTTTGTCAGATTTAAAATTTCTCTGGTGGAATTTTTGGAGTCACTTATGTGTACATCTGCAAATAGTGATATTTGTCTTCTTCATTTCTAATTTGCATCCCTTTGATCTCCTTTTGTTGTCTAATTGCTCTGGCTAGGACTTCATGTACTATATTGAATAGGTAGGGAGAGAGTGGAAAACCTTGTCTAGTCCCTGATTTTAGTGGGATTGCTTCAAATTTCTCTCCATTTCTTTTGATGTTGGCTACTGGTTTGCTGTATATTGCTTTTACTATGTTTAGGTATGGGCCTTGAATTCCTGATCTTTCCAAGATTTTTATCATGAAGGGGTGTTGAATTTTGTCAAACACTTTCTGAACATCTAATGAGATGATCATGTGTTTTTTTCCTTTGAATTAGTGTATATAGTGGATTCCATTGATGGATTTTCTTATACTGAGCCATCCCTGCATCCTTGGGATATAGCCTACTTGATCATGATGGATGATCATTTTGATGTGTTCTTGGATTCAGTTTGTGAGAATTTTGTTGAGTATTTTTGCATCAATATTCAAAAGGAAAATTAGTCTGATGTTCTCTTTCTTTGTTGGATCTTTGTGTGGTAAGCATAATTGTGGCTTCATAGAACGAATTGGGTACTGTTCCTTTTGTTTCTATTTTGTGGAATAGTTTGAAAAGGATTGGTATTAAGTCTTCTTTGAAGGTCTGATAGAATTCTGCACTAAACTATCTGGTCTTGTGCTTTTGTTGGTTGGGAGACTTGTAATGACTGTTTCTATTGCTTTAGGAGTTATGGGACTGTTTAGATGGTTTATCTGATCCTGATTTACTTTAGTTCCTGGTATCTGTCTAGAAAAATTTCCATTTCATTCAGATTTTCCAGTTTTGTTAAGTATAGGCTTTTGTAGTAGGATCTGATGATTTTTTTTTAATTTCCTCGTTTTCTGTTGTTATGTCTCCCTTTTCATTTCTGATTTTGCTAATTTGGATACTGTCTCTATGCCCTCTGGTTAGTCTGGCTAAGGGTTTATTTATCTTGTTGTTTTTCTCAAAGAAACAGCTCCTGGCTCTGTTGATTCTTTGTATAGTTCTTTTTGTTTCTACTTGATTGAGCTTAGCAATGAGTTTGATTATTTTCTCCTGAATATTCCTGTTGGGTGTATTTGCTTCTTTTTGTTCTATAACTTTCAGGTGTACTGTCAAACTGCTAGTGTGTACTCTCTCCAGTTTCTTTTTGGTGTCACTTAGAGCTATGAGTTTTCCTCTTATCACTGCTGTCATTGTGCCCCATAAATTATGGTATGTTGAGCCTTCCTTTTCATTATATTCCAAAATGTCTTTAATTTCTTTCTTTCTTGATCAAGTTATCATTGAGTAGAGCATTGTTCAGCTTCCATGTGTATGTGGGCTTTCAGTTATTTTTGTTATTATTGAAGATCAGTCTTAGTCCGTGGTGATCTGTTAGGATGTATGAGATTATTTCAGTCTTCTTGTATCTGTTGAGGTCTGCTTTGTGACCAATTATATGGTCAGTTTTGGAGAAGGTGCCATGAGGTACTGAGAAGAAGGTATATTCTTTCGTTTTAGGGTGAAATGTTCTATAGATATCTGTTAAATCTTTTTGGTTCATAACTTTTATTAGTTTCACTGTGTCTCTGCTTAGTTTCTGTTTCCATGATCTGTTCATTGCTGAGAGTGGGGTGTTGAAGTCTCCCACTATTACTCTATGAGGTGCAATGTGTCCTTTGAGCTTTTTTGATTTTATGAATGTGGGTGCCCTTGCATTTGGAGCATAGATGTTCAGAATTGAGAGTCCATCTTGGTAGATTTTTTTCTTTGACGAGTATGAAGTGTTCTTTCTTATCTTTTTTGACAACTTTTAGTTGAAAGTTGATTTTATTCTATATTAGAATGGCTATTCCAGCTTGTTTCTTGGAACCATTTGCTTGGAAAATTGTTTTCCATGCTTTTACTCTGAGGTAGTGTCTATCTTTTTCATTGAGGTGCATTTCCTGTATACAGCAAAATGCTGGGTCCTGTTTATGTACCCAGTCCCTTAATCTATATTTTTTAATTGGGTAATTGAGTCCATTGACATTAATAGATATTAAGGAAAAGTAATAGTTGTTTCCTGTTATTTTTGTTGTTAGAGTTGGAATTATGTTTGTGTGGCTATCTTCTTTTGGGTTTGTTGAAGGATTATTTTCTTGCCTTTTCTAGGGTGCAGTTTCCTTGTGTTGGAGTTTTCCATCTATAATTCTTCATAGGCCTGGATTTCTGGAAGATATTGTATAAATTTGTTTTTTTCATGAAATATCTTGGTTTCTCCATCTATGTTAATTGAGAGTTTGGCTTGATATAAGAGTCTGGCCTGGCAGTTGTGTTCTCTTAGGGCCTGTATGACATTTGCCCAGGATCTTCTGGCTTTTACAGTCACTGGTGAGAAGTCTGGTGCAATTCGGATAGGTCTGCTTTTATATATAATTTGACCTTTTTTACTTACTGCTTTTAATATTCTTTCTTTGTTTTGTGCTTTTGGATTTTTGATTATTATATGAGAAGAAGAATTTCCTTTGTTGTCCAGTGTATTTGGAGTTCTGTAGGCTTCTTGTATGTTTATGCACATCTCTTCCTTTAGGTTAGGGAAGTTTTCGTCTATAATTTTGTTGATAATAGTTATTAGCCCTTTAAAATGGGAATCTTCACTCTCTTCTATACCTATTATCCTTAGGTTTGGTCTTCTCATCATGCCCTGAATTTCCTGGATATATTGGGTTAGGAGTTTTTTGTATTTTGCATTTTATTTGACTTAATTTTGGTTATACTAAGCAAGATCATTTCCTTACATCTAGAAAAATCATTTGAAAATGTTATAGTCCTAATTTTGCACCACATTTTTATGTGATACTTTTTAACAAAAGTAGATTAAAATGACTTATAAACATAAATTCTTGTGCTCAAGTTTATTTTCTTGTAGTTCTGTAATTAATTATTTTAACATTTTTATTGATTAAATGATTGATTGGGTGATTTTCTCTCTCTCTCTCTCTCTCTCTCTCTCTCTCTCTCACTCTCTCTCTCTCTCTCTCTCTCTCTCTTTGTATGTGTGTCCATGTGTTTGTTTGTTTGCACTTTTGCACATTTCAGCACTCGTGTGGAGTTTAAGACAACTTGTAAAAATTGTTTGCTCTGTCTACCATGGGATTCTTCTTTAATGGACTTAGATCTCCAGGCTTAAACCCACTGTGAATCATCTTGCTGATCCTCTGTAAATATTTTTTAAGCAACAATGTACAGAAATGTATATGAGTTTTTACAAGTGTAAATTATTTCTGGACATAGATATTGGAAAAAATATCACTTTGTAAAACTAAGCACAATAAATATGAAAACCAAACCTGCTTGAACTGCTAAAAGCACATGTGACTCTGAAACCCAAACATTAAACACAATTCCTGCTATATTCTTTAGACTATATCATGGTTAATCTGGACAGTTGAGCTTAGTAGCATGCTGTCTAGAAAACTTCACAATTATGGTGGGTAAAAATTGTCCCTTTCACCATAATGTAGTATACTAAATGAGAGTGAGCCTTTCAAGGGAGACTTCTGGTGCAGGTGCTTCCAGAGAAGGCATTGCTTTTGGTTTTTGTCATTGTTGTTTTCCTATATGTAAATCAAGCTGTGGGAAAAGCCCTCCTCTGTGCATCTGTAAACTGAGAACTTTGCCCTTTCATTGCAAAGACACTAATTTCTTTTTTTTAATTTTTTTATTTTTTTATTTTTTTATTTTTGATACTTTATTTACATTTCCAATGTTTCCCCTTTTCTGGGTCTCTTATTTGGAAACCCCCTATCCCCTCCCCATCCCCATGTCTATGAGGGAATTCCACCTCCCACCCACCTGCCCACCCATCCCCATATTCCCACGTTGACATTCCCCTTTACTGGGGCCTCTAACACCCTCAGGCCCAAGGGTCTCTCCTCTCTCCCAGATGGCCATCAAGGTCATCCTTTGCCATATATGAGGTCCGAACCATGGGTGCAAAGACACTAATTTCTACTCTGCTTTTTCAGCATCCTTGGCCTAGAAAAGGTCTATTGTTTTGGACAGCCCTGGAGTTGTTTGTATTTTGATGTTAATTCCACCCTTCTGGGAGGGGCTTTGGAGAAGGAGTGAGTTACATACTCATGTGACTTCTTATGAACCAATCCCCTAATGAATAAAGGAGCAAATCACTGGGCAAGTAGGAGGGACTTCCGAGTTGGAAGGAGGAAGAGGAAGCAGGAGAGAGAGAGGGGGGCCTTTTGGAACTGGGACAGCATATGGGTAAGATGTAGCTGCTAGAGTGTACTGGTATCATGGCGGATCTGCCACCAGAGGAATCAGATTTTAATAAGGCTTACAAGATTAAGTTTCAGTTGTTGCTTCCAGAGATTGAGTTACTATTGTTTCTGAGCTAAGTTTGTGTTGTCTTTTTCTTGTCTCAGTGGCTTGTCTGGGTTCATGAGAGAAAGTATGGTGGCAAAGCATGGGTTTGCCTGATGTGCCCCACTAAGACCATGGGGGATTTGAAGCATGGGGCTGGCATGGTAGTGACCCACCAGTGAGAACCTAGTAAGCTGGGTAGAGAGATCGTGGAGCTTCAGAGCTCCACAAGATAAAAGCAGGTTGGCTATTGCTCTCTAGTGCATGGCCAGTCAAGCCAACAGGGCTGTGAGTTGAGGGCATTATCAAGTGAACTTGCTATATTCCTTCCTTTTAAAAGTTCCCATAACAGTCTATGACCTAATGACCCCACCTTTCTTCATTTCTCATTTGTCTTTGTGGATATGTGGTGAAAGACATGTAATTCAGTAGAAATTATAATGTAGTATATACACATCACAACACACACAAATTTGAACAAAAGAAGTAAATTCTTCATTTCTCTTTTAATAATTTCAGGAAGTTAAGAAAATAATGTGTGGTTCATGGGATGGAAAAACAAAGGGCAAGTGTGGGGTACATGTTTCTCTGTTGCAACCTGCAAACTTGGAGTTTGATACAAGAGGTAAAAATGTGTGAAGGGCATATTCCCATGTTTAGTTTCACACCCACATTTTGATGCAGATAGGGAAGGCTTAATCACTGCAGCAAGTCCTAATAAATAAAGTCGAATAATTACACAAGGTCTAAACATACAACATACTTTGTTGAGAGAACAATACATATTTTCCACATGTTCCTCATCCTCTCAAGATTTGCCAAAGTACCAAACAATGTTTAAGCTGAGTTGTCTCTATATCTCAACAAAAATAAATCAAATCAATACATGCTTGTGTAGAAATATTTTAACAGTAAAACATAATAATTTACATAAATAAAGAAGGTTTGCTTCCAGGAAAATATCTGGTAGAAATCAAAATGTCTATGTAGAGCAACAAGAAGATGAATAAGTTGGATTCTATTGTATTATTCATTATTCCTTTTTATCTATTATTCCAGACTATCTATTATTAAATATGGAGTCTATATTCATTTTAAATAGCATTATGGTGGTTGTATTTCTCACTTATAAGCATCTATCTCAACTGAAGGAAACTGTAATGTACTAATGCAATAAGATCAAACATTGATATTTAAAGCTACATACACCTCTGAAAGTTTAGATGTGTTTAGGACTGCCTAAAGGTTTCTATTGCTTTGATGAGACACCATGACCCAAAAGCAAGTTGGGGGGAAGAAAAGAGGTTAATTCAGCTTATACTTACAGATCATAGTCCATCACTGAAGGAAGTCAAGACAGGAACTCAAGCATGGCTAGAACCTAAAGGCAGGAGCTGATGCAGAGGCCATAGTGGAGAGGGGGTGCTGCTTACTAGCTTTCTTTGTATGTCTTGATCACCGTGCTTTCTTATAGAAAAAAAGGTTCAAGGATGTCACCACCCACCTCCTCTGTTGATCTTAAATTGAGAAAATGCTTCTCAGCTGGATCTCACGAAGGCATTTTCTCAGGTGAGGCTCCTCTGTCTCTGACGACTCTAACTTGTGTCAAGTTGACACACAAAATAGACCAGTCTTCTTCCAGTTAACATGAACTTACATTGGTAACTGTTAGCTCTCCACATCTAAATGTGTTAGATAATCGCAAACAGTTATACTTGAAGGGGTAAGAAGTTGCAATGTGTACATATTGGCTAATGATCAAGAGGGTAAATCTGTAATACTAAAAATTTTATTAGTTCAATTGCTTTAATGATGTTAATTTGCACAGTGTGTACAAGGGGGAAAAACAAGAAAAATTAAGAGTATTTTAATCTGTTCTGACCCACATATTGCTAAGCCTTTCTATTTTCAGGTTGAAAATTCACTGAGTATGAATTTAATTGCCTAAATTTATTTTCCTAAACAAATAAAACTTATTGGTTCATGTCATTTGTTTTTGCAAACATTAACTTGCTACCAAATGCTGATTTCTTCCCAACTCTCTGTAGGTGGCAAAGACTGAGAACAAAAGAAAACTATGAGAGAAGTTTTCTCATATATTTCTGAAATTACAAAGTCTAGGAAGGAAGAGATCGATATTAATGTGATGTCTAGCCAAAGGCTTTAAAACTTCCTTGAATCTCAGGATCCCCTGGACCAAATAGAAAGAGATGAAGAACTTTTGACTATAAACACAGTGTTAAAAACAATTAGTTTGAAGAAAGTATAATATGGGTGTGTCTTAAAACACCAGTGGTCTCCTAAGGCAGCAAGATTGTGACCTTTTGAAAGACATATATATTTATCTTTAGATCTTCTGATAACAAATAATTGTGGCAGAGTCCATGGATACATAAGTGGTTAGCTGCTTAACTAAGTGGTTGAATGGTAGGAGAGAAGGGAAGAAGAGTGGCTGACATTCAAGATTCATTTAAAAATTTTAATGAAATTGTTCTTTTCATTTCTGAGATTTAAACTGAGGAGTTTAGGCATGTTAGCCAGACACTCTACCATACAGCTGCATGCCTATCTCAACAGTCATGCAAATGTTGCTTCTCTTCTTAGTATTTCTCTGCTAAGTTTAAGTAGTCACCATCCCACCAAGAAATGGAAACACTTGTAAAATAAAGTATAGTGTAGCAAATATAAGGAGATAGTTCAGAAATAACATGCTTATTGATATTATCTTTTTATTAGAAATTAAACCCAAGAAATTGGTTACCAGTGAAAAATTACAATAGATAGCCTCTAAAATTGTATGTAGATGTATCTGCTATAAATTCCATTCTATGGTTGCCTGTGTATGACAGGGAACGAAGCAGTGCACAGAAGCTGGCAGAGGCATTTGGTAATTATCATTTTAACATGACTAAAAGTTTATATAAAATATAACATAAAAATAATAATGTTTAATTTTTTTTAAGTAAAAATTCTGTCCATTCATTAATACATGTTATAAAATATACTACTCAACTACCAGGTCCCTCTTTCTCCTTGTCAATTTAATTTGCTTTTAAAAAAGTCATCTTTGGATTTGTCTATGAGAATGTTTCAGAAGTAATACCAATATTGAATATAGTGGCATCATCCCATAGACAGGGATTCTATAATGAATAAAAAGGCAAGTGAGCTGAATAACATCATTCATCTCTCTGCTTCCTGACAATGCACCAAATTTGACAGCTGCCTCAATGTTTCTGTCACCATACCTGACTGACCAAAGGATTCTAAGGCTTCACATTCAAGCTAGTGTTCAAAGGCCATGGTAATTTCTATTTATGCAGAAGCAGTTTACAAATTCCAAGTTATTTCTACCCAAATAGTGCTGTCTAGCAATAGAATTGGACTGACTGTGTACTACAGATTGGATGTCAAAGTCTCCCAAATTTTATTGTGGTCAAGGCCTGATTCTCAGGGAGAAGTATTTGGAAGGCTTGATTTTCGGGATAGATTTATGCTCCTATACAAAGATAAGCCTTGTATGAAATATTTAAGTCATGTGGATTGGGACCCCAGCCCACTACACTTTCTCCTGCTTCCTGGCCCACAAGGTTATCAATTGCTCCATTAGATATTATCTATCATTAGTGTTTGGTATCACATTTTGAGGCAAATCAGCCATAGATCCCTCTAACCATGGACTGGGAAATTTAAAGTCAGGGACCCAAATAAAGCCTTTTTCATTATATGTTAACGATTGCAGGCATTTTGTCATAGTGATGATACACTGACTATTACATTGCCTTATTAATCCAGATGAACAGTTGAATTAAAATGACATAAATGAACTGTTTCTGATTAAACTTTCAGCGTCAGTCAGACATTTTAGAGAAGTCACTTAAAGCATGTTTTTCTATAGGTTAACAATTTATAGTCAGTGGGCTAATTACTAATAGTTATGAACATCAAATATTATATCACGAATAGCATATGCTTAGATAGTTCATTTCCTCATTATCTTAACATCCACTCAACATCAAGAACACTTTGATCCCACAGCATCACAACTGTTACATGACAGATTGAACAAGAAATGCTGCAAGGTGCTTGTTGCACAGAAAAAACAAAGGGACTGTTCTGACGCGACTGAACTTCTACAGACACATGATTCAAGCTAAAGTCTCAAGTAAAAGTACCCTTTAAATCTTATACAGTAGCAATTACCAAAAGTTTATGTTTTAAAAATATTCTAGGGGAGTTTTATGCTATACACAACATATGTTTTTATATGTACACCAATGAGAGAAAACAACAGACATTTCCCATATGCATTCCTGGATAGCCTCTTCAGTTATCAACATCCCTAATCATAGTAGGGCAACTATCACAAATGATAAGCCTAAAATGATGTATCTCTATGCCCAATTCATAGCTTATATCTGGGTTCCTTTAGGGTACTGTTCAATCTATGGTTTTAGACAAGTGTACAGTGATATACATTCGTTATTAAACTATCATGCATGGCGTTTGATTGCTTCAGCAATCGGCTGTATCCCATATTTTCACCTATCTATTCTATTAAATACTAGCAACTGCCATCATTCTTACTATTTTCATTATTTTATCTCTGTCTAGAGTGCACACAGTATGTACCTCATTCATATGGTTCATCTAGAAGTATGCAATTCAGTTTCTTGGAGGATTTTGTGTATGGGTTGATCAGTTTTAGGTGTGAATAATGTCCCATAATCTGGATATGTAAAAGTTTGTCTATTTAACTACTAAAGAACATTTAGTTTCTTCAAAGTTCTGGTAGTCAGGAATATTAACTAAGAATAAAATGTTGTCAGGACAGTTTTCAACTCCTTTTCACATACAGAGGCATGTGATTGCTTGTCCATATGGCAAAAGCATATGTAGTCTTACAAGAAATTGCCAAACTGATATATGATTGTCAAGTTATAAGTGAATTCTTTCTATATTTTAGATAAAAAGCCCTTTTTAAATGTATTTTTTTTTCAAATTAGTTTTTCCTTGAATCAAGCTAGCCATTTTCATTCTGTTGACAATGTTTTATAGAGTGGAAACATAAATTTTGAATAATATTAAGCTTATAATTGACTCTTTAATGAAATGTTTTTGTTCAAACTGAGGTTTATTGGAGATTGGTTCTAATGCTTTGATTCAATCAGGAATCTACATATCCAAATGCTAAGAGTTCTTGTCCTCAATTGGTTTTTGATCGATCAATATAGATACCAGTGGCCAATGGCTAGGCAAAGGGAGATGGGATAGGACTCTTAGAGTTGTGCTAGCTAGAATGCAGGGATGAGGAGACAGAGATCGCTGTGACTGGGGAGAAGGATGGGATGCAGGAGTTCTAGGAAAGAAAGCCAACCAGCCATGTGAGATTTCAGGTAAGTGGCCACTGGCCACTTCTCAGTTTGGGCCTAGGGTAGCAGGTAGAGGATCAGAAGTGCTCACTGAGCTGGATGGCATATTAAAAATAATCGTGCGCACGCATATGTGTGTGTGTGTGTGTGTGTGTGTGTTTTCATTCATGGATCCAAAGAGTTCCTGGGTAGGTGGCTGGAAGCACGTGACCCGCCTGGAGCGCAAAGTGGTAAAGTGGTATATACAGCTAAATAACTTCTTGCTACAGAGGTCAATTAGATTTTTTTCCCTGTATTTATTATCCATCAGTTCTGCTGCCTAGCATTTTACACTTAGTCTTTTAAACTATTCAGTTTTAGAAAGGGTGCGAGATATGGGCATCCATTAACTCCTTTGTACATAGACTTACAGTTTTCTAGCACAATTTTTTGGATAAGAAACAACAAATACTCTCCTTACTCATTGTATGTCTTCTGCGCCTATGTCAAAGGTAATTTTTCTACATTTATATGGTTATATTCTTGGCTCACTTGTGCTGCTTCCCCTGTCTTGTTCCTCATGTGTACACTATCTTTATAACATACATTGTTTTCCTATTTATGAACATGGAATATCTCTCCATTAATTTTGTTCTTTGATTTCTCTTGATATAGTTCTATACTTTTCCTCATATAGATCTTACAGAGTTTATTAGCTTTGTGTCTAAGGGTATCATTACTGATGTGCCAATGTAAATAGCATAGCATTGTACATTTAAAAATTCTATTCAGCCATTGGTAAATTACAGAAAAGCGATTATGTTTTTGCTGTTTGCTATATGTGTATCAAGCATCACTTACAGTGCTTCTTAGTTAAAGGAATTTTAAGGATTTTGTTATTGATTATTTATATATGCACCTGCCTAAGGGGGGGTGGGAATGTGCACCTGGGTACAGGTGTTCAGGAAAGCCAGAAAAGAGTATTAGGTATTTTAGAGTTGGAGTTACAGACAGTTGTAAGTGCCAAAATTAGGTGTTGGGAACTGGATGTAGGTCCGCTCCAAGAGCAGCAAGCAGTCTGTACCATTGAGTCCTCTCTGGGCCCCTGAAAATTCTTTCAGAGTTCCTATAGTTTGATAGTGACCTTTCTATGATATATATTTTACTTCCTTTTCTTGTCTCGTCTCATCTGGAAATTCTAGTATGAAGTTGAAAAGCAGGATTGAGATGGAGCACACTCAGTTTGTTTTGGATCCCTTGGGAAATATTTATGTTCTTATTTTTTCTTCTCTAACTATAACATATGCCATAGGAGTTCTATAGATATGTTTCAAGAAATAAAATCCCTTTTATTATCACTTAACATAATGGTTGTGTTATGGATAACTATTAAATTCTATCAATTCCCTTTCAAATGCTTTTGATATGTTTGTGCTAATTTTTCTTTTAATGTGTGGATGCAATAGCTTACACTAACTCATCTTGGAGTATTAAACCAGCCTTGCTTTCTGGAATAATCCTTATCTTGTTATGTTGTATAATTATTTTTATATATTTTTGAGTTTGCTTTGCATTTTCTTCGTTGTTCTTAAGAGAATTTGTCAATATATTTCTTTTCATATTTTTTTCTAATTAGGGTATCATTACAAATTTATATATTAAAATCTTAACTTTTAAAATTCAATATGGAAGATCTTAAAAAGTAGCTCAATTCCTAGATCCATAAATATTTTAAAAGACTAAGAATGTGGTAACAGTAGATAAACTTTGGTGGACATTTCAGAATTTTTTAGAGGAGCGAAGAAAATTCATGTTTTTCTGTTATTGTTGTTGTATGTATTTGTGTTTGTGTAAACATGAATGTAGAGAAGAAAAAAATGCTACCAGAATATTTTTCTATCTAATCATCAATAACCAAGGTCCCACATGGAAAGAAGAAAAATGTAATTGAGACAATATTCAGTTGACAAGTAACTTTTATCAGAGGAGAATAAAGAATAGGACTTTTTGTCATGGATGTGATGAGGGTTTATATAGTAGAAATGAAATAATAAATAGACTTAAGAGCTGAATAAGAAATAAAGACACCTATATATCAGTAGCCTATATTTTTCATTCATTATTTAAAATTCACTTGAGTTACTGTTATGATATGTATATACACTGCACAGAAGCTTGCAAGTTCATGCCTAACCCCCTAGTCCTCATATCTATACTGCATCTTGGTCTAGCTTATCTCTGGATGCATGACCTTTTGAAACAAGAACATAGCAATTATGTCTTTGCTGAGTTTGCATCTTGCATTTTTCTTCTTCACAATAAATGTATATCAAGTAAGCACACCATATATTCTAGTTTTCATAAAGACATGACTGTCCTTTATTATTTTTAGATTTCTGAGGAAAAAAAAAGAAAAGAAATATATTCAAATGTGTATTTTCAGGTATTGAATAAAAATTCTGACGTTTGATAAATAATAAACCTCTTTCACGTCAATGTCTAAGTGGTTATTTCAAATTAATGCCTTAGCCAAATCTCTTTTGTTTGCTGGCCTACTAATAGCCTTTTATTAAGCATCTGTTCCTACTGAGTTTACTGCCTTCTTGCTCCAGTGGCCTCAGCCTTTGATACCTCAGCATTTTCATCCAGCTCATTAGATACACTACACTTAAAGCAGAGTGATGGAAATTAGTCCCTCCCAAAGGATTTGAGCTAAAATAAGCCAATCCTGATATTGGTGAAAAATCATCAGTGCCTTGAATCTCTAAGTGCAGAAGTTTTCTGTGCGCATGTGCTTTTGCAAGTTTGCTTGGCTGGAGAGAATTCAGGAGTTGCACTCAGCATTGGGGGACTTGTAAAACACAGATGGCAGAGTTCAAGTGTTGAAACAGCAACCCTGGCCTCTGAACACTTGCTTCATGTGTACATCCTCGGCTCTAGCTGTCTGACTGACATTCAAGAGGTTTCAGTTTTACACTGCTTAGGGGATAGCCATGATTCTTGTGAGTAACGCTGTTTTAAATGCTAATGCAACAATGTATGCAAACATTTATTAATTGTGCAGTTGTAAGTGCTAATTTGGTCATTATATATAAACATACATGAACCTGAATCATAGCATACCCAGATGAGGAATCTTTCAGCATCTTCTAAAAGACTAGGTATTGTAAAGTCACCAGGGACCCGATTTTGTTCCAAAGCCTTCTCTGGGACATTTTGGGAATCCCTTCATCACAAGCATACACATTTTCAAAATAAGAGATGAGCCAAGTTACCTGCATATTCTTCTCTTTCCTGCCTAAGGAAGTCAGCCTGTGCCAGACTTTAAATTTATTTTTTGTTAATTTTTACATTTTTCTTTTTGGCCCAGCATTTCAGGCTGTCAAAATAATTCAAAGCCTTGGTTTGGAGCTCTGTTCTATTCGTTATCCCTTCCAGCTGTGTCATTCTCTAACTTGAAAGTGTGTCTTCATCCAAAAGGCTGATAAAATGTTGAAATTCATCCAAGCTCTGAATCCTGTGGCAGAAACTCTCGCTGTATGTAATAGAATGATAAAGACTTGGTAGGAAAATATGAAGAATAGTGAAATAATCATAAGATAAGAAGACAGTAATGAATGCTGGCTATGCTACACATCTTTAGGGTCCTTGTTAAAAGACTTTATTGAGGTCAACCATAATTTACAAAGTATAGTATACATTTCAGTGGAGAACTTGATGATATTTTAACACATTTACAGAATTGTACAGACATCACCATTATCCAAATTTAGAACATGTCTATTATCTCAAACAGATTCCTCACACCCACTTGCAGTCAATCCTCTGCTCACTGCTAGTGCCAGGCAATCACTGATCTGCGTTCCATCTCCACCTATTGACCCTTTCTAGGGTGAAGGGAACCACATAGTGCATCTGGTTTCCTTTACCCAGCTTAGTGCTACAAGGTTTCTTTCTTCATGTAGGATTTATCCTTTGTGTGCTCTTACTGCTAAAGAATACATTATTGTGTGTGTGAAGGGCTTGTACACTAAATTTTAACATTTGTAGCTAAAATCAGTAGAGCCTACCAATATATCCGTTCCCCTGTAGCAGAGATTATGAACCTGAACATGAAAGAACATGAGGAATTTAAATGACTTTATAACAGAGAAGCCCAAACTGTCTGAGGGTGGCTCACTTCATCCTCGCGCACTGGATCTACTCTGCTTTGAGGGTGATCAAGCATTTCGGGATGCCCAGGCTGATAGCATCAACTGAATTACTGGTTCTTGTGTATATTGTCCACTGAACGATCATGGAGGTTTCTATCCCACATCTTAGATCTCTCCAGCTTGTCTGTCCTAAAGGACCCTTCTGGCCTCTCAGTTACTAGAATGAAGAGGAAATCATTTTGCACTGCTTATTTGGAATAAATTCAGACCAGTTCTTAGGCAATTAGATAAACTATGACTTCTAAATTCAGATTTTCTGGGGGCATTTGGCATTTAGGCTAAAAGTGAAATTACAGTTAGATTCATAGAAAACTTGAACATATTTCTGTATACTGGGTTTCAGATGTTCTTTTTTGGAAAATAGTGTTTTTATTTATTCTTTTAAAATGTCATACAATGTATTTTGACCATATGCATCTCTTTGCTAAGTTCCTCCAGATCTTCCTCTGCCTCCTTAAACACTCAACTGATGTTCATCTCTCTGTCCTTCTTTTCCAAACCTCTAACTTTAAAAAAAAAAAAAAAAAAAAAAAAAAGTCTAATTTAGTTGGTGCTGTCCAAGTAATCTTGGGCACAGGACAGGTATCACTCTACTAGAAAAAAAAATGGGCTTCTCTCTCTCAGATATAGCAACCAGCAAATATTTCATGTAATTTTTAAAATTGAAAATAAACCTCTTGACCCACAGAGGAGAAACTTCAATTAGATTAATCTAGGAGCTGGGAAACTTTAGACAAATTGCTCCACCTCTCTGAAACTCAGTGTTTCTCATCCTTCAAATGGGAACTTAAAACCTACATAAATGAATCTGTACTTTTTTAATGGATTTTTTAAAATTTAAATTAAAAATGTTATCCCCTTTCCCGATTTCTGCCCCTAGAAACCCCCTATCCCTCCACCTGCTTCTATGAGGATGTGCCCCCACCCACCCACCCACCCACTCCTGCCTCCCTGCCCTTGAAATCCCCTACGCTGGGGCATCGAGCCTTCACAGGATCAAGGGCCTCTTTTCCCATTCATGCTCAACAAAGCTCTGCTACATATGCAGCTAGAGCCATGTAGTTGGAGGTTTAGGCCGTGGGAGCTCTGGTTGGTTGATATCGTTGATCTTCCTACGGGATTGCAACCCTTTTTAAAAACCTCTTTGAAGTGCTTGGAATTCCCAAAGCATAATGGTCAATAAAATTCGGTAGTATGTATGGCTGGTTTTCTGTATCTTTATTATTATTATCATTATGGGATAGAATATATGACACTGTCAAAAGATTTAGGCATGAAAGTTAAAAAATAAAAACAAGATATCAAGTAATTAGGAAAATTAAAATCATGATCACAGTGAGTTAATAGCCACTATCCAAATGACAAAAAAATAATAAAAATAACCATAAAACAAAATCAATGCCAGTCACGTTGTGAAGAAAGAGGAACTCTTATGTGTCGTTGGTTGCAATTTAAAAATGTACAGCCACAATAAAGAAAAGTTTGTAAGTTCCTTCAAAAACTTAAACATAGAATTAACATATGACTCAAAACCACCCCTGAGCCAAGACAAAAGTCAAAGGATATTAAGAAGACAGGAGAAGGCAAAGAAGCACTGGCTTATGTTTAATGTGGATGAAGAAACAAGAATATACAGGTTGGGGTATATATACAGCTTGCCTACTATGTACAAGGCCCTGGGTTCAAATCCCAGCAAGAATAAAACACAACAGAAAAGGTATCTTTAATACAAACTCAAAATCAAAAAAATGCTGGGAAATTATCTACAGAAACAATAATTCCTTTCCGAGCTACATCTCAAACAAGAGAGTTAAAACAGCTAATGAACCATGCTCAAGGCCAAAACACTCATGACCTTTGAGTTTAACCTTATCAAACACCTTCTCTCATCTGTAAGTTTGAAAAATGTAGCACACAGACCATCTTGCACAAGATAATTCTTGAAGGGAAGTCAGCTAGCTCATATTTTTCCTTAAAAATTTAACTTCTTTAATCATGGGACAATGTTGGATATCTTAAATATTAAATATAATTTCAAGAAAGATCATATGATTTGTTATATAATAATACATAAATAATGAAACATAAGAAATACCATGAAAACATATAATTTATTTATTTCAAATATGAGAAAATCATAGGTATTTATACTTAAATAATTTAGCTCAAGTTAAAATCCTCCTCTCTGTCTTTCTCTCTCTCTCTAAACAACAACATCAAAGCACTGTTTATATGAAAATAATCAATGCATGACCACTCAAAGTATGAAACACTGAAAATAATCTAACTGTCCATGAAGTGATAGAGTTTTTTTGTAAATTTTGTTGTTTCAAATGTACAATATTGTACAGCTAGTAAAAATAATTATAAGTCTATATCTGGTATTTGTAATGAAATATTAATAGTAAAAGTAAAATTAGAGATTGGGATATGAAGGCAACTGTAGTTTATACATTCATGTATTCCAGGGCTAGAAGGCAACACAGGAAAATGAAAAGAGTTCATTTGTTCTAATTATGCTCAATAATGGGATTCTCTCATGGGTTGGCTTACATTATATGTAGTCTTCATAATCAGTGTGAGACATTTTTCCTCTTATTTCTTCTTATTATTATTACAATCATGGTCACCATTTTATGACATCAGGTTAAAGGTTTTTACATAATATATGTGATTAAGATGAAAGAGAGTGTTGAACGTTCGGACTGCACATAATAGCACTACTTCTTAAGGAAGCAGGTCATTGGGAGTGATTATTTGAAGGTTAGCTCTGTCTCTTCCATCATTCCTTGATTCCTGTACCCATTTGGTCAGAAGCCTTTGACACATGGCATTTCTTTTATGATGCTCTTTCTCACTCATAATCCACCACGCCAAGGAACATGGGCTGAATCCTATGTGTCAACTTAAATCCTTCCTCCTTTAATTTTTATGCCAGATATTTTGCTAAAAGAAACAGAAATGAATGATCATGCAAATAATTTAATTTCTTGGAGTTTTAAACAGAAGTTGATTTTTGCAAGACTTCATTGT
The DNA here is from genome assembly GCA_028551405.1 of Uromys caudimaculatus. Taxonomy (NCBI): domain Eukaryota; kingdom Metazoa; phylum Chordata; class Mammalia; order Rodentia; family Muridae; genus Uromys; species Uromys caudimaculatus. The sequence continues at coordinate 38,641,921 of CM052700.1, forward strand.
AAAGAATATGATTACTGCATTTACGTCATTAGATTCCCCTGTTTACTGCAAATAGGTGTTTTAATTTATACATCCATTGAGAGGTTTAGGGGGTGCAAAAAAGTGTCAGGCACTAAGCTAAACTCTTACCTATGAAGATAAGTAAAAGAGGGACAGACATAAGCACATCCATAAAATGCATACAATCTGGACAGTCACAATAGAGACAGTAAATTCTGTGCTAAGAAAGTTTTCTGTTCCTAGAATAGGAGCCTTGGCCCAGCAAAGGAAGGCTCATAAGTTGGGAACTGGAGATTAAACTCAAGTAGTTTACACATAAGGATACAACCTCAGCATCTGGATCGAAACTGGAAAAAGGATATAGAGTAGATAGAAGGCTGAGTAGGTTCGCACTTAGTTATCTCAAAATGTCCTTGCATGTCACAAGGAGCAGGTTTAAAGGAGAACACTGATCTGTGAAGTACTGTTCACCAAATGTCCTACCACACTGGGATTATTCTCACCTGTGCTGTCCAACACAGTATTGTGACTTTACAATTTATTATAGATTTATTTGATTCTTGTTGACTTTACACGCATCCATATGGTATAGACCTATATTACTATATAGTACAACCTGCATATAGCCACAATTATTTCTTTCTGGCTAAAGTAAAGCCTATGGAGCAGGGACAAGAGGGCAAAATGGATGGGAATAATGGCAGGTGGCCTAGAGTCCATGTGGGATATGTATGTTAGATTATGGAGTTGCAACTTGATATAAAAACATCGCTGACTATGGTGGAATTGAGGGCGGAAAGACTGCTCAGACGATGCTATTATAGTTAAGCAGCATGGCGTTAGTTGAGGATTGGTGTCTCTGCACTTAAGTAATGTGGGAGGGAGAGTCAACTCAAGAATTTGGTAGATGTTATTGTCAGGACTAGGATCTTGACAGCACTTAGATAGAGAGAAGAGTGTTCAGGGTTAACAGTTTTCCAGAGTAGATGATAACGCTGTGACTAGAGATAGTATGTTGTGAAAGTTTCAGATTTATTATGCAACCACTGCATCCTGACTTCCTGAGAGAGGATGAAAGTGATTTCTGTACAATAACTAAGCATTGTATGGCCCCATAACTCATCTATTTGTGAGGAAGTTTAGAGGACATGAATTCCAAAGTCTGTTCTATGCTACCTGATTTTAGACACTGAACTACATTCCCAATGATTTTAATTACCATGCACGTGTAGCAATTATAAATTATGCTTCAACCACATAATATCAAAATCAAATGATATTGTGAGACATAATGGAAACATTGGGTACGTTTGAGAATATATTCTTTAGTCTGTGCTGCTTAACATAGTTGTCATCAAACATAAGTGGCTACTGAGAAAATGCAAATGTAGAATTGGATATTGTGAGTTCAGAATTTATACCTTAATTTTATTTAATCTCTCTTGTCTAGGGCTTTGGGTTATGAGGCTCTACATATTGAGAATCTGGTATGCTGAGTTATACAGGTAAGCTACAATACACACACAAACACACACACTATCCTATAGTATGCTCTGTAGTGTAGAATTACATAAAATTATGTTGCATAATAAATTATAGATATGTAATAAAATATTACAAAGCACATCTTAGAGTTAAAGTCCTGCCTTGGTGAAGGTCTATTTGTTCAAGCTTTTACCTTTCTCTAAGTAGCAACAAGCTTCCTTTGTTTAAGACATATTTCATAGTAAATGGAAAGAAGCCTTGGTGGTAAATAGTGCTTGCTGCTCTTGCAGAAAACTTGGGATTGGTTCCCAGCACCCATGCAGGATGGCTCACAACCACTTCTAATTCCAACTCTGGGAATCTGACACCCTCTTCTGACTTCTGCAGGAACCTTCAACATATGGTATACACATACTAACACATACCTACTCATGTAAACACACACACACACACACACACACACACACACACACACACACACACACACACACACACTTACATATAAATCCTTTAGAAAGATGTACTTAAAGTTAAACACAGTTGGCCAAAAATAAATCTTCATGCAGGTCTTAAACTTTAGTATAAAAGAATGCATGCCACTCAGAAATCTGGTCTGAACTGTATTTGTCATAAACATCCTTAACTAGCTTTTGGCTGGAAGTGCTAAGGTGAGAACCCTTTCCTCTAGACCCAGGGTTCCCTTCAAACAGGAAAGAGCAGACAAAGATTTTTCTGTGTCTCTACTTTTTATATACAGGAGCTTTCCCCATATTTCATATTCCATTCAGTTGTTCATTCAGAGCCATGCTGAATGAATGTTACAGAAAAAGATCAGAGAAAGGCAACAACAAATGAATTCAGACCATTTTCTGTACCATATGAAAAACACCAAACCAGGACTAATTAAACCAGGAGTGTGTAATACTGTTACTAAAGCTGACTGGGAAGGTGAGCCTTTTACTTGGGATTGTGAAGCTCCAACCTTGTAGGAATGTGGGTCTTGAGCCTCTCAGGCTTTCATCTTCTCACTGGTAAATGGAAATAAGCTGAATCTACTTTTTAGATTATTATGAACTCATCCATCTTGGGACATATGAATGAACAGATTTATTATGCATTTAATACTTCAAATCAGTTGCAGACACTATTTTTATTGATGCTCAAATTGTCCCAATTTAAGCCTGTGGATAAGCATTTATTGCTTCTATGTCCTTTTGCTGTAATTCTGCTCATCTTTGATTTCCTCCTTGCTTTCTGGAATGAGATGAGGCTTACCTAGTGTGCTTCCACGGGGCAAGCATATCAGTTTATCATACTTGCTAATATATTCAACATCATTAAAAGGTACTTAATAAACATTCACTTTATTTCAAGTGTGTGTGTGTGTGTGTGTTATATTCATGTATATGTGTATGACTTCTGTTTCTGCCATTCTTTGTCTTATTCTCTTTAGGCAGGTCTTTTGACTGAGAGCTTGGACTTAACTGACTTTAGCAGAAACCCCCTATTTCTCTACCCTAGCACCATGGTTACAGACATGAGTGGCTATGCCTGAAATTTTTATGTGTGTTCTGGGATATGAACTGGGATCCTAATAATTTTATAACAAATATTCTTATCTACTGAGCCGTCTTTTCAGCCCAGCACATCTCTTGAATGAATGTATTATGTAACACTTAATAAAGGTGATGTGGCTGTGCTGCAAGAACACAGGAAGGCAAGGAAAGGTCTATCTAAGACTTTTAGTTTGTCTCAAATTTCTGAAAATAATTCCACATCTTCAATTTTGTTTGTTTATCTGTTTGTTTGTTTGGTTGGTTGGTTTTTGTTATTCTGGAATTAGAAGATTCTAGACAAAGGTCTTTCTGATAGAAATCTTTCATTTCATATACCTTGAAGAGTCTTTAAATGTGCTTATTTTATTTATGTTTTCTATTGTCAGGGGCCTGTTAGCCTAGCCATCATTTATTTCCAACATTGCCTTGGAAGGCAATCTATCAAATAATCTTCTTGTATTCCACTAGATCATCTCTACTATAACCCCACCATCTAAGTAAATTGTGTCCTTAATATGTTAGCTTTAAATCTTTGGAGAAACTTTTAAACTTAATTCCCTTTCTTAGTTAAGCTTCAAGCTGTTTAAATTTTTTTCCACAATGGTAAGATTTCCAGTATCATCATCACTCAAAATATATTTAGTGTCATGCCTGATCTTTGAAAACCAGACTTTAAAATCTACTTTCAGAATGAGGCATTTACAAGTGTTCTCAGATGGTAAATCCCAAGACTTTTAACATAAGATGCAGGCAAGGTTAATGAACAAGTCTACTGGAAAATGATTTTGATAGTATGACCTTTAAATGCACAAAACACTTAGACTAAAGATTTTTCTAGTGTCCCATGCTGATACATACCATGATCGCCTCATTTTAAACTCCTGTGAACCTGTACACTTCTGGACCAATGGCCTCCCATTCAACAAGGTCTGATGATTTACAAGTTTAACATTTATGGAGGGCAATCATAAAATTAAGAAAGCGTTAATTTATGGGTTAACTACTTCAAAAGGGAAATGATAATTTTTCCTCATTAAAAAGAGAAAACACAGATGCTGCATACAACTAAGAATGAGTCCCCTTAGCCGCATGTCACAATATTGTTTTAGGAAGCAAAGTGTGGGAAGCAGATGCAGAAAGCCCACTTTCCGTCCTCTTCACTGGGTTGTTCATAATCATAGATCTAGGATTACTTTTCAACAAACTCTGACAGATGTATATGTTCAAACTTTGGATATTGGTCCATGGTTTGCTATGTACATCTTTTCCTAGCCTTGTTTGAATAAGTTTATTCTGTTAGTGTCTACAAACAAATCTCATTTTGGTCAAATCTAAAGGGCTGTGCTTTGGACCCCACTCCTTGGAACTGAGTTTGCTTCTTCGTGACACAGGAGTGCTAGTTGCCTGTGGTTTTCGTCTTTCCTTCCTTCCTTCCTTCCTTCCTTCCTTCCTTCCTTCCTTCCTTCCTTCCTTCCTTCCTTTCTTTCTTTCTTTCTTTCTTTCTTTCTTTCTTTCTTTCTTTCTTTCTTTCTTTTCTTTCTTAATTATCTAGTGGACAATGGTCAGTATCTCCTGAGAATTACTATAGCTTTTATAAGAAGAATTGTATACATTCAACAAAATTCCATTCAGCCAATAAATATGTCATAATAGACCAATGCATGATTGTTTCCTGTGTAAAAGCTGCACTGCCTTGGAAAAAGATTAATGTTACACATTTTGGATTTCTCAAAATGTTTACCTACCTACCACATACATACTTAGTGTCTCAAAGCTACTTGAGCAATGATTACCGTCTAGATTTATTAAACTTTTCCTCACCTCTTCTAAGGAGATGAGCAAATTATTATGGCTTTGAAGATGCAATGTTCATTAGAAGAAAGTAAAGCTGTTTTAATTATAGGATCAAATAAGTAATAAGTAATATTAATTTTATAGGTCAGGTTGTACATCTATAATATTTAATGCTGATTGTAAACTTACTGAATCTAGATTTCAAAAGACAGCCTCCCTGGGAAGATCGACAAGGGTACTTTTCTGGAATCATTATCTAAGGGGATAAGACTATCTTCAGAGTGTGTGGCACTAACTATGCCCCAGATATAAAAAGGTCAAAGAAGATCAGTTCTGCTTGGCCGCCTTCACCTCTTGCTGGTGAGCGCATCTATCCTTTACTGTCAGCAGAATACAGCTCCTTTAGGCTTTCCACATTAAAGCTTCCTGATCTCATGATCATATTAGGATTCTTGACATCCAACCTCCTGGACTGAATTGCAACTAGGATTCTTGCTTTCTCCAGTCTGCAGACAGCCCTGTTGGATTATTTTGCTCTTACCATGTAGTTCAACATAATAAATACTCTTTCATGATGCATTTACTTTGCAAGTCTGTGCCTCTAGAGAACTCTATCAGGTTCTGAGAACAAAACTACATAACATGGAGAGGAAGTTGCAGGGGTACATGATGCCTGGGCCTCTCATAACAGCAGAACAGGACTGCAGGGAGAAAAGGAAAGACCAGAAAAAAAAAAACTCGATATGATCCTTACAGCAATATTGGTATCCTAGAATCAGAATCCAGAACAGTATTGATAAGGGCAGAAGATAAACTCTATCGTTTTATTTCAATAAAAAAAAGGACATCTTAAGGGGGGAAAACTACCTAATAATCATGTTTTATAAAACTAAGCAATATATATCTTATCACAAAAGCAATTTAAGAATGCTCTGAAAAGCAATGCCATCCCCAAGCTATACATGTACACTCCTGAATAAAAGAAGTATAAATGCATTCCTTTTAAATAATTTTAGCCAACATCTTCATTCCAAAATTAAGCATCAATAACAACATCATGGCTCCTTCTATTTCCTTAAGTTCATTTTAAATGAGTTTATTTAGATATTAAAAGCCTTTTAGTTTTTTGTTTTTTTGGTTTTTGTGTTTGTTTGTTTTTGTTTACAAATTTTAACACATGTAATGAAAAAAAGTTATTTTTTTGATCAGGATCATTATCCATAGGTATATCGTAATGGATCAAGTAAAACAAAGCATTGGTTTTGTATTTACATAGAATATATCCTTGGCTTCTGTAACCAGAATTAAACATTATTTGGGAAATAGTCATTGCCTCCAAGGAGCATAATATGTATTTTGATAATTCCTATATGATTCCCCAAACTGACCTAGTATTATTTGGTATATACCATGACAGTGGCAATAATATAAGGACTGACAAGAATAATCAAGTTGTTCATTTATTAGAAGTCATTATATGTGTGTTTATGTATTTGTGTGTGTGTTGTTTGTGTCTATGTCTGTGTTTATGCCTGTGTGTCAGTCAGTAACATGTGTGCCGCACAAACATGAGGTTCTAAGTTTGTTCCATAGCACTTACAGTAAATCTGGGCACGGCGGGACAGGCACACCTAAATCTCACAGGCCAATCTATCGAACTAAATTGATAAGCTCCTGCTTCAGTAAGAGTACCTACTTCAAAAAAGAAGGTAGAGAAAAACAAAACAAAACAAAAAAGACAACTGAAATCGGCCTCTAAATTCCCTATGTGCCTGCATACATGACAGTCCACATTATCTTGCATACATGAACACGTCCACACAAATATGTACATACCCCACCCTACATACATACATGATCACCTCTACCATGATACCTAAAACGAAAAGGTATCTAAAAAATATATATTCAAGCCAGTAGAAGACTCAAAGTCCATAAAAGTAGGTGTAAGTTAATAAGGAACCACATTCAGCTACAGCCACTATTACAATTAGGACAAGGCATAATGAACACTTGTCAGAAAAGGGAGCCAATAAATGTTCTATCAGACTTCAAATCTGACTTAATAAAATCAGTCAATGTTTGCTTTCCCAGAATAGTTCCTACTTTAAAAGCAGACTATTAGAAGTAATTGCCATATTTAAGAGGCAAAGAACTAAGTACATGGTTATTACTTAACACATCAGGATATTTTAGGAATGAAAGAGTGTTGCATAATTTAGTAAAAAGAGTAAAATGACTTACTAAGAGTTGCCTTACTAAGATCCATAGAAATCATCACAATAAAGAGAGGGCGATGGCGGAGGCAAGCTTCCCTTTTATTGGTAACAACAGAAATTCATTTCTCTTCACAGCCACAGTACACTCAACCGGGGATGACATATGAGGGAATTCAGACATTTGTACCAATTATACATCTCCTAACTAGATATGGAAGTGCCTGGACTTCAAGGAGTTACCAGTAGACAAGAGGTCTGGGAGGTAGTTATATCCAAGGAACTATAGGAACATTTGATGTGGGAGAAAGACCTCTAAGAGTAGTTTATAGAATGATGTATTAAGAGAGAATCCAGTAGTTCATATTCCCTAGTTGAACATTCATTGATCCCATTCTGACTCCTGAAAGACTAAAAAGATCTTGAGACAACATGCTGAGATTCACGAGAACTAAAGACTAATGAAGGAACCAGAGAAAGGAAGAATAAACGCATTTAATTGTTGGCACAAGGAACCTCAGAACTAGTAAGATCTCCTCAACCAGTCCTCCAACTTTGTAAGAACATTTGTTTCTTTTAGCTAACACAATTCCTGAGGATCCAAAGTACAAGGGCTTGCCATATAAATCTATGTATATTTTTTTTTACAAGAAACATATATTACTCTTTAAATGACAACCAAACACCCTCTTCTAAAACAGTATGTTTCCCACAAACGTGGAGATGACCTTTTTTGTTATTGTGTTTGAAATGTAGTCATAGACCTAAAAATCTGATACACCATGTATTCTGGCAACGTATTGGTAATCTACATCATAAGAAATACAATTTCACAGGGTCTTTCAAGTTCCTTGGAAATCATTGTGAGTTCCCAGTATTGTCTTCAATGAGAATTAGAATCCTAGATTTCAAAATGTTAAGTTTTACAATGTACTTACTTATTTTGATTACTTTACAAAGAACTTTAAATGCCAGAGTTGTCCTAAATGCTTCAACATCTTATGTACAGAGTGCTCTGTGCACTTTTTAAAAAATATTCATTTTATTCATTTACATTTCAAATGATAACCCCCTTCCCAGTTACCCCTCAATCAACTGACCCCCTTATCAATCCCCCCTCACCGCGTCTTTTTTCTCTATGAGGGTGCTCCTCCACCCATTCACCCCCTCCCACCTCACTCCTCTAGCATCTCTCTACTAAGGGGCATCAAGCCTCCCTCCCTTCCCACTGACATCAGATAAGGCCATCCTCTGCTACATATGTATCTGGAGTCCTGGCTCCCTCCATATATACTCTTTCATTGGTGGTTTAGTCCCTGGGAGCTCTGGGTGTTCCAGTTAGTTGATGTAGTTCTTATGGGGTTGCAAACCCCTTCAGCTCTTTCGGTCCTTCCCCTAGCTCATCCATTGGGGTCCCTGAGCTCAGTCCAATGGTTGGCTGTGAGTATCTGCATCTGCATTGGTCAGGTGCTGATAGAACCTCTCAGGGAACAGCTGTATCAGGCTCCTATCAGCAAGCACTTCTTGGCATCAGCAATATATAAGGGTTTGGTGCCTGCAGATGGGATGGATCCCTAGGTGAGGCAGTCTCTGTACGGTCTATCCTTCAATCTCTGTTCCATTTTTTGTCCCTTTTTTTCCTTTGGACAGGAACATGACTTGATTTAAAAATTGGGGATGCATTCTGGAAGCCCCCCACCCCCCAACATCCCTGAGGTTGCCTGTTTCCATTCCTTCTGCTGGTCCTCGGGGCTTCAGTCTTTTTCTCCAACTCAATACCTAGAAGTGAGAGACTCTCAGTACTCAAAGGGAGGGATCTTAGATGAAATGCCTTATAGTGGGGAGAGGGAACTTGTGGAGCCCACTTCCAGCAGAAAGACAGGGCATGAAGTGAAGTGAGGTTGCTATCCCACAGTCAAAAACTCGGATCCACAATTGTTCCTGTCTGGAAGAACTGCAGGGACAAAAATAGAGAAGATCCTGAGAAAAAGGAGGTCCAGTGACAGGTACAGCTCAAGGGGAGGCCCCAAGGCCTGACAATATTCTGAGACTATAGAGTGTTCACAAAAGGGGGCTTATCATGACTGCCCTCCAAAAGACCCAACAAGAAGCCATAAGAGTCAGATGCAGATATTTACACCCAATCAATGAGCAGAAGCTGCTGACCCCTGTGGTTGAATTTTGGAAAAGCTGGAAGAAAATGAGGAGGAGGGCGACCCTGTAGGAGGGCCAGCAGTCTCAATTAACCTGGACCCCTGAGATCTCTCAGACACTGGACCATCAACCAGGCAGTGTACACCAGCTGATGTGAGGCTCCCAACACAGAGGACCTCCAGGTCTGGGTCTGGGTTCAGTCAGAGAAGATGTATGTTACTCTCAAGAGACTGAAGGTCCCAGGGAGTGGGGAAGACTGGTAGAGTGGGGGATGGGGACATCTTCGTGGAGTTGGGGGGGAGGGGTAGGAGGTGTGGGATGTGCAACAGTCAGAGGGTGGACTGGGAGGGGAATAAAATCTGGAGTGTAAAAAAAAAAAAGATTAAATAAGATTTAAAAAAAATTGAGATCCATGGGTGGCCCTATTCCTCAACTGGGGGACTTGCCTATCTACTTGAAGTGGTCTCTACAGGTTGGTCTCTATAGGGAGCATTTGTTGGGTATTTCAGCTAATGTCATCACCTTTGGCTCCTGTGAGCCTCTTGCTTCCCTAGAGTCTGGGGTCTTTCTAGTGGCTACCTCAGTACCGCACCCCCTCTGCTACATGTTTCTATTCAATTTCCTGACCCTCTGTGCTTCTCTCCTGTTGCTTCTAATACCTGTCCCTGCCCACCTGTTTTCCTCTCCCTCCTTTCTCCCTCCTTGATCCCTCCCTCCTTCTAGCTCCTGTGATTATTTTGTTCCCTATTCTATGTAGAATTAAAGCATCTACACTTTGATTTTCCCTCTTAAGCTGCATATGGTTTGTGGGTTGTATCCTGGGTATTCTGAACTTTTGGGCTAAAATCCACTTATCAGTGAGTACATACCTTGCGTATTCTTTTGTGCCTGGGTTACCTCACTCAGGATATTTTTTTTAAAAGGATCTAACTGGTAGGAGCATCTGAATCAAGGGTAGGAACTGGGAGGAATTGAGCCTGGTGTAACTTTCTCCCTATTTAGAATCACAAAGAAAACTAGGGTTTCATGTATCTCCTCTAAGAAATATGAGCAGAGACTTCATTATAAACATTTTTTGAAAGATTTAAGGTATAAAAATATAGGCAAATTATAATTAAAAGGTATGATTGGCAATAAGTATTATTTTAACACACTGAACAGACTAGCATACCACAAGGCCAAGTTTGAGTATATCTCTCTCACACATAGTCTTGACTTAAAATGATTATTTTCTTCAGCCTACATAAAATAATTTCATTCATTCATTTATTTATTTATTTTCACAAATCAATTGTCAATAATATACCTAATAAGCAAGTATAACTTCATGTACTAATTATACTCAACAAGTATCGTTACTCTTATAAAAGTATATTTAATTTCTTATGTGTCTGAGTGTTAAACTCCATGTATGTATATACACCATATGCACATCTGGTGACTGTGTCAGCCAAGGCAGGGTTGCTGGATCCCCTGGACCTAGTATGACAGAGGGGCTGATGCTGTGAATTTAAACCAGGACTTTTATAAAAGCAAAAAATACTCTTAACAACCAAGCCATCTCTCTAAATTTAAGTATTTCCTATTACTTATTAATAATAATTAAATTAATGGCTACTGCATAACTAAAAGTTGCAAGGACTTCTGTTCAGATATTAACATACATTTTCTATGAAGATTAAAAGCAGACATTACTATCCTCACTGAAGAAGCAGTCACTAGTCTAGCAATATTAAATAAATAAAAGCTTCTACAATGGGCTTCTCATTTTATCATGTTAAAATGGGCCTCACATATATAATTCAATTTTTCTTTGACATACCTAAAATATGTTGCAGATGGCTGGAAAATGGACTTGTAACTATCCAAGGGCAAATGTAATTAACATTCACCATTTCCCAGTTCTTGTACCTAGAGGCCAAGCTACAGGAAGGGCTAATGGGGACTCTAGCTAGAGATTAAATTTAGAATTCAGAAAGTAAATGTATTAGCAGACCTAGACCAATTTAGGAATCTTATCAATATTCATATTTTTGGTGTTTTGGGGAGCCACAGACTGACTAGGACTAGGTTTCTCTCTCTCTCTCTCTCTCTCTCTCTCTCTCTCTCTCTCTCTCTCTCTCTCAAAAATAACCTTAGCATATCACGTAATAGGAGAAAATTTAAGTTAGTGGCACTGTGTGATTTGTTTAAACAAGTCAGGACTGGCATCTATTCCATATGTGGATGCTAAATTTAGATCAGTAACTGATAGCTTTAGCAGCTGGAATGTGGGGAAAAAATAAGCAAGAAATGAAGATTAAAATTCTTTTAAAAATTATAAAACAAACCAAGAATAAAACATGAACCATTTTCCCATGCTGAATATAAGAGCTGGAACGAAAATTTTCACCCCATTGTATCATAAAACAATTAAC
>CM052700.1:38658542-38713235 GCA_028551405.1 Uromys caudimaculatus
GGTGTGTAACGTTTAAATAAATTTAAGCACTTCTTTGAATTTTTTAACATTTATCTTGATAACCCATAAATTGTTTTCCTTCGGCATTTTGAACCTGTTTTGTCTACTGAGCAAACCAGCCCATCTCTGTATCAACTTCTCTTCCTTAGTTTGGTACTGTTAGCACTCCAAACTTCTATAAGGTAAAGTGTTTAAATTCCACACAAGGTGGAATTTATCCTTTTGAACTTGTCTTGTTTCACTTAACATGGTCTCTAAACCCATCCACATTTTCAAGAAGGACAGTATTTAAATTGTTTAGGCTATAAGTCATTTTATATAGATCCAATATTGAGATGATATGTCATTAACATTTAACTGGCTTAAATAACATGGTATTAAAAACAATCTCATTTTTTCTATTTTGTGTGATGTTAACAGTAACATTTTAAATTGCTTATGAAAGTGGAAAGGTATTTTTATTGGACAGTAGTACAGTGAATCACACATGTGAGGGAACCCTGTGTATAGCTCTAAAAGGACAAATGTACAAGTTCAGGAAAGTCAGTGAAATGTTAGAGTGTACAAAATAATAGTGAGAGACTTCAATACCTTATTCTCATCAATGGACAGATCGTGGAAACACAAACTAAACAAGGACAGTGAAACTAACAGAAGTTATGGACCAAATGAATTTAACAGATATCTATAGAACATTTGTCCTAAATCAAAAGAATATACCTTCTTCTCAGTACCTCATGGTACTTTCTCCACAATTTACCATGTAATCAACAAGATAGATAAACTCTTAGCCAGACTTACCAGAGGGCACAGAGACAGTATCCAAATTAACAAAATCAGAAATGAAAAGGGAGATACAACAACAGAATCTGAGGAAATTAAAAAAATCATCAAATCCTACTACAAAACCCTATACTCAACAAAATTGGAAAATCTGGATGAAATGAACAATTTTCTACACAGATACCAAATACCAAAGTTAAGTCAGGATCAGACAAACCATCTAAAAAGTCCCATAACCCCTAAAGAAATAGAAGCAGCCGGGCAGTGGCAGCGCACACCTTTAATCCCAGCACTTGGGAGGCAGAGGTAGGTGGATTTCTGAGTTCGAGGCCAGCCTGGTCTACAGAGTGAGTTCCAGGACAGCTAGGGCTACACAGAGAAACCCTGTTTTGAAAAAATGAAAAACAAAACAAAACAAAACAAAACAACAACAAAAAAAGAAATAGAAGCAGTCATTAAAAGTCTCCCAATCAAAAAAAAGCCCAGGACCAGATAGGTTTAATGAAGAATTCTATCGAACTGTCCAAGAAGACCTACTACCAATACTCTTCAAACTATTCCACAAAATAGAAACAGAAGGAACACTACCCAATTCATTCTACGAGGCCACAGTTACACTGATACGAAAACCTCACAAAGACCCAACAAAAAAGAAAACTTCAATTCAATTTCCCTTATGAATATTGATGCAAAAATACCAATAAAATTCTCACAAACTGAATCCAAGAACACATCAAAATGATCATTCATCACGATCAAGTAGGCTTTATCCCAGTGATGCAGGGATGGTTCAATACCCGGAAATCCATCAATGTAATCCACTACATAAACAAACTCAAAAAAAAAAAAAAAAAAAAAAAGGTCATTTCATTAGATGCTGAAAAAGCATTTGTCAAAATTCAACATCCCTTCATGATAAAAGTTTTGGAAAGATCAGGAATTCTAAGCCCATACCTAAACATAGTAAAAGCAATATACAGCAAACCAGTAGCCAACATCAAACTAAATGTAAAGAAGCTTGAAGCATTCTCACTAAAATCAGGGACTAGACAAGGTTGTCTACTTTCTCCCTATCTATTCCATATAGTACTTGAAGTTCTAGCTTGAGCGATTGGACAACAAATGGAGGTCAAAGGGATACAAATTGAAAAGGAAGAAATCAAAATATCACTATTTGCAGAAGATATGATCGTATACTTAAGTGACCCGAAAAACTCCACCAGAGAACTGCTACAACTGATAAACAACTTCAGCAAAGTAGCCGGTTATAAAATTAACTCAAACAAATCAGTAGCCTTCCTATACTCAAAGGATAAACAGACTGAGAAAGAAATTAGGGAAATGACACCCTTCACAATAGTCACAAACAATATAAAGTATCTTGGTGTGACTCTAAACAAACAAGTGAAAGATCTATATGGCAAGAACTTCAAGTCTCTGAAGAAAGAAATCGAAGAAGACCCCAGAAGGTGGAAAGATCTACCATGCTCATTGATTGGCAGGATTAACATAGTAAAAATGGCCATCTTGCGAAGAGCAATCTACAGATTCAACGCAATCCCCATAAAAATTCCAACTCAATTCTTCATAGACTTAGAAAGAGCAATTCTCAAATTCATTTGGAATAATAAAAAACCCAGGATAGCAAAAACTATTCTCAACAACAAAAGAACTTCTGGGGGAATCAGCATCCCTGACCTCAAGCTGTACTACAGAGCAGTAGTGATAAAAACTGCCTGGTATTGGTACAGTGACAGGCAGGTAGATCAATGGAATAGAATTGAAGACCCAGAAATGAACCCACACATCTATGGTCACTTGATCTTTGACAAAGGAGCTAAAACCTTCCAGTGGAAACAAGACAGCATTTTCAACAAATGGTGCTGGCTCACCTGGAGGTCAACATGTAGAAGAATACAAATTGATCCATTCCTATCTCTCTGTACAAAGCTCAAGTCCAAGTGCATCAAGGACCTCCACATGAAACCAGGCACACTGAATCTAATAGAAGAGAAAGTGGCGGAAAGTCTCGAACACATGAACACAGGTGGAAATTTCCTGAACAGAACACCAATGGCTTATTCTCCAAGGTCAAGAATCGACAAATGGGACCTCATAAAATTGCAAAGCTTCTGTAAGGCAAAGGACACTGTCAATAAGACAAAACTTCAACCAACAGATTGGGAAAAGATCTTTACCAATCCTACATCTGATAGAGGGCTAATATCCAATATATACAAAGAACTTAAGAAGTTATACTCCAGAGAACCAAATAACCCTATTGAAAAATGGGGAGCAGAGCTAAACAGAGAATTCTCAACTGAGGAATGTCGAAGGGCTGAGAAGCACCTAAAGAAATGTTCAACATCCTTAGTCATCAGGGAAAAGCAAATCAAAACAACCCTGAGATTCCACCTCACACCAGTCAGAATGGCTAAGATCAAAAACTCAGGTGACAGCAGATGTTGGCGAGGACGTGGAGAAAGAAGAACACTCCTCCATTGCTGGTGGGATTGCAATCTGGTACAACCACTCTGGAAATCATTTTGGTGGATCGTCAGAAAATTGGACATGATACTACCTGAGGATTCAGCTATACCACTCCTTGGCATATACTCAGAAGATGCTCCAACATTTAATAAGGATACATGCTCCAATATGTCATTGCAGCCATGTTTATAATAGCCAGAAGCTGGAAACAACCCAGATGTTCATGAACAGAGGAATGGATACAGAAAATGTGGTACATTTACACAATGGAATACTACACAGCTATTAAAAACGATGACTTCATGAAATTCGCAGGCAAATGGCGGGAACTTGAAAATATCTTCCCAAGGAGGTAACTCAGTCACAAAAGAACAAGCATGGTATGTACTCACTGATAAGCAGATATTAGCCCAAAAGTTTGGGACCCCCATGATTTAATTCACAGCAACTGTTGGACTGTGCATGGGGTCCCAGGTGGAGGAGTTGAAGAAAGGACTGAAGGAGCTGAGGGAGTTTGCAGCCCCATAGGTAGGGAGCTACAGTGTCAACTGGTCAAGGCCCTTGGGGCTCCCAGAGACTGGGCCACCAACCAAAGAATGCATATGGAGGGACCCATGGTGCTGACCATGTATGTGGCAGACGAGGGTCTTGTTGGCCATCGATGGGAAGAGAGGCCCTTGGGTCTGAGAGTGTTAGTAAAGGGGAATGCCAGGGAGGGAAGATAGGAGTGAGTGGGTGGGGAATTCCTCTATGGGGGAATACCCTCATAGAGGCATGGGGAGGAGGGATGGGATGGGGGTTTCCAAAGGGCAGAAAGGAGAAAGGGGAATACATTTGAAGTATAAATAAAGTATAAAAATGAAATTACAAAAAATAGAAAATATTAGAGTGTGAAATGTCAAGTGGTTGAGTCTCTAACTGATGATGTTATTTTGGGGTTTTCGGAGGCCTTTCGAATATAGAGCCCTGCTGGCATTAGCAGAACGCTAGGGAAGAACTGCAGAGGTTAAAACCACTCCTCGCCTAGAGCTTTGGTTTCCTGTCTGTCATTAAATGAGAAGTCCCTACTTATATGCCTACTGTCATGGTCTGCCATGCTTTCCCTGCACTGATGGACTATGACCTTATAAGACTAAAAGTAAAAATATTTTTGCCTTTAACCATGTTATTTTATTTTGCTCTTTGTTATTTTGTCACAGTGACAAAGAAAGTAGCTAACACAGTTTTGATCATAGACTTTTAAGTGTAAGAGAGTATATACGAGTAATAATAACAAAATATAAGTAGTATTTCCTTGCAAATCTGAATAACTAAATCATATTTACATTAAAAACAAGTTTTCAGGCAAGTGAAATAGTATTTATCTGTGGTGAAATCAGAATCCACAATCACTTACACAAGTCTCTGTCTTGGTTTAATAACACATCAATCAAAGCCTAGTTCTGCCATATTACTGTACTCCATTCACAGTACCATTTTCCATGTCTAATATTGTACCTCTAGCCAAATCGGCTTGTTCACATACATGCAATCCTTTTAGGTATGCTTCTAGTTGACCTCAGTATGTTGGTCTCTGATTTACTAAGAATTATTGTCATCAACCTAAGCCCTCAAATTATATTATTTGTGGGAAATATATTAATTCTGTCTCAGTCATGTTGTGAAGAGAGTCTACATAGTATTTCTTTTATTCTGACAAGAAAAGGTAATATAATAAATTAGATCAAGAATGCATTAAAGAAAACACATAAGGAGAGTAGGGTGGTAAGCAGGATGAGTTTAAGTCACATAAAACCATAGTAGAGCTTGCATTTAAAATGTCCTTTGGTTTGAAATATGGTCCCCATCTCTTTATGTAACATTCAACCTGGACATAGGCCCAGTTCTGATTAGCAAGAAACCATATTCAAGATCCACACAGTTGAATATTTTTGGATGGAATTCACAGATAATTATACTTTGAAACTCTTGTGAGAAATTTACAATATAAGTATAAAAATATTTTTATCCCTCTTTTTATTTTTGTCCAAACGTACTGCCCAGACTGTAATTGAGCTGTCCTACTGATAAAAGGCTTACAAAATCTGCAAAATAGGTTTGTTTTAATGAAAAGAAAATGTCTGAAACATTACATTTCCTCCTTTCCAAAATAACATATTTTTTTGAATAACAATGTGGCTACTTTTCTGCACTAAAGCCAAAATCACCACTAATCATCAAAGCACCACTTTTATCATCTTCTCCAACTGGCTGGCCATTCTTTCATCCCAAATCTAGCATAGCAATTTATGCTTTCATTGTAATAACTGATGAGCCCCACAGGCTTTCTGCTAGGCTTGATGCTAATTTGTATTCTATGAGTTATCTACTCTAGAATATTCCAGCCCAAACCTACAGTCATGAGAAAAGGCACATTAAACCAAGCTCATTAACTGGAAGGAATTCTACTTCTCTGAGATTTTTGTAGAGTACTAGGCAGGTCTAGATATTCTGTGTCTTTTCTACTTACACACAGATGGTATAGTACTTCAAATACTGTGACTTTCTGCAGAAAACAATCATTGATCATAGGTGGTATCCATCATCATTATCCAACTCAGGATTATTATTATTATTATTATTACTATTATGTGTGTACATGTTTGAGTGTGTGTGTGTATGTATGGGGGAAGGCAATGGAGTCCTGGAGTTGACATTGTTTATCTTTCTCAACTGTTATCCAGCACTGCGTCCCTCCCACAGTGATGTGGTCCTTCATTAAATCTGGAGCTCATCATTTTTGTCAGATTGGCTGAGCACTAAGCTCCAAAGATCTCTAGGTGCTGGCAATCCACATACAAGTATTCATGCTTGTATGGGCACTTTAACAACTGAGAGCTCTAATTAGCCCCAGGGGCTGACTTTTATATGATATGGTCTTGGGCAGTAGTCTTGATCTCTAGTCACTAGAATTCAGCACAAGTATCTGCAAGCAATTTTGAAAATGCCCTGAGGTTAGGTAAGGAAAGATCATTGCTCTGGGAATCATAGAGTTAGCAAACAAAGTCTGTTTATATGATCTATATGATGATTGAGTTAGACTCCTATCTCCTTTACAGTGTAGCTATATGATGTTAAAGCACTTAGAGGTTCAGATTTCTGATTGGTAAAAATTACAGTGAGTGGTTTTCAGTGATTCAGTATAATACATGGGTTGGGTTAAAAGTTCAAGCACTCCCACACACCCCATCTCCCCACGAGTGATCCCTATCCCTGTATCCCTCCTCATCCCCTCTCCGACCCAGTTGCCTCCCTCTATCCACCTCCAATGACCATTATGATTCCCCTGCTGAGTGAGATTAATGCATCCTGGGAGTAAGAACTGCAGTCAATGTGGGGCATCTCTGGGAGTAGCTGGAGACTGGAATGGGGGAGGTTCCAGTGAGTGTAGCCTGGTGACCCCAACTGAGATTCCTACCAACAGGAAATATGAAGATTGAAGTAATTACCTCCTGTCATCAGCCTAAGCTTTCAGTGGAGGGAAGGAGACATCAACCCACCCACAAACCTTTCAACTTAAAATTTATCCTGCTTACAAGATGTACAGGGATAAAGATAGAGCAGAGATTGAGAGGATGGCCAAGCATAGAGTGGTCCAACTTGAGATCCATCCCACACAAGAGGACCAATCCCTGACACCATTCATGATACTGTTCTATGTTTGTAGACAGGAACCGAGCATGACTATCTCCTGAGAGGCTTTATCTAGCATCTGAGGGAAACAGATGTAGAGACCGACAGCCACACACAAGCTCGAGGAGTCTTTTGGAAGAGTGGGGATAGAATTGAATGAGCAGGAGGAGCCAATAACACCACAAGAAGACCTACAGAGTCTACTAACCTGGGCCCATGGAGTTTCACAGAGACTGAACCACCAACCAAAGACTATGAAGGAGCTGGACGAAGGCTGGATGCATTCATAGCAGATGTGCAGTTTGATCTCCATGTGGGTCTCCTAATAACTGGAAAGGATTCTGTCTCTGACTCTGTTGCCTGCCATTGGATCTCCTTCCCCTAACTGGACTGCCTGGTTTGGCCTCAGTTAAAGAGGATTCATTTAGGCTTATTGTGACTGGATGTCTTAGAGTGGGATAGTACATAAGGAAAAGCTTCCCTTTTCTGGGGAAAAGGGAGGGGATACGAGAGGGAGGGACTTTTAAGGGTGGGACTGGGAGGAGAATAGGAAGGGACACAGAGTGGGGGGATGATTGGGAGGTAAAGTGAATAAAAAAATAAATTAATTAATTAAAAAGAAAGAGCTCAAGATCTGAATCAGTTCACCTGAGTAGAAATTCTGGGACCAATTACAGGCTCCCTTGTTTTGGAGAAATGAATAAACTTGCCTACACTCTGTGCTCTAAACCAATAGACCTTGAACAATACAACTTAAATTCCACAGAATTATAAAGCAAACTAACTGAGGGGAGGCAAATTCTCAGTAGCTTTTGCTTGTACTATTAATTTTCATAGCACATAATATACATATATGCATTTGTAAAAGGAAGGGAGATTGGCCATTTAGTAAGAGAGGACAGAGGCAAGGAAATAAACATCTTGAATTTATGAAGTATCTGGTACTTATAATATCCATAATGATTATTTTAATCTAGCCCTTAGGGCTCCTCTGAATGTGACTATAGTGGACTACTAGCCATTCATAAGACTGTATAGATAAACTCAACTCATCACCCTATGCAACGTGGATTTACCAAACCAGACAAAGTCCTTTCCTAGTTGGAACCATCAGGAGGCAGAGTTCTCAGGTTAATGTGTGTCTCTCTTGAACAGGAAGCAGCAAGAAGAGCTCTCTCCCATAATCTATAGACACATTTCTCAAGACTATTTCAATGTCAGACACATAGTAGGTATGCCATACACAAAACCTAATTGCTTCAGGAGCAATGTTGGGATACCTGAGAAATGTCCAGTAATGTGCTTAACTGTCTTATCTGCAGGAAGTTTTCCTTTAAGGTTGGGGGAAGACACAGTTTCCTTATACTTCAATCAGTCTACTTAGAATCAGTATATGTTGTTTTCTTTCCTATGTTAAGCAAAATCATCATGCTCATCTTTGTAATTTTCAAGAACATAAAAAACAAAATAGGGTACAGTGTTCTTGGATGGCAGAGAGGAAGTGTTAAGAGAAGGCCCTGTATCTGCCTCTCCATCTTTGATATGTGAGTTTTGGAGAGATTTCAGACACAGCCACATTCTAGAGTTTTCTAGTTATTGAGCTTTCATAAAACTAGGAATTAATCATGAAATGAATGTCCAAAAGCTGCAGAACACACACATATATCTCTCCTGTCTTGACAGGACATATTCAAAATAGAAACAGTCAAAGTGTGTCAGAAAATTACAAAGTCAATTAAAAAAGACATGAAAAACAATGGCGTTTGCAGTTACCCTGGAACTGGAAAAGCCACTAAAAATATTTTGAGTGATTATGTAGATAAATTACACAAAAGATATCCAAAAGACATCCATTGTGAGGCTGACATAGAAACAAACAAACAAACAAACAAACAAATAATAAAACCAAAGATCTTTAAATCTTCCTCTGCCTCAACCAAGAGAGGCATGGCCTCATCAGTAGCAGCTCATGCATCACCTCTGACTCCACACAACAGCTCTCTCAGGTTCTATTGAGAGATCATTAAACAGTCTCAGGTTGTAGAAGAAAAGCCCAAGATAATACAGTAATGGCGATTTCCATGAATTCAGGGTGAAAAACAGGCTAACAGGCTCTATATTTGCTAGGCATGCCTTGGAAAGTCAGAGAAATCAAATCATCTTAAAGTTATTGATTGACCCAGAAACTCAATTGCTGGGATTATATAGCCTGAAAAGCAGGACTCCAGTTAGCCTTTGCAGAATCTAGAGCAGTGTAATAGAAGACTGAAGCACATTTTAGAACACTGAGTTGTTTTGAGTACCATCTATGGAAGACACTGTCTTTTCTCTTCCTGCTTGTCACCTGATGACCATCACAACAAAGGAATGCAAAAGGCAAACAGCACAGAGAAGAGGATGATTTGCCAGATCAGCAGAAGAGCTAAGGAAGGACTGAGCACATTTCATAATTTTATTTGATCCATCTTAGAGTAACTGTGCTAGGATCCATTTTGCTTTGAAAGAGCTTTGCAAACAGAAGGTGAGGCTATGAATCATGAAAGGTAGCGATTCCATGTTTCCTTTACCTCTTAATTTTTCTATTTTTCTGTTTCTTACTTCCTGACTTCAGTGACTCCATGGCACATGCTTTAATCTGAACAATTTAAACTCATTGTTTCTTGTGAAAAAATAATAACTCAACTCATAAAGTTAGCAGGTGGGGGAAAAGTTAAAAGACACGTTGCAGTCAAATCTCTCAAAGACATTCTAACCTCTCTCTCACCTTTAAACCATTCTTAGGGAAGTATGAACATTACTTATATATCATCAAGGGGGAAAACATCTTTCAGGAATCTGCTAAGAATGCAAGTATTTTTCTTCAGGTAGTAGATGTGTGTAATTTTCATAACTACATGGGATTCATTTATCAGATTTTAAATGAATAGAGGCAATCTTCTACTGACACTTATTGGCTTCAGGTAAGAGACAATGCTAGTTCACAAGCATATATAAAAAGTGTGACATCATTCTGTCTATGATATTAGAAGGAATCATATAGCCTAATTAAAGGAAGAGATGATGAATACTGTATAGGGCACTGCCAGCAAGGAGTGTGTTTGGGAAAATCGGGTAACAAAGACAATATTCTGCATTACAGTCACCAGGCTAAAACTCTCTGACGCTGCTTTTTCTTCATTTGCATTTTATCCTATTATGAAATCCATTTAAAAGAAAGCCAAGAAGACTCTCTGTCCATATAAAATTATCTTAATAAAACAAGACAAGCATTTGGCTTCCTTGACATTAATGGAAAAAATGATAAACATGCATGGGCACTGACGAGGTGGAAAAGAAATCCATTCCTGAAAAATTGTACTAATAAATGGCATATTTTATCAAGTATTCCAAATAATCATTAAAAATGGCCAGAAGGAATAGATATATAATGCTTGATTAATATCTTCACACAAAACAGGTTTAAAAATAATTTAAATACACTGTTAGCAAAGGATTTCAAGTCTAATATAAGCTATTGAAGAAGCTAAACTTGATTTATATAACTGTTTGAGACAGGAAAGATATGTTTCATAGGGTTTCTTAATACTCATTTCACTTTAAAAATATACTTTTCAGAAGGGTAATGTTCATACAAAAATAGACACAAGAATCCACTGTGTCAATTCACATTAACACACACACACACACACACACACACACACACACACACAAACACACACATATATATGTGTGTGTGTATATATATATATATATATATATATATATATATATATATATCACAAACCAAGGCATATTCATTTAATTCATAGCAGCAGGTAAGATTAAAATGTTATCAGTGGCTAATAAGTTAATACATCTCTAAGATAATCAATTATACTGAGCAAGATACTATACAATCTAATATTCAAACTGAGGATTTTGAGAAACCTGTACAGTTTCTAAGGCTATAACTAAACTTAAAGAGAACATCCCAACCTCTCAACTTCCCATCTGTGCAAGTAAAGACCCATGTCTATTCCAAGGCCCTTGTTACTCAGAAAGCAGCAGGCAGGAGGTTTTGGTCTAAGCAGAAACTATCCAAACACACTTCTAAGTGAAGCTTAGAATTTCTTCAAGATGGTGATTGAAAGGACAAACTCTAGGCATGGCCACAGGGCCTATTCTTCAAACTTTCCCAACTGGGAAGAAAGTAAATAGACTTAGGAGAGGAAATCTGAATTCTAAACTTATCTTGATAGAACAATATGGATCTAAACTGTATCCAATGAATTCTCCAGGTGCTTGGGACATTCTTCATGATGGTGAAGAGAAAAATCAGGTGTTTAAGCCCATTGCTGCAAAGGGTCGATAGGATAATGTAACAGATGAGGGACCTGGGTGTCTTAGTCTACTAACACTGAGTTCTGACTTCTTTGTTATGTACCTGCTAAACGAGGTAAAATAGAGCTGTGAATAAATACGTGAGGGACACATACCTGCTATCAGAACACATCTGGAGCACTACTCTAGTGACATTCACAACTCCTTTTTTCAGAACATGTTGATAAGAAAGCAATTATGTATTTCTTTAAAGTACAGAATTTTAAACTTACATATGTACTATAACTGCATTGTATATCTTCATGACTCTAGAGATTATTGTGGCGATGCTCCAGGAAATGAAGCTTGCCATTTGTTTGCTGTTTTTGTTTTAGCATATGATTTTTAAATTAAGAAATAATAAACATTATTAAAAACTAACATTTCAATACTTTCCTAATGTATATAAAATGTCAGTAATAGTGATATCGATGACAGAAGATATTTTGTGACATGCTGCATTGTAAATATTTAGAGGATGCTTGATCAAGCTGTGTCTATCTAGGTAAGACTGACAAATGGCTGCCTGTCCTACACCTGAAGCTTATAGTGCACAAGGAAGAAAGGGCCCAGCTCAAACTCTGAGACTTGGCTGCATAAGTTTGAATTCAGCACCATTAGTGTACTACTAAATACAAGGTACCCAAACTCCTGACTAAATCTCTTGTTTGTAAAATAGGGATAGTGATGATATTTACTTCACGAAATTCTGAGAATTTACAAAGTTCCTCTCTATAAATCAGATTCTATTAATTAGTACAAAAAACACTCAAAGATGTATCAAACAATCTATTAAAAATAAACAAAACAAACAAAAAGACACTTGCACACCATAATAGTAACAGAGCTATTCACAATACCCCAAAGATGTAAACAGCCTAAACATCTACACAGAGGTTAACAGAAGAATGGAATGTGGCTTTTACACATAAAGGCAAACAGCTGTATAATTGCTGGTGTGTAAAACTAAATGGAGTCTGATCTCCAGGCAGGTAGGTTGTGATGAAAGAAGAGTATGATTCAGATGCAGGAGGGTTGAGCTATTTCCTCTATACCCCTGCTCCTGACTGGGCAGAGTTGGACTTCTCCAATTTCTCTTCTCCTCAATTCATGATATGAAAAGCAGAGATGACAAAGGACTGACTGGTCTAATGCGTAAATTAAATTATGTGCATTGTGATAGGAGTTTAGTTCAGTGGTAGAGGACATGACTGCCTTGTGCAAGGTCCTGAGTTCCATAGCTAGCAGCACAACACACACGCGCGCACACACACACACACACACACACACACACACACACACACACACACTTATATGCAAGCGCAAGCACACATAGGTGTGCGCGCACATACACATGTGCACTGTGGCTAGGAAAAAAAATCTTCTTAACCGAAATATGATATAAGTTTAATAAATCTTAGGGATGCTGAAATTGAACAACTCTGAGGAGACTAGAGGAAAGAAGAGCAAATTTTGAAGTCCTTAATGCTATGTGACTTTAAAAATATATGTTTATTATTTATAGATTTGTGTATGAATGCTTTTCCTGAATTTATGCATGTACATTTTGTGTGGTCCCAGTGTCTGGAGAGGCTAGAAGAAGGTACCCTATCCCTTGGAACCAGAGTGACGGATTATTGTAAGCTATCAGGTAGGTGCTTGAAACCAAACTCAGGTCATCTGCAAGAACAGGCATGGTGAATAACTGCTTCATTACTCTTGCAACATCAGAGCTATTGTTACTCCAGCCCTAGAGCTGGGAGATTCCTAATTTAATAGTCAGCTCAGTTAACTTTTGTACTACCAGACTTTGCACAAAACTTGTCTCTCTGCGTGGCAGT
This sequence comes from Uromys caudimaculatus, assembly GCA_028551405.1. Classification (NCBI taxonomy): domain Eukaryota; kingdom Metazoa; phylum Chordata; class Mammalia; order Rodentia; family Muridae; genus Uromys; species Uromys caudimaculatus. Next base: position 38,671,688 of record CM052700.1, read on the forward strand.
AGAACACAGTAATGTAATCCCTTCCACAAATGCTTTTTTTTTTTTTTAATTGTATATTTTCTTTATTTACATTTTAAATGTTAGCCCCTTTCCTGATTTCCCCCCTCCCCAAAATCCTCTACGCTATACCCCCTTCCCCTGCTTCTATGAGGGTGTTCCCCCACCCACCTACCCACCCACCCATTTCCTCCTCCCTGCGCTCGATTCCCCTACACTGGGGCATCTATCGAGCCTTCATAGGAAAAAGGACCTCTCCTCTTATTGATTTCTGACAAGGCCATCCTCTGCTATATATGCAGCTGGAGCCATGTGTACCTTATGGTTGGTGGCTTAGTCCCTGGGAGCTCTGGGGGGGGGGGGGGTTCTGGTTGGTTGGTATTGTTCTTCATATGGGGTTGAAAACCCCTTCAGTCCTTCAGTCCTTTCTCTAACTCCTCCTCCATTGGGGACCCTGTGTTCAGACCAATGGTGGGCTGTGAGCATTCGCCTCTGTATTTGTAGGGCTCGGACAGGGTCTCTCAGGGGACAGCTATATCAGACTCCTGTCTTCAAGCAATTTTTGGTATCCACAATAGTGTCAGGGTTTGGTGACTGTATATGGGACGGATCCCCAGGAGAGAACCTACTGAAGAAAACAGCAGAAACTTGAAGCACCTGGCTAAACAACACTCTGAAATAACGTGTTTGGTTTTTTCATGGTTTCTTGGGTGCTTTTTCTCCATCAATAATAAAATAGAAAAATGGTAGCCAATGCCCCCTTCTCACGCCACGCTGTCAAAGGAGTTGAAAAGGATTACATAGGAAATTCTGGTAATGTAAGTATATAAAACAAAGATGCCTCCTATGAAGAGAAACCAGACATATAAAACAAGGACCCACTCTCTCTCTCTTTAGTACTTCTTGTTTTTGTGCTTCATTTCTAACACTTGAACCATTCATACTGTCCTCTCTGGGTAATGATCATTTAGAGGGCTGACATTCACCCAGAGTGGTTGTAACAGTTCATTACACTTGTTCCAGCTGTTAGAACAATCGATAACCTCAAATGAAGAGTAATGGTTATTATAAAGCTGAGCACGGTTGATGTTCCTTCCTCACCGATATTAAATTTGCCTATGGCTTCCTGCATATGTGTTTGCCACAGTCCTTGCTGCATTTTGCTTTAGGCAATTCCTGGAAACAATCACAAGTCCACTCCTTCCTGCAGAGGAGTCTTACCCATTTCCTCTCCTGAGCAATCCAGCAGTAATGAGCTGCTTCCTAACCATATTTACTGGTTTATTTTCATCTCAAATATCACTGACAGGTGAAATATGCCTGAATTTCAGTTATTTTGCTATTGCATTTAGTTACTTGTAATCCAAGACACTTTCCTCTTTGCTTTATCTATTTCCAAAAGCCAAACCATATCTCTTAATTATTCAACTACTGGCCACACTGAATCTAGCAACTGTATTTTAATCTTCCTGCAGGATAAATGCAACCAGAGTTCTTTTACAAGAATGTTCCACCAGTCAGATATTCAGCCATTCAGTCATAAAATATTTACTGGGTATTGAACTCATATGCAGGGTGGCAGGGCGAACTGCAAGATCATGAGTGGTGAAGAGTGCTAAATATCTCCGGTTTGGATTCAGAAACACTTGCCTTGAATTCTGGTCATTGCCTTGACACAAGACAGCAATGGAATGAAGATCTTTGAGATACAAGGCTTCTACTGCCAATATAGGGTCAATTACACCAGCATCCCCAGGATGTTATAGTATTCTAAGTGCATAGTAGCACATAATTATCACAGAAATCAGCTTCAATATTTTTCATATTTCTGCATTTATGAAAGTATGCTTCCTTATGTCCAAATGAATGATTTTTTTCCTCCAAAATGTCCTTAAATATGTGCCAATATAGTTTCCTATCATTTATTGGCTTCAAGTCAACTCATCCTTTTGTTTGAGCAATTTATAAGACCAGCTCTCAAGCTACACAAATCTATTCAACTCTATTTATCTTTTTGTATTATGAATAAAGTCTTATTTCAAATCTGTAGGATCAAATTATAAGCAACTTGTTGAAAAGCTTCAAGGACCCACATCTCTTAGATTTTAGTTTCTTTATTTCTTTTCTTTTTATCCCCAGTGTAGTCGGGATATTTCATATCCGGGATCTTCCTCTGTAGACCAGGCTGGCCTCTAACTCTGAGACATCTGCATCCCTCTGCCTCCTGAAGGCTGGGGAAAAAAAGGCATGGGCCACCACTGCAAAGTTTATTTATTTATTTGTCTTAAATTGCATAAATTCTACAGCATTTATGAGATTGGCCTCTGCAAAAGCTTGCTGGATGCTGATGATCTTCATTGACCTTACATTGAAAATGCAATCTGTTTGACTCCTTCCATTACTTCTGGTAGCCGGTTAATCTTCATTGTCAGTTTGACTAGTTTTAAAGCCACTATAGAAACATCCCTGTTGGTGTGTTTATGTGGGTGTCTCCTAAATGTTTTATCTGAGGTGGAGAGACCCACTCTGAAGTAGACAGCACATCCTGGGGGCTGGAGTACCAATAAGAATGTCAAAGTAAATTAGGAGGAAACCAGTTGAGTAGTCTTGACCAGGAAGCATCTTTTTGTGTTTCCTGGCTGAGGCGAAATTGGGAACAACTTATACTTCCACCTCATCTTCACTGCCTTGGTTGACTGTATCCCTTCTAGCTGTAATCTAAAATGAAGTGTCCCTCCCTTTTTTCCCTTATTAGAACACAACAGCAAGAAAAGTAAGCAAAGTATCTGTGAAGACACTGCATACGCATGGAGAGCTTTCCAAACACTATCTGTTATTAGCAAGAATCTATCTTTACCCGTGTAATTTATTTTTTCCTTATCCTTTGAAGTTTAGTGGCAAACAAATGAACATATTCCTCCTAAAATAATTTTAATGCGTGTTTATGTTTGGAATTCACATGAAAGTTCACCACAGGTAACAAATGAAATTGAAAAGTTACAGATTATTTTTATTCTATATCTTAAGGATTCTGATTTGGTTGGCTTCTATTTTTCTTGTTGGCTTAATCATGTAATTACAAACTAGCAAACTATTTCATGCAAAGAGATTGTTCCACAATTAGGTTACTGTCATTTGTCATTACCATTTCTTTCAAAACGTATGAAATTGTACAATCTGTTAACACTTGCCTTGGTGTATATCATTTTATTTCACTCAGATGAACATGAGAAATAATTGCAAAGACCTCATCAGGAAAATAATTAAAAATCTATCGTAATGCACAGTAGTAAATATCTGCACTGATCAAGACCTGTAGAGCAACACAAAATAGTAATATTTTAGAGCTTATGGAGATGGTAATAGATTTCTGTAAGGTTGTGCCTGTGTAGCAAGGAAGGGTTCCATGTTGCCTTTGCTTGATAATGTTTTATACTTGTTTGCCATCTCACTTTTTTTATAATAATATAAAGAAATAAGGTATTTGTTTGACTAAGGATTGTTTCTTTACTGGGTGCCTTTACTTCAAAACTCCAGCAAAGGGCATAAATAGAAATGATTGATTTTAAAGAGAGTAGAGCCTATAATTAAAGATAAATACCAATTTAATGAAAGACTAAAATTGCAGATGCAGTTATGTATCAGGAACCTGGCCATGCTCCTCTTAAATACTACAAACTAGGGGAAGAGAATAGCAAGCAAGCACACTAATTAAAGATGAAGAACAAAATCAGTACTTTTGTAATTACTAGGATTTAATCAGACTAGGTCCTTTAGTAAACAGAATCCTCTCTAAGCCCACCAGAAGGCAAGTAAGGACAGAGTGTGGCAGTCGAGGATGGATGTATACGCCCTGGCTAAATTCACAGGAAGATGCACAAACCAGGGAATACACTCATGCCCCTGCAATAATTGACTTGGTCACAGGATTGCATTCAGTAGTATCCTGGGACTAAGCTTTCTTTGATTGGCTTATCTGTGCAGGAAAGAAAGCTCAAGCCTGGGCGAGGACAGAACAAGAAGAATAATACCTCTAGATCAGAATACTATAGGCTCCATCCAGACAGCTCTGGTTCTAATTCTCATTCTGTCCACCTGCTGTGTAGCACTGATCTTCAAGTTAGACCTAGATAGTGTGTGTACCCTCAAATCCCATAAACGTCTTTCCATGTGGACATACTTCTTAGGCTACTCCAAAGTGAGAGTATGAATAATGAAAACAATGTCACAGTGAGTGACATTGTCCCATTTTTCATTTTTTGTAAAGATTTTCTTTGTAAAATAGAGATTTAATTTTGTCCTCAATTTTTTTGGGAGGTGGGGGTTGTGTAGAGGCAAACAGATTTTTCTATTAATTCCAAGACCTGACCAGTCTGTAAAAGTGTATTACTCATATAATCAAGGTATAATTACGAAGAGACATGACAATGGGACTTCTTCACAGAAAATAAATTTTCAGGAACAATAGACATCAACACCAAAATGATTGCTTTGAAGTCATTGTGAGGAGAAAGGCATATGTATGACCACGCTTATCAATTATTTAAATATTGACCCTAATAAAGGTAGAAATGAGCAAATGTGTCCCTGATGTTAGTTAATAAATGCATGTAAATCAGATATAAATATATAGCATAAGTGTAACATAAAATGATTCCAATCCTGTTTTTATTAAAAAAAAAAAAAAAAAGATATCCAGATCAAAACTGTTTCCAATATACAAAACACTCCATTCACGCTTATTTCAAACCATAATGGAAATAAAATGAAGCTTGCTGCCCTAGATTGTATAATCCTACAAAAGACATTAATGGAAGCTCTAAAAATCTAATTAAATTTTAGAGTGCTAGTAATGTCGCCATAAGGCTCATGTAAGCTATTATCTACATTAATAAAAATTAAATTCAGACTATCTGTGTATCTGGGTAATAATATACCTGGTCTCAAGGTCATTTGTATTTCCTTACTTAAGAATCATACTTCTATAATCTCATAAATAAGATTTATTAATCAGGAAGAAGAAAATGAAATCCTTTCATTTCTATCTATACTCCTCCTTTAGGACACAGAATGAGGATTCGGTCATGACTCATTCTGGAGGACAGTTACTGCTGTGCTTCATTACTCTCCATTTCCTTCCATAATAAAAGAGGGCTATGGAGCTGGTGTGGGAGCTGGGTCAGTTCTAATCCCTTAGTTCTGTAATGATGAAGACCTGCATTCAGATCTCAAAATCCATGTCAGGAAGCTGAGCATGTTAGTCCATCTGTACCATGACAGCAAACGTAGCGAAATTGGTTGAACTTCCTCTTCAATTAGATACTCTATCTCTAAATGTAAAGTGCTAAGGAACTAAAAAAGAAACCTGAAATCAAGTTCTGGCCACAAACCACACCTGTGTATTCACCCTATAGGAATATTTACATAACAATACACATACACACACACACACACACACACACACACACACACACACACACACACACACAGAGGCAGAGAGAGGGAGAGGGGGAGAGGGAGGGAGGGAAAGAGGAAGGGAGAAAGGGAAAGAGGTCCTCACTGATTCATGAATGCAGTCATCAGCCTCTCTTATGGTCTTCTATACACCTCTGTCAACCTCAACTCTAGCTTACTACAGATCTCTTTCTCACATTTATGTCTCTTTGTTTTGTTTTGTTTTGTTTTGTGACCCACTGATTGTGACTCCGTACTGTAGCCTTTTGCACATTTTGGCTCCACATGGTGAACATAGAAGGCAATGTGGTCTTATGCAGCTTTCATCTCATTCTGTCTCTGCTTTTGCTTCTTTGCCTGTAAGTAGTTAAACTGAGTAAGTCTGTGACTTCCTAGGCACACCTTATCTTAAATTCAAAAGAGGAGGCATTTGTTTTAAGTCAAATCCATTGACTCTGTTTCAGCAGGGAGTCTACTGTGAGGATAATTTAATTTCATTCAAAAAAAAAAGAAACCTGAGTAACATTTGGCTCCTAGGTTTCCTTCTAATGATTGCAAGACTAGCCTGAAGATTATATGTTAGTAAATAGCTTATTCACTCCAAAGAATCCCAAAGAATGCCCAATTACCATACTATGACTTTTACTAGATTTTAATCATAAAACACTTCTCCTTTGCTCTCTTCCAGTTCCCATACTCCTATTGTCTAGTTTATTGAAATATAAAGGCATTCACAGCATTTAACTCATGGATATAAAGTCTGTCAACAAAATCACTTTCTCTGCCTCATTCTCCTGCAACTCCAAAGGGCCTTGGTTCTTTTCCCACACCTACCCTATGTACCACTGCATACCATAGTCTATCCTTATGTAGAAAATTTAGCTGAGATTTCAGTTCTACTTTATTTGCCTAATTTCTTTTTAGAAGGTTTATACCACACTCACTTCTTCCTAGGGCTTCATCTATGTCTCATTTATGTAACACAAATCACCTTTATTGATATAAAATGTACATTGAAACTACTATGTATTTTCAGTGTATTTTGTTGAGTTTGACCACAGGTATACGCTTGTCAAACCACTAGCAACACTAAATTTAAAAGATATGCATTTTGTCTTCAAGAGTTTCCTTTAGTCTCTATTTCTCTAAGAACACTTAACATAAATTGGATCTTTTAAAATTACATTTTACCTGTATAGCATGATAATATTAAGTATAGATGCTATAGATACACCCAATTTCAAGAAAATTTCCATCATGACTTGTTGGAAATCTACTTCTATTGAACAATAAATTCACATCACCCAGTCTTCCCAATCCCTGGAAATTGATACTATATTATTAGGTTCTATGTATTTGACTAATTTGAATGTCGGGATAGAAAAATTATCATATAGCAGTTGCCTAATTTTGTCTGAGTGATTGCATTCAGCATAATGACCCATGTTCACACATATGGTCTTAAATGACAGAATGTTCTTCCTAAGGCTGAATAATATTTTATTTCATAAACACACCAACAATGTAAAAGTAGATCCAACCCATGACCCAACACTACTCTATCTGATGCATGTCCAACGTATTGAAGGTAGAATCCTGAAGCTATAACGTGCTCATTACCACACTGTGCAACATAAGTTATTTTCAAATGTTCATCAACAGATCTGCCTATTTCTGGTTGATGAAATTATATTTCCAATAACAATTCTGAAATGGCATAGCTTTCCCTGATTATATTTCCGTCTTTGATTACTAACATGTTCTAAACACCATGTTCTTGTCGAAAAATAAGCAGAATTCTAGGCTTTCTTTCTCCCCAAGCATCTTTCTTTCTTTAATTGGAAAGTGAAACATGTGCTCTCTCAAAACTGTGAACTTTTGTTTGGAAGTGAATTTAACACACTTTAAAAAAACAACCCAGGGTTAGATACTTAAAGGAAACACATCTGGAGATAGAAAGTCAGTGTTGCTTGCTTTATTAATTGATGATAAAATAGCACATAAAATATGCATTCTATAATTCACATTACCACCAAAACTGGATTCCAAACATAAATAAGACTTGATCACTCTCAATTAGTAAAAGAGGTCATCTGGGTTTTTGGACTGGCAGAGTAGGATTTACAGAGGAGGTGATATATCCTACTTTTAGAATTGATATTCAGTAAAATTTATCATATGACACACTATAATATTACCATCATAACTATAATAAACAGGAGGGGAAGGAGCGAGAGGCATGGAGAGAGAGGAAGAGATAGAGGAAGGGAAAGAAAGAGAAAGTGTGTGTGTGTGTGTGTGTGTGTGTGTGTGTGTGTGTGTGTGTGTGTGTGTGTGTATAAAACTGTTGCAAATCTAATAATGGAACCACCACTTCCAGTCCCAAGTGAGTAAGGGCTGTCAATTAAGCAGACCTGAAATAGGAGCCAGATAAATCAGTGCTCTGTGACTTGTTCAAACACTTAGAGAGTTTCCCATGCTCAATTGATTGTGGTGAGAAAGAGAGCCATTGTCAACTTTACACTCATTCAGCACTCTAGTTACTGATTAGCAAGATTGGGATGAAGAATACTTCACAGTAGATGGGAAGGGCAGATAGTAAGGGTAAGAGGGGTCAAGGACACCACAGGAAAACCCACAAGATCAGCTAACTCTGGCTTACAGAGGCTCAGAGAGACTGAACCAACAACTGAGGAGCCTGCGTGGGACTGTTGCAGCTGTGTAGCTTGGTATTCTTGTGGGACTCCTAAGAGTGCTAACAGAGGCTGTCTGTGACTCTTTTACCTGCTTTTGGGGTCCCTTTCATCCTACTGGGTTGCCTTGTCCAATTTGAGTATGGGGAGAGGTGCCGAGTCTTACTGCAACTTGATATGCTATGTTTGATTGATATCCCTGAGAGGCCTGCCCTTTTCTAAACGGAAGAGGAAGAGGATGGGATCGGGAGTGTGGATATGGAGAAAAGGACTGAAAGTGGGGGAGGAGGGAATACTGCAGTCAGGATGGAACAGTTACAGAAGAATAAATTTAAAAAGTAAAAAAGAGACAAAGAACAAGAATAATATTGTACAAATATATTCTTAAAAAAGAAAATGAAAGAATACTTTACAGTGAGTACTACTGCTTTTTATTAATTAATTAAACAATTAATTTGATCGTGACTTGAGACCTTGCTCCTTTCTCATTCCATTATGACTGTTATGCCAACAGGAATGCTGCCTGCTTTGAGCCTGGTTATTTTCACTATTTTGTAGGTCACACAGAGGACATCTGATTATTTTATTCATGGATACACACGGCATTATATTTTCAGCAAAATCTTAACTTATGTAATAGTTTTGAGAGAAAATTATCAGGGAAGATAAGGATATTTGCTATCGTGTCATAGGTCTGAATCTAAACACTAGTTACAAGGTTTTACACTATGTGTCCTTTATCAAATCACTTGTATAATGCCAAGTTTATGCATCCCCTCATTCCTAACAAGATAAGTGGCTTTCCCTAGGGAAGATCACACTGACTGATTGTCCAGTGCCAAATGGCCAGCCGTGGAAACGTACATATAGGTGGCATTATATGGACTATTGTGTTATACTTAGGAATATATATGTATATACATATACAAATATTCATGCCATAATTGTGCAATAAAAGACTATGAACTTGAAGGGAACAGTGAGTGGCTTATAGAAGGGTACGGGGAAAGGAAAAGAACAAGAGAAATGCCGTAATTCAATTATAATCTCAAAAATAAAATAAAAAGAATAAAAATTATAAAGATAGTATATAAACTTGGCTAGATATTAAGAGATAATGATGAAAAGCATTGGATATTCTTATGATAAAACTTACAACTTAGTACTCAATACATTTATTTCAATATGTATTAAGTTCTAAATATATATGGATAATGCATATGTATACATTTAGCTTTATACTAGATTATGAATATAGAGAGTATATATTGCTTAATTAAAAACATGCATGCTGAAAGTCCCAATATTCTTTTAAGCCCAGTTATTTAGAGGAATAAAATTAAGCATTTTATTTTATGGATATCAGATTATATCTTTTGCAAATAAGCAAATAAAAGTATACATAAGAATACAGACTAAAAAGAAATGAACTTTTAATACAGGTTCAGTCTATTTGAAAAATTAGGACTTTAATATTTCTGATATAGACTAATTAATACAAAAATTATGATTTATTTATTACAATACTAATTATAAAAGACACAAGTTAATTACAATGTGCTACAATTTATGATGGGTGAGCAACATTTCAACATAGCAGGCATGTATTAAGAATTTGTTATCTTCCAAGCACTATAGTTAAGCTCCTTGGATATTGGCAAGTGAAGGTGTTGCTGCAAAATAAATTTTTGTGTGACTAGTAAGAAAATAAATGTTCAATAGAGGTATATATAATGTGCTGATTCAGGTTGGGAGGTAAGACTCATTATCACAGAAGGCAATTAGTGAAGGAAAGATAAAGGAGGCAACCATGTGAAATCGTAAGAACAGTTTTGAACTGAAAAAATATATTGTGATATATCTTTTTTTAGCTATTCATTGATTCTTCGTAAGTTTCATATCATACACCTACGTATTCTGCTCATCTATCCATCCCTGCATATCTGTCCTTCATTCTTGCAAACTTCTCTCAATAAAACATGCAAGTAAGCAAGCAAAAAAAACAAACTAACAACACCAGCAAATCCAAAACATAGAAAACATCTCATCATGGAAGCTATAGTATGTCACAGTGTGTTCCATAGTACATCCCTCGGTCCACATTTTGTCACATGTAAATGTCATTGCAATGAGTCATTGGTCTTGTTCAAGATCTCTGGTGTCTATGACACCATCAGTTTTGGATTCTTGTGGGGACTCCTCCCAGTTATCCTGTTGCTGCCCTGTGTCCTGGAGATTCTGCAGCTTTGGAACAGCAAGATTGCCCTTTCACATGTTCAAGTGGCTCTGCCTCATCTCAATCACCAGGGCTAGCTCTGTGGCACTCTTCCTGCTAGGCTGCCACTCAATGCTGCTCTCTGCAGGAGGCAGGGTCAACTATCCTACTTGTAAGCCCTAAGTACCAGTTCATTGGCACCCATACTTCCAGAGCCAGCTTCATGGTATTCCTCAGTCAAGGTCTGGTGCCCATACTCTCAAGTGCTGCAGCCAGTGAGGGTCTCGGACAGCTCTCCTGCTCTCACACCCTCATGTGTGGTTGAGGCTGGATTACTAATTCCCCTTATTCCAGGGCCAGCATTTCAGTGATGCGCAGACAAGGTGCTGAGCCTGCTCTCCCAGTGGTACATCCAGGAAGGGAGAGGACCATCTCTCCTGCTCTCATGACTCCTCTTTTTAGATTCCAATTCCTGCTGGTGGTAAGGGGCAGGGCCAGTTATGCACAGCCCCTATGTGGTCCCCAGAGGTTGCCTGCACCAGGGATATCCCCATCTTCTCTACTGGTAATATGAGCCAAACAGGTTGATAATGAACCCTGCCACTGTGTATCCTTGGATTCAAACATGGCCTTCCATGGCAGCTAAGGCTGAGAGCTCACCAAGGAGCTAGGTAACAAGCTTACCACTCATAATTTGATACTCCTTTCTACCCTGGAGTCATCAGTTACATCTCTCTTCATAATGTTCAAGCTGCTCCATTTGTCTTTCCCATTTGACCATCACATACTTGCACATTGTGGTGGCTCCTGCTGCAAGCTGGATATGCATCTAGTGGACTCCCAGGCAACATCCTCCTGTATATGGCAGCAAGAAGGTGTCTATGACCTACCTGTGCCATGAGCTGGAGATCAGGTCTGTGAGCGGCATGACCGTCCACAGGTGTCTGTCTTTCTTCCTCCACCTGTGCTGTCATACCTGAATTTGATTTGGTTTGGTTTGGTTTGATTTGATTTTTATGAGTTCTAGGCATAAGACATCTTTGACTGTCAAGCCAGACATCAAGCTAGGATGAACAAAAGATTGCCATTTGCTTTTCCCTGACTGATATAAGAATACCACCACCACCAAGGAGTCTTTTTGCCATTACCAATTACAAGGAGGAGCATTTTGACATATCTTATTCTTCATAAATAAATGTAAATGTCTTAATTTGTACCTAATAAAGAACCATCAAGAAATCTCATTCTATTACAGAAATGTCTTAATATGGAAAATGACTTATAAGAACAAGAGACTAAAGGCAGAGAGAATAACTAGTACATGAAAGGAGTGTGAAACACAGATTGTATTTGTAGTGGTTCTAAGTTGATTAAAGACTTAGTATTTATTGCAGCAATTTTCCTAGAGATTAAAAGAGCTTTACATTATTAGTATGTCACAATATAATACAGCTTAACTTTAAAAACTGTTTCATCACTGTAATGTTTTAAGATACATATAATCTTTGATCAGTTATTTAGTGATGCATATATGTGACTGTATGGTTACCCATACTTTTTATAAACATGACATTAATAGGGCAGGGACTATGTCTCAATATTCTGGGTTCTGTCCCCAGCAGCAAAACAAAGAACCAAACAAGTTTATTAAATAATTAAAAATTAGGTTAGGACGTTTACCTATATCATTCCCTGTCTCTCTCTCTCTATGTCTCTGTCTGTCTGTGTGGCTCAGCTCACTAGCTGTGTGTGTATGTGTGTGTGTGTGTGTGTGTGTGTGTGTGTGTGTGTGTGTGTGTGTGTTTCTGTATGTGTTGAAAATCAAAACTTAAATCTCATGTGTGAAGGACAGAAGCTCTACCATTGAACTATACCTCCAGCCTTAGATCATTACTTTTAAAAATGTATTTCCCTAGGTTAACTGAGAAATCTGGGAGACATAGAGTTAATAGTAATTAGAGGGTACATACATGAACTAGGGGAGGATAAATGTTCTTCCCTTCATGGAAATATGACTTAGAAGGGAAAATGCATGACGACAAATTCTTTTAGTAAAGAATAATAGAATTAGGGATGGAGAGATAGCTCGGTGGTTGATAGCACTGGCTGCTCTTTCAGAAGATCTGAGTTTTACTCCCAGCAGTCACATAGTGGCTCACAACTATATTCAACACTGTTTAAAGAGGATCGAACAGCCTCTTCTGGTCTCGGTGGGCACCAGATGTGTAAGTGGTGCACAGACATATATGCAGGAAAAGTATCACACACATACAGTTAAATTAAAAAGAAATTAAGAATAGGATAATTAAAAATGACCCAAGACAAAGGCAAGAGGGTTGTTCTATCCCAGGTACTACTTGTTGGTGATAAAGAGAATGTGATCCAGAATGACCTGGAACTATGTTAAATAACAAGGTGACTCCTGCTATGATATACACGCTGGGGACGAATATCTAATCCACTCCTCTGAGCCTCTGAAATTAAGTACTTAATGGAGGAAACTCTGAAGTCAGTCTGACAGGGTATCCCTTCACTCAGTAACTATTTGACCTTGAATAAGCTTCCCAACTTAAGGATAAATCCTCATTATAAGATGGTGTTAATATTAAATATACCATGTGGGTTGTGATGACAACCGAAGGAGCAAACAAAGATCAAAAGCTACAACAAGAATATGGAAACACCTAAATATACACAAGTGTGAACAAAGTTAAAAGGAAGACTTCCTGACCTGAAGTTTTGAAAGTGGTCTCTACTGGCTAGTTTTATGTTTGCTGGATACAAACTAGAGTCATCAGAGAGGAGGGAGCCTCATTTGTTAAACTGCCTCCATAAAATCCGGCTATAAGGCATTTTAATGACAAGTGAGAGTGTGCCTCTCCCATTTCGAGTGGTACCATACCTGGACTGGTGGTCCTCAGTTTTATACAAAAGCAGAGAAAACAGAACAGTTCTTGCCTGGAGGTTTCTGCCCTACAGGAGTTTCTGGCCTACAGGAGTTTCTGCCCTCGTTGATTTTGATGGTGAACTGTCATATGAAACTGTGAGTGAAATAAACCCTTTCCTCCCCATGTTGCTTTTAAGTCATGGTATCATCACAGCAATAGTAATGCTAAGACAGGTCCCCAAATCAAAGCCAGCAAAGAACAACCCATACATGCTTGTCCTGTTCCTAGATCATTCTGGAAGGACATACAAATAGGGGTGCATAAAACAATGGTACCTGACTCTATTAGCAAAATCTCTAAGAATGGCTTTTCTGGAATGTGTTTTTTTTTTTTTTTTTTTTACTTATTCACTTTACATCCTGCTCACTGCCCCCTTCCTGGTCACTCCTTCCCACAATCCTTCCCATATCCCTTCCCCTTCTCCTCTGAGCAGTTGTGGGACTACTGTGTATATCCCAACCTTAGTATTTCAAATCTCTGAGAGGCTAGGCACTTCCTTTTCTCATGAGGTAGGCAAGACAGCCCAGATAGAAGAACATATCCACTTACAGGCAACAGTTTTTGAGATAGCCCCTGTTCCTTATTGTTCGGGACCCACATGAAGACCAAACTGTACATCTGCTATACAGGTGTATGGAGGCCTAGGCCCAGGGCATGTGTGTCGTTTACCTGGTGAGAACCCCAAAGGTCCAGTTTAGTTGATCTTCCTTCGGAGTTCCTATCCCTTTCGGGGCCTGTAGTCCTTCTTATTTTCACATTTCAGAATGTCTGGGATATTTTAATGCACACTTTCCTTGTGCGATTTCCCTTGGCCATATTTCTACACTATGAGGTCAAAAGTTACATACTCCACTGTAGGTCAAGTGATGAAGCCTCAAACAGCAGGACACATGAGGGCAAATGCCTTTATGAAAGATCACTGTGGCATTAAGTTCTGGGCTCATAGTTGGAAAGTATGATTTCAAATTCCAGCCAACTTGCTTTGTACCTAGTAATGTTTGACACTGTTGACTGGGAAGAAATCATTCACTTTGGAGGTCATGTTAAAATTCTTTAAAATAGAATATAATAACATTGCTATTGGCATTTTCATTTTCCTAGTTATTTTTTGTTAACCAACCACACTTTTGTTTTGTAATCTATAATCCTCATGTATTAAGGAAGTATGATTGCTGGGGTAGTGGGATGAGGGAGGAATCGGAGGATTATTGTGTGACTTTCATTAGGACTGTAAGCTTAATTTGGCTGTCTGCAACTCTCACAGAGAACTAGTTCTTGAACCTGTCTTTTGCTCATAAAGATGTATTTAGTCCTGTCATTTTCAGAGCAAGGAAAAAAAATGATGAGCATTCAACTCACAGGATGCTGATAGCACAAAGTACAACATATGCGGCAGTGACTCATGCAGTATCAAACCTGAGTAAACTCCATGTTTATTTATAGCACAGGGTGCTTTATGCTTCTGCAGACAAGCTTGACATCAGATTCTGAATTCAATTCAAGGAGTGAGGGTGTAGGTATGAATGAGCCACAGGATAATGTACTAGAAGATGAGCGTTTACTGAATTTTAATGAAAGGAATAAGAGAGAGAATGAGAAAATAATTGGCATGAGTAAAACCAGCCCTTTAAAAAAGACATTGTTTAACTAGGTGACAGCAACAAAGACCTCTCAAATTCTGGAAGCAAAGAAAGAGAAAAACTGACTCTATATTCAAGGCACATTAGCACCACACCTGCTGATCTTTGTACCAGTGTAGCATGGCTCATTACAATGGCATGGCAGTCTAGTTGAGCATGCTAATAAAACAGAACTACAACTATGCCACAGCAGGAAATAAGGATCCCCAAGATTTCTCAGACACTGAGCCACCAACCAGGCAGCAGACACTAGCTGACCAGAGGCCCAGACACATATACAGCGGAGGACTGCCTGGTCTGGCCTCAGTGAGAGAAGATGAACCTAACCCTTGAGAGACTTAAGACCCCAGTGAGTGGAAAGGCCTAATGGGGTAAGGGTGGGGGTAGGGGGTGGGTACATTCTCTTGGAGATGGGGGGGTGGAGGAGGAGTGGGATGAGGAACTGTTAGAGGTGGGATAACAACTGGACTGTAAAAAAAGACGAAAGATAATTTAAATAAATAAATAAGAAAAGAAAGAGGTGAAAACACACTGTAAAAGAAAACATGCCTGTCCATAGTTAGGACTAAGCTTTCCTATGACCTCCCCAAGGTCACAGAACATTGTGAACTTCATGCAGATTGTGAGATTAGGAAAGTGTAGGTTTTCCAACCCAACCAAGTCAGAACAGGAGAGAATTCAAATTTTCATTCATTCATCTAACCACTCAGTTACCCAGCACTTAGCTCAGCTTCTCCCATGTAGCAGAGATAATGCTGGGGTGCTGAGGAGAGATCAGATGCACTGCTGTCAGGGATAGTGATAAAAGCAAGTGGGCTGTCTCCCAACCTGCCCAAAGCCTTAAACCGGCACTAAGCATTACTGGGTGCCAATGGAAAAGGAAGTGAAAGAGGAAGATGAACTTGAGCAACTCCACCCAAACCTACCACCTAACAAATAGATGGCAAGAAAATATGAACTTGATGACAAAGAGAAGCAAGGAACGTGAAATGCAAATGAGATCTAGTCAATTATTATGATGATTCATGAAGAATTCGTGATATCCATTTCCTTTAAGTTTATATTAAAATTTCATGTGAATTTTTAGAGATAATTCAAAGAAAAGAGAGTTATAAAGCCGTAGGGAAAATAACTTCCTATGGAGGGAGAAATAATTATATATAAAACAAATCTTAGGTACTAAGGCGTTGATATTGTTTGACACAAAATTGTCTATACTATACATCTAAATATTACTTTCTAAAGAAAGGTAATTAAGGACGGCATCCTCAGCTGCAAATCTGTTCTCTAGATTCACTAACTATTACAGTCTGTCCTCTTTCTTCTCTCAGGTGATAGGACACCATGTACTGTGACCACTTAGTATAGAGGATATCCAGGTACTTCCCAGAACAGAATAAACAGAGACATCCTTATTCTAGGGTTCCGCTACACATTAGAATCACTCTATCTATCCATCTCATCATTTTAGAGGAATGGATTTCTGATCCTCTGACCTCTCAGCTGGGGATTCTGGCTTAGCATCATTCTTTAGGATTAGCAATCAGATGGAAACACAGGAAGCTTAAGTAGACATTCAATCATGCTCAATCTGTCAAGCCAATCAGATTTAAAAAAAAAAACAACTTTGCAGCATGTGGGGAAAGCAATAGCATCTAAGGCTTTGAGTGTAAGAAATTCTAATTATCTTGATCTAGTAAGCTATGAGCTTAGTTTTGTCAAAGGTTCCAATGTCACATCAGTAGGAATCTGTGCATTTCTGATTTTAAAAGGCAAAGCAAACTGAAAAATACAAAGCATTTTATTTTCAATAAAACCGCAGATGAAAGAACAACAGGATTAGAGAGACATTCATTCATTTTTCTTACTCTATATTTACTCACCTAATACTTCTCACATGATAGACTGTAGTGGTGATGTCAGACCCCATTCTCACACCAAACATTGTGAAGCTGAAGGATGAATTTCTACTCTGAATCCTTACTGAATTTAGACATATGTCTAGTAGGACTCCACATGATCTTACTTCTGTCAGCTCTCATTTATCATGCTGCTCACTTTCTATTTTGTGGTGTTGGAATCTAGGTACTCTGTGACTGATGTTTTACATCTCTCCTTCAATTCATCTTTCCCAACTTCTTCAGTTGTCTTTATGGCTTTTCTCACCCTTCAACGCAGGGATATTTGGTCCCTGACCCTACAGCCTCACCTAAGACAAGACTTTTGCACCCAGTTTGTAGACAGTTAGCAGTGTTTGTCACTGTTTTATCCTCATGTCACTGCCCATATTCTGACCTAATATGATGTCAATGTTTTCCCTGTCTCTTTCTATTTCCCCTTTCCTCCTGTCTTCCTCCTCTTTCTTCAGGGATTTGCAACATATTCCAGGCTAGTCTCATTTTCCAGATATTCCTTCCTTAGCCTACTAAGAGTACATACTGTCGTTTGCCACAAAAGCAGGTGTATTGTTTCCTTAACCAGAGCACAAGGTCCAAGGAAAAGTTTATATCCATTTTATTCAAAGAGTATTCATGAAGGAAATGGTGGTCTGTTCAGCTTAGAAACACCTGTCTAAATAATACTAAATCAAAAATAATTTTTAAAAGTATGTAAGCAGATTAAATTACATCATAATGAAAAATCAATAATTATATAGAATTATAAAATAAGGTAGTTGCAACTATTGAGGAATATGCCAACATAGGGTTTTCTGAAGCAGTAATAATTCAAATTTGACCATATTTACTGGTTTATTTACAAACTTTGTGAATTACCTTAGTCCTTGATAGCAAACAGACAAACAAGAAAGCACAAAAAAAGCTGATGGATTGATGAAACAGAACCCACTTGATTACATAACTAAGTGAAGAGAAAAAATGCAAACTGGACAACTCCCCTATGCTGATCAATCACTGTGGGGCACTGTGGGGCATCCCTGTCTCTGAGCCCCAAGAATGGGTGATGTATCTTTAGGCAGAATACAGATTTCCTGCAGAACAGAGGCTCAGTCGTGCTGAGATAGTGAGGCAAGCTTTAAAATAGATATTTACAGCATTTCTCTGTCTCATTTGACTGAAATTACTCTGACAAGATCTCAAAGTTATTGGCATATTCTTTCTTATTCCACCATTGCGATTTTGTGGTTATTTGTACTCTTCCCCATAAAAGCCACATATGGACTTACAAAATGGATTCCAGACCTGTTAGTACTAATGCTGAGATTCACTAATAGGACACTTTCTTTCTCAAAGAATCTCACCAAGATACTGATATGAAACTTCCTATGTGAGAAGAAACACAATTTAATATTTAAGCAGTATAACATAAAAGAAATAGAGGGGGAAACACTTTTGTATTTTTGGCTCAAGAAATACTGCCTATTGTTTGTTCACTTTTGTAGCTCCATCTAGATAAATTATAAAAACCTAATTGGAAAATTTTATGTTATATTTAATGAGCATATAAAATGACACAATACAAGTAAAGGTAATAAAAATGACATAAGAATCAGAAACATTCACAAGGTTGCACGTCTGACTTAAACTTCTATTACATTTGTATTTAACAGAAATAGTTCAAATGTATTTTTATCATAAAAATATTTATTCACACTGAGGTAAGTTTGCTTATAGTTCTTTAAAGAGCACAGTCACTATGTCTTATGGGATACAGCTACTGGAAAGAAGAAAAGAAGAAATGCTAAGAGGATATATTTGTGGGAAAGAGACAATTACTTTTACTCTTACCTATTGATACCAGCTTTACATCTGTACACTTGGTTGTTCTTGGAGGCTACTATGTCCCCTGCTGTCTCCCCATGCTGTCAAGGGACCCAACACAATAAACTGCCAGGGAGGAGACTTTCCAAACCACTTCACATAGACAATAGATAGCAATTAGACACACTGTAGCATCTCAGTATTCTCTCTCTGAATCTGCAAAAATGGTGTTTGAGTGCTACAACTAAAGGTATTGCAGAACTGAAAATTAAATTATAATTGAAAATCTACTGTAAAACCTTATATATTACCTGGTACTTTCCAGAATAGTAGATGTTGACGAAGCGACCCCCCCTCTTGAGGTTCTTTGTCAGTTTATTAGAATATTTCCCTGTGAAGAAGTGTCTCCTTGGGGAACAGATAGTATTGGAAAATACAATTTTATTTCTCTTGGGTCCTGTTGTAAGCATGGTTGATTCAATAGGATTAAACATACCTTGGAAAGCTTAAATAATAATATATCTTTCCTTATTTTCAAAATATTTTTGGACATACTTTTGAATACACATATATATAATGTGTGTGTGTGTGTGTGTGTGTGTATAAAATTTTTAATTCAGATCAGAAATACTTCCATAAATGTAAGGCTTCCTGAGGGTGGCTATGCATTTTCTTTACTTAGGAATGACATAGAAACTCACCTTGTCTTAAAAGCAGGATCATATAAACAAACTGCAGAGAATATAAGTAAAATGTGTGGTGCATGTACTTCATCATAGGGCAACAGTTTTAAAGAACAATCAACTTTCAATCAAACACAGAGTCCTGGATAACACACTTAATCTCTAACAACTTTTGAAAGACTTGGATAAAAGAAAAACCAGATTATCTTTGTAATAATAGCTAAATATTCTATACATTTTAATACAAACTTGTTATGCTTGGTTCTTCCTCCCAGGCCCATGCTCCCAGATTAATACTCAGACTCAAAATATATTTTTAAATACTTTTGGCATTACCTAGATTTCTGAGTAGATCATAACTTAGATAACTCAATTGTTTTAACCTACTTTATGCCACGTGGCTGGTTACTTGTGCTCAGGTACCATGGGTCTGTTTCCTCATATCTTCCTGGTGGCTCTTCTGGTGCCTGGCTCTTTCTCAGAATTCTTTCTCCTTTCAGATGTCCCACCTTCTATATCCTGCCTAAACCAAAAGCCATAGTTCTTCACCACGTACCTTACCTGACAGTAAATTTAAAAAAAAAAATACTATAAGGGTAGTAGATAAGTTACCTGAATTTCAAGAGCATCTCTGTTAATGCAGTATTTATGGAAAAGAAGAAACCTGCTTTTGATGTTTGTAAACCTGTGCATTTCTCTTGGCTTTCTTAATCCCTTTACTTATTGCCAGAGGCCACAAGCTTGACACTCCTAAAGCTAAAACTAAAAAATTTACTTCCAAAGATTATTTCTTTTCCAAAAGGCACTTCTTTTAAAACAGCCAGACTGTTGAACTAAAATTCAGGTGAAGCTGACCACTTTAGTACTTGCTGCAGAGTTGAGTGCCTCGGGCTTTAGAAATGGGTCATCGTATCATAACTGAGCCTGCTAAGAAAGCAGCAGCTTTAAATATTCATCTGCATCAGTTTGCTTCTCCATACATAATCCATTCGAAACTACCAAACCTGTTATCACCTCAGATACACACAAAATAGGTGCCTGGACTGATTCAGACTTCTCCTAAGGAAGTCAGATAATTAAATACAAGCTGAAGGACAGGGCATTTCTATCTCCCTGTATTCATTTGAGTAATGATTAACCTTCAGTTATGGACACAAATGGAAATACAAGAAGAACGAGTAGTAAGATGAACACTACTTATTAAAACTAATCACATGATCATGCGTCTATAATACAAAGAACAAATCAAGAATTCTCTGGTTTGCTAGATCCAACAAACCAATGGCTCTCACACTTCATTGTGTGTCAGAAAGGTAAGATACAGTTCCTGTTAAAACAGCTTCCTGAGCTGAGGACTTGTTCAGCACGTGGCTCAAGGCAGTGTTTGTGTGATATGTGTAAAGCTCTGTGCTAGATCTGTAGTCACACAAAAATAAAAATGAAGAACACTAAAATTAAAAAGACAATACCCACCACAGTTGTCCTGGTTTGTTCCCCAGGTTCTGATTTCATAAGTATACAGTGGGGACTAAAAATATGCATTTGAACCCATGTATCAGATGGTGGTGGTGTTTCAATCCAGGTTGATATCCATGCATTAAAAATTCTCAGGTCCTAACGCTGCTGCCAGGGGCTTCTGTCTTGATTTCATTTTAAGAATGATTGTAGTACCCGACTCCTAGAAACTTTAAGTTATCAGAACAATCATCTAATGGTACTGTGGAGGTAGCGGTCTTATAGGGATCGTTAACACGCTTCAGTCTGTCTCTGCCCTTCTGTCTACATTGGTTCTTTCATATGTATAAGTGAATATACTACTGTGCTGTTCCTATTTCTGAAACTTAAGCTAAGGAATGTTGTTCAAAGGTCACTCAAAAGTACAAAGGACGCATGTCAATTGAACATTTGAGAACAGGTCTACAGTCATGGTTTACATTGTTAGACTGCTTTCACTGCTCCTGTCAGACACTTGTGGCTGAGCTCTATATTTCTAACTCTCTAACTATGGTATTTACGGTACCTTTCATTTTCATTCAAAGATACATTCTTCACCCTTCCCTCAATACAAACAAATAAATATGCTTTCATGAAAGTAAGCAAATACATACATACATACATACATTAAAACAAAGAATACATTGAGAAATCCTGCATATGTAGTCATCTTTAAAGAATCAGTGCAAAAGTATAGAGTGACAGTAAGAAGCAGTTGAGAAAGAAAGTCAAAATGTTTGGACCTTTGAACTTCTCCACAAACGTAAGTGCAAAAAATGTGACACACAAGAAACTGAGTGACACGGAAAGCACGCTGACTAGAGGCATGGCGGCATTACATGGGCTTCACAAGTAACAGATATGGAAATAGATCTATTAATGTGGGCATAATGAAGACTACATTGACACTAATGGATAGTTATTTATTTCTGGGATGTGTGTTCCATCAGAAAACCATTACTTGCTTTCATCAAAACTTATTCTTTCAACATGTGGCCCTCTCTCCTCACCAGTATAAAGGACAAGGCTCTTCAAAGACAAAGGCATAGCGATTCAAATTTCAAAGCTTCACAGAGTGGGATACTACAAGCACTTGTATCATATTCTTTCAGAATTTCCATTTTTAAAAAAAGATATCAGACTACAGATGAGGGTTTTTTGGTGAGAATATTTGGGAGGGGGCATGGATATAGAAATAATAATTATTCATAAGACATTTTTGGAACTTTTTATGTTAGAGCTATCATTATCATCATCATCATCATCATCACTGTGAATCAAAGATCTCTATAGAAAAAAATACATGAATTTGGTAAACTGAGATTTGATTTACTGCACTGATATGATTTAAATTTCATAACATGAAGAGCTTTATGTAAAATGAAATTTTTGCCAGAAAAAAGTTGTCAATAATCATACTGTGAAAAAGAATTAAAATATCCGGTTCTTTTGATAGTATTTTACTATATAGCATTTAATTTTAATGTGCTTTAATTGAGTAAATTTATTTATAAAAAATTTCATACATATAGAAGTCATTTATATATACATAATTTCTGTTGTACCAAATATTTTCCAAAAACGGAAATTCTATGATATTTATCAATTAAATATATTGAATTGTCAAAAATGCCTATTTTTCAGAATCTTCCCTTTGATCAATATATATATATATATATATATATATATATATATGCGTGTGTGTATGTTTATAAATATATATATATATATATATATATATATATATATATATAAAGTAAGGAATAGTTTTTAAAACATGTCAGCAAAATTGAGAATAAAATAAGTATTACTATGTAATCAACTGGAAAGTATCTCAGTTCCGTAACTGACATAAAAATGCTGGGCAGGCCAAGACAGGTTGACGTTTAGGATTTGCTGGCCTTCCAGGATAGCATGACTGTGAACTCCAGACCAATGAAAGGTCAACCAATGCAGGTGACTACCAAAGAATAACACCTAGATTGTCCTTTTCATTGCAAAGCAAATATATCCTGTGCATACACAGTAGAAGTACATGACATAACCCCCAACACATGTATGCAAACTCATGGTTTGAATGAGGCACCTCACCTGTACTCTTGAGCATCTGAATATATTCCCCCAGTTGGTGCCACTGTTGGGTTGATTTAGGAAGTGTGGCATTCCTGGAGGAAGTACATTATTGGTGATGAGCTTTGAGATTTCAAAACCCATATGCAATGTCCATTGTGCTCTCTCTGCTTCTTGTTTTTGGTATGAGAGCTTAGCTCTCTGCTGTTGCTTTAGCCAACATGGTTGCTGCTTGCTGCCATGTTTATCTCCACTATAAATGCTAATCTGTCTGGAACTATAAGCCAGATAAACACTTCCTTGTATAAATTGACTTGGTTATGATATTTTATTCCAGCAACAGAAAAGTAATTAATTCATGCATACATACACACACAATTGAAGCATAATTTGTCTCAATCAACATGTTCACAAATACATTTTTATCTAATTCAATTTTAATAGTTAACATTTAAATTTATTGTTTTTTATTTGCATGTATATGATATGTGTGAAGGGTAAATATGCCAAGACCTAAGTTCTGTGGTCAGAATACAATTTTGTGGAATCAGTTTCTCCTACGTGCACATGAGTTCTGGGGACTGTCTTCAAGTCTTTGGGATTGTGTGGCACACCCATTTACCCTTTGATCCATCTTGTAAGCCCCAATTTAACTCAATTTTTAAGTTAACAATGTTGAATTTCATCTTTTGCCATGGAAGATATTAACTAGGTGAAAAATAATCTTGGCAGTATTATGCCACAGCACCCAATAAAGATATAATTTAATACTTAAACCTGTAAACTACAAATTTTCTACTCTATAATTTTAAAAAGATTGAAAATTCTCAAAATTTGCCTAACCAGATCCCAAAGTTATAGAAACATGGTTCTAAAAGTTTCCCACTGTTTATTGTATCAATTTTATTTATAGTGCATTAATTTATACCATACTTATTTATAAGATAAAAATATATTAATCCACTAAAAATACAATACAATACACTGAAACAAATACTAGCAATTAAACTATAACGAGAATAATTATAATATAAATATATAAATAATAGGTGTTACAAAGATGATAGATTTATAGTAGATATGTAGATAAAAGAATAATAGATGATAGTTAAGTAGATGACATAGATAGATGTTAGATAAGCAATATAAGGATGGATATGCATATATTTCCACAGTAGAATATAGTTACTATTCCCCAAAGTGTAATATCATGTTTTCTTTCAGTAACCATTATTAAAAGGTATAACATTAGAGGTCAAGAGAAAATTCTTCTAGATAGATTCAGCAAGATAATTCAACAATTTAGAAAACTGATAAGAGAAAATAGCCCACTGATAGGTTCTCCTATATAGCTCAGTGATATGTTTCTCCTACACATATTATTTACCTCCGTTGCTGTGAAAATACCATCTTAGGACTCTATTCACCGGACATCTCTGCTCTGAGATTCCTCTTCAACTTCACTGACCCCTGCCTCTTAGACACTTACCCCTTTGGGACATTCCGGCAATTTCAATCGTACACATGGGTAGTGTATTACACATTATCTTCCTCTGTGTACTGTAATGTTATTGCACTGGCAGTGTTTATTTATTCCTAAATCCACTGTTTTGAACTATATTTCTGGTTGGTTCCTAATAGGTATCCACTCAATACATGTTGATTGAAAGTATAATTGCTGAAATATTCAGCTGAAAACTGGTCAAAGGATGCAGTAATAATTGGCTCTAGTTCCAGCTCTTTCAAAGCAATTCAATTCATTTCAAACTAATTCAATTCAATTTCACCCAACAGACATTTACTAAGGTTCTCCCTTCCCTGTAATAGAGATATAAATGGGTTTTTGACCTGTATCACCTCTCTAGTTGCCTTAACACTTTGCTTTGTCAATAAACGCATAGTTTAGGTCTATAAACAGTAATGAAATACACAAGAAAGGAACATAGAGTGATGTTCCAGGTTTTGTGGAAAAAGAAACAAAGCCAAATTCTCTAGAATTTCTTGGAGCATGCATGGAGGTATATATTTATGTATAGGCTTTTCATGTAACCTGATAACACTTATTAGACTGGTGCTCTCAAAGTAGGGCATATTTAACACATGTAACATGTTAACTTCCCTCTTATGTATATTGCATAATAACCATATATTTTCCTCTAGAGAACATCAATCAGGTGATAGTCTGTGCTCTAAAGATCAAATGTGTAGCCTCAACTACCAGATGTTGCCAGGGATTTTGATGTCTGTGTGTATCATATATTACATGATGTGTACACACATGTTTTCAAAAGGTATGTCAGGGGACTGGTAATCATTTTTATTAAGTATTTCTAATAATATATATGCATATATATAAACCTATAGATATATTCTGAAGATTTATTTTCATGTTACACTCTGAGATGGTAAATTGGTTCAGGACTCTACACATTTATGAAGATTCAAGAAGAAAACTCAGGAAAGAGAGTAGGTAAAAGACCTCTAGGATTATTTGAAAGAAAGTCATTCTTCATTATCTATAAAAGTTTGGCATAACTTTCTAACAATAATCACTTTTAAATAGAAATATTGCCAAGATAACTGGAACATAAAGGAGGCTTTTATGTAGGACACTAGAGACATGAGGTAAAAAGCACATAGGAAGAAACATATATTGTCATTGAATAAGTCACAAAATTATTATAGAACTGGGAAAACAAAATGGGGGTCAGTCTTTCATATGCCTCTTCAAAGCACCCCTAACAGATGGTTCAGCTGCAGAAATGATTTCATTATATCACTTTTAGATTTCCTTCCTTCCTAAGATTCAAGGACCCCAAGGAAAAGAGTATCATCCCTGAAAATTACCAACAGGGTACAGCCAAGACTACTGGTTGCTTCCCACAAACTGATTATAAGGCACTATTGCTAAAGACAATATTTACATAAATCACTGAGTATGAAGAAATCAAGCTGGTACCTACATACAGCCTTCAGTATTGCTGACTTGTGTATATTTAGCTACAAGATACTCTGTATAGTACCAGAGGAGAAATGTATACATCAATCCAGCCACAAATGTGCAGTGGCTGGTGACCTGCCTGTAATATGTGTTGGTGCAATAGTGGCACCAAGTGGTGGAAGTAACCATCCACTGTCCACTTAGATAGGTAAGGATAACTAGATGAGATAAATCCTATTCCTGACACTGTTTTGGTGGCCAAGAATCTGAGACTATATAGGGTATGGACTTACGGGAATGCCAAATATTACTGATATGCTAAACAAACATAGAAATAAAATGACATTCTGCTATACTAACACATAAGTGCCTTCCTCAGCCACCATCAGAGAAGGTTTCTCCTGAAGTAGATCAAATCAAATCCAGAGATCTACAACTAGACAATGTGTAGAGAGTGAGAACCTTGGAACACGTTGTACTAAATACAATTCCTCCACCAAGCTCATCCCCTCAGGGCTCAGGAAAAGGGGAAACCTGAGGATTTATGGATTTGTAGTCTTTCTTCCAAAGCGTAGGTCTATGCATCCAAGCCATCCTGGTTTATATCTTAATAATTCCACCTAACTCAGATATGCGTTATAATGTTATTTTCAGTCAAGTAATTCTTTCATTAGTATTTTCATTATTTTAACTTCATTAGTTGCCACCACTCTTTATGTACCCCTTGTGTAGACTTCAGAATTCTGTCAAAAGAATTTCTTCCTCAGGACACATTCATTAATTTAATAATTATAAATTAGTAATTCTTTGTACTTTTTAAAA
This sequence comes from Uromys caudimaculatus, assembly GCA_028551405.1. NCBI lineage: Eukaryota > Metazoa > Chordata > Mammalia > Rodentia > Muridae > Uromys > Uromys caudimaculatus. Next base: position 38,698,364 of record CM052700.1, read on the forward strand.
AGTGATGTATTAAGCATATCATTATCAAATTAATGAGTCTCTGTACTTTTAAAAAAGTACAATTTCTTCTTTTCTTTATGTATATGCATGATTGCCTACATAAAAATCTGTGTACCACTTGTGTGCCTGGTTGCAACAAAGCTAGAAGAGAGCATCAGATCCCCATTGAATTGGAGTTATTGACATTTGGGAGCCACCATGTGGGTGATGAGAATCAAATTCAGGCCTTCCACAAGAGCAGCCAGTGCTCTGAGATACTGAAACATGTCTCCAGCCGGACAAATTTTTTGAACTTTCAAACCATAATAAGAAATAGTTTTTGGTGATACAGTTTTTGATATTTTAAATGTCTGAGCTTAGGTTCAGCACATTTCTTCATTCTGTGTTATGTCTCTTGTGGTAAGAATACTAGCTTACATATGGTATATGCTTTTTCAATACAAATAAGTTCAATACAAATAATATATATATATGTGTGTTATATATATATTGTATATAAGTATGCAATATACTGATATGTATATCAGTATATTGCATACTATATTATATAAAATATAATAATGATGTAAAATACAATACATATTCCATATAACCATTAATGACTTAATTAAAGAAATTAAAGAGTAAATTTGTAACAAAATCTCACATGTTGTTTTTCATTTTCCAAAAGGAAGAAATTCTATTTTTTAAATCTAATTTTTGTGCATATATGTGTGTGTGTGTGTGATGTGTATATGTATATATATATACACACACATACACATGTATATGTATATATACATATATATGTATATATATATTTATATATAAGTGGTATACATATAAATAAATATATGTTATCTTATATATATATATCCAGCATAAATATATAGATTAGTTAGAATATATCTAATAACATCACATTATAGTATATAATACCTTTATTATGAGTATGCATACTCTTTTATAGCCGATAATGCCAGTTTTCCATATCATTTTCAGTGTGTTTATGATACTCTACCATATGTTTGGGCCATAAATTTTAGAATCTTTCATGACTGATGTACATTTATATCATTCACTCTTTTTTCATATTAAAAATAAGCTCTCTAATAGATACTTTTGTAAATTCTTTTTTCAGATATATGTTTAAAAGTTTGAGTGACAGAACTTTAGAGAAATGAAAGATAATTTTTATTTTGTCTATAGGGGTGCATCCTATTTATTTCAGTACTCTATTCCTCTACCTTACAAGTCTGAAGTTGTATTTGTGCAGAAGGATTTAACATTAGGTTTCAATTCTAAATTTTAATCAGCAAGTTGGAAAACCCACAATGTTCTTAGATGGGGCTGAGGTATAATTTGAGAACATCTGTCTCCTTTAACTATTTTGTGTCTCAATGTGATAGAATTAAACCTCTAACAGAACAAACGTTAACACTGAAATGGCAACATATGCAGGATGAGGTGAATGTATGTATATATTTCAAAAGCAGATATGACCATTCTCCCAAAACTATAGTTATAAACAAGCCATTTGTAACCATGATACGATGTCACTGGGCCAAAATAACTGATCAGAATTTTTTATTTACTTTCTAAAACTGAGATAAGAAACAACAATTATATATTCATGTATACAAAGAAAAACTGTTTGCTCCAATTTCACTAATCAAAAGTTATCCCTTATGAGAATTATGATAGGAAGCAAAATTAAAAGGTTAAGAATTTTAAAAAGTAATTCTTTCGTTACAATATCGAATGATACATCTGGCTCTGAGTGGTGTTTTCTGTAGAATTTGTGAAAGGTAAAAGTACTCATCAGGAGGTTTCATAATTGCCAGAATAATTGTTAATGCTAAAAGTTGGCTTAGGAGCATGCACAGCTAAACAGTTTCAAATATTCATAGGGTACCTTAATAATGATCAAGGTTATGCCTCATTTAAACTGGTACTCTGAGCCTGGGAATTCAACTCAATGCTATATGTGTTTGGCAGACTTGATGCCCTGGTTCAAACTCTAGCACAGAAACAACAAACAAATCTACATTGTGCTTTAAGTATTGAAATACTTAGGGTTGGTTACAAAGCACAATACAAAATTTAGTAGGTTTTTTTTGTTTGTTTCTTTTCCTGTTAAGACAGGTCTTATCATATAGCTATGGCTAGCTGAGAAATCACTCTATAGGCCATAGTGGCTCTGACTTACTGATCTTTGTCTATGCCTCATACATGCTGAGATTAAAGGTGTGAGCCACAATCTCTAGCAAATAATATTGGAATTAATATATATATATAATTATAGCATATAATTATAAAATATGCAATTATATATTATATTGTAATTAATATATATTATATAATAATAAAATATTACATATTATATTATATATGGTTATATATATGTGGATACACACACATATATATCCATCGATATATATACATATATATACATATATACATATGTGTATATATATACATATATACATATATGTGTATATATAAGTGTATATATACTGTTACCTTGGTATCTAATTCCAAAATACATTGTATTTAGCTTTGCTAATTAGTTTCAACAACAACAACTATAACAAAAACCTGTAAAAGTACATATACCAAAAGAAAAGTTTCTAAGATGTCCTTCAGAAGCCCAGAGTCCTTGTTTGCAGCAATGAGAAGCGTGTCTGGGTGAGCATGATCAATGTTCATTAAGTGCACTAAATTGACAGGTCTACCAAGTGGCACCACATGCCTGTGCATTTGAGCTTGCGTAATGAATAAATGGAGCGTGTGATCCGCAAGGCAGCTGCCCCAGCCAGAACTTTGTGTTTGACACTTGACTGCTCTTAGGAGTCTGTTTGTCAAAACCTGTCCATTTGGAAAAAATGATATATAAAGTCCAAACCTTGTGAGACTTTCCAGAGAGCACATAGACCAGATATGTCCAGTAACCACTCGTGGAAATCTGACTGCTCAGAAATGAATCTATTATTTATTTTATTGGTTATCAGTTAGCAGTTGTGAGAGTTCACTCAAAGTTCATTTTACTAAAAACAGTGGCGTCATCTCACATGTTAAAATACAAATTTGATGTGAAAAAAAAGAGAGCAACCAAGAGCCAATACTACTTATGCAAGCCTGCATGGAAATTTGGATTTGGTACCAGAAGCATGACAGGTGGCAAATGGGGATAAAAGGAATTAGGTTCCTGTGAAAAGCAGCCCTGACTAATTTTCAGGAGCTCTAATATCATATTACAGGATGGTTTCTCTAACTGGTTCCTGTGATAACAGGTCTTTGAAGCATCATCACTGCCAGTTATGGAAAAACAGGGTATTCACCATTCTCTCTTCCTGCCAACAGACCCATACACTTTGTGATGAAGCATAAGATCTATTCCTCAAAAAATTTAGAATTATTTTAAGAACATGTGGAGGGTTAGGAAAATAGTAAAAAAATCAATTGAAAATTCATTGCAGAAATCAGAAACATTTAAAAATCTATGATCAAGAAGGGACTAGCCTTCCAGAGAAACATAGCGAGTTGAAATCTGTGTTTTTGATCCCAATCTTTGTTTATTTTCCTGATATGATCTATCAGAAATGCAGATAGACTGGCTATTACATATCATTAGAATTTTGTATGGAAAAAAGTGTCTTTGTAGTTCAGGACCAGGGTAAATGATGACATATGTTTGAGGCTTAGAAGAATTTCACCTTTTTGTTTTATAAAAGCTTGCAGAGTTAGAAGCAATCCAGATCTCTAGGACCATGGATGCGATCATTTTTAAATGAGAGGGATTCCAGGAGGGTGAGGTGGAAGAGGTGTCCCAGGTGGTACTGAAAGTGGTACCCATGTTTCTGTAAAGGATAACAGAAATGAGTGTAAATGATTGTCCTGAATTCCTGTCCCAGGCCATGATTTGCCTGTGGTTAAACCATTCTTTAATTTAGTGTCAGAATCTTGTGCTGCCTTTAATTTATTAATTTTCAGTTTCAGACCTCAGAGATAAAGCTGTCCATAAAAAGTAGTGGCTGAGGTAGCATTGGATGGTAGTTGGTGCTAATATCAAGCGCTCTGATGTCAAATCCCACATTCTCATAGACTACATCAAAAGGGAAGAAGTCTCAATGCTCTCCCAAGATGTTATTAGCTTAAGTGCTGTTGAGCAAATTACCTAATGTGTGTGTGACTGAAGCTTCCCTTTGGTGAAATGGCAATAACAATGCTACCTGTGGAGTCAGCAAGATGTTAGAGAAGGTTGAAAGCTCTTTAGCAATTTGCCTGAAAAGTGAATGCTCAATTCTCAGAGGTTACATAATAAATGATACTGGTGTCTGCCCTGCCTTTGAAAAGCAGACATTAGGCTTTGTGGAAGAACATGTCTTGCACCAGACCCCTAGTGAGTCTGTGGAGAGAGTCTGAAGTAATGATGCCTTGTACTGTCCATGAGAGAAGAAAAGGAAATGCAGAGGGGTAATAGGGAACTCACAAAAAGATTTAACATAGCTCAGCCTCTGGCTCTGCCACCTCTTCTGCTTCCTAGACACTGCTTCTTAGGCCATGTTGGATCGCAGAAAGAACAGAAATGAATATATGTATTTGAATGTGAGAATTAAGCCCAGACACAATGGTAGTTTCTCCCAGAAATACATGTGCACACTGAATATAGAATAAACACCATAGTCACTCACATTGCAACTTGTGAGTCAAGAACACTGACTTTGTTAAGCATTTATGGTAGTTTCTAAACCATTATCCTCATGGTCATCTTCAGGGAACAGGATTGCTGCCAGGTTACTGACGGTAAGCTTTCGTCACAGAAATAGGCTCCGGGGGCTATAAAGATGGCTCAGTATATGAAGCACCTCCCACTCAAGTATGAAAGCTGAAGTGCATCACCAGCATCTATGAAAATGCCAGACAGGCATGACACTCACCTCATGCTGCTGGCAACATAACTGCTTCACAATGATAGAATATACCCTCAGATTATGAGCCAAAAAAAAATCCCTCATCCTTCCTAGAGGTGCTTTTGTCTGGCATTTTGTCAGAGCAATGATAAAAATTTACCAGTCCAGCAGGATGTTGACAGTATGAGCTGTGTGCAGTCTTAATACCTGCTTACACTATTGTGGTCCACAAAGAACAAACCCCAGGAATTGCCCTGAGATTCCAAACATCAGGCTGTCTTCCAGACTTCATGCTGCCAGTGAGAACATTTAGAGAGTCCTCACCTAGCAGCTCATCAGTATACAGCCACATATTATATTCATCAAGTAGAGCAACTGTAAATATTTAAGTCTGAAATCAAATGGAAATAATTATTTGAGTTGACGTGTGTGCATGTTTGTGAATATTAGGGATAATGAAAAAATACACGAATTCTACAAAGTGAACTCACATCTGTTACACGTGGTTATTCCTTTAAAGACTCACTGAAATCATTTACTGCAGGAAGACACTGGCTATCTCCACATTCCCATAATACACTCTTTGTCACCTTATTCCTCTGTATGACACCATATTAGAACTGTTAGTAGAAGTTTTAAAAATTGGTTCAAAATTACTTTTTAGGCTTATTTACACAATGCTCTTTGACATACAAGTACTTTATCTTTTAGTAGCAGATTTTTCTATCAGCTATGCTGTATTCTGACATCCATATTGCAGTTCACTACAATGACAGGTATTATTTATTTATTTATTTTTGAAACTCTGAGCTGGAAGAGACTGAAAGAGATGAGTTTATTCTGCCTCCTGTCTAGGGACAAATGAATGTTGGATGTATTGTGAACACACGAGCATCTTGAGGAACAGATTTCACCAATTCCATTCATCACTTATCTCTTTATAGGACATTTCCAAGTTATTTATTAACAATATTTATTCCTAAAATTATTAAATCTTAATGGAGTGGAATGTTTTGACGTTACAGAAAGCCATAGTAGAATGGAATATAAATAATGTCTGTTCAGGTTTTTCACCCAGTGGAATTTCGGGTGCATAATTCATGCTGGGAGATTATCTGTTATGTGACTGATTATTTGTAATCTTGGGATTTTTGCTATTCTTGAATGCAGTTTATTTTTTCCATTATGGAGAAACATTATTTTCTAGAAATTATTTTTGAAAATTGAACTATGCAGTCACTTAATTTCATATGTGTGTGTATGTGTGTGTGTGTGTGAGTGTGTGTGTGTGTGTACATGTATCCATGCCCATATATGTATTGTGTGGTGTACGTGTGAAGTATATACAGAAATTTGTGGGTGAGATTTGTGGGTGGATTGAGGTCCAAAGGAGCATGGCAGGTATTTTGCTTTATACATTTCTACTTTTTCCCCTTGAAACAGGGTCTCTTATGGAAGTTGGTAGCCAGCAAGTCCTACATATCCAACTGCATTCTTGTGCCTGACCATAACCAGCTTTTTATGTGGGTCTTGCGGAAAAGAACACAGGTCCTCATGCCCTTATTTGCAGTTTCATCTCCCAAGCTATAGTTACTTATTACTATCAATTAATATTAATTCTGACATCTGTAGTAATAGAGATCTCTTCTTTTAAAAAATAAATAATTAATTATATCTTTTCTCATATATTACATTCCAATCATAGTTCCCTCTTCCATTCTCTCCTCCCAGTCCCTCTCCCAGCTCTCCTCTCCTTGATGTCCACACCACTTCTCTTTCCCTTCAGAAAAGAATAGGCCTCCCAGGGAATCAACCCAATGTGGCATAAAAAGTTACAAGAAGATCAGGCACATATCCTCATATCACAGCGGGATGAGACAATCCAGTATGAGAAAAGGGGTCCCAAAACCAGGCACAAGAGTCAGGGACAGCTCCTGCTCAGACTATTAAGTGTCCCACAAAACCACAAAGCTACACAACCAAAAAATATATGCAGAGGACCTCGGTCAGAAGCTTACAGGCTCCCAGATTCAGTCTCTGTGAGCCCCTACGAGCCCTGGTTACATGATCCTGTAGGCCATGTTCTTGTGGTGTCCTTGACCCCTCTGGATCCTATAATTCTTCCTCTCCTCTTTCACAGAATTCCAGAGCTTGGCCTAACATTTGGCTGTGAGTCTCTGCAGGACATCTCTTCTTACTCTAGGACTAGAGGAAGTTCCTTATCTTTTGGGGGCAGCATGTCTTTGTCCTCCCATTATGAGAATCCAAGCCCTTCCTCCTCTTTGTACTCTGAACACTAGGACACAAAACTCAGAAACTTTAAGCTGTTCCTTCCCTTCTTAGACCCAACCTACCTTGGTTTAAAATGGCATTGGTTACATCTGTGTACTCAGTGCCACAGGCATCCCTGCACTTTCTTCCTTAGATAGTACCTCCTGTCACTCAAATTAAAAATATTGCTGAATGATTTCCTTTGAATAAAGGCTAGATCTACTTTACAACAGCAAACTTTTTTAACTATTTTTCCTAGTTCAGCTTCATCAATGGCTATTAAATATGCAAATACAATTGCCAAATTGTAGCTTCACGCTGGGACTGGATTTTGTTAAGCAATCCATAACAGGACAGGAAATAAGTACTTGCTACAGCGCTCAATTGTTGTAGATTTGCTTTAATGCTTGCATTATGTACTCCCAATTTGCACGAGAATCCCCCGTGTGAGATGCTGAGGGTTTCTGTCCCAAGCTGGTTCTGACTGGTAAATAAAGTTGCTGGTAGTCAATGGCTAGACAGGGAAACAGGGGCTGCACTTTAGGATTTGCACACAAAGGAACTGAGGAAGGGGCAGAATTGCCATGCCAGGAAAGGAATAAGATGCAGGCTCGAGAGATGCAGAAGACAGAGCATCAGTCATGTAAGAGCTGGGGAAGAGGGCCCCCCCACTTGAGTCTGGGATAGCAAAGATGGAATATAGATTTAACTAAGGAATAATTCAGGAGTATCAGCAAGGTATTAGCAAGGGGAGGTATTAGCAAGGTGGAAGTTTGTGAGTGGTCAAACCATTGTGCTGATTAAGGCATATTAAATAGAAGGCTGTGTGTACTTGTGTGTGTGTGTGTGTGTGTGTGTGTGTGTGTGTGTGTGTGTGTGTGTGAGTGGCTTTCCTATGAAAATCCAGAGCATTGAGGCAGGTGGCAAGGAACTTGCAACACTGCCACCAGGGTGATTAGAGTGGATTAATCAACTACTGCTACACTCAGTCATTCAATAGTTAATGGTTAATGGTACCTTTACTTAGTAGCTGGGCTGTAATCAGGGTGTCTTTGTTGTGAACCACATGTGCTTGCTAGCACATGCAAACACTTTATATTTTTAGGGAGTGCATGAATCTCACTGATTCTTGATGCAACACAGTCTTATATTCACAGGAAAGCTTACCAGAAGCTACAGATGTTTGCATACACCCACTGGTCCCAAAGTGTTTCTCATTATCACCCTGCTATTCCAGTGATCCACTGCTTATGACTCAGTGAGTCTACACTAATACAATACTACTACCAAGAGTCTCGAGTTCTTATGTGTGTTCACTTCTAGAGTTTCCTTTATTTGTAAGTATAAAAAGAATTTCACTATTCTGAAGAGTTTGTGTTTCACTCGTTCATTTCTTCCTTCCTTTAATTCACAGTATCAACTTATAATTTACTATCTACATACTAGCTTACTTTACTTGTTTCTTGACACAGCCTAGAGTCATCTGAAGCAGTCTCCATTAAGGGGTTGCCCAAATAAGACTGGCCTGTGACCATATCTATAAGATATTAGCTTGATTGATAACTGATAGGAAAGGAATCAGCCCATTGTGGGTGACACCATCCCCAGACAGTTGTCCTGGAAACATATAAAAAAGCTAACTGAACAAGTCAGAGAGTGAGCCAGAAATCAGGATTATTGCTCCATAGTTTCTGCTTCAGTTTCTGCCCTTCTTTACCTCAATGTTGTCCTGAGACCTGGAATTGTAAGCCACATTTGGTTATGGTGTTTATCACAATAGAAAGCAAGCTAGAACCAACTTCACAGCCCAGCCTCATTGACAGTGTTACATAGTTGGAAACAAAGAGCTTTTCCAGACTGTTTCTTTCATTTAGCATTAGGCATTTTGTTCCCTTAAAGTATTTATTTCCATTCACAGATCTCTTAGTTTCTGACAATAAGAGGAGTAATAAAAAAAACTTGGTGAAATGGTGTAAGATTGTAACCCCCAGGCTGGGAAAGGAGAGGCAGGCAGAGGGTGGGGCTCACAGGCCAGACAACCCTAGTGTGTTGTGGGTTCTTAGCCAGTGAGTGACCTTGTCTCAAATAAACAAGGTGGATGATTATCCTCTTGATTTCCTACTATGCATGTGTACATATGTGAACCTGAAAAAAACACATGTACACATGAATGAGCACATGAAGACACATGTACATCTGTAGACATACACATACAAGAGCACAAATTATTCTGAAGATCAGGGCTTGTATAGAAAGCTTTACTTACATGAAAAAATATTCAGAAAAAAATTTGAAGTTAAATTATTTAGTATGACACACTTGCATATCTAATGAACGTTTGCCCATCATTTACACACAAGGCAATTTCACAAAATTAAAAGGCTTTGTGTTAGGAAAAAGTATGTTAATTTTTCTTTGTTACTCTTAATAATAACCTTTCCCTGATAATAAGTACATGGGGTGACCTCATAGGGAAGACCTATGGCACTAAAGCTGACGTTCCTGTGGCCAGAAGCACTTGCACTATGGTTAAGCTACAGTACATATACAAGTAACAAAGCAAGTAGAAGGTTCTGTGCTTTGGCAACTTAATTGACAGCAAATACTCAATTGATGAATGCACTCAGTGAGCTTCACCTCCCTGTATGTACTTAAATTCATATGCAATCTCACTCACAGTTATGAATGAACAAAATATCCAAATCTCATTCATTTTTGGATAATGTCTTATGAGTAACACTTGGAACAATAATCATAACTAATATTTTTGATTGCCTATTGTCTACACTGAACATATAGTCTAGGTTAAGTACTGTGATTCTGTGAGCTTGATTCTAATATTCCTTTAATTATTTTATTATTATTTTGTGTGTGAATGCCTGATAGATGTAAGTGGGAATGCACAAGCAACAATGAGTATGTGAAGATCAAAGGACAAACTTAGTGGAGTTTTTTCTCTCTTTTATCTTCATGTGGGTTCCAGCAAGATCAAGCGCCATAGCTCAGGCTTGTGTGGCATAGGCTTAATCCCCTGAGAAAGGTTGCGGGCCCTAATTGCATCATTTTTTTCTTTTCTTCTTTTTTTTTTTTTTTTTGTGAATCCAACAGGACTCACAAATTTTATTTAATTAATTTGTAAGCACACAATGGCACAGAGAATCACTTTTTTTTTTTCAAGCAGAGGTAATCTGATTCCAGAGCTTTATATACTAAGCCTGAATAGGGTTTACATTTCATGTTCAATTACAATGTTATACATGTATGATACATAAGTACAGGAAGACCCTGTTAACACACTCAATTATTAAACAGTACCAGTTAAACAAACACTGCTGTAAAGGATGGAAACAAAAGTTTCTTACAGGAACATACAAGGCAGATACTGGGGTCTGGTTCTTGATGCATGCATTATTTTCATCAATATGTTGCATTTAAGACATGATGAAATTTAAAAATTCCTTCTGTTTGTCTGTCTGTCTGTCTGTCTGTCTGTCTGTCTCTCTCTCTCTCTCTCTCTCTGTGTGTGTGTGTGTGTGTGTGTGTGTGTAGTGAAAGGACCAATGAAATGTATGGTATGAAAAGCTGTAGAAGAAAAATATAAGAAATATTTGAAGAATGTGTACTGATGCTAACAAAAATGAAATGAGATGTATGATCTTAAACTGTATCAAATAACTATATGAACGATTCAGAGTAAGAACAGATATAAACAATGAACTGAGGGGGAAGACATGAGTTTGAGGGGATCCAGCGTGATAATGGCTGCTGATAGCAGAAACAGCAGAGTGTGGAGAAAGGAGACAGGGAAGTCACAGAAGTAATGACTGTAGGCTTGGTGGCCTGCACTGCGGGACATACTGAACTCAGTACCTGCTAATGCTTTTCATTAATGTCAAAACAGGAAAAATAGAAAGATATCACCTATGTTTGAAAAGGATAGTTTTCCCATCTCAGTGGTTTACATTAAATAGTATAGAAGCATTCAATGCATAAACAGAAACAGTGTTTCTTTCACAGTCAACATAGTAAAAGGTTTATACTATTTTTATCATGGACATTTGCTTTGATGGTAAAAACAAAAAGAGCAGAAGCATAAAATTAGGAGGCTTGAGAAGCACTGAGTGATAGAGAGCTAGTTAAACATAACAAGATACAATAAAAGTCTGAATAAAAACTGTATGAAATCTATGAAAGCTAAGATAATACGATGCATTAACCCATTCTTGCAACCAAGGTATGGGGCGATCATGTATGTTATAAGGAAGCATGGAAGGATAAAGCTCATTTTAGAATTATTAGAGAATTTAACACATGACTGGTTCTTAAAATGTAGACTCTCCCATTTTTCTATGATATGTTCAAAGTCAAATTATAATTTCATTATTACATTTAAGCAATAATGTATTTGCTGAATAAATGCATTCTCTTGAAGTACTGAAGACTTATATGCAAGAACTTATTAACTCATCAAATAATATTAATCAACACATGAGGGCTCTTCCCCAACATGAGATTATGTTAAAGTTAGAATTCTTACTGAAATAATATTGACAATGTGTAGATGAGGGCAGGACAACTGGATCATTTAGTTTTATCTGTATCTGTGTTCTTAAGACTTGAAAATATAGAAAAAAATATTATCACCCTATAAAAGAATTAAATAAATTCTGAAAAAAACAGACCAATCAAACTGGAGAATGACTGGCAAATAGAAATAAATGTGAAGGCATGTGATATTGCTAAGTGGGAAAAGGTGCCCACTATTCAGCCTGATGACATGAGTTCGATCTCTGGGACCCACATGGGCAAAGGAGAGAACTAACTCCTACAGGCTGTCCTCCGACTTTCCCCTGGAGGCAGTGGCATGCATGTGTTCTCCCTCACATGCACATAAAGAAAAAGTGTGCTGCTGAGTATATCTTACTTGTATTTATTAATCGATGCATTAAGTGTGTAGTGATCTATTTTCACCGTGGAATACAAAGTTAGAGAGCCTATTCCCAGTACAAATATCTCAAAATTGAAAAATTTTGGACTCTATTTGTGAGAAATTTAAGAAGAGTAAGAATTGATTTTCTCTGAGAGGCATGAGAGAAGGCTATGCGTCATGAGAGCAGGTATATTGATGATGAAGTGATAAAGGAGACACTTTTATGTTAAAGGTCCTATATACCATCTTGATTTGAGTGGTGTTTAGATACATGCATAGCTGTATGCAACTTAAATTCAGAGATCTACTTTTTTGTGGACTACATGTATATGTGCATATATGTATGGGTGCACAAAGTCATGCATGCATGTCTCGGGCTAGCAGTTGCCTTTGTGTTTCTGTATCACCCTCTGCCTTCTTTTGAGGACAGAATATCTCACTGAACATGGCACCTGCTGTTTCACCTACATTAGCTGGTTAACTGGCTTCCAGGGTCCACTTCTCTCCACCTTTCTCGTATTAGGCATGCAGGTGTCTCTCTCCATGTCTGGTTTTTTTGTGGATAATGGAAATACAGACTTAGCTCCTTGTGCTGTGGAGAAAGTACTTTACCTATTACACCATCTCTCTACTTCTTAAATCTAAATTATACTTTTTCAGACTGTAAATGATATTTAAATTGAAAAGAGAGAAGGGATCCTTATAACACAAGAGCAAAGAGGTATATAACAAACGAATTCACATAAATCGCTCAGCTAAAATTGACAATAGATTTTACCATAATGTTTTATTTTAAGGTTGAAGGGGAGAATATAAGAGAAAAAGAGACAGCGTCAGAGAAGATGGAAGAAAGAAAGGAACATGTCCATTCATTGAAAAAATAAGAAACTTTGGAATATCTGTTTAAAGAAAAATCAAACTTCTATGTAGAAATTTATTCTAAAACAAAACAAAACCTAAATGATAAAATATACTAGGCTGTAATTTCCAGAAGTTTTATATTAATATTCTGTCTTTCCTTCAGAAAATGCACTTAATTATGGCATTCTTCATTAAATTCCAGATTCTTTTTTAGATTGCATTAAATAAAAACTTCAATACTTGGGAAGAAATAAATCCATAACATACATGTCAGTTTGCAAGATGATTAAATAATAATCACAGACAACTCTGTATCCAAATATGTCTCATTTTATATGCTCAGTCTAGTGAAAGATAGATAGCAAGCTTGTCCATATTTATTGACTTGCTGCTCATTTTGAAAATATATACCTACAAAAGCCATAGAAAACCTAATGAAAGGACTAAGAAAGAGTTCTGACCCTTTAAAATAAAAACTAGTATACTAAAGTATTTAGCTCTGTTTGACCATGAGCCTGCAGTAAGACTGAACACTGCTCTTTTCATTATGAAAGTAGAAAAAATGATGATGTATATTTAAGCTTATTCACATGAATAAGCTGTTCAAGTCTTGATCTCTGATATCTCAGGAAAGGACACTTATGCTAAGCAGTAACATTGAAATACATCTGAAATTGATTTTCAGCATGGATACATTCTTTGGAACCCTTATAGCTGAGTTAAAGCTCAGTGTTATTTTGACAACTAACAATGAAATAGTCTATACAATATATGAGGTTATGAGATGGAATATAGAATTGGAGAATAAAACGTTATCTTCAAATATCTTTTAAAAGGATAAAAGGGAGGATTATAATTTTACAACTGTCAAGAGAAGAAATTAATTTTATATTGCTTTCTATTGCCACTGCCTGATGTGGTAAAATTGAATGAAGAGGGGCCTATTGTCTTCATTCATTAATTTCAAGAGACGGCTGGAAGATGGAAATCTTTTGGAATTATTATGCCTCTGTAACAATCTTTATATAAAAATTATGAGTTTTACAGGAAACCCTGTTCTCTTGCAAATATAAATGTTGTCAAAAGGACAATTAGTGCCATGCTGTTAACATGGATTTTCAGTGTCTGCCCCTCATCTGGGGGACTGCTGCCTTGTTATATTCCCCAAGATGGCACTTTATCAAGAGATACATAATTAAGTTTTAAAAAGATGATTTAACATGTGCCATTAATTTTTTTCTTTTTAAAAACATTTCTTATATGTATTATTATATGTTGAGCATATAATAATATGCTTCCCTTCCCCACCCCTTCCCCACGATCTCACCTTCTGTGCCCCTACACAGCATTACCCCCAGCTCATTTTATGTAGCACAATATAATTTTATGTGTCTATGTAAAATATGAAATCCACAATTAAGACAATACATATAATATTTGTCTTTCTGTCAGTGTCATAATTTGCTTCATAATATTGTTCTTAATTAGATCCATTTTCCATATAGGACGTAACTTAATTCTTCTTTAGACCTAAAAATAATTCCATTGTGCATCTATAGCATATCTCCCTCATCTAATCCTCTATTGCTAGACAACTAGATTGATTCCATCTTGGGGTTGTTTTCAGTAGGGCTGTAGTCAACACTGATATGTGGAAGCATCTCTGTGTTCCGCTCAGCTAGAGACCTTCAAATAAACCCCTAAGAGTGGTATAGCTCCCTCATATGGTATATCTATTTCTAGGGTTTGTTTTTTTATTTTAAAGAAAATCTCCATAATAACTTTCAGGGAGGTCATGTTTGTTTATATTACCACCAGCAGTGAATCAGCATTCCATTTTTTCCCAAATCTACAAGTATTCGTTTTCTCTCTCTCTCTCTCCCCCCACCTCCCTCCCTCCCTCCCTCCCTCTCTCTCT